>BSBK01004240.1:212500-812500 GCA_027943335.1 Chamaecyparis obtusa
GGACTTAGAACCTGAATCTCAAACTTGATTAAATAAGCCTGCTTGAATCGGGACTACATTCACTGGGGTTTTGGGCTGCAATATTGTGGCCGAGGGACTTAGAACCTGAATCTCAAACCTGATTAAATAAGCCTGCTTGAATCGGGACTTGTTATACTCAAACTAGCAGAGACCATCAATAGCTAAACACAGAGCTCTTGTACACAATGTTTATGGGTAGAACTAAGACACAGGATGTCATCAGTATGGTTCCCAAGCAATGCAGGAGCAGTAAGCTGGTTTATATTAGAATTATTTCAAAGTATTTATGCTCCCCCAAGTTTTATGGACGGGGATTTTTAAAATAGGTTTTTTCAAGGCTATTCTTTAGGGTATGGCCAGGAGATGGCTATGAAAAAATAGTGCAAATCTTAAAATATAAGAAAATCTCAAATGCTCATATGATAACATTGATTATGCATGCATCATAGACATTATAGAACCTTTACAAATAGGGATAATTGAATAGGAATTATACACACATACACATACTTAATAACATGCATGGACAACTTAGGACCTTATTTATTAGTATTCTATAGAGGACAAACTAGAACATAACCAATTATACTTTATTTTAACCATACCTCTTGTTGATAAGTTTGACAGTAGAGCGTGCAGTTTCAAAGGCTTCAAGAAAACTTCAATAATAAATCCCTCACGTTGATATGCACACCAATCAGGCATCTCTAATACTCTATTTTGACTCTCATATCCATGTGTATATACATAGACACACACATACACATCATCCATACATATATGTACACACATATACATACATACATGTGTGTATACATATAATATTTATGTATATGAGCATGCATGTATGTGTCTATATGCATGTGTATATGTGCATGTATGTATGTGTATGTGTGTTGAGCTATAAATATAAGATGTACATAGATGTCCATGCACGTATGTGTATATATGTGCTTGTATACATGTATATTCCCAACAGTTAACATACTCCAATGGTCAATCTAGAATTATCACCATCCATATTCTGATATATGAATAGAGCACTAATACGTAGTTATGTTTTAGAATGTGTCATAGGGAGCATAAGTCAATGGAAGATATAAAAGACAATACTAATGTTTTTGTCAATTCTTGTGTTAAGGATTTTAGGGAAGGTAATAATTGTTTTAACATGGTACAGAAGAACACATCTCCTTAGTCATGGATACTTGTTGAATATTTCTTGGGGTTTAATATCTAAAGGAATCTGTGACTATTTTTGTCAGTGAGGTTGCTTAATTTAATAGATCCTGCAAGCAAGTAGAGTTTCCTTATTTTCGTGGCATGAGATCTTGCAAATTTGCCTTTAGATCAACAATTGGAAAAGTGTTGCATTGTCCAACAATCCATTAGAAGAACATAAGTGCAATTCATACTTTGATATCTGGGATTTGGAACATATGGGAAGCCTTAGCCATAGGCCTATACATAACCAATAAAAGAGTAAATCATCAATTATGGTTCAGATTGTGTCATACATGATAGGAGGTATAAGTTCAAGGAAGAAATAAAAGTAAAACAAAGTACTGAATTTTTTCTCTGGTGGTGTGTTCAAAGAATTGATGGAAGGCATTTTAACATGGAACAGACCAAATCCTTAGTTAGCTATATGCACTGTTGGCAAGAAAAGATGGAGGAATTGATTTGGCTCTCAGTTTATCAACCAAGCTATGAATTCTTAAATAATGGTCACAGTAATGATATTTTAAGACATTCTTTTTCTATCAGTCAAAAATCACTTCACAGTAATGAAAATTAACACTCATTCTATTCATACTTCAATCCCTTTAAGGTTCTATTATTCCAAAATAATATAAATATATTTCTTTATCAATTAATCCTACCTAGATAGTAATTTACAAATAAATCTAACAGTAAATAAGACGATATGTAAATTCATTATTAATCATTTCTCTAAAAGTTGTTTTTCCATATAGAATATTATCATGATCGCAAACATTAAAAATACTCAAAATATTCCAACAATCATCATGCCCAGTGATAAACTCATTCATCTGCTGTAATTTCATCAAACGTACTCCAACTAATATCACAATTATATCTAACATTTCACTCAACTACCAGAATCCTCCTTAACACTTTCGCACTTAATCAATAATCAACCTTTTTCTTTCAATTACTCCGACACCATTAACCAGATACCAAAACAATTTCCAGATTCTTATATCGACTTATATACCTCTGTGCAATTTCTATTTAAAATAAAATCTTTTCTAATGCACCTACTGAACTAATTATTACATAGGATAATGATGACTCACATAGTTCAAATATTACCAGAACACCAAAAGAACATGATTAACCGCAACGGTGGACAACAGGTTCCAGATTTAACTTATACTTAAACTTTAAAAAGGAATCCCCTACAATTATGAAACAATCTTCCCCAAGCAGTGGTCAATACAAACTACTAATTCAATCCTAATTCCTGACATTTAAAAAAAACCAAGAATCCTTTGTTAACTAGATTAACAAAAAAAATATGATGCCAAGGTTCGGTCTCCACTTCCCCGGCCATTCTAAGGATATCAGATTTTTTTTAAAAAAATGACGGCCAGCATACACTAACAAGTCTCTCTAACTCAATCAAAAAAACAAAATTTAAACCGCAGCAAGATAAAAAAAAAGAGTGTACGGTTCAAAGCCTTATCAACATACCAAAACTCTTCACTATGGCTGTAACGCTCACCTACAACATACACATTTTGCAACACAAGCTCTGTCATTCAATTACATAGCCCAACTGGGTCTAAACACACAACCGCAATGCTATGAGAATGTAGCCTAGACATGTCGTAAATGAGGCAGTGCGAGTCTTAAGTGAGGGGTGGAAATGTCTAGAGAACCCTAATCCAAATTAAACCCATTTTAATTTGCCCATCGGGTCTTAAGAAAAAAATGAAAACCGTACCATAGATTTTCACAGAAGAAATGTACCTGTTGAAAGCAGAGAGCGGAGAACAGTCGCAGAGAATGCAACCCAGTGTCGAACGCTCAAAACGCAGAAACAATCAAAATGCAGAGATTACAAAGCAACCCAGTGTCGAACGCTCAAAACGCAGAAACGACCGAAACACAGACAAAGCAACGAAAGCAACGAAACCATGGAGTCGGGCGGGATTACAAACTCCAAAACCGTGGAGTGATGCGGACCCGACAAGAATTACAAACAAGTTTTATCTCCAAAACCGTGGAGTGGGGCGGACCCGACGGGCAAATTAAAATGGGTTTAATTTTGATCGAATCCATAAAAATGAAACGTATTCCACCTCCTGAGCCGGAATTCCGGCGCCCAAGTTTTTGGGCAAATAGAGTTTCAGGAATCCATGTTCGTATTTTAAAAAAGGGTCACCAAACAAGGAATTGCACCCCAAAACCGAGTTATGAACCCCATAACCCGGTTTTGGGGTGCAACCAAATGGGCTATTCAGAGCTGTCCATGTTTGGTCTTTATGAATTTAGATGGTCCTGAGCGGTTAGGTGCGAGGCAGTGGCCATGCAGCCACGAAAATTATGAACCATACGAAGGGGAAACACTCACTGTTTTTTTTCAAAAGTTTGTAAAAGACTATATAAACAAAACAGATTTCCTCGTTGGATAGCCACTACCCTCATTTGGTGCATGCATTTGAAACTGTGCTGCCATAAAACGAAAACCCGTCGGTCACCTGTCTACCCGGTGCCCACTCAAAACTCCTGTTTGGTTTATTTAAGGCAGCTATTGGTTGGTCTTTAAGACTGTTCAGTGTGTGCTCATTAAAACGGTTCATTCATTCAGCGCCCTGCCCCTTTGTCTGTAGTGACTGAATGCGCTCCAAAACACTTATACACAGTTACCTCGCGAATCCACTCCAGAATACGGTGCAGTCAATATTCCTGAAAAAGAGTTTCTGGGATCCTCCGGAAATGATCTTAGGAGTGCTTTCCTGATTAAATCGTATTCTTTACTACGGTAAAGCGAACTGGATGCAGCTAACTACATAGCTGGAAATATCGCTCAACCTTTAAAATAGTCAACGACATTTAATAAAGTTTAGTCTTAAATCTGGAACGAATTTGTAGTTTCGAAGCGCTGAAAAGCCTTCTGTGTATGATATTTTCTATACATAAACGAAATCCCTGGACTCTTCCTGCGTTTTCAGTTTGTTTTCTGAGATAATTGGAGAAAGAAAGCTCGGAAGATTTCATTATTGTTCAATGAAGTTTGGGAAGGAATTTGTGGCACAAATGGTGCCTGAATGGGAGGAGGCTTACATGGACTACAACTTGCTCAAAACTGTGTTAAAAGATATAATGCGGTACAAAGCAAGGCCAAAACCTTCTCTCAAAGCCAGCAATCCTCCACTCCGAGGGATCACAAAGGCCATCACTTTCAGAGCCTTCAGCGGTCTCATGAGACGAGATAGCGGCTATATTCATTCGCCTAACAAGGAAGAAGAAATCATAATGGTAAGATGTTTTCAATACATTATCTTTAACTTAGGAATACCTGAATTTCTTGTCTAAAGATTTTTTGTTTATTTGCAGGTGAACAGTAAGGAAACGGACGGAAATGATTCGTATGAAACGATGTTTTTAATGGCTGCGGAGGACGGGGGTGAATATGATGTGGTTTTCTTCAAGAGATTAGACGAGGAGCTCAACAAAGTGAATTCATTTTATCGTAGCAGGGCTGAAGAGCTTGTCGAGGAAGCGTCTGAGCTGGAGAAACAAATGTCATCTCTGCTTGCCTTCAGAGCCATTGTGCGCAATAAACCTGGTCAATGTTTTAAGACCACTGATATTGAGGGAAACGCACCTCCAAACCCTGGAAAATATTCTGGTATGGGTTTCAAATATTTAAATTTTTGCAGTTATAATCAACTAAATTGTGAGCCTGGATTGTTCAGGTTATATCTAAGTAGAGTAGCTTGACAACACCTACTGTAAAATTATGGAGGATAAAATGTTTGATTTTTAGAGTTTACTAAAGAAGCCATTCTTAAATAACGCTCTTGCTTCAACTATAAAAGAACACAAAATTAACTATTAAATCACAATCTTAATTATTAAATTCCATAATTACAGATTGAATTCATCAATTTCTAAATTTCCATATACAACTTTTAATGTAAGGGACGGATCTGATTAGACGAAATCTTCTCATTAATACTGGTGCTCTGTAATTACCTTTTCAGAGATTAATGGAAATACATGTTGCAGGTTACTGTTGTTTTTAGTTATTTTTATGTATTTATGGCTGTTTGGAAGGACAATGTTAAACTCACTGCAAAAAATGGCACGCTGTCCTATTTTCATGATCTGTATCTTTATTGCTGTTGAACCACACAAAAATCGAGAGAGAAAATAATATATTTTGCAGATTTGAATTTTTCATCAATTTTTTTTTCAAAATTTAGCCGCTTCCACTTTAAACCTATCGCATTCGCAACCCTCTTTTAATATTCTGTTAGTGAGATCTTGCAGGCACAGCGGTGCTATTTGCATCAATTTTTCTTCAGCTAACTTCGCCTATTCCAGTCGTATGAATCTTGATATGAAGTTTTATTTGAGCTGACTTTGGATTATAAATTGCGAAAACATCATAGTACAGTGTACATATAATCTGCGTTTACATATTTTCCTGTCTTTGCAGGGCCTTCTCCTATGGAAGACATAAATGAAGTTCTGATCAACGCTGACGGCGTTGTCGAGACTGAATGCATGCACACTGGAGCAGAAGCAAAAGCAGACAACGAAATTGAAATGACCGGTCTCGGGTTCGAACCTCCCGCATCCAAAGCAGCTTTAGCCGAGAGGCAGATCCGACACAAGCTGAGAAGCAACAATAAACCACATCCCATTGAGATTATGAAAGATGTAAAAATAAGGATTACACCTGACACCCCGCGATCTACAATACGAAACATCCTCAACAATCCGGAGAATCAGACACTGAGCAGAAGGGATCTCAGGAGAGGCAACGAAATGGTCCGCACTGCGTTCATTGAATTTTATGAGAAACTGACCCTCGTGAAAAGTTACAGGTGACAAAAATGCATTATTTAGTGTATACCTATTACGTGCCCGTTAACTGTATTTATTGATCTGTGTCTCTCCGTGTTACAGTTCGCTCAACCTGTTGGCATTCTCCAAAATAATGAAGAAATACGATAAGGTGAGTCCCACCGTCCACGTACCTACTTTGTCTTTTGTCACATTCATGAAGTTTGAGTTCCTTTTATAGAATTCTTTTCTTTAAATTTTCTTTTGTGCATTAATGTATGGAATGATGGGGCATAGCGATTGAATGTTTCACCAACGACCACTTAAAGCGAGAACCCCATTAAATTATATAATAGTTAAGCTTTTACTTTTAATTTTTATAATATTCATTTGTTGACAAATTTGTTCACTACTTAGATTTAAATTTTAAATTAATTTTAAATAATAATGCTCCACTTGCTATAATATATTACGTTGAATGGTTTGCAATGGGTATCCGCTGTTTTGCTCGTAGAATTGTAGGGCTGAGTTCAATTGCTGGCATAGAATTGTAGGGGCTTCATTATCCGCTGTTTTGCCGAACCATAGTCCATATAATTGATAGGGAGTATAATAATATCTAGTAACTTTGAATGAGGGTTTTAAATGAAGAATCGTTTTCTAGTATAATATACGTATATATGTACACATTATTATACGTATATATATGTACACGCGTAAGTATATATATGTATATGTATAACTAATTATAATAATTAATTAGTTATGTAAATAAACATAATACTAGTTGATCTATTTTGGGTCTACAAATGGCTTAGAATATCCTCCCTTGAATTTCATATGGGTGCAAGTGATAGTATGTACAGACACAAAAGCTAATCATAAAAAATGGATGTTCATGATTTTTGATTTGTCTCACAATTAGAATATTAATCAAAGATATAATATATTTACCGTTTATATTATTAAATGTAATGCATATAAAAAATATTTTACAACTATATTAAATTATATAGTTCTTATTAAAATATGTGTATTTTGTGGAAAATCATTTTACAAAATTAGGTCAAATTCATGGTCACAAAAATGTCATATTGATGAAAATGGTCCAACAATATATGATATGTAAAGCTCTATTCTCTATTTTACATAATTTACTACTACTTTTTAAAAAAAATTGACAATATTTAGGATTACCTTAGAAATTTTTTTGTTGTGTCAAAGGGGACATGTTCTTTGAAGTTAGCTTGTGGAAAATCTATGCAAATAATCAACAAGAGTTTTTAATTATGCATATGCTAGTAGGAGGATTATGTAGATATATATTCCTTTTATTATTTCAATTGGAGTGTTTTCTTTCCTAAATGAGTATGAGATATCTTGGAATACATTAAGGAGAGAGGATGCTTGAGATGTAAAATGGACGCCTTTAAATACTGGCACATAACATCAATTTTATAAAATGTGTACCTAGTTGGTTTAAGGTGGAAAAACAAAAGGGTCTATTTGACAAAAATTAAGTTTTAAATATTAGAAAGATAGAGGTCAAGTCCTCATCTTCAAGGTCAGCCCTAAGTTGACCTTTCAATGATAGGCATTTCCTTGGATGGAAAAAATAATTCCAAGTGAATAATTATTATACAGAGCTACGTTTATTCACAAGTGCAATACTTATGCAACACTTATTTGAATATATTGAAGTATGTCCATATAAAAATAAGGTGGGGTGAAAAATATAGGGGTATGTATGTATAGGGATAGATAAAGGCTAAGGAAATGAGCCCAACTTTTCATAAGATTGTGGCATTCATTAAACTATACATGTATCAATACACTTCCTCAAAATGAGCAAAAAACTCAACGGGAAATTCGATGGATATGCAAATTATATTATTATATTTTATCTTCATTTTGAGGCATGCGTGAATCATAAAATGATTAGAAATCTTAAATTATGTATGTTGGTGCACAAAGTGGTATTTTACAGAGAGCTATTCAAGGATAACTTTAGTGGCGAATATTTTGTATTTGTGATTTTAAAATTGGCGAATAAGAGGGACCAAATGGAGTGGTCGGATCGCCCTGACTTTATAAATTTTTGGTTAAATGCAATTCAATTCGCTATCGTTTTTATTAATTAATTTCATCTATTTAAGAGTTTCGCCAATAGAATCTATGTTTTCCTAATGATTTATTTAATATTTTTGCCTGCAATTTCAAAAGTGTGTCTTAATTGATGACCATATTTACTAATATGTGGTCAACATTTAAGGTTAGGGCATAGGTTAAGTATATAGATTTGACATGTGTCTTGGAACTTTGTGTCCTTTAAAACTTTGGCTCGAAATAGATTTGACATGTGTCTCTATTCTGAAGACTTTCTATGGAACTTTGTGTCTTTTAAAACTTTGGCCCAAAATATAATTTATTCCATTGATCTAGGATCATTGGACGGTTACAAAAAAGGGGTTAGTATATGTTAGCTACTAGAAAATTAACTCACGATGCCTTAATAAAATAATAAAAGTCATTTTTGGCTACGTGGGGGCATTGCCCCTTGACCTCGTCTTGGGGGTGCTGCTCCCAAACCCCCGTTGAATAATTTGGGGGTGCAATTGCGCCAATAAAACTGGGGAAAATTTAACCTTCGAGTTTGATAATTGATTAGGCTCCATATAACAACAATGGTGAAATGATGACTCCTAGGTATGTGTGCCTATGACTGATTTTCTTCAATAATAAAAGATTCGCTAGGATTTTATAGAATTTTCATACGATTGAGAAAAATTGCTAGTACAAGTAATATTTTTTCCTTTCAAATTAAATTTTTTTGCCAATAATATTAATTTTTTACCCCCAAAATAATGTAGGATTTGCCAAAGTTTTACACCTTTGTTTAGGAGGGGGTTTCTTAAAGTTATCTTTCGAGCTATTTCATCACTTAGGTCTTGTTCATAGTAGTTAATTAAGTTTACTTAGGGCACGCATAGGATAGTTATCACTTTATATATCAAGTCATAAGATTAAGACACATGTCATAATCTTATGAAATCCTATGTCTCATCTTGATCTATATAATCGATTGGTTTCCTTTATCATCTCAATATTCTTTAGATACTAGCACATAACATCAAATTCTATAAAATGTGGACTTGGTTCAAGGTAGGAAAACAAAGGGGGTCATTCTAAACAAATTAAATTTTAAATCTTGGGATGGCAAAGGTCAATTCCTCATCTTCAAGGGCATCCCTAGGTTGACCTTGCAATGACGGACATGACCTTGGATGACAATAAATTAAATCCAAGTACATAATTATTATATAGAGATAGGTTTATGGAAAAGTGTGATTTATATACAAATCTTATTTGAATATATATAAGTATGTCCATATAAATATGTATAGAAGAAAATGGCGAGCAATGTTAAAATGTAGATCAGTCACCAAGATCTTGTGGTATACTTTAGAATACAAAGCCATCCTTAAGCAATATCTAATTAGCACAAGCCAAAGGTTGAAGGGTGAAAATGAAAGATCTACGACCAAAGGGGGTTTTGGATTCCTAAGGGGATGAATGTGATATGATAAAGTATAAAGGATAGATCAGATCTAATAAAGTAAGTGCAAAAGAAAAGAAATGAGAATAAGTGCACCTAGAAACAAGATGGAGAAGGTGGGACTTTGAATCTGAATTTGACTATCGTCAGGATCTCGGATTCTACTCTAACTTCAGATTTGGAAGACAGGGACCTGAATCTTTCTATCTTGAAATTTTCATTGAAAAATTGAAGGGATAAGTCAAATTTTTGGGAACATATTGGCTAGTCAACTTGTTCTTGGAAAAAGCTGATGAAACTCTCCTAGATCCTGCAATTGTACCTGTACTAGTGCCCAGATCTGGAATTGCAACTTGTTCCTGCACAGAAAAACAAGGAAAAAGGTTGTGGAAAGGGGTTTTCCTTGGTCAAACCCCTTCTTAGGAATCAACCTTGAAATTGAATTGAAATTGCAAAAAGAAAAGTAAGGTAAAAATGTAAATTGCTGATTCACCTTGTATGAAACCCTCATGCACGGATGTAAAAATTGCTCAAATCCATGAAGATGCTTGAATGTGCTTGGAAACCAAAGAGTTGACCTTGGGATGAGATGTAGAATCAAGGATGCCTTCACAAATGCATGGATCTATGATTGTCACTCCTAGATCTTGAATGTATGTATGCTTGATAACCATATGAGAGAGAGAGAGAGAGAGAGAGAGAGAGAGAGAGAGAGAGAGATGTGTAGATCTTCTTGCTTGATTGGGAATTCCTCTACTTGGCCATCGTGGGTCGAGATAAAATCACATCAATTGCAAAAGATTTCCTTTGCTTGAATGGATCTTGGAGAGATAAAGACTTGGAGATCTTGAATTGGATGGTTGCCTTCAAATCTTGAATCCAAATTCTCAATTGTACAACTTGATTGCTTGAATGCTTGATGGATAGCTTCCACTTGAATCATGGATCTTGTTATGTTATTCCAAATAAGGGTAGAGGATCTCCTTTTATACTTAACTCCCTCCATTTGGGATTCAAATTTTGTCAAGGATGACCACAAATCTAAAGTAGAGGAAAGTAGTTGGTCATTGGGCTATGAGCAAAATTTGGACCCAAAACTTGAGGGACTTGTTCCTGGAAAAATGAGCTCAAATTTCAGGGGGATGTCGGGGAAGGTGAAAAGAAGCAGGGGAAAAAAATACAAGTTGCTGTGATCAAGCATAATAGACATTTGGATATCGACATCACCAAAATGGGGTCTAATAGGTCCTAGAACATCTAATTATGGGTGCTAGCCTTTTTAGACGATACATTTAGCCCCCACTTTAGTGGGAGTATGAGATAAACTCATGCTCATGGTAAAGTAGATCGAATGCATAAGAATGATCTCATCAAGGTCAAGGAGACAAAGAAACATGAAGGGCCCCTAAGTGACTCAAGTCTTCATCAAATCCAAAACCAAGATTTAAGAGAGGCATCGCTCGAAAGAGAGAAAAGTGTGATCACTAGCCTAGTAAGAAATTGTCTTACTATATTGGACCGTAGAAAAGGAAAATACTGCAAAAGATGACATTGAAGGTCTAGCAAGCTATGGTATGCTAGTCAATCCATCAAAAAGGATTAGGCCTTAAGGAAATCATTGTCTCTGTTAAGGGATCTGACAAAGGAACAATTAGGCTTAGGTAAAACATTTCCTCCATAGGGATCAAGAAAAACAACCAAGCCTAAGGAAATCATTGTCTCCTTCGGGATCAAGAATAGTTTATTAGGCTTGAGGAAAACATTGTCTCCTTAGGGATCAAAAGAAGGACCAATCCTTAAGGAAAGCCTTGTTTCCATTAAGGGATCCAATGAAAAGGATAAAGTACACAATGAAATCGTTGTCTCCTTGATCATCCGCAAGGGAGATTAGATTGAATCATTGTGTTTGTGTGTGCAAAATGTGAAACACAGACCGAAGTGTATGCTCCTACGTTAAAGTGATTGCAAACACGTTAATAGGAGCAATGACTTTAAAGAAGCATACATGCACCCACAAGAAATGTTTTCATAGTGAGATGCCCCCAAAAAAGAGCACATTAAGGGAAATAAGCATATGACAAAAGAGAGCATGGAAGGGATCTACTAACTTTGGGGTCAGTATGATCATATGATAATAAATGAGATATTATATCAAAATGAATCGTCATCATCTCCCGAAAGTAGTAGAATTACAAGCACAACAGAAGAATGGCACGTAAAAGTTACGAAGAAGAGTCTTTTTGGACCAATGTCATAGAGACCAAAAAGAATAGGTAGCTACCAATTTGTTTCATCCCCAATTAGACATCACAAAGGCACATTTATAAATGAATGGTGGTACATGCATGACATAACATGTAACAACATATAGAAGAAGTGAGATACAAATAGAGGAATGTTTATGACATTTTGATTCTTTTATCACCTTGCGCCAATAGAACAATGAGGGTCGTTTAAATAAATCTAAACAAAAAATATAACAAGCAACACATCATGGGGGAAGCACATTACAATAGGAAAATACACAAAATCACCATACAAGAGGAGATAGTTAAGCATATTGCATACCCCCTGCCATCCCCCCCCTTGCCCCATCTCTGTCTTTATTGTTTAGGGAAGGTGGGAAACTCGCAAGAGCAACAACATCAAGCATGGTAGATGGAACAACAACCGGTTCCAAACAAGGACCATGCTGTGAAGATAGGTCACTTTGTCACTAGGAGTGCTAGATAATTGTTGTGAAAACATAGTTGGAAAATCATGATTAACATTAATAAGCTCATACATGTCATCAAAATCACTAGCATGAATATCATTTTTATCATCATCATCAAGAGTATATTCCTCATCCAAATTAATTGTAATATAATCCAAGATATGAATAGAATTATCATGTTTGTTCAATTTTATCTTTTTCAAATTAACTTCCTCCTTTAACTCAAGCATGAGTTGGTCAAAGGTAATCAAAGCATCAGTAGGTGTCTTAGGTGAGAGAATGTTTTGGGAAGCATGTTGGCAGGCTCTAGCATGATATTTACGGTGGCGGTCACGAGCATGATGGCTACATTTGGTTTTTCTAGAAATTGGGTTTGGTTCAGGACCAATCAACATCAGGTCCTTTTCTTCTTTAGGAGGAAGTATGGAAGGAACCACACTAGGTTGAGAGATAACATCAGGAGAATGTGTATAAGATATAGGAGGTGGAACAAAAGCATATATAGAAAGTGTAGGAAGAAGTCCATGTCTAGTGCAAAGAGATGGAACATCCTTAGGTTTTCTAGGTGTTGGCAAGTTGGATGCATTTTCATCTGTGTTCCACATGGATGTGTCCCTTGCCCTAGAACCCCTGTTCTCGTCCTAGGTACAAAACGGGGATGTGGGGATGAGATTTCAATGTCCACTTTCTGTCTCCTTTTCGTCAAAATTTGGGGACATTTGTGAAATGATGTTTTGGGTGTCAAAGGAAACTTGGGGGTGGATTTGGGTACCAAGGACGACCTTTCCGTCCCCTGACCATCCTCAGTACCCAAATCCATCCCCTATTTCCCAGCAAGTAAAAACATTTGCTTTTTAAAAAAAGTAATTTTAAAAAATTTTCTAATGATGGGCGGGCCCCACATCAATATTGGTCTAAATTAAAAATTACCAAACCCTATTTAGAGGCTAAAAAGGTGAACTCTCATTCATTTCTCCATTTCAACCATCCTTGGCAAGAAGAAAAAGAAAGAGGAGCAGCTAGAAAGCTTTCATTTTTGAGTTGCAAGAGGAGGGTTTGGCATAATGTTGGGATGTTAATCCTTAGGATGCTATGTAGGTTGAGAAGGAGGATTGCTTGGGGTTCCATTGGATGAGGACCCTCATCCTACCACTACTAGTGGCTGAGAGGATGGCTCTGATTTTGATTTTGAATCGTAGAGGACAACCATATATTTGACATATATTATTTGCAAATACATTATTGGTTTTGATTATTATGGACATCTGATTATGGAGTTGACTTATATGTTATTGTTTACTATTTAGTATTTTAGTTGGACTTCTCTTTATGTTATTTCATGCATTGAACTTGGGGCCTTTGGGTATTTTTTTCTATATGTACATATTTTTACAATGAAAGTATTTAAATTTTGTTAATTTTTTAAATTGCTATGTTGAGCTTCTAAAATGTCTATGGTGAATGGTTTATCAATGTTATGATATGCATATTTTAATTCTCTCTATATATAAAATCTCCCTTATTTTTTTAATCGTCGTCCCTTGCTATCCCGTAAAAATTGGCTTTAAACCGTACTCGTATCAGAGACATGTCCCCATCCCCTTAAACGTCCCCGTCCTCGAAACTCCGTGGACAATAGGTTTTCATTGATGTCAACATGTCTATTGTGATTTTTTTGATGTCTACTATGTTGATTGGATGTCTAGTGTGAAGATCAAATTGTTTTCATATCTCTTATGAAGTTTGGTTGACAAATATGAAGTTTTCCCAGTAACGCGGAATGTTCAAAATGAATGGTGGTGGGTTACTGAAGATGAGGAGTCGTGCATCTCATGGGATGAAGTAGATGTTTTATACATACTTCATGTCAAGCTTGAGTTGGTGACATGTTGATTTGATCAAGTTATGTTGTCACAAACTTACAAAGTGGTAGAGATTGCTTTCGCGCATGTGCGGTAAATGAGAACTTTGGGTGCATAGTTGGGAATGTGTTAAGGACATAGCAATTTGTCTACCATTCAAAGGGTTTGTGATTCTGATGATCTGTAAGACAGTTACAAGTATTTTAGTGTGGATGATAATGTTCTAAAATGTTTATCATAAGATTTTGGTAAATCCAATGAATACAATGTATGTGTTTGTTTGTTTGCGCTTAATGATGTCTTAGGATGATCTAGGATTATGCTCTTGATGAGTTGGTAGTTTACATTTATCAAGGTGACCGAGTTCAATGAATCTAAGTTATGTTTTTGTGATATTATCTGACATGTTAAAGAAAGATTATAAAATAATTTATAAGAAATCGGTAAAACGTGTTAAGGTTATGATCATGATCTCAAGATGTTATTGATGGATCAAAGGGATGATTGGAAAGCACACAGAGATCTTGATGGTTAAATTTTTCTCTAAGAGATGGATGATTGGGGATTAAGTTTTGTATGACCTAGTTCTTGATAAATATGGTGAATTAGGGTTTGATCGGTGTGGCGTGTGTATGTGATAGCACATTTGAGATCATGAAAGAAAGTGTATGCCAGTGAAGCATTTTTACAAATCTAAAGAGGGTTGAATTGCTTGTCTGTGGTGTGGTAGAAATAATTACAGTAAGGGATCTGACTGTACTAAAAAGGAACTGACCAAGGCATAGTGAGATGATACTATACATTTCATAAATTATTAGATTGGTGTCTGAAAAGTGTTTGTAAGTCAATGAAACTTCTTAATTGTAATTGCAAGTTAGTGAGATTTTCTTAGAGTGGGTACCCAAGACGAATTGAGTAGTAGATTCTATGTAGTGTGCTTGAATGCAAGTGCATTCCTTATAATGTATTAAGCTATACTTCTAAAAAGGTATCAGTCTTATTGTGGGTATCATCCCCACTGTGGTTTTCACCCTAGTTTGAGTTTTCATGATAAAATTATTTGTGTAATGTGGTGTTGATGTTTTCTAATTTATGTTTACATGCTTTACGTTTTGTAAATCAGTAATGAAAGTTGATGTGATCAAGGATTTGATTCTTGAAGGGTTTTAAAGTTTAAGTATTTTGGTAGTAATTGATTCAACCCCCCTCCCCCTCTCAGTTGCCTGCTGCCTATTTCCTATAATTGGTATCGGAGCTAGTCCCTTGAAGGAAGCCTAACAACTTGAGGGAGATCTGAAGGTGGCAGCATATAAGAAAGATAGTCTAAGATTTGATGGAACCAACTATGCACTGTGGAAGAACTGAATGATTGTACATCTCAGATGTATTGATGAAGACTCTTGGATGATTACAAAGAATTCATATATCCTTTTGCAGAACCCTACAATTCCTGATGAGAGCACTAAGGCGAAAGAAAACATTAGGGACAAGGTAGCTTTGCTAAGTGCGTTGACTAATGCAGAGATGACTATTGTCATGGAATTGGAGACAACTAATTAGATATGAGAGAAGTTGGAGATTCTTTACGAAGGAGATACAACGCTAAAGATGGCAAAGTTGTAGAGCTTGAAAGGGAAGTATGAAGCCATGAAGATGAGTGAGAATGAAAATATCTCCTCTTACATGTTGAAAGTAAATGAGATAGTGTGTGCTATCAGATGTACTGGAAGAACACTTGATGAGGATGAGATTGTTTCAAAAGTTATGAGATATTTGACTCCTACCTATGACACCAAGGTTGCAACCATTGAATAAATAAGGGCAATGACTAATGTGACAAGAGAAAAGCTAGTTGGGAAGCTTACAACCTTTGAGTTGAGTGAAATAAGTGGCACACTACCCAAGAATGAGACAACTTTCAAAGCCACTATGACTAGAAGGAACATGCAGAGATTAGATCCGAATAAGAAACTTGCAAGGAAATTATCAAGATGAGAACATGAGTTGAAGGACATAAAAGAGGAAGATAGAGAGCTTGAAGAATTGGAAGCCAAGTTTGCAAAAAGGATGTCTTACAAAGAAAGAGCTCTCGCTGGAAGTAAGTATGAAGGAAAGTTTCCTTTCAAATTTTTTTCATATGGTAAAGTAGGAAATTATGCATCTAGGTGCCCTACTAGAGTTTCTAAGTATAGGTATTATGCCCTAGATGATGAAGGAATTAGTGATGATGAATCTGATGAAGTTGATAAGGATGATGATGAAATTACTTCCATTGTTGTCAAGGAATAAGGTAGTAAATCTGATAATCTTACGCCTGGTAGTTCTTGTTAATATGATTTAGAACAACAGAGAGGAGGGGGGTGAATCAGTTGTTCTCAGGTCCAGATGTATAAAACAATCTAATAAACTTATCCTTAAATCAAATCCAAAACCAAAACAAACTCGGTCATCACTGATTCAATAATAGAAACATCTAACAATGCAGTCCACTACCCAGCTGTAACTTAACTTGTAAAACATAGCAATGTTCAGATCTAAACATTCACATAAGTATAAACACCAGGTTTTATAGTGGAAACCCAATTTGGGAAAAACCACTTTGTAACATGCTACTATTATTTTCACTCTTTTGAAGTGAGCTCGATAAAAAGCCAACCCTGTCAAAGGTTACAATACACACTGTCAAATGTGACCCGGTTAAAGGATTTCAATCACCCTGTTAAAAGTGACCCTAGTCATAGGACTTACATACACTCCATTAGAATGCAACTTTGTTCAAAGGATTTAACATATGACTGTTAGGTCAACCTCTGTTAAAAAGATTTTGACTATTACAATGGTTAGAAAGTAGCAACAGTATTATCTGAAAAATATACAACTCACTTTGCAAATATCAGATCCGATTCCGTACACTAATGCTGGTTTACTGAATTTGAAACTTTGCCATTTCCATCTCTGATTTCGTTTCTTCAAGCAATCACCACACTTCTCCTTCAACCTTTTCTGCTTATTTAGTCAATAAAACTTTTCTCTTCCAGCATTCTTTGTTCACCATCTACATACATATCACAATGTTCAGGTTCCCTTATATTTTCCTCAATTAGGTTAACTCATCTTTTGCCGCTCAATCTCATTTGTAGATCTTAGGGTTAGGTCAGATTCATTGAATCTACCCGCTTTATGTTCTTCGGCTCCTTTTCTAGAATCATCTCAAATCTCTTAAAGATTTACAATAAAACATTTTACAATGCATTTAATGCTTCCAAACAATCAATAAATAAAGTCAACACGTTTTACATAATCCAAGAATTCAACAATGTCGGCTCCAAAATTAAATTCTCTTCAAATATAAAATTACTGATGCTCGGTCAATACTGTGATTGGTCACTCAGTCTCCATGTAGAACGCTCAGTCAATACTAAAATTGTCTCCTCGGCTTGCACTGTCTTCCTCGACAATTTACTAATGCTCGGTCGACACTAGAATTTTGCTCGGCATATACTAACTCGGTCGACACTAACATCACTCGGCTTAAACATGATTTTTCATTCTTTGCTCAGTTAAGCCTACCGGTTTAGTCTCCAGTCTTACTAAGATAAACAATACATTATCTCATCATAGTGCAACATAGTCAAGTACACTTTGTAGTATCAAGATAACTCAACCTTTCCCTAGGTGCTATTGTTACCAACCTTGCTTAGCCCCTTAGCAACACTCAAATAGATATAGTACTTTCCTAAGTAGCAACAGTCTTACCAATTAAGGTTTGACATCAATGACAATACAACAATTATTTCAATTCAGTTTCCAACAATCTCCCTCTTTGACATTGATGGCAACACCATATGATATCATCTGAATAACACATGGATTACCAACCAATCCAAAATCTTATCTGTCCATCAGAAACTTATTTATAATATCCTTAGCTTCATTCTGATTCAGAATCCTGTAAGCCTCACTCCTATGACCGTCAGAAGTATTCAGATCTCCCTCTATCCTGATTCTTCATTTCAGTTTCATGTGTTATCATATCAGTACATTCTCCCTCTTTGACAAAAATGCCAAAGCAACAACTAAAACATACATCCATCAAATTTAGGTAATATCTGTGCAGCCCAGTGTTTCTCCCTCTGTCATCTTGCTTATGACTAATTCCTTATCTTTTCTTCTCTTCACAACTCTAGGCCAGCCTTAAAGTGTGACAATCTTCTGCATCAATTTGTCAAATGTTCTATTGTAGCACATTTGATGCAGTGCTCCTAGCTTGTCTAGGCAGCCTCAGTTAGGGGAAGAACCCCTAATTGACTTCTTAAATACTCATGAGCTTCTCTGGGTAAAGCTTTAGTGAATATGTTTGCTAATTGTTCTTTTGTATTCACATATTCCATTCGGACTTCTTTGTCTTGTACTAATTCTCTCAAGTAGTGATACTTGATTGCAATGTGTTTGGTCTTAGTGTGCATCACTGGGTTCTTAGAAATATTGATAGCACTTATGTTGTCACAGAAAATAACAATAGGTTCAGTGATTTCTTCTTTCATGTCTATCAACAATTGTTTTATCCATACCAAGTTTGAACAGTTCACTACAGCAGCAACATACTCAGCCTCGGCAGTAGATTGGGAAATGCAATTTTATTTCTTGCTTGTCCAGGAGACTAATCTCTGTCCAAGAAAGAAAGCTCCACTACTTGTACTTTTTCTATCATCTACATTTCTTGCTCAATCAGCATCTGTATAAACTCGGAGTTCAAATTTGTCATCCTTCTTATAATATAGACCATAGTCAGCAGTTCCTTTCAAGTATCTCATAATTCTTTTCACAGCCATCATATGTGTTTCCTTAGGATTGGCAGAGAATCTTGCCACAATCTCAACAACTAATGCAATATTTGGTTTGCTGTGTACAGCATACTGCAATTTTTCAATCATAGATCTATACAAAGTTCTGATTCACTTCTGCAGCATCATCATTCTTAGATAACTTTTGTCCAGTAACCATAGGAGTTCCTATTGGTTTAGCATCTTCCATCCCAAAAGTTTTCAGTATTTCATTAACATACTTAGACTGTGTAATGAAAATTCCATTCTTCCTCTGATATACTTGTAAACCAACAAAGAATTTGATCTCACCAAACATACTCATTTCAAATTCAGTTTGCATTTCGTTTGAGAAACTTTTACATAATACATCTTGTCCACCAAAAATAATGTCATCAACAAATTTTTTTGCCAACAAGATACCTTTACCTTCTTCATCCTTTATGTACAGATTGCTTGTGTCATTTGTTCTTGAAAATCCAATCTGTATCAAGTAGTTTTGCAACCTCTCATACCATGCTCTAGGTGCTTGCTTCAATACATATAATGCTTTGTTCAGTTTGCACACCATGTGTCTTCTGTTTGGATCAATAAAACTTTCTGGTTGTTCTATGTAAACTTCTTCTTCTAGTATACCATTCAAAAATGCAGATTTGACATCCATTTGATATACCTTGAAATCTTTATAAGCAGCATATGCAAGAAGAGTTCTTACTCCTTCCAATCTAGCTACAGGGGCAAATGTCTCCCCATAATCTATTCCTTCTTCTTGTGCATAGCCTTTGCATACTAGCCTAGCTTTGTTCCTAGTGATTTCACCATTTTCATTCATCTTATTTCGAAATACCCACTTTGTTCCTATAACATTCTTGTTTTCAGGTCTCGGCACCAGAGTCCAAGTATCATTCTTCTCAATCTGGTTAATTTCTTCATTCATTGCTTGTATCCAATCTTCATTCTCCAATGCTTCTCTAGTTTTCTTCGGTTCAAATTCGCATAGTAGACATGTTGGATCCTTAGTCTTGCTTCTGGTCTGGATTCTAGTATCTTTGTCTCCAATTATCTATTCGGGCTTATGATGTCTTCTCACATATTTTGCCAAAACAAGTTCAGTTGTTCTCTCCTCTATTTCATCATGTTCCTCAACAAGATTGTAAGATTCAACTTCAGAATGCTCGACAACCTCTTCCTGATACTCAACAACATTTTCTTGTAGCTCGGCATGTTCTTGTTCTCTCTCGGCACTGTTTTCCTGATGCTCGGCAGCTTCTGTCTGTCGCTCGGCATTGCTTACCCTAGACTCGGCATCAAGTGCAAGTTTGTTACTTGCTTCTTCTTCTTCAATGTATACAAAAGATCTATAATCTTCTGGTTCTCTTTTACTGTCAGCTTCATTTCTTTCTGCATACTCATCAATTTTGACATTCACACTTTCCACAATTTTGTTAGTGTTAGAGTTCAAACACTTATAAGCTTTACTTTTTGTGGAGTACCCTAGGAATATGCCTTCATCACTCTTAACATCAAACTTTCCATTCCTAGTGTCTTTTAATATATAGCACTTACTTCCAAAGATTCTTAAGTATTTAACACTCGGTGCATGTCCATGCCATAATTCATAAGGTGTCAGATTTGTACCTTTCTTGATCTGTACTCAGTTAAGAGTGTAGACAGTAGTGCTTATAGCTTCTTTCCAATATCTTTGTGCCACATTCTTTTTAATCATCAATGTCCTTGCACAATCCAAGATAGATCTATTTCTCCTTTCTTCTATACCATTCTGTGGAGGTGTTCTAGGTGTAGACATCTGTCTTTTAATTCCTCTATCATTGCAAAATAGATTAAATTCATTTGATGTAAATTCTCCACCTCGATCAGATCTAAGACATTTTAGCTTCCTACCTATCTCCTTTTCAAACTTAGCCAAATACCACTTAAAATATTGAAAAGCTTTAGATTTTTCTTTTAGAAACATCACATGCATCATCCTACTATGATCATCAACAAATAAGATAAAATATCTAGCACTACAATAACTTTGTACACCCATATGTCCACAAAGGTCAGTATGAACCAAATCTAAAATGTTTTCAGAAGTAAAGGATTTGCTCTTGAAACTTGACTTTGTCATTTTTCCTAATTGGCATTTCTTGCACATCACATTCTCAGGTTTCTTCAATCTAGGTAAACCTCTTACCTTTTTCTTCTTACTTATCTCTACCAGATTGTCAAAGTTAACATGACACAACCTTTTATGCCATAACCAAATAT
Source organism: Chamaecyparis obtusa (assembly GCA_027943335.1). NCBI lineage: Eukaryota > Viridiplantae > Streptophyta > Pinopsida > Cupressales > Cupressaceae > Chamaecyparis > Chamaecyparis obtusa. The sequence continues at coordinate 233,795 of BSBK01004240.1, forward strand.
CATCAAGTTGTGCAATCAAACATGTTTCTTCAGATAGGTCAAGATAGAACAAATTACCTCTAGTCTGATATCCACTTCCAATCAGTTCTCCAGCAACATTAAATATTTTAGCTTGCTTGTGATGAAATTCCACTCGGTAACCGGTTTTGTTAAGATGAGCAATGTCATGTCCCCTCTTTAGTGACATGTCATTTTTCAGTGGATTTGCCTATCATGGACTCTCGTAGGCAGATGGTTTTGGTGAGAGAGTCATTTTGATGATTATTTGGGGATTGGATGGTCTTATTTGCTCTTGGAGAGATGGTGTTTATTATATTTTTATTATAATGTGTTATGTGGGGCCAAAATGTTATAATTTTGAGTTGAGTTGCACTTTTTATTTTATAAAGTTACTTTTTATATAAAAGTGCATTATAAAGGGATTTTATAAGAATATTTTATGGATACTTCTAAAGTTCTAGTGGCTTCTTAGAAAATTGAATAAATAGAGTGCTTGGCCTCTCATTTGGACATCCCATGACTTGAGTTTACACTACTTTTCTCTTTGAGCATTTGTGGCGCCATCTTGGTCTGCAAATTGTCATTTGATCTTTAGGAACGGAGTTTCTTAAGGATTTGCATAACTGAGGAGGTGAAATATCCTTTGAAGGGTTGCACTTTGGAAGTGGTATTCAACCATTTCAAGTTGAGCTTATTTGGAGTCCTCAAACTTACCTGAGGGTTTGAGTTTTTGATTGCAAGAGGAGAAAAAGCAGATCCGAAAAAAGCAGTCCGAAAAAGCAAAGCGAAAAAGTAGTCTGAAAAAGCAGATCCGAAAAGCAAAGCGAAAAAGTAGATCTGAAAAAGCAGTCCAAAAAAGCAGATCCAAAAAAGCAAAGTGAAAAAGCAGATCCGAAAAAGCAAAGAGAAAAAGCAGATCGGAAAAAGTAGAGCGAAAAAGCAATCCGAAAAAGTTTTTGCTACAAGTCTAATTCAGTTTTCAGAATTTCAGGATAGGGTTTTGAAACCACATTTTTGCTCATATCTTCCTCATTACTCAGCATATCATTCTGGGTATTTTTGCATCGGATTTCTATCGTCGAGGAGATAAAGATAGGTGCATTTTGGAGTCCCAAAATGCCATGATTTATTTTTAAAGAATTTTCAAAATTCCTAGAGATTTTCAAAAATCTGCAAGAAAGTACATTTTCAGATTTGGGGTGACTTTGGCTTGGGTGTTGGCATTTTCAGCACTGGCAAAAATTATCGCAGCCATCTACAATCAGGTTCCTCACTTCTTATTTGGCATTTGGCATATTTTTTGAGAAATGTATGTTTTCAGCTGAGTACAATATATAGCTTCAGCACTTTATTGTTTTACATTGTACTTGTCTTTGTTTGCTAATTGGCATTATTGGTAGCAAAGGAAGGCTAGGATTTTGCAAGTGAAAGGGCATTGTAATTTTCAGTCTATCTCTATTGCAAACCTAGGGTTTGATGATCATATTATTGGCTGAAATATGTATGACATTGTTGCAAATTCTTGATATATGAATGACATATGGTTTTGAGCAATTTTCTACATCATTGATAGTGTTTTAGATGGTATTTGGTTGCTATCTATTATTCTGAAATTTTGGGACAGCGAACTCATATACTCAAAAATAATTTTCTATCTACATCTTGAGTTGCATTTTTTAGGGTTTATCTAGTGGCCTATTGGTAGGGGTCATTATAGTGGTATCAGAGCGGTGTTCTTGCCATCCTATTGGGTAAGAAATCTTTATGCATCCTTCAGCATTTGGGTATCAGAGGTATTATACACGCAGGAGAGCTGCACTTGAGGGTGAGCAGGAATTCAAAGATATACTTACTATGGGTGAGAGACAGTCACAGAGTCCACCTAGAGTCCCTAGGACTGATGATGATGAGGCTAGAGACTTCTTCTGGGCTATGACTACTGGACAGCAGGAGATAGTTTAGTCTATACGTGCATTGACCACTATGATGGAGAGTTGCTCAGCCGAGGAATCAGGAACAGGGTAGAGGGACACCAGAGCAGGATAACAGGAGTGTAGCAGGTTCACAGGGAGCTCCTAGGCAAAGGTCGTGGACTGTAGACATGCCTACACGTCCTACATTCCTTAGAGAGGAGGTCCAGGAGGCAGGAGAGAATGATATGCCAGAGGACTTTCAGGATGATCTTAGAGCTGCAAATACAGAATGGCAGGCATTACCTCCACATGTTCGTGAGTTGCTAAATTTTGATTGCTACCTGAGTCAGAGAAGAGAGCACATGAGGAGTAGCAAGCAGAACAGGAGGCCTAGAGGAGGTCAGGATAGTGAGTTGTAGCGAGCTGGTAGCAAGCTCACCTTACCATCTTTTGATGGCAGTGGACAGATGACAGCCCAGGCCTGGATCCATAAGTTAGATACATTCCTAGCATTGAGGCCTATGTCAGAGATGGATGCTATTAGGTATGCCACTTTGCATTTAGAGGGCGCAACACATGATTGGTGGTCACATGGTATGATTACATTGCAACATAATCAGGTGACATCCTACCAGGATTTTGTGGATAGACTGGTAGAGCGCTTTGATAAGAAAGACCCAGAGGTCTTCTTCCGTGATCTTGCACAGCTGAGACAAATAGGCAGTTTAGAGGTCTACATCAATGAGTTTCAGAGATTATCAGTGATGGTGCAGGATGTGTTTGAGAGGAGGCTGGTTCTACTATTTACAGAGGGGTTGTCTGAACCTCTAAAGGGTTGGATCAAGGCATTCGATCCCCCCTCATTGCAGGAAGCTGTGAGGAAGGCACGGAGCATGGAGCTCACAGCACCCTCTAGCAGATTCACCCCTAGGAGCACTTCTTCATTCTGGGACACTAAGAAGTTTGATAAAAATAAGGGCAAAAAAGATGATACCAAGGGTAAGTCTACTGCACCTTTGGATATGGAGACACTGAATGACTTGCGCAGGAAGAAGCTATGTTTCTACTGCAAGGGACCCTACGATAGAGATCATGATTGTCTCATGAGGCCTAAGGGGAAGGCCAACAGGGTTATGTGGGCTTACTACGAGGATTCAGATTCTGACAGTTTTGGACATGATGATGATCATAATGATGCAGAGCCCGAGGTAGAGGCAGAGGCTTTAGAACCTAAGGAGGAGCCCGAGTTGCACTTACAGAAGGCGGCTTGTCTAGCATTCAGCAGGAAGGATCTTTTAGACTGCGTGGTGTTCTAGCAGGGCAGAGAGTTATTACATTGGTTGATACAGGTGCTACGCATAATTTTATTGATGCACGTTTTGTTGAACGTCGTGGTATTGTGACTGAGGAGTTTGAGGGACTTTGAGTTCAGGTTGCTGATGGTTACACTCTTAAGTGTAATAGGATGGTTAGAGATTTGCCCTTACACCTGAACAACTATGAGTTCAAGGCAGACTACCATGTTGTCAACATGGGTGATCTGGATATTGTTCTTGGGATGAAGTGGTTGCACTCATTGGGAGAGGTCACCTTCAGATTGAAGGACATGGAGATTAAGTTTGAGGTGGATGGGAAACAACACATTTTGAGAGCAATCAGGAATAGTGACATCAGGACTATTTCCTTCAGATGGATGGAGAGGTTAGCCAGACATGATGACATGGAGTGCGCAGCAGTATGTACTCTCATGCCTACACAGGAGGGACAACATAAGACAGAGTATCATCCAGACATACAGAGGTTGAGAGTGAAGTATGACAGAGTTTTCAGTGACATCCCACTTGGCAGGCCACCAGACAAAGGTATTGAGCACATCATTGAGTTGGAGGAGGGTGCTAAACCCGTGATGGTTACACCATATAGGCATCCTAAGAGACTCAAGGATGAGATAGAGAAAACCATCAAGGAGCTACTTGCGATGGGACACATCAGACCGAGCAAGTCTCCTTTTGCTTCTTCGGTAGTGTTGGTGAAGAAGAAGGGTGGTACTTTACGGATGTGCATTGATTATAGGGTGCTGAACAAAAGGACAATCAAGAACAAGTACCCCATTCCACGGATTGATGAGTTGATTGATGAGCTTCACGGTGCATGTTACTTCACGAAGATTGATTTGAGATCCGGCTACCATCAAATCAGAGTTAGAGAGCAGGATATTGAGAAGACTGCCTTTAGATGTCATTGTGGGCACTTTGAGTTTGTGGTCATGCCATTTGGGTTGACCAATGCGCCAACTACTTTTTAGTCCACCATGAACAAGGTCTTCCGTCACTAGTTGAGGAAGTATGTGTTAGTCTTCTTCGATGATATTCTGATATACAGTCGGACTTGGCAGGAGCACATGGAGCATCTAGAGACAGTTTTGGGGATCTTGCAGTCGGAGTCCTTGTATGCCAAGGAGTCCAAATGTGATTTGGGCATGATAGAGCTATTGTATTTGGGTCACATCATTAGTGCAGAAGGAGTAAGGATGGATCCTGATAAGATCTGTGCTATTGTGGATTGGACTACTCCAAAGAACCTGACACAGTTGAGAGGGTTCCTTGGGTTGTGTGGTTTTTACTGCAGATTTGTCAGTGGGTATTCATGTCATGTAGTTCCTATGACAGATTTGCTGAAGAAGGGAGCTTTTGTTTGGACACCTGAGGCATAGGCTTGCTTTGAGAGATTCAAGGAGATCATGACTACATGCCTTGTGTTAGCATTGCCCGACTTCTCGAAGCCATTTGAGCTTCAGTGCGATGCATCTGGAGAGGGTATTGGTGTTGTTTTGATGCAGGACAAGCACCCCATTGCATTTGAGAGCAGGAAGCTCCGTGGGCCAAAGAGATCATTTAGTATATATGACAAGGAGATGTTAGCCATTATGCATGCATTGGCTAAATTCAGGCAGTATCTGGTGGGTGGTAAGTTTTGCATTAAAACTAACCACAATAGTTTGAGACATTTCCTTCAACAGAGAGATCTCAATGACAGGCAGCAAAAGTGGGTTAGTAAGTTGCAGGCTTATGATTTTGACATCTCCTATGTGAGAGGGACTCAAAATGTGGTAGCAAATACTTTGTCACGCAGACCACATCTCAGTGCTATGGTTGAAATATCTGAGGATTGGAGGCATTTGATTATTGCAGAGTATGCTAGAGACTCATGGGCATCCGGGATTGTTGATGGGACAGTTGTTGATACCAGGTACACACTTGTGGATGATTTGATTATCTACAAGAACAAGATATTCTTAGTCCCAGGATCAAAGGTGAAGAGTATTGTTATGAGAGGTCTCCATGATTCACCTACAACTGGCCATCCTGGATACTTCAAAACTTATAGGTAGGTGTGAGAGCATTTCACTTGGAAGGGGCTCAAGGCAGATGTGTTGCAGTATGTACGAGAGTGCCCTATTTGTCAGCAGAACAAACAAGAGCACACCTTTCCAGCAGGGCTCCTACAGCCACTTCCCATTCCTGACAAGAAGTGGGAGTGTATATCCATGGATTTCATTACGGGCTTGCCTAAGGCCCAAGGGCATGATTGCATCTATGTGGTGGTGGACAGGTTGACAAAATATGCACACTTCTTTCCCATCACTACTACTTACACAGTAGTGCAGGTGGCTGAGGTCTTCTTGAGAGAGATTTTCAGATTACATGGGATACCCCGGAGCATAGTGAGTGATAGGGACAGCAGGTTCTTGAGTCATTTTTGGCAGGAGGTGTTCCGTTTATGTGGCACTGAACTTACACCTAGCAACAGTTACCACCCGCAGACTGATGGGCAGACTGAGATAGTAAATAAGTGGGTGGAAGGCTACTTGAGGAGCTATGTGGTAGGGTAGCAGAAGGCATGGGTTAGGTGGATTTATCTATGTGAGTATTGCTACAATACCGCATACCACATGTCTATTCAGATGACTCCTTTCAGGGCACTATATGGTTATGAGGCACCGAGTTTTCTGGATTTGCTTATGAGTGATGTTAGAGTTCCTCGTGTTGGAGATTTGCTTCAGGAGAGCAAGGACATTGTTGATGCTCTCAGAGATAATATTGCTAGGGCACAGAATCAGCATAAGCAGTATGCAAATCAGAAGTGGATAGAGAGGAGTTTTGAGGTTGGTGACATGGTTTAGCTCATGTTGCAGCCCTATAGACAGTCTACCCTAGGGAAGAGTGGATCGGAGAAGCTTAAGCCTAGGTACTATGGTCCTTTTAGGATTAGCCCTCGTATTGGAGAGATGACATATGAGCTTGAGCTTCCAGCAGATAGTAGGGTACATAATGTTTTCCATGTGTCACGCCTCAAGAAGGCGTTGGGTCAGCATGTTGTGCCTTCAGTAGTTCTTCCTCCATTGGATGATGAGGGGAAGTTGGTTCTTGTTCCCGAGTACATCATTGACAGTAGAGAGAGGCAGCTCCGCAGGAGGACCATCAGGGAGTATTTGATGAAGTGGAGAAATTTGCTTGAGGAGGATGCCACATGGGAGGGAGAAGATATTTTGCAACACCCAGCTTTGAGATTGCTTGAGGGCAAGCAATTTCAGGAGGGGCAGACTGTCAAGTCCCCTCTTTAGTGACATGTCATTTTTCAGTGGATTTGCCTATCATGGACTCTCGTAGGCAGATGGTTTTGGTGAGAGAGTCATTCTGATGATTATTTGGGGATTGGATGGTCTTATTTGCTCTTGGAGAGATGGTGTTTATCATATTTTTATTATAATGTGTTATGTGGGGCCAAAATGTTATAATTTTGAGTTGAGTTGCACTTTTTATTTTATAAAGTTACTTTTTATATAAAAGTGCATTATAAAGGGATTTTATAAGAATATTTTATGGATACTTCTAGAAGTTCTAGTGGCTTCTTAGAAAAGTGAATAAATAGAGTGCTTGGTCTCTCATTTGGACATCCCATGACTTGAGTTTACACTACTTTTCTCTTTGAGCATTTGTGGTGCCATCTTGGTTTGCAGATTGTCATTTGATCTTTAGGAACAGAGTTTCTTAAGGATTTGCATAACTGAGGAGGTGAAATATCCTTTGAAGGGTTGCACTTTGGAAGTGGTATTCAGCCATTTCAAGTTGAGCTTATTTGGAGTCCTCAAACTTACCTGAGAGTTTGAGTTTTTGATTGCAAGAGGAGAAAAAACAGATCCGAAAAAAAGCAGTCTGAAAAAACAAAGCGAAAAAGTAGTCCGAAAAAGAAGATCCGAAAAAGCAAAGCGAAAAAGAAGATCCGAAAAAGCAGTCCGAAAAAGCAAAGTGAAAAAGCAGATCCGAAAAAGCAAAGCGAAAAAGCAGATCCGAAAAAGCAGAGCGAAAAAGCAATCCAAAAAAGTTTTTGTTACAAGTCTAATTCAGTTTTCAGAATTTCAAGATAGGGTTTTGGAACCACATTTTTTCTCATATCTTCCTCATTACTCAGCATATCATTCTTGGTATTTTTGCATCGGATTTCTATCGTTGAGGAGATAAAGATAGGTGCATTTTGGAGTCCCAAAATGCCATGATTTATTTTTAAGAAATTTTCAAAATTCCTAGATATTGTCAAAAATCTGCAAGAAAGTACATTTTCAGATTTGGGGTGACTTTGGCTTGGGTGTTGGCATTTTCAGCACTTGCAAAAATTATCGCAGCCATCTACAATCAGGTTCTTCACTTCTCATTTGGCATTTGGCATATTTTTTGAGAAATGTATGTTTTCAGCTAAGTACAAAATATAGCTTCAGCACTTTACTATTTTACATTGTACTTGTCTTTGTTTGCCATTTGGCATTATTGGTATCAAAGGAAGGCTAGGATTTTGCAAGTGAAAGGGCATTGTAATTTTTAGTCTATCTATATTGCAAACCTAGGGTTTGATGATCATATTATTGACTGAAACATGTATGGCATTGTTGCAAATTGTTGATATATGAATGGCATATGGTTTTGAGAAATTTCCTACATCATTGATAGTGTTTTAGATGGTATTTGGTTGCTATCTATTATTCTGAAATTTTGGGACAGCGAACTCATATACTCAAAAATAATTTTCTATCTACATCTTGAGTTGCATTTTTGAGGGTTTATTTAGTGGCCTATTGGTAGGGGTCATTACAAGCAACACGTAACAAATTGTAATTAAGACCTTCAACCCAATATACATTTTCACAAGATATCTTATCAGTTAGTTTAATCAAACCTTTTCCTCTAACAGGACATGGTGCATCATTACCAAATTTTACACTTTTACCTCTGTAATGATGTAAAGTCTCAAACTTATTTTTGTCACCAGTCATGTGATGTGAACAACCACTGTCAATAATCCATTTATCATTCTTGTTCACATAGGATATCAATGCAGTTTTCTCATCCTCATCAGATTCATCTTTCATTGCCACATAAACTACCTCAATTTCAAAATCATCACTATCAGTGTCAGTCTCTTTTTCAGCAATGTAACAAGATTTCTTACCTTTTCCCTTGTAGTCTCTGTTCCATCGGTAGCTTCTGTCATTGTTTCTGTCTTTGTGTTTGCTTTTCCTTTCATCATCTTTATCCTTCTTGTCAAGACATCTAGCAGCTATATGACCAACTTTATTACATGCAAAACATATAATAGGGAGTTTACCTTTATACTTTCCTTTTTCCCTTCTCAGTCTTCTAGCCATAAGAGCTTCTAGATCTTCTAGGTCTTCATCATAAGTGTCACTGTCACTTTCACCATCACTTTCACTTTCACTTTCACTGATGCATCTTTATTTTTATTTCTTTGGCTTGTTCAGAACTAGCTGTGACTTAAAAGCAGATTCAACATTTTCAATACTTCCAACAGTGAAATTATCATAATTAGAGAGTTCAAAAGCAGTCAACTTACCAACCAAACTTTCCAAGGTAAGCACATTAGTAGAGTTACATCTAGATTCCTGAATAGCTGAGATCTTAATAGCATATATAGGACACAGGGTTCTTAATACTTTCCCAATTATAGTTTCATCATCAATAGTCCCATTAGCTCCTCTAATAGCATTCACAACTTTTATTCTACTACAATATTGTGCAATGTTTTCACCTTCTTGCATTCTCATTTAATCAAACTTACCTCTAAGACTCTCGGCCTTTGCTTTCAGCACATTCAAGTCACCACCATAGATCCTTGCAAGAGTGTCCCACATATCCTTTGCAGTTGTGCAGTCCTTAATGTCCTCAAATTTTGGATAGCTTAGGGCAGATGCAATTTCCAGCATTGCCTGATTATGTTCTTGCTTAGCTCTCATTTCTTCGGCAGTCAAAGATGCAACAGGTGAGACATAGCTATTTTCAATGTAGTACTTTGTAGAGTCACCAATACTGACCAGATGCAGCTTCATCAAGCGTTGCCATGCAGGGAAATTTTCTTTGTTCAACTTCGGTACCTCCTTCTTATACATCCTGATCATTTGCTTCAAGCCCCTTTAAACTTGATATTTGTCCACACTAATAATAAGCAACTTAGCTCTGATACCAATTGTTAATATGATTTAGAACAATAGAGAGAGGGGGGTGAATCAGTTGTTCTCAAGTCCAGATGTATAAAACAATCTCATAAACTTATCCTTAAATAAGATCCAAAACCAAAACAAACTCGGTCATCACTAATTCAATAATAGAAATATCTAACAATGTAGTCCACTACCCAGCTGTAACTTAACTTGTAAAACATAGCAATGATCAGATCTAAACATTCACACAAGTATAAACGCCAGGTTTTATAGTGGAAACCCAATTTGGGAAAAACCACTTTGTAACATGCTACTATTATTTTCACTTTTCTGAAGTGAGCTCGGTAAAAAGCCAACCCTGTCAAAGGTTACAATACACACTGTCAAATGTGACCCAGTTAAAGGATTTCAATCACCTTGTTAAAAGTGAGCTTAGTCATAGGACTTACATACACTCCATTAGAATGCAACCTTGTTCAAAGGATTTAACATATGACTGTTAGGTCAACCTCTGTTAAAAAGATTTTGACTGTTACAATGGTTAGAAAGTAGCAGCAGTATTATCTGAAAAATATACAACTCACTTTGTAAATATCAGATCCAATTCCGTACACTAATGCTGGTTTACTGACTTTGAAACTTTGCCATTTCCAACTTTGATCTACTCGAAACTTTTCTTCAAGCAATCACCACACTTCTCCTTTAGCCTTTTCTGCTTATTCAGTCAATAAAACTTTTCTCTTCCAACATTCTCTATTCACCATCTACATACATATCACAATGTTTAGGTTCCCTTATATTTTTCTCAATTAGGTTAACTCATCTTTTGCCGCTCAATCTCATTCGTAGATCTTAGGGTTAGGTCAAATTTATTGAATCTACCCACTTTATGTTCTTCAGCTCCTTTTCTAGAATCATCTCAAATCTCTTAAAGATTTACAATAAAACATTTTACAATGCATTTAATGCTTCCAAACAATCAATAAATAAAGTCAACACGTTTTACATAATCCAAGAATTCAACAATGTCGGTTCCAAAATTAAATTCTCTTCAAATATAAAATTGCTGAGGCTCGGTCAATACTGTGATTGTTCACTCGGTCTCCATGTAGAACGCTCGGTCAATACTAAAACTGTCTCCTCGGCTTGCACTATCTTCCTCAGCAATTTACTGATGCTCGGTCGACACTAGAATTTTGCTCGGCATATACTAACTCGGTCGACACTAACATCGCTCGGCTTAAACATGATTTTTCATTCTTTGCTCCGTTAAGCCTACCAGTTTAGTCTTCAGTCTTACTAAGATAAACAATACATTATCTCATCATAGTGCAACATAGTCAAGTACACTTTGTAGTATCAAGATAACTCAAACTTTCCCTAAGTGCTATTTTTACCAACCTTGCTTAGCCCCTTAGCAACACTCAAATAGATATAGTACTTTCCTAAGTAGCAACAGTCTTACCAATTAAGGTTTGACATCAATGACAATACAACAATTGTTTCAATTCAATTTCCAACAGTTCTCTCATTGCCATTAAAGAAAATGATTCTAGATCTGAAAATTTTGTGCCTTTTATAGCTACTAATGATGATGTGGAAGAGAAAATTTTAGCCACTCAAGTTGTCAAAGAAGATAAGTGGGTGATTGATAGTGGATGCTCTCATCATATGATTGGTGACAAGAGCAAATTCATAAGCTATGAGAAGTATGATGGAGGCGAAGTGAAATGGGGTGACAGCTCCAATGGTAAGATCAAAGGTAGAGGTTTTATTACTTTGGATGACAAAAAAAATACTGATGATGTATTGTATGTAGAAGGTTTGAAACCTAATCTTCTCAGTGTTGGTCAGCTAATAGACACAGGTATGGTTTGCATTTCAAGAATGACATGTGCAAGATCTTAAATAATTATGGTAGAGAGGTTTCTAGTGGATCCAAGACAAGAGGTAACATATTTATTTTGAATAGTGGTCAAAGGACTTATTTGATTTCTTAGATAGATGAAAGCTGGTTGTGGCATATGAGGTTGTGTCTTGTAAACTTTGACAATATTGTTATAAGTTCTACTTTTTCTATTAGAGATTTTCCTGAGATGAAGGAGCCAACTAACAGTTTTTGCAAGGAGTCCCAATCGGGTAAGAAAACAAGAACTACTTTTCACTCTAAGAAGGAAAATTCAAATGGTTTTCTTAATCTTGTTCATATTGTTTTGTGTGGCCCTACAAAGATTAGAAACTTGCAAGGAGACATAAAATAGTTTTGATTGATGATTATTCAAAGATGGTATGGGTGACCTTGAAGGAGAAATCAGAAGCTTTTGGTAAGTTTAAATCCTTCAAGTCAATGGTGGAGATTGAGACTAGTTTAAAATTGAAGAAGCTGAGATCAAACAGAGGTGGAGAGTTTACATCAAATGAGTTCAACACATCATGTGAGATGCATGAAATCAACAGACAATTGTTTTCTCCTAGGACTCCACGAAAAAATGGTGTAGCAAAGCGGAAGAATAGATCAATTATAGAGACTTCTAGGGCCATGATGCTGGAGAGAAATGTTCCATAGATGTTTTGGAGAGAAGCTGTGAGCAATGCAGTATGCACTCTTAACCGAGTCCAAATCAGAGATGAAACTGGTAAGACACCTTATGAACTTTGGTGTAGTCATGTGCCTACTGTTAAGTACTTTAGAATTTTTGGTAGTAAATATTACATAAAGAGACATGACGATATAGGAAAGTTTGATGCAAGGGGTGATGAAGGTATATTCCTTGGACATTCTACCAAAAGTAGAGCATATAAGTATTATAACAAAAGGTTGAAGAAGTTAATAGAAAGAATAAATGTCATGGTGGATGAAAGTCTTGAAAACTTGACTAGACATAGTGAATATGAACATTAAAGGGATAGTAGTGATCAAACACAACATCAACAAGTGCAGAATTTAAGTCCAAATATCACAAAAAATGCAGAAGATGAAGCCTATACAAGTGGAGAACAAGAATTCTGGAAAATTGGAGACTACGAAGAAAACTCCAAGGTATGTGAGATTAAACCACAATGAAGGAGCGATTATTGGTGATGGAAACAAAGGAGTTCAAACAAGAAGAAGAGTTGCGCAATATCAAATATGCTTGATGTCACACATTGAACCCAAGAATGTAATAGAAGCCTGCATATATGATCATTGGATTGAAGTAATGAAGGAAGAATTATCACATATTGAGAAAAATTACACATGGGTTCTTGTTCAAAGGCCTAAGGACAAGAATGTTATTGGGTACCAAATGGGTATTAAAAAATGAGCTAAATGAGGAAGAAGTTGTGAGGAATAAAGAAAGATTGGTGTGCAAAGGTTAGTCTCAGACGAAAGGGATTGATTATGAAGAAACATTTGCACTAGTAACAAGGTTGGAAGTAGTTAGACTATTTCTGGCTTATGCAGTCCATAAGAACTTCAGAGTGTATCAGATGGATATCAAGTCAATGTTCTTAAATGGTCAGTTAGAAGGGGATGTATACATAGAGCAGCCCGATGGTTTTACTATGAGCAAAGAACCTGATATGTTGTGTTTATTAAAGAAAGCATTGTATGGACTAAAGCAAGCCCCTAGAGTTTGGTGTTCCAGATTGGACAAGTATGTACTCGAGGTCAGATTCAACAAAGGTATTGCAGATAGTAATCTGTATTTTAAAATTGTTAATGAGAAAATTCTTATTGTAGAAGTCTTTGTTGATGACATTATCTTTGGTGGAGATGATAAGTTAAGAAAAGAGTTTGCATTAGAGATGCAAAATGAGTTTAAAATGTCCATGATAGGAAGAATAAAATTCTTTCTAGGTCTGCAAGTTACTCAATCTGACAAAGGAATTTTCATGACTCAAGCTAAATATGTGAGTGAATTGCTAAGAAAGTTTGGGTTGGATGACTCAAAACTTGTGGGAACACCTATGGTGACAAGATGCAAGCTATCAAGAGATAATGAGTCCCCTAAGGTTAATCAGTCAAGATATAGATCAATGGTTGGTGTACTGCTATATTTAACTCATACAAGACCCAATATCATGAATGTAGTGTGTCTTGTTGTCAGATTTCAAGATGATCCCAGACACAATCATGAAGTAGTAGAAAAAGGATATTTAAATATCTAAAAGGGACAATAGACTTACAATTTAACCTTCAAATCCTATATGATAACTACATTATTTTTGGCGAAGCTTTGTTATTGAACAAGTGAAGCATTTATAAGTTAGTGATCTCTTAATTTTAAATTTTATTTTGATATTTTTAAATCAAAACAGCAGATTTAGATAAAAATTAATAAAAAACATATGTACAAACAACTAATCTATATTGAAAAACCACGGTCTATCATAACAATAAAACCCTTAAATTGATAGAGAATATTTTAACCTTGCTTTTATCCTACACATACTAAAAGTAGGAGCTCAAATCCATTTCATGGGACCACCATAATTATTTCTAAATTTTATATTAAATTTGAGTGGGGTTGCTTCAAATTCTGTGTTAGAATATTTATTAGCTTGCTCAGTTTTCTTTTTCTTTTCTCATTATTATTATTTAGACTATACAAAATTTTAATAAAATTGCTTTAGAGTTGCTATGTTGTAAACTTAGTGTTTTTGGTTTGTTTATAGATCACTAGAAGACGAGCATCACGATCTTACCTTGATATTGTGGAGAAATCTTATCTTATAAGCTCGGATGAGGTCAGTCATTTGTTTGTTAATTTTCAAAATCATAACTATTGTAGTTGTTATACCTACTTAACTGATTTTTTAAAATTTTCACAATTTTTTTCAAATCCTTAATGGGTATGCTTGACCAAGAAATCATTTTGCATGGCTAATATGTAAGTGTTGGAAAAGACGTGATTCTTTTGATTGTGAATATTTTGTTATATAATTCATCATTTTTAATGTGATTTGTTGTTTAGATTATATTTTACTATTTAAAATTTTAAAAAAGTTCAAACAATAATTTTTATGTCTTAAATGAGTTGTGGCTAAATAAAAACAACATAAAAGAAACATATAAAAGAAAAATTGAGAGTATTAACCCATATGAAAATAAAGTAGACAAGAAAAATTGATAGAGAAATGTAAAGTTTTTTTCTTCAAACTACCACATCATGAGTGTTGTGCCTCTACAACTCACACCCCATTTAAGTCTGGTGGTCTAATGGGGACCCCCCTTTTCTCACTTTTCTCTTGTTTCTTTTTGCAAGGTCCTTGTCAGGCAGTCACATCTGATGGGCCAGATTGTGGGCTTTAGGCTCTTGATAGTTCGATGTGAAAAGTTTATAGGGATCTTGTCCTCCGTTTCTTTTTTTCTTTTCTTTTCTTTCTTTCTTTCTTTTTTCTTCGCTTTCTTCTCTATCTTCTCTTTTTTCCTTTTTCCTTTGTTGCTCTTCCCTAAGTTGAAGTTTTGGCCATCTTTCGGGCATTCAGGGGTAGAAGGTAGGCCTTTCTTCCCTAAAACTTTGATGCCAAATCAACTAAGGCCCAAAGCCCCAAAGATCTCCTATCGGAGATTGGTGTTTCAAGGTTTTGGGGATGTTAGGAAGTCCTTGGACCCCTAACCCATGAAACCCCAATCCCTGATGCTTGGAGTTGGGGTGACACTAGCCCCGTCCCCTAGATAAGATCGTTAATATCCTTATCTAGACATTTTGGATTCATTGGCCAATTGAGCCCTTTTATGCATTAGAGCCTTTAGCAGTGAGTTAGAGTCTTTGGGTGTTCATGATCGATGAGATCCTAGTATTTTGTTGCCATTCCGTTGAGAGATCCTTGGTTGATTGTTTCTTCGGTTTAGGTTGGTCATTTTTTCCCTTCCTCGCTGTTTATTTCATTTTGTTTTTGTGTGCTTTCTTCTATATTTTTTGTGTGCTTTCGTCTTTTGGTGTGTTTGTGTTGTGTGTTTATCCTTTTTTTTTGTTTGAACCCTCACAAGAAAATGAATACCGTTGTCATGCCCTACCAGTAGAAAGTCTATTCACAAAGGGTTAAAACCCTAAGGTCCAACATCATAGTGTCAGGGATCTCATGATCCCCGATGCCTAAAAAGGTTTCGGGGATCATGAGATCCTTGATTGATGCAGGTGCATTCCGGGACTCCAAACATTTCCAAGATCCGGGATTCTACATGCATTTTAAATGATTATAATATAATTGGTTGGGTCAAGTCTTAGTTTAAATGGTTATTTTATTAATATAGTCAGTCGGTATAAGTTAGTGTTTTGATATAATAATTAAAAGGTTTGTATAATTGTGACGTTCGTTGTCAACTCCACGCTCCATTACTAGGTTATCTACTTTATGTTTACTCTAATCGGTGATGAGAACCGTTAGAGGAATTAGAATGAGTCGGGTGTGGGAAGTTCAAAAATAGTTATGTGAATTCATTATTGGGTTTGAAGCTCTTTATATCTGCAATTAAAAAACCCGAGAACAAGTGGTAAAGAGAGTAGAGTAGGATGGAATGTTTTTGGGGAAAAATCGAAAGAGAAGAAACAATGTAAGGAAGTATAGAATAATGACAAGGAGGATTGAATTTTCTTTCAAGAACTTCGGGTTCTTACTTTCTTATTATCTTCCTATGTTTTAAATTATCAACTGATGATGACAAATACAAATTAGATCAAGCAATGTCTTAAACTGTGTTACTTTCGAGATCTATTCTATTTGTCGTTCGGTTTCGAATATCTCTATTTTGATTAAGCATGAATTAGTTCTTAATATCGATTTTTATTGAAAAAGTTCATTAGCTTATTGAATCAAACTTTGCATGTTATTGGCAATGAGAATCAAGAACTATTTGTGTCTTATGTATTGGGTTTTATGTAAGAAAGTTTATTTGTTTATTGAAATTGGGTTTGTGTTATCTTTCACGAAATGTGAATGTCTTGTTTTATCATGTATCGGTTTTCATGACAGTAAAATGATTGTAAAAACTGAGTGTTAAACTTTTGAATGAGTACTTTAAGTTTACAACAGTTTCCTTAAAGAACCGTTATACGAGCCTTGGCTGGCAGTAGGCAATGATATGGGAATCCATTTTGTGTGACAGAGAATGTATTTGAAACCAAATTGTTCCATGCTATCAATTTTTTATCACTTTTATGAAGAACACAACAGTGGAATTTATCGGGTTATCTAGAAACTGTTATATTCATGTTTAGATTGGTTGCGGTTGCTAAACTGTCTATGCAGCGCAAGGAGCCGAGACACTTGCGGTGACAGTCATAATTGAAAGAAGCCGAGAATTGGGAACTAGTATGAAACCATGGTCTTAACTTGCTATTACATCAACGGGAATCAATGCCATTGGGTGGAATGGAAGTTGAGGCAATGTAATAACAGATTCCAAGCACTCTGATTTGATACTACTTGGTGCAAGGTAGTAGATCCACATGGATCTGTGAGCAACTTAATTGTTGAGGCATCTCATTGAAGGAAGCCGTAAGTCCTGCAACATTTATCAAATCTCAGTGAATCACCGATTGATTGGGTAACATAACAGTGAGCCAATGTGATTATATTGTTAAGTGTTGTTATTATTGTTGGAAAGTTATAAAGTTATGAACGTCTGATCAATGTTTACAAAGAAGAACATTTGAGATATGCAGATTTGAGCGACTGGTTAATACCTCTAATCAATTGGTATCAAAGCAGGAAGCTCTTGAGCGTGTGATATGTGGAAATCACACCAGGACCTAATGGAGATGAAATATATTTGATTTCTCAGTATGTTTTTCAAGTTTTTGCAGATAAATTTCCAGATTTTTCTTTGATTTTTAAGTATTCTTGCAATGAGTTTGTGTAGATGAATTGCTAGATTTTCTTGGTGCTGTGTACCCATTTGTGAGTGATTTTGGGGGAAACCAAATGCAACTTGATCAATTGGGTTTGAGTCCTTCACGAGCATTTAGAAGTGCTGGATCGGTAACAAGTTACATTAATGGAAGGAAAAGAAGAGATGTCATAGTTGTTATTCAAATTAGATGCATGGATTGCCTATGAGGAAGTGGAAGAGAAAAAGAAAAAGGAAGGAGAAGTGGCAAAGAGAAAAGAAGAAAACAAAAGCAAGCAAGAAGCAAGAAGAAAGAAGATGGAAGAAGACTAAACAACATATGAAATGAAGTTAGAAATGATGAACAAAACAGATCAAGCGATCCTTGAATTGATTGAAGCCCAGATAGAACATGAAGAAGCAGAAATAAAGGAGAAGACTTGTCCATTGGCAGGACAAGAGAAGAAAACCGATGCTGGTGATGAGCAAAAAGTTTTGGATGAGTCTTGTGTTGAGAAGGTTCTAGTTGAAGACAAAGATGCTGAAACAATTGTTGATTTGGGCAACAGCGATTTGATTTTGGAAAAGCTTGAAAATAAGGACATGGTTCATGGTGATTACATGGAAGATGATGTGCTCTTACATGATAACACCTTAGTGTTGGTGAGCGTGGAGGATAACTTGGAAGTAGTTCAAAATGAAGAAACTTTTTCCATTGCTAGATATGGAGATGGAGTTCTGATGCCTTTAGCAGATCAATCCAGTATTCAGATTCATGGAGGAGACATATTTGTTTTATTTTGTGCAGATGTGCAAGACACATGTATGATGCAGTCTTTTATGGTTGATGATTCAGCATTGTACTTTGCAGATTTGATTTTGGAATCTATTTTTTCCTCCGGAGAGCATGTGTACGAGATATTGGCAACTATGCTTGTTTTTGCAGGAGTTCCCCGAATGATGCACTTGAACTGGAAGACTCGAAAGAAGGCTAATTCAAAGGGACTTGAATTCTTTTGTCTCGAGGAGCATGATGCAGGCTCATTCCGAAACTCCAAACATTTCCAAAATCTGGGATTCTACATGCATTTTAAATGATTATAATGTAATTGGTTGGGTCAAGTCTTAGTTTAAATGGTTATTTTATTAGTATAGTTGGTTGGTATAAGTTAGTGTTTTGATATAATAATTAAAAGGTTTGTATAATCGTGACGTTGACAACTTCGTTGGCAACTCCACGATCCATTACTAGTTTAGCTACTTTATGTTTACTCTAATCGGTGATGAGAACCGTTAGAGGAATTAGAATGAGTCGGGTGTGGGAAGTTCAAAAACAGTTATGTGAATTCGTTATCCGGTTTGAAGATCTTTATATATGCAATTAAAAAACCCGAGAACAAGTGGTAGAGAGAGTAGAGTAGGATGGAATGTTTTTGGGGAAAAATCGAAAGAGAAGAAACAATGTAAGGAAGTACAAAATAATGACAAGGAGGATTGAATTTTCTTTCAAGAACTTCGGGTTCTTACTTTCTTATTATATTCCTCTATTTTAAATTATCGACTGATGATGACCAATACAAATTAGATCAAGCAATGTCTTGAACTGTGTTACTTTCGAGATCTATTCTATTTGTCGTTCGGTTTCGAATATCTCTATTTTGATTAAGCATGAATTAGTTCTTAATATCAGTTTTTACTGAGAAAGTTCATTAGCTTATTGAATCGAACTTTGCATGTTATTGGCAACGAGAATCAAGAACTATTTGTGTCTTATGTATCGGGTTTTATGTAAGAAAGTTTATTTGTTTATTGAAATTGGGTTTGTGTTATCTTTCACAAAATGTGAATGTCCTGTTTTATCATGTATCGGTTTTCATGACAATAAAATGATTTTCAAAACCGAGTGTTCAACTTTTGAATGAGTACTTTAAGTTTACAATGGTTTTCTCAAAGAACCGTTATACGAGCCTTGGCTGGCAGTAGGCAATGATATGGGAATCCGTTTTGTGTGACAGAGAATGTATTTGAAACCAAATTGTTCCATGCTATCAGTTTTTGATCACTTTTATGAACACAACAGTGGAATCTATCGGGTTATCTAGAAACTGTTATATTCATGTTTAGATTGGTTGCGGTTGCTAAACTATCTATGTAGTGCAAGGAGCCAAGAGACTTGTGGTGACAGTCATAATTGGAAGAAGCCGAGAATTGGGAACTAGTATGAAACCGTGGTCTTAACTTGCTATTACATCAATGGGAATCAATGCCATTTGGTGGAATGGAGGTTGAGGCAATGTAATAAGAGATTCCAAGCACTCTGATTTGATACTACTCGGTGCAAGGTAGTAGATCCACATGGATCCGTGAGCAACTTAATTGCTGAGGCATCTCATTGAAGGAAGCCGTAAGTCTTGCAACATTTATCAAATCTGAATGAATCACCGATTGATTGGGTAAGATAACAGTGAGCCAATGTGATTATATTGTTAAGTGTTGTTATTATTGTTGGAAAGTTATAAGGTTATGAACGTCTGATCAATGTTTACATAGAAGAACATTTGAGATATGCAGATTTGAGCGATTGATTAATACCTCTCTGCATCACTGATCCACGAAAGAATATAGCCAACTGTTACAAGAAAGTTATTTTTTGTTCAGGGTATTGGGGGTGGTGTGATCCATGGTCCCTAAAAGATTGATTGGGGATCACTCATCCTCGATCCCTGAACTCTACGCCTAGCTTATGTTAAGCCTAACATTAGGGTGTTGGGGGTGCCTTGACCCCTGATCCCCGAAAGGAATATTGGGGATCAAGCATCCTATAAATCTTGAAACACCTATATTTTGAGCTGTCGATTGAGGGACACATGGGTTTTGCGGTGTCGGGAGTACCATGACCCCTGAACCCCGAAACCTTGAAGACAAAAGGTAGTGATTTTGGAGTCAAAAGCACATGTTATTGACATAAAAAGTGTGTTTTGACTTGTTTTAACTTGCCTTTGGTATTAAAAAGAAAGTAGTGATGATTTTTAGGAAGAAAGAAAATGTTTTTGCAACCCGAAAACCCATTTTTGCTCATTCCTCATGCATTTTGAAGTTGGACGGTAATTTCTTTGGCCATTTGAATGTATTTTGGTATGTAAAAAATTAAGTCTTTATCCTTATACTTGGGCATTTTTGGTGCAATATCCAAGGTCGATGATTTTGGGAGCAAAAACACATTGATTTATTCTCCAAACAACCCATTTAGGGCACGTTTTTGCCAAAAAAGCGGCCCAGTTTTGACCAATTTTCTTCATCAAAACCGAACATTTTGCTTCTAAGATGAGTTCTTGAGCATTACTATTGATTTTATTGTAGATGTGGTCGGAATCCACACGCTGACATAGATATCACAATGGTGGTGATTATGTTTATAGTATTATTATGAGATGATATAATTATATTAATACAATTATAATCATATTATATTAATATAATTATTTAATATATAATAATATATATTAAGAGAGGCGTCCCTTGGTGAAAGGATACCTCTTGCATATATATTATGAGATGGGCGATCTCATTCAAAAAATAATTTGAATAAAAAATATGTGCAAATTAATATATTTAAGGATGCTCAGAGGAGATGATAGATGTTCGTCTTTGGTTGGGAGGGAAATAATTATTCTCGTGATTAAACAAGACTAAAACTAGCATGGTATCAGAGCCAAGTTATCTAAATAAGTTTGGATTTTGTTACTATTGTCAATCAATAGCACATATTAATCGTGGAGGTCTGAGAAGAAGTGATCACCAAACTGAGGCTAAGTTTGGTGCTTACGGAAAGGGTTGAAGAACACAAAATCCAACGGAAGTTAGGGAGCTTGGCAACAACAACCTCATTCTATAATGGGAGTGATTATATTTGATTAGGCGCAGTCTTCAGTTTGGTCGCCTACTATCTAGGCAGCGACGACATTCATATGATGACTCCTGCATTGTTCCCCCAACCTCTTGATATTAGGTGCAAGGAATACTTGTGGACTATTGTTCCTTTCAGACTATTGTTCATCCCAGATTTGCAATAAAGGTCATGGTACAATAGATGCATATCATAGAAGTTAGTGACCGAAAGTGCTTGTTGTTAGAATTGGAAGGCCAACGGACTTTAGTCTGTTGTAGCCTTGCCCTTTCAGCTGCTCAGTATGAGCTTATAAATAAGACTCTCTTTTCATTTGTAAACATTCTAATTTGAGATTAATACAATTCTTCTGCTCTCAGTGTGGATGTAGCCACTATAGTGGTGAACCACGATAAATAGTGTGTTCTCTGTTTATTTGCAATCTGTTCTTTTATTCTGTATTTCTGGTATTTTATTTTGAACTCGTTAATTCTACAATTAGTATTAGAGTGAGGTTAATCGCTGGTTGAGATTTCGGTAATTGAAATTTCAGAATCATGGAAGATTTAAGAGTTCAAAAATTCTCTAGGAAGAACTACAGGATGTGGAAGATTCAAATGAAGTCTCTGTTAGTCAACAAAGAGCTTTCTCTTGCACTTGAAGGAAAAGCAAAGAAACCAACCTCCATGAAAGATGAAGATTGGGCAAAGCTTGATGAAAAAGCCATGGTGACACTGTTTCTTGCATTAGGCGATAATGTATTACATAATGTTTCAGACAAAACTACAGCCAAAGACGTATGGGATAAATTGGCTTCAACATATGCACAAGCATCTGCTATGAACAAATTCTTCATCATGAAGAAATTATACAAGCTTAAGATGAGGGAAGGCGAAGCCATGACAAATCATCTCAACGAATTTAACACCTTGATTAGCCAAGCAAATTCAGTTGGCATGACACGACGATGAGAATAAGGCTGTTCTATTGCTATGTTCTCTTCCTAATAGCTAGGATGGACTTGTGACAGCCATAAGCACTTCAGCATCAACTACCAAGAAGCTGGTCTTTGATGAAGTTTCAGCCACCCTGCTCTCTGAAGATTTGAGGAGAAAGAATGATGAGTCCTCATCCGATAATGCTCTCATAATGGTGAGCACCAAAAGTAGAGGAAGAAGCCAATATAGAGGAAGATTTAATAACAATCGGAGGTCCCAATCTACAAGAAGATCGCAGTCAAGAGGGAGACAAAACAATTGTTGGTTTTGTGGGAAGGCTGGGCATGTTAAGAAGATTGTAGAAAATATAAGAAGGCACAAGAACAATTATTGGACAGTCAAGCAAACACAATTTGTGAAAAGGATCCGGGTATCCTAATTCTAGCAACAAGTGATACAAAAGCTGATTCGTGGGTAATTGATTTGGGAGCTTCTTTTCATGCTTCCTCTCTCACGGATGCATTTACAAATTATTAAGAAGGTGAATTCAGAGAGGTATATTTGGGTGATAATAAAACATGTAAAATTATTGGGAAAGGAGATGTTGTCTTGCATCTTGAAGGTGGAGCAAAATTACTTCTCAAAGATGTTAGACATGTTCCTCAATTAAAGAGGAATCTGATTTCAGTCAACCAATTATACACCCAAGGATTTAAAATTGAACTCACAGATACATGGAAAATAGTCAAAGGTTCATTGGCTATTGCTAAAGGAGATAAAACCGGTAGTCTCTATATTTTGAAACCTATTGATAAGGTGGGAGCTGCTTTGACACTTGTGGACAGTGATGTTACACTTCGGCACCAAAGGCTAGGCCATATGACCAAGAAAGGCCTTGAGGTAATGCTGAATCGTGATCAACTACTGGGTCTTCAATCTGCAAATTTGGAGTTTTGTGAGCATTGTCTTCATGGGAAACAGAAGCGGGTCAGTTTCTTGAAGGATGGACATGACAAAAGGACAACACCCCTCGAGTTAGTGCATTCGGATGTCTTCGGACCTATAGAGGTAACCTCTTATGGAGGAGCACAATATTTTGTTACCTTTCTTGATGATAGCACCCGAAAGGTATGGGTTTATATGCTTTCTAGAAAATATGAGGTATTCTCTAAATTCAAAGTTTTTAAAGCTCTTGCGAAAAATCAGAGTGGTCATAAAATTAAGTGTTTGAAAATAGATAATGGAGGTGAATTTTGTTCGTTGGAGTTTGATAACTTTTGTGCAGATCATGGTATAAGAATAATTAAGATTGTTCCTTATTCCCCTCAAGAAAATGGGGCAGCAGAACGGTTAAATAGAACCATTCTTGAGAAAGCACAGTGTATGCTTTCCAATGCCGGTTTGGGCAAAGAATTTTGGGCGGAAGCTTGCAATACAACAGTCTATTTAATCAATCGTTCTCCTTCATCTCGTCTTGAGTTTGTCATTCCGAAAGAGGAATGGCTGGGAAAAAGGATTTCGTACTCACACATCAAAGTTTTTGGGTGTGAAGCTCATGTACATGTCCCAAAAGAAAGAAGGACGAAGCTGGATTTCAAGTCACAAAAAGGCATATTTGTGGGATATGGAGAAGACCAATTTGGTTACAAAGTTTGGGATCCAGTTGAAAAGAAAATTATTCGCAGTCGTGATGTCATTTTTAATGAGCAAAAATTTCCAGCTCTCGTAGACATTGATAAGTCTGAAAGAGAATACATTTCTTTTAAGGCACTCTCAAATAGTGTTGCCTCTACACATCCAGGAAGAAGCTCTCTACAGAAAACTCCAACCTCTATTTTATTTCCTCCCTCTCAGTCCTCATCAAGTGAGGATGATTACACACATAATAATCTGTTCAATGGAGAACAGAGAAATACGTTTGATGACAGTCAAAATCATTCAGAAAATAGGGGAGAGACCATGCTCTTCCCTTCCCCTCTCCATAACACTTCTAGCCATAGTCCTCACGGCATCTCCCATAATGCAGCAGCTGAGGGAGGCTCGCGTGAAGAAGAGTGTGGGACGCGTGAAGAGTATGCAAACCCATGTGAAGAGGAGTGTGCATACCCACGTGAGCCATTCCCTGCAGACCCCCGTGAGCTGCGTGGCAGCTCTTTTCCCCTTGCAAGCTCGCGTGAGCTCTTCCTTGAGCTGCACGATAGCCCCTTCTCCACTGCAGGTCCACGTGAAGTCTCATGTGGCAATTCCTTCTCATCGCAAGCTCATGCTAAGGCTGCCTTAGGAGGTGAACATGCAGCCATTCACAAGTCAGTAACAACAGGGAAGTCTTCGATAGCTTACACGGCAGGGAACAAGGAATTGTCTGGTGACACACAATAGCATGAGATAAGAAATGAATTGGATAGGTATGGACCAGTCCAAGAAATTGGGGATAAAAATTCCTATGATCATGGCAATGAATTACAAAAATACAACAATACTGTTCCAGGTTTGAGGGGGTCTAGGAGAGAAAGATGACTTCCAACAAAATTCTCTGATTATCAGCTATTATTTGCTGAAGAGGCAGAGCCAGAGCTGTTAATTTTTGAACAAATCGAACCTGCAAATTATAAAGAGGCATGTACAAGAAGTGATAAGAACAATTGGTTTGTTGCTATGACAGATGAAATGAGTTTGCTTGAAGCAAACAACACCTGGGATTTGGTCTCTCTTCCACCAAATTGAAAACCACTCAAGAACAAGTGGGTCTATAAATTGAAAGATGAAGGAGGAGGTCAAAAATGATTCAAAGCTTGGCTGGTAGTAAAAGGATATGCTCAGAAACAGGGGATTGATTTCGCTGAAATATTCTCTCCGGTTGTGACGATGACATCCATCCGAACAGTATTGAGATTAGTAGCCATTTGGGATCTCGAATTGGAACAGCTAGATGTTAAGACAACATTTCTACATGGAGACATAAATGAAGAGTTGTATATGCATCAGCCTAAGGGTTTTGTGAAAAAGGGGTAGGAACATCTCTATTGCCGGCTGAAGCGTAGTTTGTATGAGCTCAAGCAAGCCCCGAGGTAGTGGTATGTTAAGTTTGATTCCTTCATGCTTGAACATAATTTTATCAGATGTGAATCTGATCCATGCATTTATTACAAGACACTTCTGAATGGTGAATTTGTCATTCTTCTTCTCTATGTTGATGACATGTTAGTAGCGGGAACAAGCTCTAAAATTGTTAGTGAGCTGAAAACTAAGTTGGCAAGCACATTTGCTATGAAGGATTTAGGGGCAGCCAAGAAGATTCTTGGTATGACTATCACCCGGGATAGGAAGAAGAAAGTGATTACATTGTCACAAAAAGAATACATTGACAAAGTAATTCAGAGATTTGGTATGGTTGATGCGCATAGCATTTCTACTCCACTTGCTTCGCATTTTTCAGTTATCAGCAAATTTGTGTCCACAAACACAAAAGGACAAGGAATATATGGACATCCCTTACAAATCTATAGTTGGTAGCATTATGTATGCTATGGTTTCGACACGTCCTGACATTGCTCATGCGGTGGCAGTTGTGAGTCGATTCATGAGCAATCCCGGGAAGACTCATTGGGAGGCCGTCAAATGGATATTAAGATATCTGAAAGGCACTTCAGATTTGGTCTTATGCTTTTGTAACAATAATGAACAGTTACGGGGATTCACGGATTCAGATCTTGCTGGAGATTTGGATAAGCGTAGATCTACTACCGGTTACACATTCATGTTCACTGGAGCTGCTATTAGTTGGGCCTCAAGGCTGCAACATTCCTTTGCTCTTTCTTCCACTGAAGCTGAGTATTTGGCACTTTTTGAAGGTGCTCGGGAGATGATCTGGTTGCAGCGATACTTGGAGAAATGAAGTATCAACAAAATGATTATGTTCTATTCTATGATAGCCGTAGTGCCATCTTTATGGCTCATAATCATACTTCTCAGCAACGTTCAAAGCACATTGACATCCATGCTCATTTTGTATGGCACATGGTTGAAGAGGGCAGGTTGAAGGTTGAAAAGATTGATACCAAAATCAATCTAGCAGATATATTCATGAAAGTTGTAACCAAAGAGAAGTTCGAATGTGCAAGAACTTCTCCTGGACTTGTTAAGCTGAAGTAGGTCAGCATGTAGAGCAGGGGAATGACTGATCAGCTGAAATATACTTTGACTTCTGGTGCGAGTTTGTTAGAATTGGAAGGCCAACGGACTTTTTTCTGTTGTACCCTTGCCCTTTCAGCTACTCAGTATGAGCTTATAAATAAGACTCTCTTTTCATTTGTAAACATTCTGATTTGAGATTAATAAAATTCTTCTGCTCTCAGTGTGGACATAGCCACTATTGTGGTGAACCACGATAAATAGTGTGTTCTCTATTTATTTGCAATCTGTTCTTTTATTCTGTATTTCTGGTCTTTTATTTCAAACTCGTTAATTCTACACTTGTGGTTGCAACATTGAAGACCAAAAGAGCGCACATCTCTCCAAAGCTATTTTTTTTTCATATCTCAAGCAACCAATCTTGCATACATCTAGTTGCTTCCAAGCATTGTATTTAGTGAGTGTCTTCGACGATGAAGAAGAGAATGGAATTAAGCATACACTTCAAATTATAATGCATAGAGCTTTTGCAAAAATATAATTGTTCATCACACCAACCAGATTGCATACTCTCTGAAAGCTTCTACAAAAGAGTCCTGATTGCCAATATGATTGATGCATATTTAAATGGGCACAATTATAGAAAAACTAGTGGCTTCTTGTTTACTTGTCATTTTTATCCTTGGAGATTTATCGCCTTGGTGAGGTTGCCATCGTTGAAAATGAAGTGTCATAGCTTCGAACCTAATGGAGGAGTCAATTTCAAGGCCGATGGCCATGATTGTTCCAGGCCAATATACACTAAGTCAAGGCAAATTCACATTTAGGAGGTACCGCGACATCTACACTTGAGGATCTTGCATCTGTGACTTGCTGTGATAGAAGTTCTCAATAGGCACCATAAAATAAGTGCCACAACAATTATCAATAGGGAAAGAATTTGATAATTGCAACAAGAAAATCATAGGCTCCATTGCTTTATGGAAAGCCTGTGAGATTGCATGAAATGAGGTAGAGTATGGAAATGGCAGATGATCTTGATGTGGATTTGGTGTGTGTTGGCTCCTGGGGCACTATTGGAACCTTGATGTAAAGAGAGCTCAAAACCATGCAGAGAATGAAAAAAATCAATGCTCCGGTAAAAGATAAACACATTGTCCATCACCATGTTTGCTCTAAAGAATATTGAACATGTAACCGGTGAGTGGGCACCTTTCCTTCACTCTGCCAAAATAATATACAAAGACATCTTCACAAAACTTCAAATATGAAGAGATGTGACACCCTTTGTCTTTTGGAGGCAAAAAGGGGAAGAAGAGAAGAATGGAGAATAGAGGAAAGAACAGGAAACAGAAAAGAGAAGGAAATAAGTAGGAGGGAAGAAGAACAAATAGAAATAGAGTTGATAAGAATTAGAGCAGACAAAGGAAAGAGAGGAACGAAGAAGAACAACCATCGGAGCACTTAGACAGAAGAAATGTTCTACAGACAAGAGAGCAGTCTACAATAAACAAGGTAGAAATTGTCACAAGTAAGTATGGTTTTGTGTATGGTTTTGCCACCAATGACAAAGGGGAAGATTGTTAGCAATTTAATTTGTCATTACTGTAAATTCACAAACACCATGCACTGGTAAGAGATCACCGGTCACTTACGTTACTTAGGAGACACCGGTAGACAAGAAACAAAGTGTATGCATCGGTAGTCAAAGAAAAGGGAATACACCGGTAGACCGATCTAAGTACACAACACTAGTCTCAGAGTGCATACAGAGTTAAACCAGGTATAAGATATACCAGTGTAACTGCCTATAGATCCGCACCTGATTATGTGGAGCAGTTTGAGTTAAAACCGGATTATATGGGACATCCATGGCTCAGAAGTGGAGTTAGCTTTATTTGTACGGATGTTTTAGAGGTAAACTCCGGATCATAATGCATAGCTTTTTTGCTAGTTGCATGATTTATTGCTAAGTTTATAGCCTGGTAGTTCTATGAGTTAAGGGTTTCATTACGGTGAATTGTTATATAAATATAGGTCATAGGACGCAAGAAAAGTGTTTTTGAAGGTTGTTGAGAATTTTTGATGAATCGGAGCAGTGAAGAGACATTTGCATAGAGATTACAGTCACCTGAGGTGAAAGGCATAGAGGCAGAAAATATTCAACAGCCAGACAAACCGAGAGAGATCAACAGGTATGATCTAATCAGACAATCAGTTTCACATAAGATCATTGCTTTTATAAGATGTGAAAGCAAATTGAAATCCCTCTATCAGGGTGGACTTAATCGGTTCGTTGCAAAATCCCCTAACAGGGTAACATCTTTGTTGATGCTCAAAGTCCTGTAACCAGGCGACTCTTAACAGGGTTAAGATCTTAAATGATCTTTTGTAAAATCCCTTAACTAGGTAGCACCTGAACCAGTGCTTTGTAAGCTCCTAACAGGGTGCCTTCATTCTACAGTAGTGAAGTTATGAGCTCTGTCTCACTGTGGTTTTTTCCATCTAACCGAGGGTTTCCACGTATATATCTTGTGTTGATCTGTGTACTTTTATAGTTGTGAATGTTTTGATTTACACTTTGCTTAGATTAGAAGAAGTATAAAACAAGATTGGAATTATAGAAGAAAATAGTTCTTACTGATTCATGCCCCTCCCCTCTCAATAACCGGTTGGTAATAACAAAGACCATGTTATGGCTTTTTCTGGAAACTCAAAAATGACAACATGCATAACCCCAAACATGCACAAAGAAAGATGGACATGAGGCAAGAACGATCACATAATGGAGCCTACAATGAGTTGAAAGAATGATTTCATGCATAGAATGTTTTCAAGACAGAGATGGAAAGAAACAAATGTGGTTTTCAAGAAAAAATCACCATTATACTGCAGAATGGGCAAGGATGCAAGTTCCTTTTCCAGATCAAGATGCTTCCACCAAACTTGAGCACATCAATCGCAAAAGCATCCTTGTAGCAGCATGAAGACCAACAATGGATGATGTAATAGGGGTAGTGTCTTGTTAGACACTTAGAATATTTTCATCACGCATTTGTAATTTGTAATTAACATGTTACATGTAATGGAAAAACAAGATGTAATTGCATGTGATAGTATCATATGTAAAGCTATAACATGTAAACATGTTGCAAGTGCTTTAATTCTTGTACCATTAAGTAAGTCAAAGTTAGTTAGATAGTTAGAGAATAAGTAAAGGTGGTTAAGGGTTTTTCCCTTCTTTCCCTACCTTTTTCTCCATTCTTTTCCTATATAAAGGAGGGAGCTCATTATAAATAATCATTTTTTGGCAATGCAAGAAAATTTTGCTAGTTTGTATCTACACTCTAAGACTTTGAGCTTAGACTTAAATTTGAATTGCTTTCAATAAAAGGGGTAACTTGCTTTCAAACTTTGTGTTGATTCAAGGTGTTATGTGACAATATTTTCTATATATTAATTTTGAGTTTTGGAGTTTTTCTCAAGAGGAATTTGAATTCAATTGTGTAGACTTTGAGTTTCCTATTGCATTTAGAGCCAATTTGAACTTTTGAAGACTTTGTGCTACAAGAGGACAATGTCATGTCCCCTTTCTAGAGACATGTGCTTACAGGATGGATTTGCCTATCATTGACTCTCGTAGGCAAATGGTTTGGAGAGAGAGTCATTTTTGCGGATCAGATGGTCATATTTGCTTTTGAAGAAGTGTTAAGAGATTATATTTTATTATTTTGTGTTTTGTGGGGCCCATACGTTATAATTTTAAGTTGAGATTGCACTTTTTATAATATAAAGTTACTTTATTATAAAGTGCATTATAATATGATTTTATAAAGGATACTTCTAGAAGTTCTTAGCAACTTCTCAAAAAAGTGAATAAATAGAGGGCTGGGCCTCTCATTTGGACATGCTTGATTTGAGATTTCCTCTACTTCTTCATTGTGAAGCAATTTGTAGTCTTTGGTCTGCAAATTCTATTCGATCTTTGGGAACGAATCACTCCCTTGGATTGGCATAACTGAGGTAGTGAAATATCTACTGAAGGGTTGCAAATTTGGAGTTGGTACTCAGCCATCTCATTGGAGCTCATTGAGAATTCGTTGTGAGGGTTTGTTTTTGGTTGGAATAAGGGTTTCAGATTTGCCCTAGCATTGGTGAAGCATTTGGCGAGGGTTTGAAGACAAAATTTGTGCATTTTCAGAATTGCCATCTCAGGGTTTGGAACCATATATTTGCTCATATCTTCCAATTCCCTTGGAGATATTTTTTATGCTTTTGGGAGGGTTACTACCTAACCCTAGGCGCCCACATTCCTTGCATTTGGGGGTCCCAAAACCCCAGCAATATTTTTATATAGGGGCCGTACATGTACGGCCTGGGTACGGCCCTGCCAGTCTGAAATTAGCAGCAGCATTTTGGGTCCGTTTGGGGTGCGGTTGGGGGTCTACATCAGCGATCTGCATCATCACATGGTGGTCTTCCATAGTGCTTCGAATCAGGTTCTTGTGTTTTGAAAATACATGTCAATTTATGGTGAATTTGCTGTTGTACTATCACTATCATAATCAGTCCAGAATTGGCAATAAACAGTCTCAGAATTTTATTTCATTGTATTTGGATTATCATAGTTGAGTTAGTGGTTGTTGAGGGTTAAAGAATTGCATTAGAAGGACTTGCTGTTATCATTGTTCATGGACAACTATATGTAATCAGATTTATCAGTCCATTGATTATTGCAATCAGATTTTTGTGAGTTTATGATTACCCTAGCATTGTTCTCCAATTGTTGCATATTGGTATTGTTATCTCAATTGTTATAGATGCTCAAACATTATACACCTTGAAACACATCAATACAAGCAGATTTTTTCAATGCATGCCAACTGTTTGACAAAATTCCTAAGTTCAGTTTGAGGGTTTCAGTGGCCTTTATAGTAAGGGTCATTACAGACAAATTGTTATAGATAGTAGTGTCTGCAGTTACCTAGAGTTGAAGACTTTGGGCTTCAGTTGTAAGTGTTTATCTTAAATTTGAGAATATCTAGTAAGAGACTTTGTCCCTTACTGGTTATTCTACTTGAATCCTCATTCGAGACAAGCGCAGGAGACTTTGGGTTCCTGTATTTGTTTCACGAAATATGGAAAGTAAACTACTGCCCCGGGTATTGTTCTTATGTCAATTCCAGGGTCATTGGTACTATCGTAGTAATAAGGCACTTTTTGTTAAGTTGGAAAGTTGTAGTTGTATGCAATTCATTCTTCAAAAAAAGGAATTGGTTAAGTGAACCGCCCTTTTTGTAATTTCAGTAAAGTTCCTATTGAAGCCACCTATAGTAAGAAGGGAGCCTCCCCTATTGCTGAGAGGAGAGAAAAATCTTATGAAACGTTGCCTAAAGTCATAATTTTGTAAGTTGTGGTCATAGTGACATACAAAATTTTAAGCCAATAGGATGACATTTAATGTTTGTAAGTACTGGTTGTAACTAACCCTAACTAGGGTTTTCTTGCAATTATCCTAGTCGTTGATTTCAAATCAATCTGGCCCCTTCATTATTATAACTAAAAAGTCTATAAAAGGCTTGGCGTTATCATTTGTAATTTCATTAGAAGATTAGGAGTAGTGATAACAATATGAGGAGACTAGAGATTGTTGCCAAGACTATGTTGAAGTTAATATGCAATTATCATTAAAGATATGGTGGATTTTGTGTGTTGTTTCAATAATTTTGCATTGTTTCTTCTTCTCAAGTTTAAGTTAAAGTTCATTGATTATAATGGAAAAAAGTGAAGATATTTGATGAATTCCTTGGTTCAAACCATTTGTAGTTTGTTGATTGCAAGTTGTAGTGTATGTTTAGTTTGAACCCCATTTAAGTACAAGTTCGATTGTGGTTGTTAATTTGGATTGCACCAATATTGGGTGTTTAGATGAATGTTTACAATATGAAAATCCTTCATTACCTTTGGAGGTTGCATCGTGTTTTGTGTAGTTGTTTCCACATGGCGATGCAAAGCTTGGTTTAAGGAGTTTTAATATCCAAACATCATCCATTGTTATCATTGCCTTTAAGTGTTAGAGGTAGATTAGATTCTCTAAACTCTTATCCTTTTGTTTTTAATTTAAAGTTCAAGTTAGTTTAGATTGAACAAATTCTAGCTGGTTTGAGGGAAAAGAATTGATAAGTCTAGGAAGACTAGCATAAGTCCCTTTATGATTATTGTCAATATCACATCAAAATCAAGTGAGTTATATCCAACACAAAGTAGCTAGTTCACAGTGTAAACCTTGGGGCTGCTTCATTTGATCACACATTTGTCACATTATTTAGCATTTGAAGTTTCCTTTTTCAAGAGAGAATAGGATACTCAGTATTTTACTCTACATGTTGGAGTGGTCACAAAACACAAATCAACAAAACACTTTATCAAAACGCCCTTAAAGCCTGTCTAAATTACATATTTTGACAAAAAATAGCTCAAAAATGAAAAAATGTTAATAATATTATTTTTACATTGTTCCAAAAAGGGTTATGATGAGATTCTAGTTATCTTCGCATTGACATATGATTTGAGGATTTACTTGAAAAGAAACTTACAGAAAGAAAGAGGCTACGAGATCGAACTTTTAGGCGCACTACCATTTACACTTTTGGAGTCATCATTAATTGGAAACTTATTCATCTTCAACTGGAATGGTTCAACTTCAAGAGAGAATAGGATACTCAGTATTTTACTCTACATGTTGGAGTGGTTCAACTTCATTTGATTGCACATTTGTCACATTATTTAGCATTTGAAGTTTCCTATTTCAAGAGAGAATAGGATACTCAGTATTTTACTCTACATGTTGGAGTGGTCACAAAACACAAATCAACAAAACACTTTATCAAAATGCCCTTAAAGCCTGTCTAAATTACATATTTTGACAAAAAATAGCTCAAAAATGAAAAAATGTTAATAATATTATTTTTACATTATTCCTGAAAGGGTTATGACGAGATTGTAGTTATCTTGGCATTGACATATGATTTGAGGATTTACTTGAAAAGAAACTTATAGAAAGAAAGAGGCTACAAGATCGAGCTTTTAGGGGCACTAACATTTACACTTTTGGAGTCATCATTAATTGGAAACTTATTCATCTTCAACTGGAATGGTTCAACTTCAAGAAATGTTGAAGAATTGTTAATTGAAAAATTAAACTCTGAATATATGGCCTTGTAATGTGATAGGAGGAAAAACTTAGTTGATTTTGATTAACACAATTATTAATTGACTGATAACTACAAATCAACAAAAGGTAGTATGGAAGCTGAATTTGATAGGGTACCAATAAAGCTGTTTTATAATTGTACATAGAGCATGTAGACCTTTGGTTTAGTATTGTTTTGGTGCCATTATATAATGCTCTATATTTTTGTGATTTGGTTGTTGATAGTTGTGTAATCAATAACCGTAAGCTTTCTCATTAAAAAACTGTATATGGTAGTGAAAGTATGTTGTTAGGCCCTCCCATTACCAAACAATTGTAAAGATACTACCTATACGAAAAGACCTATTTATCTAATGTTCTTGCGTCCACTATTACTTCTGGTACCTTTTAAACTGTTGTCAACTTACTAGTGTAGAATCTCTAGAAAATGTTTTGGGATAGAAGACAACTTGGCCAAATAAAAGATGGCTTAAAGGAAATATCAGTAGTTGTAATGTCCCCATTTTTTAGGCTCTTGGGATTAGCCTATCATGTGACCCTCATAGGCTAATGAGGATGGACAAAGGGTCTCTTTCAGTGGGTATCTACTTTAGGATTCAATATGCTTTAGTTTGGCTTTCATTTGGCGTCATTCGGACTTCATTTGCCATAGTTTTGCCATGTTTACTATTTATAGTAACCCTGATGTTGTTCGAGGACCCTTTCTTTTTTTGGAAAGTGCATTTGGTCACATTGGCAAATAATAGGCGTGACTCCTATTTCAGACGACATATTAAAAAGATAAGTATTTTGAGAGTTATTATTATTTTGGTGGCCAAATTATTATTAAATCATTAAATGACATTATAAAGTTATAATTTAACTTTATAATTTCACTTAAGTTGAGGGTTGAGTCATCATGGGAAGGGGTCATTTATTTAATTAATTCCTGGAAGCCTAAGCCAAGGTATTAATTTAAAGTATTGGAGTAAATGAATTATTAAAAGGAAAAGTATATCTATTTATCCCACATTGGTAAGAATTGTGTCTGAGCTCTCACAAGAAAGAATAAAAAGGGGCTTGAGAGCTCATTCTCAAATATCTATTGATCATTTGATAAAAATTGTGTTTTGAGAAGTGGAGAAGAAAGGCTAGGGTTTGAGGACTGATTCCTCATTTTTTGCAATTTGAATCATCACTGATTGATGATGAATTTTGCCACTAAAATTCTGAATATTTAGTTCTAATTCTGGGAATGCAATTTGATGCTGATGTATATCAAATTGTGAAGAGTTCTTAAATTGCTGTTGTTCAACAAATATTCTTCATCAAAGTTCAATTTTCTTTTAGGGATTCAGATAATTGCCAGGAAGGTTGTTGTATCTTCCCAGTGC
The DNA here is from genome assembly GCA_027943335.1 of Chamaecyparis obtusa. Taxonomy (NCBI): domain Eukaryota; kingdom Viridiplantae; phylum Streptophyta; class Pinopsida; order Cupressales; family Cupressaceae; genus Chamaecyparis; species Chamaecyparis obtusa. The sequence continues at coordinate 268,575 of BSBK01004240.1, forward strand.
CTATGATTGAAAGTTGGTGAGCCTTGGAAACATTAATCATGAAAATTACTGATATTCTTGACTGCGTTTTGAATTGGAGGGCAGCGTTTCCTTTCTTTATGGTTGTGTGAGGTGTCTTTGAGGGTTGTGTCACTTCTAGTATTGGATGTGTGGCTTATCTTGAAGGTTGGGAATGATTCCTTAGGGGCTGTGTGACTTCTTGGCAGCCATTGTTCATTCTTCAAGGGGCTGCATGCAATACATAAAAGGTGGCGTGCATTCTTGAGGTCTTTTAGAAAGTGCTGCACATTCATTATTAATGTAATATTTAAATATTTGCCAGACATGTGAATTGAATTGATAATTATCTTTGGCAATAGAATTTAAAATTGCTGTTGTTTTAATTGAAAATCTGGAAAATTTATTGAAATTCACATATGATTGATTCAAAATTTTTATATAATCTGAAAACGATTTAAAAAGTGCAATTAAAAGTGTGAAAGAGTTAGTTTGCAAAAAAGAGCCAACAAGCTCTTTACAGTGGTATCGGAGCATGTTTCCTGCTATCATGTGGGGTATGAAATTCATTATTATTTTAGATCTGATGTTATAATTTGGAGTGACCAGCACTCTCGTATTTTCTAGCTATGGACAAATATAGGACGTCTAGTTCTGAGAGTCGGCGTAGTAGTGTGGAAAAAAGAGAGAAAATAAATGCCTTGAAGGAAAGTATGGAAAGACTTAGGCTTCCTTAGCAGAGATTGGTGACAAAGCTATCGAATCTAGAGACAGTTGATAGGGCAGAAAAGTACATGGTTTCTGCCTTCCGTAGGCTTGCATCAAGGTTGTAGGGAAGGAGGCTTGAGTTTTCCCCAGCAGGTGTCTGTGATGCAGATGTACCAGTATTTAGGACGACACCTACTAGTCCTATCCATGGATTTGATGATGGATGCTCCACACAAAAACATGAGGATATGTCAGTACCATTGATGGACTGTAGCATTGAGCTCCAATAGGTTGAGGCTCCCAAAGTTGTTGCTGCAGTTGGTGCAGAGACATTTGATACAGCAGTTGCCATTGATCATTTAGATTCTCTCGAGGAGGGAATTGTTATTGGCAATTTATATGTCAGCTGTCATACTATAGCTCCAGAGCGAGAGGTAATACCTCTCTCAGGTGGAATAGGCGAGAGTCAGAAGCTACCCTATTGTGGTATTGATAATCAAGGCATTATAGTGGAGTCAGTAGATGGTGGTTCATGCTCCAGCATTATTGGTGTACAACCAAACGTTGAGTCATGTGTGCAAAGTCAGGTGTCAATAGTTGAGGCTTTAATAGGAGATGTGGATGTAGATAGTATGGACACATTTGATGATACATTCGATGATGCTATGAGCCACACTAGGTATGACACCCCTTGTGAGATATTGGGTGATGACTCCGAGGAGGTTTTTGTTGAGTCCCAGGATTGATGTTTACATGATCTTACTATTGAGGTGGAAGCTGAGACATGCAAGGAGATTGATATTGCAAGGGCTTCCATTTCTTCGAATGAGGAGTTGGTTGAGGTACATAGTAGTTGTATCTCAGATGCAGAGTTGTGGTGGGCAGTTCTGATTTAGTCTCCTATCACAGTGCAATTAGTGGGACAAAGAGCTTGCATAGGAGGCAAGGCTTACATAGACATCATGTGTCTAGTCAGCTGAAGGTAAATGACAGAGACATCTCTTCAGCTATTGAGCATTATGATGCTATTCATCAGATGTTGGCCGTATCTGGTTGGGGTGCTCCTATGTCAAATGAGCACAGTGATAGTAGTTTTTCCCTAGCACAGGTTCATGCGCTTCGAGAGTCTGTCAGGGTCTTAAAGCATAATTATTCATAGTTAGTCGCTGACAGGGATTACCTTCTGGAGTGGGGGAGTACTTGTTATGAGACATTGTTAGGGAAAGAGGAGGAGGTATTTGAGCTCACCCATGAGTTAAAGGTGACTGTGGACTCACTGCAGTGTACCTAGTTGGCTTTGTAGGGGTCACAGTGACGATTAGAGGAGGTGACCATGGAGTTGGAGCATGTTCGGTCCACACCAGCCCCAGACCCAATTCGGTTGCACATTGAGGTGGTTGGTGGTGAGTTTGCTTCTACAGTTGGGGATGAGGGACGTGATGATGTGGCAGACACATCTGTCCTGGATATGGGTGCAACAGGTACAAAGGAGGTGAGATCATCAGTGGGGACGAGCTCTCATGGTGATTTGCTTCCTTTTGCTGGAAGCGAATCTATTTCTACATTTCTTACCGCTGATAGCATTACGCAGTTGGCAGTGCCACATTTTCAGAGGGATCAATTGTGGGTTGCAGGGGAGCAAGTTGATGCTTCCACATATAATTTCTACTGCACCGAGTCATTCATGCAGTATTTACTTGAGAGTGAAGATTTGCGGGGTGATTCATATAGAGTATCTGAGGGTACTCTCGTTTGGGTCTCTCGCGCTATATGATGTTTGGTGGGGAAGATTGTAGAAACTTTTCCTATAATGCTTCCGAACAAGGATTTTGTGGTTGGATTTGCTGAGAGGGTTGCCCAGGATCCTACCCAGCCTACAACTATGCAGAGTCAAAGATTGGAGCCATCTCCTAATTCCTAGTTTGGTAATGACGAGCCTTTGACAGAGATTGGGGCTTTCTACCGACATTATACGGTGGGGTATGGTCATCATTTTTCTTTTGACCCACGGGTAGAGGATTTGGTCTCACATAGGTGTGGACTGGCTCAAGTTTCTTACCATCCATTATGGGATGGGTTAGTACCATCTTTTGTAGATGGAATTGGCAGTTGCAAGTTAGATCACTTGTAGTATTGACACACCCAGGACAATTTATCAGAGGTTGGATTTGGTGGTAGTGACTCAGGTACCTATGGTTGTTATCATATCCACAGTGCAGTTGGGTATGAGTGTCAGTTAGAAAGGGACTCGACTATTGACAGAGTTGTTTCAGTTGGGTTGAGTTCCACTGAGTTGTTTCCTCCATTGGCAGCTACAGTTGGACTTCAGATGATGTTGTTAGTGATGTTAGTTGTTTGGGTGTTGAGTGCAGTTTCTCAGTGGTTGTATTTGGTGGTAGTGACTCAGGTACCTATGGTTGTTATCATATCCATAGTGCAGTTGGGTGTGAGTGTCAGTTAGACAGGGACTCAAGTATTGACAGAGTTATTGTTTTAGTTGGGTTGAGTTCTGCTGAGTTGTTTCCTCCATCAGCACCTACAGTTGGACTTCAGATGATGTTGTCAGTGATGTCAGTTGTTTGGATGTTGAGTGCAGTTTCTCAGTTGCTTGATGTTTGTACTGTTGATGCTGATGATTTCTTCATAGGTGATAGGAGTATGGTGAGGATCAGGACATTACTCATGACCATCCTTGGTGATTTGCTTCCTTTTGCTAGAAGCGAATCTATTTCTACATTTCTTATAGTTGATAGCATTAGGCAATTAGCAGTGCAACATTTTCAGAGGGATCAATTGTGGGTTGCAGGGGAGCAAGTTGACGCTTCCACGTATAATTTCTACTGCACCGAGTCAATCATGCAGTATTTACTTGAGAGTGCAGATTTGCGGGGGGATTCATACAAAGTATCTGAGGGTACTCTCGTTCGGGGCTCTCGCGCTATATGATGTTTGGTGGGGAAGATTGTAGAAACTTTTCCTATAATGCTTCCGAACAAGGATTTTGTGGTTGGATTTGTTGAGAGGGTTGCCCACGATCCTACCCAGCCTACAACTATGCAGAGTCAAAGATTGGAGCCATCTCCTAATTCCTAGTTTGGTAATGATGAGCCTTTGACAGAGATTGGGGCTTTCTACCGACTTTATACGGTGGGGTATGGTCATCATTTTTCTTTTGACCCACGAGTAGAGGATTTGGTCTCACGCAGGTGTGGACTGGCTCAAGTTTCTTACCATCCATTATGGGATGGGTTAGTACCATCTTTTGTAGATGGAATTGGCAGTTGCAAGTTAGACCACTTGTAGTATTGACACACCCAGGACAATTTATCAGAGGTTGGATTTGGTGGTAGTGACTCAGGTACCTATGGTTGTTATCATATCCACAGTGCAGTTGGGTGTGAGTGTCAGTTAGAAAGGGACTCGAGTATTGACAAAGTTTTTTTAGTTGGGTTGAGTTCTGCTGAGTTGTTTCCTCCATCGGCAGCTACAGTTGGACTTCAGATGATGTTGTTAGTGATGTTAGTTGTTTGGGTGTTGAGTGCAGTTTCTCAGTGGTTGGATTTGGTGGTAGTGACTCAGGTACCTATGGTTGTTATCATATCCATAGTGCAGTTGGGTGTGAGTGTCAGTTAGACAGGGACTCGAGTATTGACAGAGTTGTTGTTTTAGTTGGGTTGAGTTCTGCTGAGTTGTTTCCTCCATCGGCACCTACAGTTGGACTTTAGATGATGTTGTCAATGATGTCAGTTGTTTGGATGTTGAGTGCAGTTTCTCAGTTGCTGATGTTTGTACTGTTGATGCCGATGATTTCTTCATAGGTGATAGGAGTATGGTGAGGATCGGGACATTACTCATGACCATCCTTGGGATCTGGGTGGACTTTGATGTTGCTTGTTTTTCCTGATTGCTTGAGGACAAGCAAATCTTGGGAAGGGAGGACTTTAATGTCCCTATTTTTCAGGCCCTTGGGATTAGCCTATCATGTGACCCTTGTAGGCTAATGAGGATGGACAAAAGGTCTCTTTCAGTGGGCATCTACTTCAGGATTCAGTATGCTTTGGTTTGGCATCATTTGAACTTCATTTGCTATAGTTTTGCCATGTTTACTATTTATAGTAAGCCAGATGTTGTTCGAGAAAGACCCTTTCTATTTTTGGAAAGTGCATTTGGTCACATGGGGAAATCATAGAAACAAGAATCATCCTTGAATCGCCGGTTTCGCAAGTCGATTCAAGGCAAACGATTCTTTTTGAATCGTGAATTAGCTCAGCCGATTTTTTGGCGTGAATTGCCTAAACTGACGATTCATACCAAAAATCGCATGAATCGCCCCAAAATATTAGACGTGAATCGATAGATTGCTAAAAAGTCAAGTCAAATTTAAAAGAAACACAAATATTTACAATTTTTTTGTTTGCCTTTCCTATTTGTTGTAAGTTTATACAAATATAACATTTCAATATAAGTTTGATTTATTTAATTTCTTATACTTTAAGTTATATTTGTATAAATACTTCCAGGATGCTTGAGATAGGTTCCAGCTTCATAGGAGTTAAGATGCAGATTCTAGATTTTGGGGGTTTTCGAAAAATTCCAGACTTAACCAAATTTCAGGATTCAACAAGCCTTTAGCAGGGTTACCTCCCACAATCCATCATGGCTTTCTAAGGTCAAACTGAAGCTGACAAAAGGATTCTTAAAGGGTTTTAACTCGTTTTATCACAAATCACTTGGTTTCAATCCCATCTCTATAACAAACTCAGCTTAGCTCTTGCCCAAATCCCAGACAAAAATGACTTCCCAACAGGCCAAAATCATTCAAACCTCATTTGCCAGACCTAGGGACTTGAAAACAGCCACCAACAAAGACTACCTAAGATATAGTTATGAAGACTTTGACATTTGGCATTGATCAATGATCAAGCATCACAGATTTATAGTATGAAACGATTTAGTTTTATGGATCTTACAGATAGTGATAGACATACATTTCATGGATCTTCATCTTACATACATTTATGATTTGATGTCTTATGGATCTTCATCTTACATACATTCTATGATTTGACTCATTATGATCCTATGATTTCTATTTACTTTAGCTACAATTTACATTTTATGCGTAATGTATGTGATGGATTTATCATTTATGTTCCTTTATGTATATTAGCTTCTATTTGATGATGTTGTAGTGTGTTTAAGTTATATTCAATAAAGGGTGCATGAAATAAGTTTTAAATTGTTAAAATCTCTAAATTTCAAGGGTTTTTTAAATTTGTCGATTTGTGCCGATTCGATTCCGATTCATGGCCGATTCACGACTCGATTCGGCCTTGCCGATTCCGTTCCGATTCCGATTCTCATTTCTTTGGGGGAAATAATAGGTGTGACTCCTGTTTCAGACGACATATTAAAAGGATAAGTATTTTGGGAGTTATTATTATTTTGGTGGCCTAATTATTATTAAATCATTAAATGGCTTATTATAAAGTTATAATTTAACTTTATAATTTCACTTAAGTTGAGGGTTGAGTCATCATGGGAAGGGGCCATTTATTTCATTAATTTGTGGAAGCCTAAGCCAAGGTATTAATTTAAAGTATTGGAGTAAATGAATTATTAAAAGGAAAAGTATATCTATTTATCCCACATTGGTAAGAATTGTGTTTGAGCTCTCACAAGAAAGAATAAAAAGGGACTTGAGAGCTCATTCTCAAATATCTACTGATCATTTGATAAAAATTTTGTGTTTAGAAATGGAGAAGAAAGGCTAGGGTTTGAGGACGGATTCCTCATTTTTTGCAATTTCAATCATCACTGATTGATGATGAATTTTGCCACTGAAATTCTGAATATTTAGTTCTGATTCTAGGAATGCAATTTGATGCTGACGTATATCAAATTGTGAAGAGTTCTTAAATTGTTTTTGTTCAACAAATATTCTTCATCAAAGTTTGATTTCTTTTAGGGATTCACATAATTGCCAAGGAGGCTGTTGTATCTTCCTAGTGGCTACAATTGAAAGTTGGTGAGCATTGGAAACACTAATGAAGAAAATTATTGATATTGTTGACTGCGTTTTGAACTGGAGGGCAGCGTTTCCTTTCTTTATGGCTGGGTGAGGTGTCTTTGAGGGCTGCGTCACTTCTAGAATTGGTTGTGTGGGTTATCTTGAAGGCTGGGAGTGATTCCTTAGGGGTTGCGTGACTTCTTGGCAGCCATTGTTCATTCTTCAAGGGGCTACGTGCAATACATACAAGGTGGCATGCATTCTTGAGGTCTTTTAAAAAATGTTGCACATTCATTATTAATGTAATATTTTAAATATTTTTCAGGCATGTGAATTGAATTGATAATTATCTTTGGAGTTAGAATTTAAAATTGCTGTTGTTGTTTTAATTGAAAATCTAGAAAATTTATTGAAATTGACATATGATTGATTCAAAATTCTTATATGATCTGAAAATGATTTAAAAAGTGCAATTAAAGGTGTGAAAGAGTTAGTTTGCAGAAGAGAGCTTGCCGGGCTCTTTACCGTCACCTTTGTAATCTTCAACTTTTATTTTAAATCAACACGTGACATTATCTCTTTTATTAATAAATTGTTATTATCATGTGAATGATTAATTACATTTTTTTCTAAAACCTTTAGTTCATTTGAATTTTCATAAAACTATGGATTGTATGCATATTTTGTTTAGTAACCAGGTTTTTTTGTCTATTGACTGGATTTTCTAGGTTAATAAATTATTGGAGAGAGTTGAGGAAACATTTACAAAACACTTTGCAACTGGAAATCATAGCAAAGCTATGAAGATATTAAGGCCAACAAGAAAAAGGCAAAGACATAGACTTACCTTTTTTATAGGTGAGCTATATTCTTGTATAATGCCACTTTGACAAAAAAATTTGTTTTCATTAGGTATTCAAATTGTTAATTGAAAAGGGAAAGTATCTTCTCATCTATATGAATCTGGAAAGTTTGAATTATTTAGTATATTACACATCTTAATTAGTTCATAATAATTTCATATATGTTAATGTGTTTTACCTATTTGAGATTGTTTGTGTCATTCCCAATGCTATGTTGAACCTTCATTTTTTGTCGAGACAGCCTGATAGGCATTATTTTCTATACTTTATCCCACTTGTCTATTGTTTTCATGTTCTTCTATGGTCTTGTAGGAACAATGAATGGAAATTCTTAAATGCATCTCTTGTAGAGAAGAATGAGGTTTCAAACAATGAAGATGTAGTATTTGGCTTGGCTCCAAAAATCCCTTGCCACAATCAAATTACCTTGAAATGAGCATGTTGGCACTCTCCAAGAAAGATGGAGGATGTAGTTGGCATAAAATGCCTATTGTTATGTTTGATAATATCTATTAATGTTTGTAGCTTCAGGCGTATGATCATTTAGAATACATATAATACTTAGATATTGATTAATATTGATTAATAATAATATATTGTATTTATATATATATATGTTATATTATATATTATTATTAAATATATTATGCAAACTTATATTATTCTAATATATGATTGATTGATGAAAACATTATAAAGTTGATTAAATTATTCTAATCAATTTGTTATTGAAGAGGAGGCATGTCTCCAAGAGACATGCCTCCCCAAGATAATATATATTCTGAGATGGATGGAAATTCTAAGAAAACATAGAAGATGAAAAATGCAAGTATTGGAATTTACATTCAGACCAGATTATAAAAAAGATATATTACATATCTCAAGTATGATAAATTACAACAATATCAATTATCCGTTAATGCATTAATTGTTCGTATTCAGTTTGTTATCACTCTCGAGTAGTTGTCTGTCGGTTGGTTGATGGTTGTGTTCCTCTTGGAAACCATCAAGTCCTTTAAATATGTCTTGTACCACCAAGGAAGGGGAAGGATATAGTGGGATAAATTGTAATCCTTGGCCCACCATCTTTGGTCTTCTTCTTTGTTATAAGTTCATGAGTGAATAAAGATATATTTCAAGATATAGTTTTCTCCTGTATCTGGTACATGCTGCCATTTGTATTATTATTCTATGTACGTAATTTACTAGGTATAGAAACAGGCATTTGGCATCATTGCCTTAACAAATCAAGTGAACATTATGTGATTCATGCCCTTGGATCCCAAAAAAGGGGAGAAGAGGCCAGAGGGTGGTCAAGACCAAGTGATTAGGTGATCTTTAAGAATTTTAGAACAAAGAGAATAGAGAACAAGATTATAAGAAATTGCCAAAGACTTACCATTCCCTGACGAAATGCACATCACCAACCAAGCAAGACAGTCATTTGTATAGATGTTAGACAAGAAGTACGAAGAAGGAAATTTTGAACTGACGTGCATACTCTACCACATTGAGAATCTTTCCATCTCAAGAGAACCTAGAATTTGAGGATCTAAACTATAGACGCTCGGACAAAGGGAGTTCAAGTGAGAGCCTGAAAGTATCCAAGGTGTTAGTGATGTTGGAGGTAGACATGTAGAGGACATGTGCAATGGCCAAGAGTGGAGGGAAATCACCAAAACGTATTGGATAGAACAATCCACCTAGGTTCAATGCACAAGGGAGCAAGTAAGTGAGAAAGATGGTGACTCCTCTAACAAGTCCGAATGTGGATCAAAAAAAAATCTTGAAGTTCACGAGGAATGGGTCAAAAGATCCTATGAGGCACTGGAAGATGTGCAAGACTATTTGGGTAACAAATGGTCAGGTTAGCAAGGTCTATTGGTTGAGAGCGTTTCCAGCAATGCTACAAGGTGCAACCATCGATGGTTAATAGAATTGAATGCTTCATCCATAGCCTCTTGGGACACACTAAGGAGGGCATTTGAGACCGAGTTTAAATTGCTATGAGACAACAATGAGATTGTTGCTGAAATTTATAATACCAAACAAGAGAAGAATAAGAGTGTATGGGATTAAAATAATAGGCTCAATGAATGGTTGGGAAAGTTGGAGAATTAGCCAACCAACTAGTTGAAGAAGAGGTGGTTCATTGAAGGGTTGATTCCCTCCTTGTGCAAGAAAATGAAAGTGGTGCCTCCACCCTTGTACGCCAATGCCTACACTTGGGCAATGGAAAACAAGAGTGAAAATAATACATCCTCCTAAGGGAAGAGGAAGATGGATGATGATAAGAACTCTAGGGGTGATAGCGATGATGAATCGACAATAGTCTAGGCCCTATGATGGGATATGATGAGAATGAGGAAAGAATTAAAGGCTGAGAAAGGAACTGATAAAGAAAGAAATGAACAATGGTGTAGTGAGTGCAAAATTGAGGGGCACATGAAAGGTAATTGTCCTAAAATGATGTCTGTGAGATTTTCCAGGTGATGGGTTACTCAATAAAGTAGAGTCCCTATAGTTTGAAAACTAAAAGTACACAAGTATTCTTCACTTAGGTAGAGTCCACCCCATGGAAAGCACAAAATGCATCGCCAAGTGGTAATGGGACTTAATGAGGGAAAAATCAACTATAGTACGAATCCAAAGGACATACCATCATCAACGCCAACAATGTAGATAATGGAGATACTATGCGAGAGACTACCATAATAAGAAAGACAACATATAGTTATTGTGCAAATGGTGTGGACCAAGTGACCATGAAGACACCAATTTCTCAAAGTGGAACAAGATGAGGCAGGTTTAGCAATTAGGAGAGCACAAATGAAGAAGGAAGTGTACCCGAAACCTCGTACAGAGGAGCGTCTTCGAGAAGCAAGAGTAGAACAAATGATGATGAAAAAATGAATAACCTCTGATGGAACTACAAGTATGTCATTACAATCGGAGATAGAAAAGAGCATAGTCTAGTTGTGCTTTAGACAACCATACCCATCAAGGTGGTAGACCTTCAAACTATGTTGTAATTGAGAGTAGCAATTAACAACAGAGTCAATGAAAAAATACTTAGCCAGAACCAAGGGAAGTCATACGAGGAACCAATAGCAAAACCACCACCTAAAGGTAACCAAACCACTGATCCCATGTTGACGGTGAGTATTGGGAGGAAGCTAACCGCTGTAAGAAACTGACAAACACCATCATTGACGGAGGCTCATGAGTAAATGTATTGTCAGAGGATACTTGGAAGTGTCTCAAAAGACCAACACTCTTGCTGCCAACCTTCCACTTAGTAGGTGCCAACCAACATGGAATTAAGTCATTGAGAACATTGATTACACATAAGGTAACAATTGGCACACAATTCTTTTTCCTAGATTTTGTAGTCATCTCATTAGAAAAGAAGGCATATGGTACACTTCTTTGTAGAGGTTGCCAAATTGTTGCCATGGCGAATCACAATTGGAAGCAGAACACACTATTGATCGAGAGTAAAGGGGGGAAGTACATCATCGACCTAAAGAATTAGACGGTGAGTGAAGAGCTGACATTCTCTGACTCAGAGTCTAGATATGGCGAGTGGAGTATGGAAAGGAAGAGAATGGAGCCAAATGACAAAGGGGTACTTGAGTTGGAACTCTACTCAGAGGATGAGACAAGTTCTTTGAATGGGCTATTTCACTAGAAAATGAAAGATTATGAGGTCTCCCACCTTGAGTGCAACATGACATGTCTGAGAAGAGGAGGAAGTTGGTGGAAGAATAGAGAAAGCTAATCTTCCCCTAGAGTAGGAGTATAGAGAGGGAGTGTCTTGAATGGAGGATACACTAGTGCACAATAGTGCTATACCAAAAAAGTCAATCGATAAGGATTATAAAAGTTCATTAGGTGGCCAATTGGTTCCAAAAGTGAGGAGAATAGGGATTGAGCCAGGGACAGGAAGAGAAGAAGAATTGATTGAAGGGACGTATAAATAGAAGGGACGAAGGGAAGTTGCTAACTGTACAAAAGGAGAACCACCTCATATGGAAGGCACACAGTGGTGTGTAAAGTTGTTGTTACCCATTCTCACCTACCGGCTCAACTAGGTAGAGCTTTGCTTGCTAAAGAGTGATTGATAATCTAAATGTTCATGTTTGATGCTTATGATAATTACTTTGATTTATTCATGCATATGAGTTTTAGATTTTATGAGGAAAAGGAAAAAAAAACATAGAGCAAAGCTGATTAATATTTGATCTTTTCTGAAAATGTAAAACATTTATCCATCAAAGTGTTTATTAATACTTCACACAAGCCGTGAAACTAGCTAAAGAAATAAATGAAACCTTGATTTAACAATGTGAATGCATATGTGAACATAAAGGAAAGTAGGTGGGTCATAGGAGCCATTCATTGCCTGAATGACTGGCTGTGATGTTGGTTGCTTGTGTTCTTTGTGCCCTCGCTATCTTGCTTTTCCACACTCCTGTGCTATATCCTGAAAGTGAGACAAAAGAATGGGTTAAATCCAACAGAACTAAGAAATGACTTTCCTGGCTCACCATCCTACCCCAAACATGCATCCACATTCCTAAATCCCATGCCTAGTTTTATTTTCTAATTAGTTTGTTTCCTTTGCAACAATCCAGACTATTATTGGCATGTGGATGTAATATGTGGCTCCCATGAGGGTTCGAGCCCAATGTACCAATAAAAGGCAAGATCTTGACAATAAATGAACAACAATATCAAAGGGACGTGTAATTTTGTACATGAAACCTTTTATTGTACATGATGCAGATTGTGAAGGAAAGAAATTAATTGGTTATTTAAGGGACATCAATTTTATGTTCAAACCTTATGGACTGGTTGGGACAGTAGATGATGGTTACGAGAACATATATCAATAGTTGCAAAGCAAGAGACAGAGTGTGTTTGGTGCATAAGTGGCTGAAAAAGTAGTGATATGACTAGGGGAGAATGGAACTTCAAAGCAGGATAGGTTACAGGACATCATGGGCTTTATTGGTGTATTGACAAATAATTTCTGCTCGAGTAACACCTTCAACGGAAGCCCTCTCACATGTGTTGTGGTGTTTGCAAATGCCATTCAATACTGTTGGAAATTTTATTCATAATGAGAACGTTGGATTTAATCCTGGTTCAACAAAACAGTCAAACTTGTTTTCCTTAATTCATGGGTTTGGAATTTATGATCCACGTGAATTTTCTTTGTATGAGGAAGCTGGATCACTTGGTGTGGTTCCATGCTTTCCATATAGGGATACTCCTATGAGTGTTGATGTAAGGGACTCAAACATAGGGTTGATGTTGGTGCACAACTATTTAATATAACATTTCTTTCACTAATAGGGAAGGTGGTGATTAATTCAAAATAGGGAAAATGTCAGTCAATATTAGTGGAAGAAGTGGGCAAGCAATAGCAAGTTTGTTGAGGAAATTGAAGCTATTGTATCAAATTTTGAAGTACTTGTGACCAGTCTTCCTGCTTCCTGTACTAACAATCCCAACCGGTGCTGAGAGGGGAGGGATGAATCAGCACCTATAAAACTTTTACAACAAATCTGATGTAGTATACTATAACTATAAGCAAAACAGATTATAGCATAAGAATAACATTAATCGGTCAACCAATAAGCAACACCAGATTTATCAAGTGGAAACCCAAATCGGGAGAAAACCACGGTGTGAGGAAACCTCACAAATTCTGCACTCTTCTGAATTGTGCCCTGCTAGGAGCCTTCCCTGTTAAAGGATTACAAACGCACCGTTAGACATGACCCGGTTAAGGGATTTGATACAATAAGGCCTGTTAGAGCCTGCCTGGTTAAAAGACTTAGAACACCTGAATAGATGTCACCCGGTTAAGAGATTTAGTACAAGGGACCTATTAATGTCCACCCAAAATACTGGAATTTTGCTATTGTAATTGTTAGAAAAAAATAGAGGATTTGACCTTTTAGGAATGACTTTGCATAGCCTGATAAGATCTCTGTTATACTCAACTGAGAAACATCACCAGTCACCATAGGTATGTTCTCTTTTTCTGTTGTGCTCCTCTACACTCTTCTTTCTTCTCTTTTCTCTTCACCTTAGCTTCTTCAGCATATAGGTTCACTCTTTACTTTGGTAGAATGAGGGCGAACTATATTCTCGTCAGGTAGAAGAATATATAGACTTCTCACCCCAATTGCTTTTCTCATGCACGACCTGTTTAAAGAACACCTTTGGATCCATCACCCAGTGGAGTATGTAATGTCCCCAATTTTCTGTCTTCTGGGATTAGCTTGGTTTGGTGACCCTCGCAAGCTAATCAAGTGGTCAGAGGGGGTCAGATTGAGGAGCCATTGTTGGGATTCCATTCTGGAGATTCAGTTTACCAGGTCTGCTCTTCGTTCGGGTCAATTTGGTCGACTTACTATTTTTAGTAAGTGGTATTTTGGGTATGGCCAGGATTAGCAAGGTGTCTGCACGGAGTGTCAGATGTTTCAGGATCGAGCTTCAGGGAATCTCTAGTTTGAGAGACTTACTATTTATAGTAAGTCTATTTTTAGCAGCTGGCTATTTTTGGCAGTGGGTTATTTCTGGCAGGGCAGTTGGCATTTGGGCTATGGTGTCGAAAATGAGTTTGTTTCAGTTAGCAGAATTCAGTGGTTTTGTTTTTAAAGTTATCGTTATTAAATTAAAGTATTTTAATTTAATAACTTAAGTACTTTATAACTTTATTGTTATAAAATGAAATTATCATTTAAAAGCGTTTTATATGAAAAACTGAAATTGTGCTTTTTTTGAAAAAGCTATAAGTACAACTCGATAAAGCACCTTCATTTTACCCATTGTTGATTTGATAAATTGTTTATGTGAGAATTCTGCTTGGCTTGGAAAAGCTAGGGTTTCTGGAGCTTGGTCTTCATTTTTGGAGAGAGTTCTTCTGAGATTTTTGAGCTTGGTCTTTTTCCAGGAGAGAGTTCATTCTGATTCTGAATTAAATCCAGTGCTGATGTATACTAGATTTGTGTGAGGTTTATTCTACAGGTGAATCAATTGTTCTCAAGGATTCTGAATTGTTAATTGCTGAGGTTCGATTTTTATTGTTGTATCTTAATTACTGGTGTTGCAATCAAGAAAGTGGTGTGCGAATTATGCAAAAGATCCAGCACATGACTGTTTCTAGCCGTACATTACTAGAAGACCCCTGCGTCTAGGTTTGAGGCAGACTTCATACCTCCTGTGACTGTCGTATGGTGCTACAACTATTGTGTAAGGGTCAAGGAGGCTACAACACCTCCATTTACTAATTCGCGTGACTTCCAGTGGTGAGATTTAAGTCTACAAGGTACCTGAAATTGCCAGGACAATCACGTTTTTTTATCAACCTGCTTATGTGACTGACACAGCGCTCTTATTTTCTATTGGGGCTGCCAATACCTCAAGCCAGTCACGTTTCACTTAACCTGCCGTGACTGTACAGTGCTGGAGTCTTAGGAGTTTGGGAAGGTGTCTTGGTTTTGGAGGACAATTCATTTACAAAGCATTTCGATAATTGCCAGGTGCCTTTTTCTTTAAGAAATAAATTAATGTTGTGTTATCAATTTCAAATAAGAATATATGATGTTCATGCAGAGATATTAATTTGATCACATTTTGGATTTTGAATTTGGTGGAAGTTGAATTTAAATTGCAAATTAAACGTATTTTTGAACAAGTGTTTGCAAATATTATAAATTCAAATTAGTGGATTCAGAAGAACTAGCCTGGGTTCTTCATAGAGTATCAGTTCACTGAGGAAACATCTGATGCATGCTATGCTTTATCTGCTTTATGAAAGAAAACGACAGATGCGTGTCACAAGCTTTCCTTCACAAGAGATATCTCCATGATTTAATGCCACAAACTTCGGCATTACAACCTACAATCGCACCTTGTACTGATCGTCTTGACAACTCAAAGACTATTGGATTTAGTGCAGTAACTCCCGGTCAAATAGTTAACTAACTGTTGGTTGACTATGACTTTCCCTGGTTCACTTGATTGGTAAAGATCCTGAAGTTGTACACAGGTAAGTGCTCTGACCTATCACCTTTCCTTCCTCTTTCTATACTGGTTGGATCCTTTCCTCGGTTTCTATTACCAGTTACCGGTTTTATCTCCCTTGGTGACCGGTTGCATTGATGATCAGATATAAGAAAACAACAGATGCGTGTCACAAGCTTTCCTTCACAAGAGATATCTCCATGATTTAATGCCACAAACTTAGGCATTAAAACCTACAATCGTGCCTCGTACCGATTGTCTTGACAACTCAAAGACTACCGGATTTAGTGCAGTAACTCCTAGTCAAAGAGTTAACTAATTGTTGGTTGACTATGACTTTTCCCGGTCCACTTGATCAGTAAAGATCCTAAATTTGTACACAGGTAGGATCTACCAGTTCCCTTTAAGCCTTCACGGCTCAGTTTGTTGATGAAATGTCCCCATCAGCAGATAGTGAACTTTCCTCTTTCTTCTCTTCAGCGGAGTTCTTTGATTCTTTTACGAACCAAATCTATTTAACTGTTTTCACAGTCTTCTTTCCCTTGTTGGTCTTTTCTTTAGGTTTGACTGGTTCCTTTTCCTTATCGGATAACCGGTTCCTGCACTCTTTGGCTTTGTGTCCAACTTTGTTGCAGTGATAGCAGACTATCCCGGTTGTCTGCCCTGGGTTCATTCTTTTTGTGTTGGTTGGCTTGTTCCAAGAGTTCATGCAGTTGACTGTACTTCGGTTCTTGTTTCTTTTGGTGAATACCGGCTTTGGGGATCTGAATGCCATTGTCTTGGATCTGCATTCTTCTGCCTTGTGTCCAAATTTGTTGCATGCATAGTAGTAGCCCTTGAAGCTTTGCTTCCTACTACTGGACAAAGATCTGGGACTGGACCAGCACTCACTGATCATGAGGATATTTTTACAGTAGTTCTTGTAGTGACTGTTGTTGGTCCTTATTGGTGCACTTCTGTAGTTATTAGTTTTATGACCCGGTTTCCCATAATGCTTGCAAGGTGCATTAAGGATGTTCTTACCTTTTTGTGCCAATGGTTTCTTCTTATCCCTTTTGATCGCATTTACCCTAGAGGACTCACCATTCTCTTTGGTAACTCCATCGTTGAATCCAAGACCGGTTAGATCTTTATGCCTTCTTTGAGCTTTAAGTTGCTCATCAAGCTTGGTCGAGCTTTCATTGTATCTTCTTAGAATTTCATTTGTTTCTTCAAGTTCATTCATTTGTCCCCTTAGTTGATGCAATTCTAGAGAGTCTATTGCATGCTTCATTTCTGTCATGCCAGCCTTTCTGCATGTGAGCGTTTTCTTGGGTGACACTTTGCATGCTTTCTTGAAGTTGTAGAATGATAAGTTCATTCGCTCCTACTGCTTCTACTGCCCGATCCCTTGCTTTCTCAGAGGCTGTCAGAGACTTGACTACTGAGATCCTTTCATCTTCGGTTTTTCTCTTTTTCTCGATTAGTTTAGTCATCCTCAGGGCATTGTCCTCTTGGTCTCTTTTAAGATTAGAGATGTGATCAGTCAGGATCTGATTCTTTTCCATGAGTTCAAATACTGCCTCCTCAGCTTCATTAGATCTACTCTGCCCAGAGAGTTCATCAATGGTTTCATTGCTCTCATTTAACTGTAGCACTAGCTCCTTTCTCTTTGAAAGTGATCTAATCAATCTATTCTCGAGAGATGCAATGATGTCATGGGCTTCCTCGAGCTATTTTTGATACCGGTAAACTTCCATGATCTTTCTCTCAAGCTGTTAGCCTTAGTAGTAAAGAGAACAAGGCTCTGATACCAATTGTTAATACTTCACTGGTTATTGAGAGGGGGGGAGGTGAATCAATAACAGCTATCTTTGATGTAGTTTAAAACTTGTAAATAGATTCTCTAATGTAAAACAGAATGTAAATAGTCATTCACAAGCATAAATAGATTTACACAGATCAACGTAGGTATTTATATGTGGAAACCCTTGGTTAGAAGGAAAAAACCACAGTGAGAGAGAGCTCACAACTTCACTACTGCAGAATGAAGACACCCTGTTAGGAGCTTACAAAGCACTAGTTAAGGTGCTACCCGATTAAGGGATTTTACAAAAGATCGGTTAAGATCTTAACTTTGTTAAGAGTTGCCTGGATACAGGACTTTGAACATCAATAGAGATGTTACCCTATTAGGGGATTTATACAACGAACCGATTAGGTTCACCCTGATAGAGGGATTTAAATTATGCTTTTAACACTTTATAAAAGCAATGATCTATTTCGACACTGATTGTCTGATTAGATCATACCTGTTAATTTCATCTCAGGTTTGCCTAGCTGTTGATCTCTCTTTTCTTTCTCTGTGCCTGAAGCACTCCTCAGAAGATATCACTCCTCTACTCTTCTTTTCAATCATCAACTCTCAACAACAACACTTTTTGAGTCTTATGACTTGTATTTATATAACAGTACACTGTAAGGAAACCCTTAATTCATAGAACCGCCAGGCTGCAAACTCCACAATAAATCTTGCAATCAGCTATAAGCTGTTCGTTATGATTTGGAGTTTTACCTTGCAGAACATCCGCATAAATAAAGCTAACTCTTGTTAAAGATCTAACTCCACTCTTAAGTGCTGGATATCCCGTATAATCTAGCTTCTAACTAAAACTGATCCACAGAATCTGGTGCGGATCTTTAGGTCATGCTAGACTGGTGTAATCTTATATCCAGTTTTAACTTAAGCAAGCACACTATGACCGGTGCGTACATTTTTCTTCATCTACCATCTACTGGTGCATATGTTATGTTGCTTGTCGACTGGTGTCTCTAAAGTAGGTGTTCTCTATGACTGGTGACCCCTTACTAGTGCATAGTGTTTGTGGATATGCACTAATGACAACTCAAATTCCTAACAAACACAATTGTCTCTTGATAGACTTCCTTTTCATATCCATTGACTATCTTGGCAACTCTATTCTTTGTATCCAAATTCATTGATACATCCTCCTTTAGAAGTTTAGTAGTATCTTCATTGAGACCAGATTTTACCTATGACAATGTCTCCTTAACAATTCTATTGTTGGAGCCTAGACCGGTTCTCCATTTATTCATAAGTCTCTTATTGAGTTCAGGAGGAGATTGAACCCTGTAGTCTCTGGGACTTCTATTGAAATCTAGAAAGGTTTCTAATAGAGAAACTTCTATCTTTTGCTTATCTTCCTCTCCGAACACACTGAACCATTTGGCTGCATTGGCTACTTCGCCAAAGTCCATGACTTCATCTACAATTTCATCTACAGTCAGTGTACAAGCCTTACCTTTTACTGGTGACACCAGTATGGTTGGTGGAGACAGATCACCACCTTTGTCTTCAGTAATATTGATGATGACCAGTTCAGTCGATACCTTTTCTTTGTCTTGAGGCTCGGCTCCCAGTATTCCCTTTCCTTTACCGGTATCTTTGACCGATGGCTCAGTGGTTTTTTGGCATTCTTCTTCTGCTTGGTGTTGACATTGAAGAAGTTTTGTCCAGATAACAACACCTTGTCCATGCACCTTGTGCACAGCTCCAATAAGTACTTGACTTATCCCTTTCCGTATCAGGAAACTTTCCTTGTGCAGGTTTGCTAGTTGTGTGGCTTCTTCCAGAGTTAGATGATTTTGTACCTCAAGTAGAGCCCTAATTCTCAGCTCTCTTTCTTTTTTCAGTCGAAGCTTTCCATCTAGCTTCTAGAATCTCCTGGAGATCATCAGGTATTGTCTTATGAAGTTCAGTATAATTAAGATTGAACTTATGAATACAATGAACTGCAAGTTCTATTTTTCTCCTATCTTCTTCGTTAGCCAGTTCATACGTCCTTCCGACTGATGCCATACCACCTGTATCTTTTGACCCTTTCACAAATTCATCAATTGTAGGTTTCCTTCCTCTCTGTGCATCCTCTTTCACCGGTTTTGCATATTTCCTCTTTTAGAGAAGAGTTGTGTCTTCAATCTCTGTTTCTTCCTGTTGTTCCCCTTGTTTACTAGACACCAGTTGTGCTCTTCTTCTTTGATCTTTGGGTTCATCTATTGTCGGTTTCTTCTTCGATGTGGGACCTTTTGACATATACCTTCTTTGGTTCTTTAACCGATGACTTTTTCTTCAGATTCTCTTGAATTTCTTCAAAAGTCCCAAACTGGTAGGCTAAGAGATCCAGATCAGTTTCTTGTAGGGCATTTGCATATGCCTTGGTTGTCTTTGCAGATATCTCATACCCCAGTTTTGGTGCATATCCGGTTCTACGTTCCATAGTTTGAATAATATAGTGATCGGTGGTGACAAGAAAACACACATCATCTTTGTAGGAATCAACAATAGTTGAGGCAATCCTTTCCCTAGTGTGCATCTTCAGCTGGAATGCCTCAAAATAATCGTTCATGACTTTATTAAACTAGTTTCCCAGTTTGTTGGCCATATGACTAATCTGAATCATTACTAGTCTATCGATATCCATGTTACTTTGCCTATTCCCGAAAAGAAATTCTGATAATAGAAGAATATACATACCAGTAGGGTTCCATATTTCAAGGACTTCTTCACAAGACCGAGCTTTAAATTTTAAAAATCTGCCCTCGAAGCATGGCGCAAATGTCATATTGCGCATTGTCATGCATGATCCAATGTGCGGTGTGAATGGCTGCTCCCGACACACTTTTGAGATTGCTTGATTGATAAATTTTATACCCTATTACTGCCGATGCAAACCGAAGTCCCTCATCTTCAATATCATTTACAGTCATCAACCGACTGTCGGACTTTGATTTTGTTAATCTTGCAACAACAGCATTCCCAATGGTTCTGAGGGTAAGAGTTTCCCCTTTGTTACTATACCTAGTAACCCTATGCAGATCCTCCTTGGTGATTGGAGTGCATGCACCTTTGGCTAGCCAGAAACCTGACAGTCCCAACCAGTGCTGAGAGGGGAGGGGTGAATCAACACTTGTAAAAACTCTCTTTTACTAAAACCAGTGGAGTAAACTTACAGCATAAAAGGCAAACAAATTTTAGCAGATAAATAATAGTAAGTAAACAATTCACAAAGTGACACCAGATTTATCACGTGGAAACCTGGTTAGGGTAAAAACCACGGTGTGAGGAGTCCTCACAAATTTTGTACTCTCCTGGAGTACACCCTGTTAAGAGCTTTCCCTATTAAGGGATAAAATCACACTTGCTAGATGCGACCCGGTCAAGGGATTTGTTACAATAAGGTTTGCTAGGACCTGCCTAGTTAAAGGACTTTTAAATACCTTAAAAGATGTCACTTGGTGAAGGGATTTTGATACAAGGGACCTGTTAGAGTGCACCCAAATATTGGGATTTGTCTATTGAATTTTGCTAGAAAACAATAGAAGTGTGATCTTTACAGATGGCTTTGCTTAGCTTGATAAGATCTCTATTCACGCTCAACTGAGAATCAACACCAATCGCCGCACGTGTATTCTCATCTACTGTTGTGCTCTTTTGCACAATCTATTATCTCACTTTCTCTATTTTCTTTTACCTTTGTTGTTGTAGCACATAGGTTCACTCTTTTACTTGGAAGAATGAAGGCAACTTTTCTTCATAATAGGCACAAGAACTTATACAGTTTCTTTCCCCTAACTGTGCCTCAAATCCATGACCTAATCCTGAGATCTTACGATCACATAACTTAGTGACATAACGGTTTACGCCTTGTCTGCTTTATGAAGAAAACAACAGTTGCGTGTCATGTAACCTTCCGTCATAGGAGATAACTCCTTGATTTAAAGCCACTGAATATGGCTTTACATCCTTCAGTCGCGCCTCGAGTTCCTTTACCTGCACCTCAAACTAATCACCAAGACAACTCAAGATCACCTAGATATACTGCACTGAATCCCGATTGGAACGACGGTTGATAGTTGACTATGACTTCCTCGGTTTATACCGGAGTCTTATACTATATCCGTCCTCCGTAATACCAGTAGCATTATCCTCGGTGTGCTTCCTCGAGTGGATTAACGGTTACATTGTTTTGGTTGTGCTATAGACACTAGATGAATGTTGCTTTTAGTTGTACTAGTCTATACTAGTTGTAATTCGGTTCTTGGTTGATACCGGAATACTCTCTTCCCTAATTGAATGTATCACCCAGTTACTGATGCTTAGTGTAGCGAACTCTTGCCAAACCAAGCTCTATTGATGTAGATTTTCTTAGAGCTTTTGCCTATATAGAGATGACAAATCTCTATCCTCTTTTGCCAATCAATGACAATACTTGGACCGATAGAGAGCTTATTGGTTGCCAGCATTTAATGCTAACAAAACCTGGTTCGTGCACCTGGCTTAGAACCAGTATTATCCAATCCGGTCAAAACACGGTTGGATAATAGACTCCATTGATTAACCCTAAAGATACTGGTTTCGCATATTTGTCCTGAAGCTTTCTGTCTTGGGACAACAAGAGGTACTCGCTCCATATGAAGGTTTCACCTAGCTCTTCTTGCTCAGCGTGATTAAATGCTCTAACATCTTCGGTCATCAGAACTGCATCAGGCATTGATGATAGTACACCTGGCATGTTGATGCAGGAGCATCCTGGGTGTAAGAGCAATCTTGCATCACCCAAAAATATTTTTGTTTTTATATTCAATAAGGGCTATTTTGTGCAGAGCTGCTATTTATGGAAAGTTACTATTTTTGGTAATTTTCTTATGTGCTCAGAATGATCTGATTTTTTTCTTGGAGGTTCATGTTGGTCATATAAGTCTGCCAGTAAAGTTTCATTGCCAGATCAAGTGTATATTGGAAGATATTGAAGATTTTCGGTATTGGCAGCAGGGTACAGAAACTTTGAACTCAGTTTTGAAAGCTTTAGAGGCCCGGGATGAGGTCAAAAATTTGGGTGACAGGCGCTTGCGCAGGTCAAGCCTGTAGAGCGCTTCATGGTGTTTTTGAAATGGGGTTATAATAGCCGATCGGGTCAACTGGTGATGACTTATGGTCTTCGGAAGTTGGGCCACCTGAAATGGCGGAAAATAATTTTCTTCAAAATTTCTGTTCGGGTTTCAAAGGTTATCTTGAGCTGACTATGATGTAATAAAATGTAAAATAAAATAATTCTAAGTTTGGTCGGCCTTATTGGCTAAAATTCTGGAACCTTCCCAGGCGGTGGAAAGTTGCCTATATAAGGAAGGCTGTATTATTGTCTTAGGCAGTTTAGAATAGTTCTGGGTAGTAGATCTGGGTATTGATTCGAAGCTTTGTCCTACAGAATATTGTAAGGGAATGCCCATGTGGCTTTGCATATTGTAATTCTGAAAGTTTGTAATTCCACATTTGTGGAGATAATAAGAAGCCAATTTTCTGTTCTTGCATATTACTGTTGTTGTTTCACTATTTCTGTTATGTGTTTGTGGTATTAAGGGGAGCACCCTTCATCAAGTGGTATCAGAGCAGGTTTTCTTGAGTGTGTAAACAGATCGCCGACTGTGAGGCAGTTTGCACCAGGACCATGGCTAGGGTTTCAGCGCGCATCGCGAAAATGCCTCCACGAAGGGAACATGGCGGAAGAGCTGGTGTTGTAACACCTGAGGTTAGAGAGCTGCAGAGACAAGTGCGAGCATTGCAAGAAGAGATTCGCAGAGGAATGAATCTTAATGTCAGAGATGAAAGCGAGGATGAAGCCGAAGAAGAATATCAAGAAGGAGAAGTTGAAATTGTGAACCAGGAGGAAGAAAGACTTTTTCGGGCAATTTCCAAGATTGGGAAAAGACCTAAGATTGAGGTTCCTACATTTTCTGAAAATCTTAACCCAGAGGAATTGATCGACTGGATCAATGAATGTGAGGAATATTTTGAGTACGAAGATGTTGAGGATCCTGATAGGGTCAAATTTGCGAAGGCCAGATTGAAAGGTCATGCGAAGATCTGGTGGCAAGAAATTCAATTAGAGCGAAATAGAAGAGGGAAAGATAAAATCACAAGATGGGATCGGATGGTGGATAAATTGAAGCGACAGTTCATTCCTGTTGATTATGAGCTTGACCTACTGAAGAAAATGCAGAGTTTGAAGCAAGCAGGAAGATCTGTTCAGGAGTATACAGAGAATTTCTACCGACTTCTCATCAGAACAGGCCATGCAGAAGCTGATAAGGAGAAAGTTGCCCGATACCTTAATGGCTTAAGGCCAAGCATTCAGGAGGAGCTGAATCTGGTTCGAATGAGCAGTATTGAGGAGGCATACCAATTTGCCCTAAAAGTAGAGGAAAAGCTGAACAAGAAGTTCGAGAGTAGACAAAACGGAAGAGGTCGCGGTGGACGATCTGGTGGACGGTCATATGGTGGCCGAAATGAAGATCTGAAAAAGAAGGATGAGGCCAGTAGCAGTCAGAATCAGCGTGGAAATAATTCCAATCGCTTCCAGGATCAGAATAATAGAGATCAGAGAGGAAGAGGAAGAGGACAAGGATCTGGAAGAGGAGGCTTCCGTGGAACATGTTTTCACTATGGAGAAGAAGGTCATAGGGCATTTGAATATCCTCAGCGCCAAGGCAAAATAGACAGAAGAAATGAAGGCCAGGCCAGAGTTGCACATGTAGATGAAGATGCCAGATCATCAAATTCTGAAGATGCTGAAAGAGAAGAAATGTTGATTAACAGAAGAGTGCTGTTGAGTGGTGAGAATGAACTTGAGCAAAGGAGGAGCCTGTTTCGCACCAGGTGCAAGTGTGAAGGTAAATGTTGTGATGTGATCATTGATAGTGGGAGCACTGACAATTTGGTGTCAGAAGAGATGGTGACAAAGTTAAAGCTCAAGAGACAGAAACACCCACATCCATATCGGATTGCCTGGGTACAGGATGACCACAAGGTCATGGTCAATGAACAATGCCTGGTGAAGTTCAAGATTGGCGGATACCAAGATGAGGTATTGTGTGATATCATATCTATGGATGCATGTCATATGTTGTTGGGTAGACCATGGCAGTTTGACAGATGTGCTGTACATGATGGTCGTGCGAATACCTATTCCCTGACAAAGGATGGAGTGCGGCATAAGCTAAAACCATTGAAGGAGACTGAAGAAAAGGTATGTGGTAATGCAAGGATAACTTTTGTTGATGGAAGAAATTTCCTAGATGGTATGAGGCATGAGCATGTATGTTTTGCTTTAATTCCAAAAGCTGGTAAAGAGAAAGTAGAAGATGTTCCTGTAGAAGTTGCAGATTTGTTGAATGAGTTTCAGGATATTGTATCCGATAACGTGCCTGATGGATTACCACCAGTCAGGAAGATCAGTCATCAGATGGACTTGATCCCAGGAGCGAGTTTGCCGAATAAGGCAGCACACAGAATGACACCTGCAGAAAGTGAGGAGTTGAACAGACAAGTACATGAACTGTTACAAAAAGGATTGATCCGTGAGAGTTTGAGTCCCTGTGCTGTACCAGCGGTATTAGCACCAAAGAAGAATGGAGAATGGAGGATGTGTACAGATTCCAGAGCAATAAACAAGATCACAATCAAGTATAGGTTTCCATTGCCACGAATGGATGATATTATGGACTGTTTGAGTGGAGCTGTGTATTTCTCAAAGATAGATCTGAAGAGTGGATATCACCAGATTCGGATCAGAGAAGGAGATGAATGGAAGACTGCCTTCAAGACAAAGGAAGGACTATATGAGTGGTTAGTCATGCCTTTTGGGCTAACCAATGCACCGAGCACTTTCATGCGGCTCATGAACGAAGTTCTGAAAGAATTTCTGGGTAAGTTTGTCATTGTTTACCTAGATGATATTTTGATCTTTAGTAAGACATTGGATGAGCATATGATGCATATTCGTATGGTATTTGAGAAGTTGAGAGAAGAGAAATTGTTGATTAATTTGAAGAAGTGCAGTTTTGTGAAGAAAGAGTTAGTGTATTTTGGATTTGTAGTTTCAGCAGAAGGTCTAAAAATGGACCCAGAGAAGGTACAGGCTATCCTTGAATGGCCTACTCCAAGGAGTGCTACTGAAGTAAGATCTTTTCACGGTCTAGCTAGCTTTTATAGAAAGTTTATCAAAAATTTTAGCAGTATTTGTGGACCCTTGACTGAAACAATGAGAGGGGATAGAAAAGAGTTTAAGTGGACTAAAGGAGCAGAAAAGAGTTTTCAATTATTGAAACAAAAAGTTACAGAACAACCTGTTTTAACACTTCCAGATTTTAATAAGGTGTTTCAAGTAGATTGTGATGCTAGTGGTACTGCAATAGGAGCTGTTATGAGCCAAGAAGGTAAACCTGTTACTTATTTTAGTGAGAAGTTAAATGATGCCAAGAGAAAATATTCTGTTTATGATCAGGAATTTTATGCTATAGTTCAGGCATTAAAGAAGTGGAGACATTATCTGCTTCCTAAGGAGTTTGTTTTGTATACTGATCATCAAGCTTTGCAATATTTGAATAGTCAAGGAAAATTGAATCAAAGGCATTTGAAATGGGTTGAGTTTTTGCAGAGTTATACATTTGTTTTGAAACACAGGAGTGGAAAGTCTAATAGGGTTGCAGATGCTCTTAGTAGAAGGCAACTATTGCTGACAGAAATGCAGATTGAAGTGGTTGGGTTCAAGGAACTCAAGAATTTGTATCCAGAGGATCCTGATTTTGGTGAAGCTTGGAAAGCTTGTACAGAACCATTTACTCTAGACAGGACGAAATGGTTGGATTTCATCATCCAGGATGATATGCTATTCAGAGGGAGTCAGTTGTGCATTCCACGAAGTTCTATGAGGGAGAATCTCATCAAGGAGAAGCATAGTGGAGGATTGGCTGGACATTTTGGTCGTGATAAAACCCTTGCTTTGGTTGGTGAGAATTATTATTGGCCACAATTGTAGCAAGATGTGAAGAAGTTTGTACAGAGTTGCAGAGTATGTCAGATGGCGAAAGGAGTGAAGCAGAATACAGGGTTGTATCAGCCATTACCTATACCGGAGAAGCCTTGGGAGGATATCAGTATGGACTTTGTTCTTGGTTTACCGAGGACACAGCGGGGACACGATTCAATTTTTGTGGTAGTTGACAGATTTTCAAAGATGGCACATTTTATTCCCTGCAAGAAGACTAATGATGCTGTTCAAGTAGCAGAATTGTTTTTCAGAGAAGTAGTGAGACTTCATGGTTTGCCAAGGACCATAGTTTCAGATCGGGACACTAAGTTTGTTGGATATTTCTGGCGTACATTGTGGAAGAAGTTGAAGACAGATTTGAAGTTCAGTTCATCACATCATCCACAGACTGATGGACAGACAGAGGTGGTGAATAGGAGTTTGGAAAATTTGCTGAGATGTTTGGTTGGAGATAAGCCAATAGGATGGGATTTGATTTTACCACAGGCAGAATTTGCATACAATAATTCTGTCAACAGGAGCACTGGTAAATCACCATTCCAGATTGTATATGGAAGTAGTCCAAGAAATGCATCTGAATTGAGGAAGATAGATAAAGGAGAAATAAGTAGTGTTGAAGCTGAGGATTTTGCAGAACACTTGAAGAACATCCATGAAGAGGTGAGGAAGCATATTACCAAGATGAATGCACAGTATAAGGCTAAGGCAGATGAGAAAAGGAGGTATAAGGAATTTCAGGTTGGTGATGAAGTCATGGTTCATTTGCGGAAGGAGCGGTTTCCAGTTGGTACATATAACAAGCTGAAAATGAAGAAGTTTGGACCATGTAGGATACTGAAGAAACATGATTCAGGAAACGCATATGAGGTAGAATTGCCTACTGAGCTAAATATTTCACCAATTTTTAACATTTCAGATCTGACAGAGTATCATGAAGGAGGTGTTGAAGATGAGATCACAGCAGCACAGTGGAGTATTCCAGTAACTAGTTCAGACACTAAGGAGTTCGAAGATATACTGGACAGTCGTGTTGGCAGAAGCACAAGGAACAGGACATATGAAGAATATCTGGTCAAGTGGAAAGGATGACCTGTTGAAGATTCATCATGGCTGACAAAGGAGGAGGTTGGCCGTCTTGGCTTTCCTCTGCACACCTGAGTCGTGACAGGGTCACTTCTCAAATTACCCTGGGTGTCTGATGCAGGAGCATCCTGGGTGTAAGAGCAATCTTGCATCACCCAAAAATATTTCTGTTTTTATATTCAATAAGGGCTATTTTGTGCAGAGCTGCTATTTATGGAAAGTTACTATTTTTGGTAATTTTTGTATGTGCTCAGAATGATCTGATTTCTTTCTTGGAGGTTCATGTTGGTCATATAAGTCTGCCAGTAAAGTTTCATTGCCAGATCAAGTGTATATTGGAAGATATTGAAGATTTTCGGTATTGGCAGCAGGGTACAGAAACTTTGAACTCAGTTTTGAAGGCTTTAGAGGCCCCGGATGAGGTCAAAAATTTGGGTGACGGGTGCTTGCGCGGGTCAAGCCTGTAGAGCGCTTCGTGGTGTTTCCGAAATGGGGTTATAATAGCCGATCGGGTCAACTGGTGATGACTTATGGTCTTCGGAAGTTGGGCCACCTGAAATGGCGGAAAATAATTTTCTTCAAAATTTCTGTTCGGGTTTCAAAGGTTATCTTGAGCCGACTATGATGTAATAAAATGTAAAATAAAATAATTCTAAGTTTGGTCGGCCTTATTGGCTAAAATTCTGGAACCTTCCCAAGCGGTGGAAAGTTGCCTATATAAGGAAGGCTGTATTATTGTCTTAGGCAGTTCAGAATAGTTCTGGGTAGTAGATCTGGGTATTGATTCGAGGCTTTGTCCTATAGAATATTGTAAGAGAATGCCCATGTGGCTTTTCATATTGTAATTCTGAAAGTTTGTAATTCCACATTTGTGGAGATAATAAGAAGCCAATTTTCTGTTCTTGCATATTACTGTTGTTGTTTCACTATTTCTGTTATGTGTTTGTGGTATTAAAGGGAGCACCCTTCATCACATGTCATTTTCCTTGTTCTATACTGCTATGATGTCGTAAATGTGTCGATCAAATTGATTTCCTTGGATCAGCTTGACGACAGAAGATGATGATGCCATTGCTATTGATTGGTTTACTCAAAGAATCACTTGATCGGTCTTATAGAGATAACTTATCAACAACCCTGAATCAAAGCACGAGAATATTACTCAATCATAAAAAAAATCACAAAATACAATTTGCAAAGTAAAGTGAAATGAGTTATCTTCCTTTACTTATATAGACTTAGGGTCTAATGGTAATTTCCAAATGGTAACAATTTGCTAACGGCTAAAGCATTAATTACCTGACCTAATCTTTTCTTCGACAACCAGTTTTCAAATATTTACCTGTTGATCAAACATCGGTTGAGATGGCAACACTTACCTGTCTGGTTCATATGATACACTGGTAACCTCTTCCGGTTTTACTTATTGACTGTGTGAGTTTATTGCTCAGTAGTCTGACCGAAAATAGTAGATGGGCTACCGGTTTCCTATAAGCCTTTTGTGCTCAGTTTGTTGAAGAGATATCACCATTAGTAGATGATGATATTTCCTCTGTCTTCTCCTCAGCGGAGCTCTTTGATTCCTTCTTGAACCAAATCTTTTTGACTTCTTTCTTGGTATCTTTTCCCTTGTTGTCCTCTTGATTGGGAGACAAAGTCTTATTCATCGGTTTGACCAATCCTCTTCTTTTGTTCACTGGCTAGTTTGACAATCTTTGGCCAGATGTCCAACTTTGTTGCAGGTGTAACAGACTATCCCGGTTGCCTTCCATGGATTTACCCTTCTATTCTTGGGTGAATGACACCAGGAGTCATTGTGGTTATGAATGCCATAGTTAGCACAATTTGTTGTGCTCCGGTTCTTATTCCTCCTAGGGAATATAGGTCTCGGTGGGGATCTGAATGCCATAGTTTTAGATCAGCATTCATTAGCCTTGTGTTCGAATTTGTTGCATGCATAGCAATAACCTTTGAAGCTTCCCCTACTTCTATTAGATAAAATATTGGTACGTGACCTACATTCAAAGGTCCTGTGGCCATACTTGCAACAGTTTTTGTAGTAACTCTTAGTGGTAATTGGTTTTACCAACGCATTCTTGCAATCCTTTGTTTTGTGACCCAGTTTACCACAGTGATTGCAAGAAGTTTTGAAGTAATTTTTACTCTTTTGCTCCAGCAATTTCTTCTTTTCCTTCTTGTCTTTCTTGACTCCAGATGAGTCACCGGTTTCCTTGGTGCTTTGACCAGTGAACCCAAGTCCTGTGGGATCCTTGTGCTTTCTTTGAGCCCTTAGTTGCTCATCAAGCTTTTCTGAGCTCTCATTGTATCTTCGAAGTGTTTCATTTCTTTCTTCGAGAGCTTTTATTTGTTCCTTCAGTTGATACAACTCAGTAGCTAGCTTTTTGCATGCATCATCTTTATCATGCCAATTCTTTTGCATGTTTGCATTTTCTTGTGAAATTATGTGCATGTCTTCTTGGAGTTGTAGAACAACAAGATCACTTTCCCTAACTGCGTCTTTTGCCAGATTTCTTGCTCTTTCAGAGGCTGCCAGTGATTTCATGGCACTATTCCTTTCTTCTTCAACTTTCCTCTTTTCCTCAACAAGTTTAGTCATTCTTCGAGCATTACCTTCCTGCTCTCTTTTCAGGTTGGAGATCTGATCGGTTAGAATTTGATTCTTCTCCATGAACTTAGAGACTTCCTCCTCTACTTCATCAGATCCACTTTGTCCAGAGAGCTCCTCAATTGTTTCATTGCTATCACTCAGTTGCAGAGCTAGCTCTTTTCTTTTTGCTAGTGACTTTCTCAGCCTATTCTCAAGAGAGATAATGATGTCATTGGCTTCCTCAAGCTGCTTCTGATACTTGTAATCCTCCATGACTGCTAGTCCTAACTGGTTACTAAGAGGGGGGGTGAATCAGTAAATACAATTTCTATTTCAATTAAACTTTGTATATATATTCTTGCAGTATAAATAGAATATAGTCAACACATCATGTATACATGGAAACCCTCAGTTAGAAGGAGAAAACCACAGTGGGACAGAACCCACAACCTTACTATTGCAATAATAAAGGTTCCCTGTTAAGAGCTTACAAAGCACTTGTAAGAGTGCTACTTTGTTAAGGGATTTGGTAGAAGACCTATTAGGATCTTGACTCTGTTAGGAGTCGCCTTGTAAAAGAACTTTCAACATCAATTAAGATGATACCTGGATAAGGGATTTATACAACGAACCTATTAGGGTTCACTCTTATAGAGGGATTTGAATATGCTTTACAATAAAAGCAATGATCTGTAATGACACTTTTTGTCTAATTAGATCATACTTGAAATCCTTTCCCCTCTGCTTGGCTGTTGAACATTTCTACCTTTAACTTCTTGTGACTGTAGCTTCTTTTAGAAGATATCTCTCTCTTGCTCTGTATATTCAACAACACAGCTTGTGTATGCTATCTCCTGTATTTATAAGACATTACTCTTATTAAAATACGCCAAGCTATAAACTGTAATGTCCCCATTTTTAGACACACGGGATTAGCTTGGTTTGGCGACCCTCATAGGCTAATCAGGCGATTAGAGGGGGTCAAATGGTGGAGCCAGTGTTGGGATTCCATTCTGGAGGTTCGACTTATCAGGTCTTCTCTTTGTTCAGATCATTTTAGTCAACTTACTATTTTTAGTAAGTGGTATTTTGGGTATGGCCAGGATTAGCAGGGTGTTTGAATGGAGCGTCAGATATCTCAGGATCGAGTTTCAGAGAATCTCTAGTTTGAGAGACTTACTATTTATAGTAAGTCTATTTTTAGCAGTGGCTATTTCTGGCAGGGCAATGCCCTATTCCTAGTTGGGCAGTTGGACTTGGTGCTTTGTCAGAAGTTTGTTGATTGCAATCAGATAGTTCAATGGCTTATATTTTAAATGTGTTATTAAATTAAATTATTTTGATTTAATTTAATAACTTATGACTTTATAACGTTATGTTATAAAGTGAGATTATTTTTAAAGCCAATTAAGTGAAAATATTAAAAAAGTGCTTTTTCCAAAAAGCCTATATATTCTACTCGAAAAAGCACCTTTCTCATCTTATGCAATCATTATTTTTCTTGACATTTGGGAAGAAGACAAATCCTGGCTAGGGTTTCGAGGACTGATTCCTCATTTCGTAATTTGAGCCATTATTTAATGATGGTGAATTTTACATGCTGATTATCTCTGAGATCACAATTTGGTGCTGTTGTATATCGGATTTGTGAGAGTATAAAATCTAGAGTTGAAGTCCACTGTTGAAGGTGTTTGCAAGTAGAGGATTATCGAATTTCATTGGGGAGCGGATATGCATTAGCTGCGATTTTATATATATTGGAGACATTTTAATTGACTGCAAATTTCCTTCATATCTGTCAACATCAAGGAAGAGTCTGGCAGGTGTGAGATTAAAGTCTTGTGGCAGCAGTTTGTGGTCATATTTTTCTTTCTAGCAGGGTCGTGAGACCTTTTTCTTAGGTCTACGATTTGTTAAAACCAGTCATGTACTGCCAGGTTGTAGTGACATGCTATAATTCAATAGGTAGCAGCTGTATTTGGAGGACGTGATAGCAAAGGATTAAAGGGAGATTTGCAGGGTACAGGTGCAATCGAAGTTACTAATTTATGTCTATTACATAAGTTTTGTTGAAATAAGAATTTAAATAAAGATTGTTAAATCAGAATGTTACTCGTCTGAAATTAGATAATTAAATTTGCTTGATTTGTTATCAGAATTTTCTTTGAATAAATAATATTGAAAATAGTTGCAGTTTATTTTTACAAATTATCAATTAATATCCAGGAAGAGCCCATTCGGCTCTTTACAGTGGTATCAGAGCCTTCTTCCTGCCATCCTGTGGGGTCTGGATCCATTAATTTTATGAAGTTATTTTTAAAGTGACCAACACTTCCTTTTTTTCCTAGCTATGGATAAATATAGGAGATCCAGTTCTAAAATTCGTCATAGCAATAAGGGAAATAGAACGGAATTAAATGCTTTAGTAGAAAGCATGGAGAGACTTAGACTGGATTAGCATAGATTGGCAGAGAGTTTGTTGGATCCAGTTACAGTAGATAGGGCAGCGAGATCTATGGTCTCTGCCTTTAGAAGGCCGACATCTAGTTTGTAGGGGAGAAGACTAGAGTTTTCTTCGGCAGTAGTCCATGATGCTGATGTCCCTGTGTTTAGTTCAACACCTTCTATTCCCATTCGCAGTACTAATGATGGATTTATTGCACCGAAGCCAATGGATGTTTCAATTCTATTGGTTGACAGCAGCGCTGAGGATCACCAGGTTGAGGCTCCCAAAGCAGTCACTATGGATTGTACAGGGGTAGCTGATGTTGCAGATATCACTGAGTGTTCAGACTCTTTCATGGAGGGAGTTATTATTGGATATGTTTATGTCAGCTATAGTAGTGTTGCTCCAGTTCAGGAGGCAGTTGCTTCCTCAGTGGGGGCCGAGTCATGTACGGAGTCTCCCAGTGGTGAGGTTGGAGATTTGGGCATTACAGCGAAGTCGAATGATGACAGTTCGTGCTCTAGCATTATTGGTGCACAGCTTGATGTTGAGTCATGTGTGCAGAGACACGTGTCCGCAGATGAGATTTCAATAGGAGATGTGGGAGCTGATAGTATAGACACATCTGATGACACTTTTGAGTATGTTGTGAGTTGCATTGGAGATGACACGCCCTGTGAGATGTTGGGTGATTACTCCGAGGAGCGTATGAGCTCTGACAGCTTAGAGATTTAGGATAGTAGTCACAGTGTGGGATCAGTACAGGAGACAGTGGTTTATGCCTGTGTTGAGGATGTGATCATGGAGCTTTCTAGTGATGACACTCAGGATGGGAGTGTTGCAGTTGATTTGGGCGACATAGTTTCATGCCACAGTTTAGTTGATTCACATGACGGCAAGAGTTAGTAGAGGGGATGTGTCATGTCCCCATTCTGGCTGACATCGTTTAGCGTGCTGGATCAGTCTATCATAGGCTCTCGTAGAC
The DNA here is from genome assembly GCA_027943335.1 of Chamaecyparis obtusa. NCBI lineage: Eukaryota > Viridiplantae > Streptophyta > Pinopsida > Cupressales > Cupressaceae > Chamaecyparis > Chamaecyparis obtusa. The sequence continues at coordinate 302,204 of BSBK01004240.1, forward strand.
TGGTGGCGATGTGGAGAGAGTCATTTTGTAGATCAGTGGTCATTTTTGCTCTTGGAGAAGTGATTTAGAGCTTATTTTTATTATTATGAGTTATGCGGGCCCCACATGTTATAATTTTAAGTTGAGTTGCATTTTTTATTTTATAAAGTTATATTATTATAAAAGTGCATTATAATGGGATTTTATAATGGATGCTTCTAGAAGTTCTTAGTAACTTCTCAAAAAGTGAATAAATAGGGGGCTTGGGCATTCATTTGGACAAGCTGATTTGAGGATTCTTCTACTTTTCCATATTGGAGCAATTTGTAGTCATTTGGTCTGCAAATTTTCATTAGATCTTTGGGAACGATAACTCCCTTGGATTTGCATAACTGAGGAAGTGAGATATCTTCTGAAGGGTTGCACATTGGAAGTGGTATTCAGCCATTTCATGTTGAGCTTATTTGGAATCCTAAGATTTACCTGAGGGTTTGAGTTTTGGTTGCAAGAGGAAGAAAAAGCAGGTCTGAAAAAGCAATCCGAAAAAGCAAAACGAAAAAGCGGATCCGGAAAAGCAGTCCGAAAAAGCAGATCTGAAAAAAGCAGTCCGAAAAAAGCAGAGTGAAAAAGCAGTCCGAAAAATTATTGCAGCCATCTACAATCAGCTGTAAATTGGGATCAGTTCGGGTGCAATTGGAGGTGTCTACATCAGCATACTTCATCATCGATTTGATCAACATTTGGTGCAGCATTTCCAGGTTTTATACATTGTTTGATATTGATGTTTTGGGTACCAAAATGGTAAAAATTTGCATAAGAGTTGTATGTATACAGTCAGATATACAGGTCTGAAACAGTACTGTTATTGCATCATTTTCAGTCATATTTGTATTCAGAAACAACAGTCCATTGTGTTCGGACATTGCTATATATATTGTAATTGGATTGATACAGCTATAAGGTGCATTGTGAATGTCGTAGAGTTCATTGTTAATTTGTGACAGTCCATACATTTCTGGTTATAAATATCTGATTGTAAACAGTCCATAAATCTGTTATTGTAATCAGACTGTGTTATCATCATTGTAATTGAAGGACATAGCTAGGGAAGAGTATAGGCTGTCTCAGTAATGAAAGTGCATTGTATACCATAGTTCCTTGCTCATGTAACAGTCCATATGAATTTCAGAGAATCAGTCAATTGAAATAGTCATTGACTTTGTAATCAGACTTGGAGAGTTTCATTGCATTGATAAGTAAGTCTAAGGTGCCAAGTTATTGGAATAGTAAAGGAATATTCAGTCAGGAGGTCAATTGTTTGGTTTAATGTCTCATTTGCATAGTTCTATAGATTGCATACCAAATGTTCGTCAAAATGTCTCAGAGCTGTAGATGTTGAATTTTTATCAGCATTTCATTGAATTGCAATTGGATTAGAATATTAAGAGGTTGCACTTCATTTTTACTTCCAATTAGTCACTTGCATTCATTGGCATTCACCAAAACATCATTGGCATCAAACAAACCCAAACTAGAAGCAAACATCAGCAAACAATTCAGTTGCATGCCAAGTGTTTGACAAATTGACTCGGTTCAGATTTGGAAATTTTAGTGGCCTTTTTAGTAAGGGTCATTATAGGATGCCGATAGATGATGTGTACACTAGCATTGCAGATATCTTTGATGCTGAGAGCGAGGACGATGAGTGCTGTAGTGTTTCTCGCTTTCTATATCTAACTTTGGGCATTGATTCAGTGTTGTCATTTGGTGATGGAGCTCCAAGACTCTGTGTTACAGGGACCCACAGATGAGGATAGGGAAGCTTATGAGTGGCAGGAATTTGTTTCAGCCAGGGCTTCCATTTCTGGAGAGAGGGTTACTTCGTTAGTGACTCATGAGGATGTGTCTCAGGATTTGGATTATCAGATAGTTGCAGAGGACGAGGGAGCTGGAGATTGTTTTGAGTTAGTTTCAGCAGCAACTTCCCCAGATTTAGATGAGGATGTGTTTGATGTCTGTACTCAGTTTGTAGAGGTGTATTCAGATGTAAGTACACAGGAAGAGGGTGATCTTGAGGGGAGTTTGTTGGTTACAGCTTCCTCTCATAATGTAGACATTGCATTTGAGGTTGTTCATAGGAGGCCTGTTGTGTAGAGTCATCATGTGACTAGCCAATTGCGAGTTGATGAGAGGGATATTTCTTCTACTCTCGAGCATTTTGATACCGCTCGTCAGTTGTTGGTTGTTTATGGTTGGGGTGCTCCTATGACAGATGAGCCCAGTGGTGGTTACCTTTCTTTGACAGAGATTCATTCTTTGCGTGAGGCTATCAAGATTTTGAGACAGAATTACTTACAGATGGTAGCCGACCGAGATCACCTGGTTGAGTGGGGGAGTACAGCTTATAAGGCACTGATGGATAGAGTGGAGGTGAGTGAGCTTACTCAGGAGCTCACAACGACTACGAAGGCTTTAGAGTGCACTCAACGGGCTCTTTAGGAGTCGCAATTTGAGTTAGAGGAGGTGACTGTGGAGTTGGAGCACATTCGGTCCACACCAGCCCCAAACCCAGTTTGGTTTCACATTGAGGTGGTTGGTGGTGAGTTGGCTTCTATGGTTGGGGATAAACGACATGATGATGTGGCAGACACATCTGTTCTGGATGTGGGTGCACTAGGTACGGATGAGTTAGCAATGCCACATTTTCAGAGGGATCAACTATGGATTACGGGGGAGCAAGTTGATGCTTCCACGTATAATTTCTACTACATTGAGTCATTTATGGAGTATCTACTTGAGAGTGTAGATGTGTGTCATGATTCTTCTAAAGTGTCTAAGGGTACTCTCATCCGAGGCTCTTGTGCTATTCGGAGGTTGGTCGGGAAGATTGTAGAGACTCTTTCTACTATGCTTCCCCATAGGGATTTTGAGGTTGGGTTTGTTGAGAGGGTTGCTTAGGTTCCTACCTAGCCTGCAGTGATGCGGAGTCAGAGATTGGAGCAATCTTTTGATTCCCAGTTTGGTAATGATGAGCCATTGACAGAGATTGGGGATTCCTACCGGCATTATATGGTGGGGTATGCTCATCATTTTTCTTTTGACCCTCAAGTGGAAGATTTGATCTCACACAGGGGTAAACCAGCTCCAGTATCCTACCATCTAGTATGGGATGGATTAGCACCATCATTTGCAGATGGATTTGGCAGTTGCAAGTTAGATTACTTGCAATGTCCACACACTCATGATTGTTTATTAGAGGGCAGAGTTGATAACAGTGATTCAGGCACATTTGGTCACTGTTGTTTTCCCAGTGCAGTTGAGTGTGAGTACTGAATAGACAGGGACTCAAGCTTTGACAGAGTTGTTATTTCAGACGGGTTGAGTTCCGTTGGGTTGTTTTCAGCATCGACATCTACAGTTGGTTTACAGATGTTGTTTTCAGTGGTGCTTGTTCTGTTGATGTTTGTTCTTTCTTCACAAGAGTTTGGTGAGGATCGGGACATTACTTGTGACCATCCTTGGGATTCGGGTGGTTTACGATGTTGCTTGTTTTTCCTGATTGCTTGAGGACAAGCAATCTTGGGAAGGGAGGACTATAATGTCCCCATTTTTAGACATATGCAATTAGCTTGGTTTGGCGACCCTCATAGGCTAATCAGGCGATCAAAGGGGGTCAGATGGTGGAGCCAGCGTTGGGATTCCATTCTGGAGGTTCGACTTATCAGGTCTACTCTTCGTTTGAATCATTTTGGTCAACTTACTATTTTTAGTAAGTGGTATTTTGGGTATGGCCAAGATTAGCAGGGTGTCTGCACGGAGCATCAGATATCTCAGGATCGAGTTTTAGAGAATCTCCAGTTTGAGAGACTTACTATTTATAGTAAGTCTATTTTTAGCAGTGGCTATTTCTGGCAGGGCAGTGCCCTATTCTTAGCTGGGCAGTTGGACTTGGTGCTTTGTCAGAAGTTCATTGATTGCAGTCAGACAGTTCAATGGCTTATATTTTAAATGTGTTATTAAATTAAATTATTTTGATTTAATTTAATAACTTATGACTTTATAACGTTATGTTATAAAGTGAGATTATTTTTAAAGGCCAATTAAGTGAAAATATTAAAAAAGTGCTTTTTCCAAAAAGCCTATATATTCTACTCGAAAAAGCACTTTTCTCATCTTATGCAATCATTATTTTTCTTGGAATTTGGGAAGAAGACAAATCCTAGCTAGGGTTTCGAGGACTGATTCCTCATTTTGTAATTTGAGCCATTGATTGATGATGGTGAATTTTACATGTTGATTATCTTTGAGATCACAATTCGGTGCTGTTGTATATCGGATTTGTGAGAGTATAAAATCTGGAGTTGAAGTCTACTGTTGAAGGTGTTTGCAAGTAGAGGATTATCGAATTTCATTGGGGAGCAGATATGCATTAGCTGCGATTTTATATATATTGGAGACATTTTAATTGACTGCGAATTTCCTTCATATCTGTCAATGTCAAGGAAGAGTCTAGCACGTGTGAGATTAAAGGCTTGCGGCAGCAGTTTGTGGTCACGTTTTTCTTTCCAGCAGGGTCGTGAGACCTTTTTCTTAGGTCTGCAATTTGTTAAAACCAGTCACGTACTGTCAGGTTGTAGTGACGTGCTATAATTCAATAGGTGGCGGCTGTATTTGGAGGACATGACAGCAAAGGAAAGGGAGATTTGTAGGGTACAGGTGCAATCGAAATTACTAATTTATGTTTATTACATAAGTTTTGTTGAAATAAGAATTTAAATAAAGATTGTTAATTCAGAATGTTACTCGTTTGAAATTAGATAATTAAATCTGCCGGATGTGTTATCAGAATTTACTTTGCATAAATAATATTTAAAATAGTTGCAGTTGTTTTTTACAAATTATCAATTAATATCCAGGAAGAGCCCATTCTGCTCTTTACATAAACTCACCCATAAATCATGCATGCAAAAAGCTTGCGAAATGATCCTTTAATTTACCTTGAAACATCCACGTAGAGATAAAGCCAACTCCAGTTAAAGAGCTAACTTCAGTTCCAACTGTGAATGCTCTGTATAATCCAGTTTTAACTGAAACAACTCCACATAATCTAATTCGGATTATCATGCAATTGACCAGTATCAATGTTATATCCGGTTGTTCATACATCCCCTGTATGTCATATAAGACTGGTTGTAGACAATCTGTGTGCACTAGGAATGACTACTATCCCAATCCTTGTTGAGGGCTACATCCCAACAATTCTAGACCCAGGGTTTGCGCCCCAGACCTCCAAATCACTCCACTAGAGCAATTGCAATTTTCACAATGTTTAATGCTCAAAACATAATGAGAAAATAGGGTTACTTATCCTTATATCTCCTCTACCAAGCAAATTGAACCCTAAAAGGAAATTCTCATTTTGCACTTTAATTACAATATAATAAAATAACATTTCCCTTGTAAATGGCATCTAGACTTAGTGAAAATATTACTTTATTAAATTGTCATAACTCCATGCATCAAATAACACCTTGGTAGTGAAAAGAGGTTATGATAATTCAAGACCTTTCCAACGAGCTACCACACATAGGTATACACGCCCAGATTATTGAATTATTCCCTTATTACTCCAAAATGACTATAGAATATAGTCTTATTAAAATTTATTTAATAACCAACTTAGGAAATATTAAAATATTTCCCTTTATGTTTCCAAAAGCTCAAGTAAACCAGATAATCATAAAACTAGCCATGTCACCTGTCTGTGACTGATACTGGCCAAGATGGGTCAACTGGCAGTCCCTTCCCTAAAATATAGGGATGGCCCTAGAAACTAGAGAACTCATCCTGCCGTCTTGAAATTGAAACCATGGACTAGTCCCGAGGAGCCTTATATCTGGAAACTACCACATCCTCCTAAATTTTAGGGAAACCTCCTAAAATCAAGGAACTGCTCCAAACTGGCCCAAAACTACCTGAGATGCCATGCCCGGCCACTGAAAATCTTGTGTGAGTCTCTGTCCAACACTGCTAGCCTATGAGACTCCCATGATAGGCTAACTCTCATGACTCTGAAAGTCGAACTAAGGACGGGACATGACAGCACCCCTAGACCACATATGTGTTGTAATGCTATTTTATTATTAGGATAAGGATGGGGACATCACATTTGTAAAAGTTATTAAGAAAAAACAAACAAGGTTTGGTATATTGAACAACTATGAAAAGACCCACATGTAGACAACTGTCCCTTTACCTTGTTCATAAATTCTCCAATTAGTGATATTTTTTATTTCCTTTTTTTTGGTTCAGGTGCAACTATCACCTGCCTTTTTGGAATTTATTTGGATTAGGAATTCTTATATGTGTCTTTATTCCATTTAGACCAAGCACTTTCTTGGATTTTATTCTTATTTGGACAGTCAATCTATCTTTCTATTTCATTGGATCGGGAATTTTAATTTGGTCTTTGTTTTGTTCCAAAAATAGTTCTCTTCTGTCCGTTTCTTTCATTTGATCCAAAAATGTTTATTTGACTTTAGTTTCATTTAATTAGGAATGATAATCTTCCCTTTTTATTTGGATAGAATTTTCATTTGTACGGAATTCGACATATTAAAGGACTAACAAAAAGATATTTGTAGTGCTAAGTGAAAAAAGATAAATATTAGTACATGTTTGATATTTTACAAGAAGTTTGATGTCAATTAGACCGAGTTTCAAGAAAAAGGAAGTTATATATTTTGGAAATACTTGTTAAATGAAGTGCTAGCTAGTAAACAAATATAAGATATGGCTAATTTCTTATAACACTTAAAATTGAAAGATCTAATTTGAATCTTCCGTTAAATCTAGGATTTTTTAGTGGCTGCTCCATTGCCCTCTTAGTGGCACTCATTCTGCTTATAGTGACTCGAGATGTTTACAACGATAATGGGGCTACTCGCTATATGGATGCTGTTTTTCCGCTATACAGGTACATTCTTATATAGTTTTCTTTATTGGAAAATGTTTTGCATTGTGATCTAGTTTTGCATTTAACTAAAAACTATTCATGTGTATTCTGAAGCGATGAAAAATCAAATAATTTAGAATTAAGATCTTCTACCATGAAGATTTTGAAAGAAAGTGTTTCACAATTTTTGAAATATCCCAAGCATTCAATAGCAAGGAAAACATACAAAACCACAGTATGCCCGAAGGGAAAACTTTCCACAATCAAATTTATTTAGATTTAAAATTGATTACAACTGAGAATTACGTGCACCTTGGTCTGCAAACAATATTCTGCATTGGGAAGCATGAAAGAAATGATGGATAGCTATGTTGAAGGGAGCTCAAGTAGCTCCAAGACTATGTGGGTGCTTGGCCTTGAGTAGTAGACTACAGTGATGATTGGCTCAGATCCCCTCTCTGTTGTTGGTAACTAAATTACAAACTGTCATTTCCCCTCTTTAAGCCAAGCCCATTTTTATTTTCTATTAGCTCCTTTAGTATCCTGAGAGCTAGTTAGCCATTCAAGGGAGTGCACTTGTGCGCCACCTTGGCTTAAGTAGGACCTAATTTTGTATTTAATTTTGTGGAACCCATTTGGGTTATCCAACTCCTTTCTTAATAAGTGTTATAGTTTCATATTTGATAGTGCTTGGCCTTGAGTAGTAGACTACAGTGATGATTGGCTCAGATCCCCTCTCTGTTGTTGGTGACTAAATTACAAACTGTCATTTCCCCTCTTTAAGCCAGGCCCATTTTTATTTTCTATTAGCTCTTTTAGTATCCTGAGAACTAGTTAGCCATTCAAGGGGGTGCACTTGTGCGCCACCTTGGCTTAAGTAGGACCTAATTTTATATTTAAGTTTGTGGCACCCATTTGGGTTATCCAACTCCTTTCTTAATAAGTGTTATAGTTTCATATTTGATAGTGCTTATTGGAAGCTCATTATCATCAACTCTGCAATTCATCTTCTTGTGTTTGTAATTCCTATGTGGGAATTCCAATTGGAGAGCAGTTTATAAGTAGAGAGGCCCTTCCTTGTTTGCTAATTTCTCCAATTAGGTGAAGTTACTTCATGACCTCATTGGACTAATTATAGAAATTACCTTATATACAGATCACAGACCAACAACAACCTTGGAGGCTTGATATTCAATTGCAGATCATTAATCCCTCCTTTGGAGTTTGGATATTCTCGTTAGCACTGAAATTAGACTTTTGATTGGTGATACCATTAGCAGAAAACATATCTATCATAGGAAGAAAATTCATTTTGGTTCAAGCCATAACCAGCAATCACCTCCATCCACATAATTGGGAGCGACATTATTACATATACTGTGACTGTGACTATTCATAGGCTCGACAATATTGGCATCACACACGATCAAACTCACTGTGATCTCACACAGTCAAGGCTACACACAACATCATTCGGATGGGGCCCTCATACTTTGACATCATTTTCGAGCAGATATCCACATCCAACAGATTGGTGGCACTACAAAGTGATATCCATCAGACCCATCACCTTGGAATTTGGAGCAATAACATCAACATCCTTATCTGCACCGATCATCTTTGATCAGCAACGTCATACAACAACATACATCTTATGGGAGGCAACAATATTAGGTTCTGAACTAGCATTTATGGTATCCACATTCACATTCACTGCAATCACTGCACAAATTAGTTGGAGCTCTCTGCAATCTACTTACATTTGCTACATCATACTTAGCAACCATTGACATTTTGGAGCTAGCATTCATCAACAGCTATCATAATTAATCTACTGTGACATTCCTTTTCATATACTACCATCGAACATACCTCTACTCTAATAGAGTACATACACAGTTCAGCATCATTGCACATTGGAGGCTTAGAATACTAAATTTGCATGTTGTATTGGTATCCGTGACTTACAATGCATATACTAATTGTTAGAAGACCTACCGCCAAGATTGTAATCATGCTTTGAATTCAATTGATCTCTGATTTGTTGGTTTGATATTGCACTATCTGTCTGTTTCTGTCAATTGCCATTGTTTGCAATATTTCCATGGTTTCAAAGATGGTGATCTTGCAAGCCTGTTGGAAGGAATTTGATGCACCACAAACTTACAGTCTATTAGAGAAGATATCTCTCTTTGGACAAAATGGGAGATACTTGGATAGACATGATGGCCTTATCGAGGGAATTAACAAGAGGACAACATCAAATCAATGAGACCCTGACAATAGGGCAACAACAAATGGGCAGGAGCCCTCGACACTTGGTGAATGGAAAAGCGAATGGAGAACACAACCATCATCGTGACAACTTAGTCAATGGGAGATCACACACCTAGTGGTCCCACACACAACCGATGATCAAACAAATGAGTAGCAAGAAGAACGAACTCACTACCTATTGGAATTGCATGAGAAAATCAAATGAGATTGGCTTAATTGCGGGCTTTGACCAAAAATAGCTCTCAAGGACAGCATAGAGTTGAGGATGAGATTTTTGACTACTAGGAGTAATGGAAGCTAAAACATCGATCTCAAGTGAAGGAAAAGCTGAACCTTCCCACCTTTGATGGATCCAGAAAATCAATGACAGGAGCTTGGGTGCAAAAGGTGGACACATAATTTCAGCTCAATCCTATGCCCGAGGATAAGGTAATCAAATTTGCAGCCCTACGTCTTGATGGGACAGGAGATGAATACTCACACCATGGCTTGGTCATGCTTGGACACGACCAATGGAGGATAAATGAAGCAACTCAAATATTCCAATCATCGTCCCAATCAAGATATCTATAATGTCCCCAATTTTTAATAAAGTGACTTAATTAAGTTAATTAAAATTAAGTAGTCCTAAAATTTAAATCATATTATAAGGACTCAATTAATTAATTAAATTATTAAATAAACGGTCCAAAATAATAAAATAATAATTAAAATGATGTCTGTTGGAATTAAGGAACACTGAGGTGGGGGGGGGGGGGGGGTGAATCAGCGTTTTGCAATCTTTAACTTTATTGACCTGATGCTTTGACCATTTAACATATATAATGAAAAGTAAGATGCCAAAGCATAATGAAAACATCCACAACACCATAACACCAAGATTTTTATATGTGGGAACCTGGTCAAGCGAAAACCACGGTGGGGTTGAACCCACAAGGTGAAAATACTCTGCAAAAGTATTACAATAGGGAATGCACATGCATGCAGGCACATCGCCTAAAGCTCACTGCTCAAAACAAAAAGGCTTATTGGCTATTAAATAATTACAAAGAGTAGTGTTTGAACTAAGAAACAACTACAAATGCCAAAATACAGTTCAATTAGGTACATCATATTAATTTCATACACTTCATAGCTTACTGTTCTATCACACTGATCTTGTCTGATTCGGACCTCAAATCATTATCTTGTGCACATGCAACTGCGCACAATCGATATAATCAGCTTTTCCACACACCCAAATGACCAAAGATATCAATCATATATATCTCCAACAAGAAATTAGATCAGCTGCATGTCAATTCAAGAAGACTTATGAAAATAATCAAACATGTACAATCAGTCGGCTAGATCTGAATGCAAATACCAATGCGGACCAAAATAATTGATCACATGTTACCACACGTCAACAAAACATCCTGGATTACAAAAATAATCAACAAAATCGCTCCCTTAGATCCGCATAAGGATCAACTACACACGACTGTTGTTCTTCAGTGTGTACCAAAAGATGATATATGGAACCTTCTAACTTGCACACCTGCACAACAGATATCATCAGACCTCAAAACTATAGAATAAGGTAGACCAGGCATCCATAAATCTTCCCTCAGATCCGCTATTCAAGATATTGATTCCAGAAAAGTACCGGAGGAAATATTGATCATTGTTATATGCTTTGTTCACAGTTTGCCGGACTTAGAAAAAATCCTCAATCTGACTCTCGGTATGAACAAATAATGCCATGCGGATGGGTATACTGACTTGAGTTTCCATCAATGACAACACCAAAGAACTTGTATAGTGTCTCTTGACAACAATCTCCCCCTTTGGCATTGATGGCAACACTTAGTGAAAAATGACTAAGTTTCAAAATCAATACCATATATGTATACACTTCAAAATTTCAATGGCAAAGGCAGAGATCCGCATACCAAAATTCAGATAGATATACCACATATATACAAATAGACCTCTGTATCTTACATAAACTTAAAGATATCCACAAAAATATTCTTCAATAAGCTCAAATCATTGTCCCATCCATGTTTGAGACTCTCCAAGGCTGAAATATGACCGTAAAAGAGATATCCTTGAATTTCTACAATCTGAAGATCAGAGGGATCACTAGTAACCATGGCATGCTTCGCTTCCTTTAAAGCATTGAACATTGTTGACAACTTTGGAGCAATTGGACTCTGAAGTTCATCAACTCTACCAATAATCCTATCCTTTTCATGCATCAGAATATTAAAATGTTGGAAGAACCCCATAGAATGCTTCTCCAAAAATTACTATCACTCATGTAAAGAAGATCTTTGATTTGCATAGCCACTAGTCTATTATTTGACCATTGGACATTTCCAACACCCGGAACCTCATTTATAAAGTAAAAGAAAAGACTCATGATCAGATTACCGTAAGTCAACTCATCTTAGTCATACTATCTATCCTTTATCTTAGTCAAATTATCTATCAACTGACTCCGCAAAAACTCACATAAGTCATACTCTGTCATTTTCTTTTATCATTTGGTAAGCAACATAAATGGAGGTACCAGAGATTGAATTCTCCCAGCTGGAATAGGAAATCTTATATCCAATGACCATTGAAGCAAACTTAACATCAGGTTCTATGAAATCATTGATTGTCATTGCCCTCTTATCAAGTTTTGATTTGGTTGCATTAGTTACTTGTTGATTCTTTATGGACTTCAAAATAGGTAAATAACTGGATGAGTACAAACCAGTTACAATTTTAATGGAATCTGTAGTGATTTTAAACGGCTTGCTCAACTACATGAATTCACCATGAATTTGACTCAACACATACCAAACCCATTCATTCTCATCAAATAGCGGGAACTTGATAACTTGAGAAAATTTCTTTTCCTCCACACTTTGAATTCATCCTTAAACCTAGAATCTACTGATAGCTTGTCCAAATAAAGATTTAACATCTGGGAAGTTCCTAAGTCTTCAAGATTCACATGAATGTATGCCATAATATCCTCAACATGAAGAACACCATATAGAACAGATGAAAATGCACCTCGTGGATCATCTTCTACTGATTTAAAGGGACGCTTCTTGAATTTAGGTCTAGGTTTTTAAGTGATATCAACAATCTTAGGAGTCTCCATTATCGAAATTGCAAGCTCACAAACTTCTCAGAGAAATACCTTTTTTTGCGAAACTAGGGTTTGCATGGAAATTGCCTTCACACCTTCATGCCTCCACAACACATATAAAAATCCTGGTGCTATGGTGTTGCGGATGTTTGCATTATGCTTTAGCATCTTAATTTTTAATTATATGTGTTAAATGGTTAAAGGATTAGGTTAATAAAGTTAAAGATTGCTGAACACTGATTCACCCCCCCCCCCTTGTCTTAGTTTTCCTTAATTCAAACGATTAGTATCAAAGCCTAGTTTCTTGGCAGGAAGCTTAACAGCTTGAGGGAGATCCAGAAAGGTGGTTCAATGGATTTCGATGGTATTCAACAACAACTCCTAGTTGCACTTGAAGATCTTGATGTAATGTCCCCTTGTCAAGTCGCTTTGGAATATTGGGGAAATAACTTCAACTTCTCATATTTATTAAATCTAAACCTTGCACTTGAACTAAGTAGTGGAGCTTAAACTTGACATCAATTGCTATTTATCCACAATATATATGTAATATGATATGGATATCAATATGTCAAATTAATATGTTAATCTGGAATATGGAGTATCTCCTCTATCTTTGATACGTTGATGAGAGTTATTCAAAGATGATCTCTGCTATACTCTAATTTGCAATGATTGAGTTTTCTCTACTTTTCCTGACATGAAAATATAACTATGTTGTAAGTTTCCTCTCAATTGCTATCTTTAATTGTATGCCATTGATTCTATGCCAATAGGGTGAACTGCTCTAAAGGGTGATCAAGTATGGATAAATAAGAAATGATTGATTCCCTAGATCGCAGGTCTGAATATTACAGCTGTAGTCTGTTCATTTCTTATTACTCCCCTTGGTTCAATCTAGAAGCTATGATTTTGTTGGTCGATTACTCTTTCTATTTAATGGTGTATTTTGCTTTGAGACATTTGAAAGAATGTACTTTATTTTCTTAAGTAGATTGGTGTTGAATTGCTTGATAAGGTAGGAGCTTGATGAGAGGGAAGAGCATAAGACAGTGACTTGATGCCCGATGAAGTGAAGAGGACTTCCTGTATTGTCTTTCTTGAATGAAGGGTTACTTGGTAAAGACGCGTTTCCATCTCTTCATACTTGTCAACCATTAGACATGCCTCTCCAAATATTAATCGATCATTCATCCATATGTAAATGATGATTATTATTGATCTTTATTAATTAGTGCCAAAAATATATCATTGACTAGTTTTACAGATGTTTGTTATCTTATTCATTATTACTGTCATTAATTATGTAATGTCCCCAATTTTGCCAGCATTGGTGTTTCAAGGATTAGCCTATTATTTTGATCCTCGTATGCTAATTATTGTGGATAGAGGGTCTTCTGAGGCAGTGGCTTGGCTTGGGAGGGTCTTGTCTTCTCCACAATTCAGTAAGCTACAGGTTGGTCTTCGTTTGGCTCAAATTGGACTTCATTTGGGCTTAGATTTGTGTACTTACTATTTGTGGTAAGTTGGGTGTTGATTGAGATGGACCCTTTCTATTTTTGGAAATTGCATTTGGTCACATGGAGAAATAATAAGTATAACTCCTACTTCAAACGACATTTTTAAATGATGAGTATTTTGGGAGTTATTACATTTTTAGTGGCCAAATTATTATTAAATTATTAAATGGCTTATTATAAAGTTATAATCTAACTTTATAATTTCACTTAAGTTGAGGGTTAAGTCATCATTGGAAGGGACCATTATTTAGTTGATTATTTAACCCAAGTCGCATTATTATAATGATATCTTAATATAATAATGTTTTAAAGGAAGTTGTTAAAAGGGAGTTGTGTTGAGTGGAGATCATTTGGGAAACTTTCACAATTTCAGAAGTTGAGTTCTTTTGGAAACTTTTATCAACAAAGCATTATAAATATGAGCTCATTTCATTGGAGAAAACACGTTTGAATATTTATTTGCTTTTGTTTCCTTTGAGGAGTTTCTGAGTTTTCTAATTTCTAAACCCTTGCTGAGGTATAAGGGTTTGATTTTCTGAGAGGTGTATTGCACCAATTTGTTGCTGAGGTAGAGCAAATTGAGTTTGCTTCTCTACTGTGTTTACTGTTATTGAGAAGCTGTTTGTGAGTTTGGTCTTCATTCCTTGGAGAGAACTCTTCTAAATTGATAAGCATTGTGTGAGTTAATGTTCAAAATTGTGTTTGTTGTTGGAATCCATTTTCAAATACCTTTAAGACTGTCGTACGGATGTCTGCTGGAGCCGTACAGTATTAAATGCAGGCCGTATTGTTTTGCTTTGGTGCTGTGTTTCAAGGGAAGGAGCTGCGTGATTAATTGCGGCTGGGTTGTGTTGTTTATTGGCAGTTGGATGCATGATATTGGAGGCTCTGTTTTGGGGTCTCAGATACTATGCATTGCAAGAAAGATTTTAACACATTAGCTGGTGTCAAAATTACCTCTTGGCTGTGTCGCAATCTTCAGCAGTCTTGTTTTGGATAATAAGGTGCCTATTTAATTTATGTATTGTTCACTAATTTGGCAAGCAAAGAAATTGTTATAAGGTGCCTTAAATATTGAACATAATTTGTAATTCTTGCAATTGAAAAATCAGTTTAAGAGCATTAGATTTAGATTTTGCTGTTGATGATATTCCATGTTTTGGAAAAATTTCACAAAAGTATATTTGTGTTAGAAATAAAAGAATACAATTGCAATTGAATTAAAGAAAAATTCAGTTTGTACTTGAGAGGCAGTTGGGCTCTTTATAGTGGTATCAGAGCATGTTTCTTGCCATCTTGTGGGGTATGAATTCCTTTTTATCCTGATGTTATATTAAGAGTGATCAACACTCGTGCTTTTCCTAGCTATGGACAAATACAGGTGGCCTAGTTTTGGGAGTCGGTGTACCAGTATGGGAAAAAGAAAGGAAATAAATGCCTTGGTGGAAAGTATGGAAGACTTAGGCTTCATCAGCAGAGATTGGTGAAGATCTTGTCAGATCCAGAGACAATTGACAGGGCAGAAAGGCATATGGTTTCTTGCAATTGAAAAATCAGTTTAAGAGCATTAGATTTAAATTTTGCTGTTGATGATATTCCATGTTCTGGAAAAATTTCACAAAAGTATATTTGTGTTAGAAAGAAAAGAAAACAATTGCTATTGAATTAAAGAAAAATTCAGTTTGTACTTGAGAGCCCGTTGGGCTCTTTACAAATTATATTTGTGCTTATTCGGATATCTGTTATTCACCTGGTTAGTAGTTACTTAATCATTGGTCAATGATATTTAATCGATATCACTGGTTTGGCATTTTGTATCACGTTATCGGTTTGGTGAATACATAGCGTAGTAATCCATTTGACTAAGTAAGGTCTCGTATCGCTAGTGCCCAGTCATGACCGTCATCTTATATATTGCTGAGTTTGATGTATGCCATGGGCTTATTACCTTGTTCGGTCATTATATTCCTCAATCCTAAATACTATAGTTGTGGCCTAATATCCCTGTCGCTCGACTTTGTAATTCGTTGAAATGAGCCTGCCTAGCTCTCTGTAGCAAATTGTCTTTGAACTTCTAATTGGTTTGCAAACATGTTTTGATTTTTGAATTCTTTTGAATTTTTAAAATCTTTCCAACATTACGATAACAATTAAAATAATTTATTGTAGTTTATAACTTCATTACAACTAGTCCATTTACAAATAATTGCAAATTGATAACAATTAAATGACAACAAATTGGCACCTTATTCCAAAAGAGCCAGTCTGAAGAGGAAACACAGCCAACAAGAAATTGTTGGCGCACTCCAGAAATGATAAGGATCTGCCAAGTAATGAAACGCTGCAAACAAGCACTCATGCACGGCCTTGGGAAAGCTGACCGAGCACTATGGAGGTGGCGTGAGCTGCATAGAAGGTGCCGCAACCTTCCTCAAATAAAAATGTAGCCCCCTTTGCTTCTTTTGAGACCCCCACACTCAAAATGCAGCCTCAAACAACAAATGCTGCTATTGCAAACATATCGCAGCCCTCATGGTATCAATCTCGACAACCCGTGAAGAAAATACCAGCATCAGCAGTACAAACACCAGCATCTAAGAAACTACACTCAACACCCAAATAATTGACATCATTGAAAACATCATCTGAAGACCAACTGTAGATGCCGATGAAGGAAACAAGTCAGCGGAACTCAACCCAAATGAAACATCAACTCTGTCAAAACTTGAGTCCTTGTCTAACTGACACTCACACCCAACTGCACTGTGGATATGACAACATCCATAGGTACCTGGGTCACTACCACCAAATCCAACCTCTGATAAACTGTCCTGGGTGTGTCGATATTGCAAATAGTCTAACTTGCGCCTGCCACTTCCATCTACAAAAGATGGTGCTAATCCATCCCATAATGGATGGTAAGAAACTGGAGCTAGTCTACACCTGCGTGAGACCAAATCCTCTACCCGTGGGTCAAAAGAAAAATGATGAGCATACCCCACCGTATATTGCCGGTAGAAAGCCCCAATCTCCATCAATGGATCATCATTACAAAACTGAGAATCATGAGATGGCTCCAATCTCTGACTCCGCATATCTGGAGGCTGGGTAGGATCTTGAGCAACCCTCTCAGCAAGCCCAACCTCGAAATCCCTGTGGGGAAGCATACTAAATAGAGTCTTTACAATCTTTCTTACCAACCTCTGAATAGCACAAGAGCCTCGGATAAGAGTACCCTCAGACACTCTGTATGAATCCTCTCACACATCTACACTCTCAAGTAAATACTCCATGAATGACTCGGTGCAGTAAAAATTATACGTGGAAGCATCAACTTGCTCCCCCGCAACCCATAGCTGATCCCTCTAAAAATGTGGCACTGCCAACTGTCCCATGCTATCAGCTATATGAGATGAAGAAATAGATTCGCTTCCAGCAACAAGAAGCAAATCAACATGAGAGCTTGATTCCACTGATACTCTTACCTCATCGGTACCTACTGCACCCATATCCTGAATAGATGTGTCTGTCACATCATCATGTCACTCATCCCCAACTGTAGAAGCAAACTCACCACCAACCACCTCAATGTGCAATCGAACTGGGTTTGGGTTTGGTGTGGACCGAATATGCTCCAACTCCACGGTCACCTCCTCTAACTGGAACTGCGACTCCTGAAGAGCCCGTTGAGTGCTCTCTAAAGCCTCAGAAGTCATTGTGAGCTCCTGAGTAAACTCACTCACCTCCTCTCTGTCCATCAATGCCCTGTATGCCGTACTCCCCCACTCAACTAGGTTATCTCGGTCGGCTACCAACTGTAAATAATCCTATCTCAAAATCCTGATAGCCTCATGCAAAGAATGAATCTCTGTCAAGGAAAGGTAACTACCACTCTGCTCATTTGTCAAAGGAGCACCCCAACCATAAATAGCCAACAGCTGACAAGAGGCATTAAAATGCTCGAAAGTAGAAGTAATATCTCTCTCACCAACTCTCAACTAGTTAGTCAGATGATGACTCTGCACAATGGGCCTCCTATGTACAATCTCAACTACATTGTCCACACTATGGAAGGAAGTTACATCCAACCAACTCCCCTCAAGATCACTGTATCTCTCTGTGCTTTCATCCGAGCACCCATCTATAAAATGAGTACTGACATCGGACTTGTCCTCATCTACCTTCGAGGAAGCTGCTGTTGAACTTGTCTCGTCAAAATCCCCAGCTACCTCGTCTTCTACAACCTCCTGACAATCCAGATCCTGGGATCCCTCCTCAGTCACTAACAACTCAAAGTCCTCCCCCAAGGTCTGATAAATCAAGCATGACTCGTTATAGGAAGAATCATCCTCACGAGTCATTGAAGAAATAACCCCATCTCTAGAAGTGGAAGCCCTGGCTGTAACAAACTCTTGCCACTCATATGCTTCCCCATCCTCATCCGTGAGTCCCTGCAACAAAGAATCCTGGGACCCACCACCACTGTATGACAACGCTGAGTCCACACCCAAAGTCTGAAATAAAAAGCTAGAAACACTGTAGCACTCATCATCCTCACTCTCAATGTCAGAAATATCTGTGAAGCTAGTGTCCCCATCGTCTATCCGCGACTCCTCAGCTAACTCTGGTTGCATACATGACTCAATGTCATCATGTGAATCATCTACACCGTGGCATGAATCTATGTCACCCAACTCAACTGCAACACTCCCATCAAGAGTGTCATCATTGCATAGCTCCGTGCTCAGATCCTCAATATAGGAAAAGACTACTGTCTCATGCACTAACTGCACACTGTGACTGCTATCATATACATCAAAGCTGTTAGAGCTCATATAGTCATCGCAGTCCTCATTGATAACACCATCATCTATGGTGTCAGAATCCCTAGTGGTATCTACAACATCCTCCACTCTCACCCTATCCACAACATCAACAATAGGCTCAGGATGCTGAAACTTAGTACCACTCTCTGTCAACAATATAGGCACATCCTCATGTCTTTGTATGAAGTCTCCAACATTATGTGTGCAAACAGGACTAGTGGCTGTCCTACTAGGAACATGATCATCTCCACAATGATGAGTAGCTGCTAAAAACTCATCATGAAGATTCCTAGATGTCTCACTTGCAAGAACATCTCATTTCTCTTTCTGCAGTCTTCGTGGTGAAGATTTCCTGAAGAAGGAAACCATGAAACTAGCTACCCTATCAACAGTAGTTGGATTTGCAAGTTGGGCTTTTAGCCTTTCTTGTGTTTGCCTCAATTTCTCCATTTCATTTTCCAAGGCACTTGATTGTTTCTTGAACCGTGACACACTGCTCAACTGGTTTCCATAATTATTTGGTTTTTTATATTTATTCATGGCTGAAATAAAACCAGAGTGCTGATCACTCACAAATCAAACATGGGAACTCAAGATTTCCAAACCCCACAAGAAGGCAGGATGCAAGCTCTGATACCACTGTAAAGAGCCTTCTTGGCTCTCTGTAACAAATTGTCTTTGAACTTCTAATTGGTTTGCAAACACGTTTTGATTTTTGAATTCTTTTGAATTTTTAAAATCTTTCCAGCATTATGATAACAATGAAAATAATTTATTGTAGTTTATAACTTTAGTATAACTAGTCCATTTACAAATAATTACAAATTGATAACAATTAATGATAGCAAATTGGCACCTTATTCCAAAAGAACCAGTCTGAAGAGGAAACGCAGCAAACAAGAAAGTTGGTGCACTCCAGAAATGATAAGCATCCACCAGGTAATGAAATGCTGCAAATAAGCACTCACACATAGCCTTGGGAAAGATGGCCGAGCACTATGGAGGTGGCGTGAGCTGCATAGAAGGTGCCACAAGCTTCCTCAAATAAAAATGTGGCCCCCTTTGCTTCTTCTGAGACCCCCACACTCAAAACGCAGCCTCAAACAACAAACGCTGCTGCAAGCATATCGCAGCCCTCCTGGTATCAATTTTGACAGCCCATGGAGATAACCCAGCCTCCAATGAATTTGATAAATGAAGAATTTCAAACTCCAACATATATGATAACTCACAGCTTTGATGTAATTCCTTAAATCTTCACACACTTGGTATACTTCAGCACCAAGAATGATATACACAGATTCAATATAATTTTTCCAGAATTCAAAAACAAATTCACCATCAATGAGTGATGGTTCAAATTGCTCAGAGAGAGGAATCGGTCCTCAACCCTAGCCATCTTCTCACAATCAACAACTTCATAAATTTAATCAAATGAACAAGGGATGAGTAAAGTTCTTTTTCGAGTTGAATATATAAGCTTTTTAAAAAAGCTTCAACTTTACTTTTTTCACGTAAGTAGCTTCTTCATCTCAACATCATTTTATAACATTAAAGTTATAAAGTCATAAAGTTATTAAATTAAAATAACTTAATTTAATAACAAGAATTAAAATATGAAGCCACTGAATCTATATGACTGCAACAAACTAATTTCTGACAACAAAGCCCCGAGCTCAAACTGCCCTGCCAGAAATAGTCATCTGCCAAAAATAGACTTATTATAAATAGTAAGTCTCTCAAACTGGAGATCCCCAGTAAACAATCCTACAATACTTGATGACACTGTGCAGGCACCCTGCTATACCAAGCTATGCCCAAGATAAGACTTACTATAAATAGTAAGTCATCCAATCTGGCCCAAACGAAGAGCAAACCTGACAACCAGAACCTCCAGAATGGAATCCAACTACTGGCTCTGCCAACTGACCCCCTCTGATCACCTGATTAGCTTGCAAGGGTCGCCAAACTAAGCTAATCTAAAGAGACTGAAAAATGGGGACATTACAATCGTCGACTATATACATTTCATACTATGAAGTAATTATGTTATATTGATTATGTTTTATAATGTTTCATTATTTATTATATTATGATTATATATATATCATTAATAATAGATTCATTTATTTACATTTGAATTATTATTATTTTAATATTGTCATTTATTATTTAATTTAATATTATATTTATTATTTACTAGATCTCTTATATATATATCATCCATTAATTTAATTTTATCAACATAATTATAATTATATATTTAGTTTTAATTATATTTATTTCTTTAATCTTATATTTTAAAATTATTATTATTAAATTTCATCTCGGAGAAGGGGACATTATAGTCCATCCTTCCCAAAATTGCTTGTCCTCAAGCAATGTGGACCTTTGATATAAATGGTGTCTTGCCATGTAACTCTGACATCCAATCTAACAATCCTGAAACGAGAATTTCAAATTGAGGTTAGAACTGCAGTACATAAATATAAACTTATCAACTTTGAGAATATTTTATCGTATTATTCAATTTAGGAACAATTGAAAAAGATAAAACTTATCTTGATTTGTTGTAGCATTTATGTTCTCCATTAAGTGTTTCTTTTCTCAGTGATGAATAAAACATGAATGCCCTTTGATCAAGCTTTGACACTCACCAAGAATGTCCTTGATCAAACCTCGACGCTCACCAAGAACGTCTAAATCAAATTTTGACACTCACCAAGAATGTCTCTTGATCAAGCTTTGACACTCACCAAGAATGTCCTTGATCAAGCCTCAACACTCACCAAGAATGTCTAAATCAAGTTTCGACGCTGACAAAGAATGTCTCTTGATCAAGCTCTAACACTCACCAGGAATGTCCTTGATCAAACCTTGACGCTCACCAAGAACGTCTAAATCAAATTTCGACACTCACCGAGAATGTCATATATTTCATTGAATGTTTATTAACAAATCAAGTTAACATAAATATATTAATTAGTACTTTTCTATTACTGACTAACACGAACTTTTTGGTTTGTTATCACATATCTAGGGGTGAACCTCCTCTTATCTCCATTGGTTTTCTGCTCCTTTTTCTGCGTGGACTTTATTGTGATCTCCTTGATCATACCTCATTCTTGTAGGTGCTGCTTCTTCATCTTGTCTTGCTTCAATTGTATGGATTTGGCTCTTTTTCCCACATTTGTGCCCTCATTCCCATGGCTCTTTACATGTAAAACATATACCTTTCTTTATTATTTCATCTCTCCCTTGGCATCAATGTCCTGTATCCCATTGTTCTTTGCAGAAATAACATTCTCTTCCCCTGTCATCCTTTCTTGATTCCTCATATGTATGTTGTGTCTTAGTTGAAACATTCTTAGTTTTTTCCTTTGAAGAATTTGATTCCACCTTCTTGGCCTTTTGTATTGCTTCTTCTAGCATTTGAGGCTCTAGAGGATTTATTATAGTTTTGATGGAGTCTTTAAGCCCCTCAATGAACTTATAAGTGAGTCTCCTTTGGGATAGATTTGAATCCATAATGGATAGACTTTGGAATTGATTGGTGAATTCTTCTATGGTCCCTGTTTGTTTGAGATGGGTTAACTCTTGGAAGTACCATTCAGGATCTCTTTCGTCGAATCTACTCATGAGTCTTTGAGTAAATTCACCATAGGTAGTGATATTTTTATGGCCTAGAGTACTGAGACCATGGTGCCACCAATTGTGGGCTGACCCGGTTAGGTGGAGTATGGAAAACTCAATGGCATTTTCTTTGGTCATGGGGCTGAGGGATAAATATGTATCTAGTTTTAGGACCCATTATTGAGCGGTTTCCTTCCCGGATCCTTCGAAACATGGTAGGGACAACTTACTTATCCTTGATTTAAGGTCCTTGTCGGCATGACTCTTCCTTCTATTGCTATTTGCCATGGTTTTGGTCTCATAGTATTCCTTAAAGGGAATAAGTCATTGGATTGCTGGTTCTAATCTTGCATATATTTGGGCCAGTTCTTTCACACTATTTGTAGTTGGTTCCTCTTCTTCTAGAATGGGTTGTTCTCTTGGAAGGAAAGATGGAATGGTAGGCCTAAGTGCAGAGCTTTGAGTTGAGTGTTCATTTTTAGAATGATTGGAATGAGTATATCTTCCTGTATTATGGATGTGTCTTTCACTATGATGGCTATTGTTTATATTTTGAATGGCTTGGAGAATTTATTGGTTAGTTCTCTCAAATCTCTCATTGGTTTGTTCCATGAAGCTTCTTAGTTCACTTGCCAACTGCTCAGCCATAGCTTTTGTGCCTTTCTTTCATTTATATGTTTGCATGAACTATCCTCTACAGGATGGTAGGATTATGCTCTGATACCACTGTAATGTCCCCTTGTCAAGTCGCTTTGGAATATTGGGAAAATAACTTCAACTTCTCATATTTATTAAATCTAAACCTTTCACTTGAACTAAGTAGTGGAGCTTAGACTTGACATCAATTGCTATTTATCCACAATATATATGTAATATGATATGGATATCAATATGTCAAATTAATATATTAATATGGAATATGGAGTATCTCCTCTATCTTTGATACGTTGATGAGAGTTATGCAAAGATGATCTCTGCTATACTCTAATTTGCAATGATTGAGTTTACTCTACTTTTCCTGACATGAAAATATAACTATGCTGCAAGTTTCCTCTCAATTGCTTGTAACCATACCTATTATGGCAATGCTAATAGGCTGTAAGTCTTCTTCCAAAATGCTTATAGATGTTCCTGATTTACCGATATAAAATATGTTGTATGTCTCTTCTCAATCCGTTTGTAGTGATGATGTAATTTGCCGTTTTCTGATTTAGACTCTTAAAGTATACAATGGTTTTCTTAATATCTCTTATAGCAATAATGTAATTGCTTCATCTGATTCATAATTTGATTGCAATCTTTAATTGTATGCCATTGATTCTATGCCAATAGGGTGAACTGCCCTAAAGGGCGATCAAGTATGGATAAATAGGAAATGATTGATTCCCTAGATCGCAGGTCTGAATATTACTGCTGTAGTCTGTTCTTTTCTTATTACTCCCCTTGGTTCAATCTGGAAGCTATGATTTTGATATTCGATTACTCTTTCTATTTACTTCTGTATTTTGCTTTGAGACATTTGAAAGAATGTATTTATTTTATTAAGTATCTGGAAGCTATGATTTTGATGGTCAGTTACTCTTTCTATTTACTGTTGTATTTTGCTGAGACATTTGAAAGAATGTACTTTATTTTATTAAGTAGATTGGTATTGAATTGATTGACAAATGAATTGCTTGATAAGGTAGGAGCTTGATGAGAGGGAAGAGCGTAAGATAGTGACTTGATGCCCGATGAAGTGAAGAGGACTTCCTTCTTGTATTGTCTTTCTTGAATGAAGGGTTACTTGGTAAAGATGCGTGTCCATCTCTTCATACTCGGCAACCATTAGACACACCTGTCCAAATATTAATCGATCATTCATCCATATGTAAACGGTGATTATTATTGATCTTTATTAATTAGTGCCAAAATATATCATTGACTATTTTCAGAGATGTTTGTTATCTTATTCATTATTACTGTCGTTAATTATATCTGTGCTTATTTGGATATCTGTTATTCACCCGGTTAGTAGTTACTTAATCATCGGTCAATGATATTAATCGATATGATTGGTTTGGCATTTTGTATCACGTTATCGGTTTGGCGAATACGGAGCATAGTAATCCATTTGACTAAGGTCAGTCTCGTATCGCTAGTGCCCAGTCATGACCGTCGTCTTATGTATTGCTCAGTTTGATGTATGCCATGGGGTTATTACCTTGTTCGGTCATTATATTCCTGAATCCTAAATACTATAGTTGCTGCGTAATATCCCCGCCACTCGACTTCGTAAGTCGTCGACTGTATACATTTCATTCTATGACGTAATTATATTATATTGATTATGTTTTATAATGTTTAGTTATTTATTATATTATGATTATATATATATATCATTAATAATAGATTCATTTATTTACATTTGAATTATTATTATTTTAATATTGTCATTGATTATTTAATTTAATATTATATTTATTATTTACTCATTATAATATTATTACATATTATTATTTACTAGATCTCTTATATATATATATATCATCTATTAATTTATTTTTATCAACATAATTATAATTATATTTTTTTATTTCTTTAATCTTATATTTTAAAATTATTATTATTTAATTTCATCTCAGAGAAGGGGACATTACACTTGATCAGTCCAAAGTTGAAGTCCGGGAATTGCAAGAGAAACTTAAGGATGTTAAAAACTTCATTCAATCATTGAAAGGTCAATTAAACAAATCCATGGAAAAGAGAAAGGAACTCTATGAACAGATAAAGCAGAAAGGAAGCATAGATGGTGGTCATCTGAATGAAGCCTGGAAGGAGAAGATAGAAGAATCTAAGGAACTTGCAAAAGATAATGGAGTCCTAAAACATGAGATGGACTCTACGGTGATGGGGATAACCAAGGAAATTGAGGGAAGGAAGAAGAATGAAGAGAATCTTGATCAGTTCTTGAAGGAAAAATCTGGTTGTGAGATTGACCACCTACAACTTGAGCTACAAGAATCCAAACACAATGAGGAAGAACTTAAAAAGAAGACTGACACTCTTGGGAATGAGCTTGTTACTGCAAATGAATACAAGGAGAAGTTGATGGTCCCAACTGGTGCTGAGAGGGGAGGGGTGAATCAGCACCCACTAAAACAAAATCTGATATAATGTAACTAAAACTGTTAAGCAGAATAGATTCTATCACAGAAATAGCTATTACACAATCAAGCAATAAAGAACACCAAATTTATCACGTGGAAACTCAAACCGGGAGAAAACCATGGTGTGAGAAAACCTCACAAATTTTGCACTCTTTTGAAGTGCCCCCTGTAAAGAGCCTTCCCTCTTAAAGGATTACAAATGCACTGTTAGATGCGACCCGGTTAAGAGATTTAAGAAATAAGGCATGTTAGAACCTGTCTGGTTAGAGGACTTAAAACATCTACACAAATGTCACCCAATTAAGGGATTTAATACAAGAGACATGTTAATGTCCATCCAAAATACTGAGATTTTGCTATTGCAATTGTCAGAGAGCAATAGAAGGTTTGATCTTTTAGAAATGGCTTTGTTGAGCCAGATAATATTGTTGTGCTTCTCAATTGAGAGTCATCACTAGTCACTGCAGGTATGCTCTCCTTGGTTGTTGTGCTTCCTTGCAAACTCCCCTTTTCTTCTTCTCTTCACCTTTTTGTAGCTTCTTCCAGCTTACAAGTTCACTCTTTTTCTTTGGCAGAATGAAGACAAACAATATTCTTCTCAGGATGAAGAATATATAGTCTTCTTTACCTTTCCACTTTCTACATGCATGACCTGTTTAAAGATCTCCTTCGGATTCATCACCCAGTGGAGTCTTGGTTCACTAAGGAAACATTTGATGCATGCCATGTGTTTTTTCTGCTTTGTGAAAGAAATGACAGATGCGTGCCAAAAGCTTTCCTTCACTAGAGTCTTCTCCAAATGATGCAAGTTGAAAAACAAGTTCTTCCCACAATGAGAGACTTCAAGTAATGTGTTTTTCCCCTTCTTGCAAACGGAATTAAAAAGCCCATCCATGAGCTTGTCTTTCCAAAAAAGAGCTAAGTGTTTCTCTACTTGTAATTGGAACTAAAAAGCCCACTTGCAAGTGTTTTCCAAACACTTTTGAACTCTCTTTTTGAGATGCAAATGGACTTTAAAAACCTGTTTGTAGGCATTAAGTTCCTTCCAAATGACTTGTAATGAGAAATAAAAACCCCACTTATCAGTAAAAAGTCTTCCCATTTGTATATATATGCCTTGCATTTTATTTCCATATCATATACTTGCCTTTCATCCACGTGCAGTACTCCATAAAAACCCCATTTTTCATCTTTTCTCCCATTTGAAAGGCTGATTTTAACCACTTTCTTCCATATTTTATTTCTCAAAATCCTTCCAATCATATCCAACATGCATAGCTCCAAATTTGCAAAGTTCTAGCTTGGAATAAAGATCCATGACTTCTCCTGTTTCCCTGCATGATCTACCTAATAAACAAATCATGGCATTGGCATTATTTTGCAAACAAACTCGGAGAATGCAACACGAAGATGAAATCAATCACATGGTAGAGTCTACAAGGATGTGAAAAAGTAAAAACGATTGAGAGCTTAGGAAGCTTTCAAGGCTGATTTCAAGAAAAGGTCAAAGTTCTGCATATTGCATTTAGAGTTATAGTTCAATTTGTGAGTTTTTGGAGACTTCGGGTTGTAGAAGGGCAAATTGTTATAGCTAATAGTGGCTTTAAATACTTAAGGCTGCAAGACTTCGTGGTTCAATGTTAAGTACTTTCATAAAAATTAAGGAATATTCAGTGAGAGAGTTTGTGCCTTATCGTTTGTTTGTGTTGTTCTTACGTCAACTCACAAGCCATTGGTATTATCATAGCAATAGGTGTTTTATGTTAAATTTTAGTGTTATTCATAAGTTGTTTGTAAATTCATTCCTGAAAAAAAAAGGAATAGATTAAGAGAACCACCCTATTTCATAATTTCTAGTTAAGTTTCTATTGTAGCCACCTACAGTAAGAAGGGAGCCTCCCCTATTGCTGATAGGAGAGAGTAATCTCATTTCATGTTGCCTAAAGTTACAGTTTTGCATGTTGTGGTCATAGTGATTCAAAACTTTTGGGCAACAAATAGCATGAAAGCTTGGGATCTGGTCATTGATGTGTTTGATGATTGGCTTCAGTGGGAACTTGGTGACTCCGAACATTGCAACGTTTATATCAAAGTGGAGCAGTGTAAGTTTATTGGAGATTTTTATAGCATTAGATACAAAGGGTTTAAGGAGGGAGCACATGTCATGATGAGGCATGGAGATTTCAGCAAATATTGGTATTGGTGCCCACACATGGTTTGGGATTTTGGAGCTTGTCACACTGTTAGCAATTTTAGTTGTCATTAGTGTATTTCATCAAACCCATTCACACTGGTCAAAGATCACCGGTCACTCACATTACTTAGATGACACCAGTAGATGAAGCACATAGTGTATGCACTGGTCAACTAAGTAGTTAGATAAACCGGTAGACTGAACCAAGTACTCAATATCGGTCTTATTCAGCATCCAACGACAAACCGGTAGCAATCTAATTGATAGATAAATCTAATCCAATTTTTGTAGAACAGTTTGAGTTACAGTTTGATTTAAGAGCCTGATTATGCGAGACATCCATTACTCTGGTGTGAAGTTAACCTTTCAACAGGAGTTAGCTTTAAAGTCTACGGATGATTTCAAGATAAACTCTAGATAACAATGCACAACTTTCTTGCGTTGCATATTTTATGGTCAAGTTTACTCCTTGGCAGTTCTTTGAGTCAAGAGGATCACTCTTGTATAAATATTAGTCATAGGATGCAAAGTAAAGTGCTGTTGTGAATAGTAAGAGATTGCCGAGAGCAGAGGAAAGATATCTTCTGAGGAGTGCTATAGGCACAAAGGTCAAGTAAGAAAGGAAGATCAACAGCCACGCAAACAAGGGAAGAGATCTACAAGTATGATCTAATCAGACAATCAGTGTCATTATAGATCACTGCTTTTGAAAGTTGTTACATCATATACAAATCCCTCTAATAGGGTGAACCTAATCGGTTCATTGTAAAAATCCCCTAACAGGGTGACATCTTTGTTGATGTTCAAAGTCCTGTAACCAGGCAACTCTTAATAGGGCTTAGATCCTCACCGATCATTTGTAAAAAACCCTTAACGGGATAGCACCTTAACCAATGCTTTGTATGCTCCTAACAGGGCACCTTCATCTAGAACTAGTGAAGTTGTGAGCTCTATCTCACCGTGGTTTTTTCTCTCTAACCGAAGGTTTCCACGTATAAATACTTGAGTAGATTTGTGTGGTTCAGTCTATGCTTGTGAATGACTGTTAACTTTCTGCTTTGCATTCAAGAATCTGTTTACAAGTTTTAAACAATGAGATTTAGTATTTTTTGATTCACCCCCCCTCTCAATACCCGATAAGGTAACATCAATTGGTATCAGAGCCTTGGTTCTCTATACAATAAAAGTTTAACAACTTGAGAAAAAGATCATGGAGGGTTACCGGTACCAAAAACAGCTAGAGGAAGCCAATGACATTATTGCCTCGTTGGAGAATAGACTAAGGAAGTCACTTGAAAAGAGAAAAGAGCTGGCTTTGCAATTAAATGAGAGCAACGAAACCATCGATGAACTCTTTGGGCAGAGTGGGTTTGATGAGGCTGAGGAAGCAGTCTCCGAGCTTACGGAAAAGAATCAGATCCTAACCGGTCAGATTGCTGATATCAAAAGGGAGGAAAAGGTGAATGCTCTAAGAATGACTGAACTGATTGAGCAGAAACAAAAAACTAAAAGCGAAAGGAACACAACCGTCAAGACATCAACAGCCTCTAAAAAAGCAATGAACCGGGCAGAGGAAGCTGCAAGAGCCAATGAAGTCGTCATTATGCAACTCAAAGAGGACTTGTTGATTGCCACCCAGGAGAATGCCAATATGCATAAAGCATGGCAGGCTAGAAATGAAGCATGCAAGAAGTTGGCGATCAAGATATATCAACTCAAGCAACAAATGAAACTCCTTGAAAGAAGGAATGAAATGCTGAGAAGATACAATGAAAGCTCGGTCAAACTCAATGAGCAACTCAATGCTCAACGAAGGCACAATGATCACACCGGTCTCGGATTTACCGATGGAGTCACCAAAAGGAAGACGCTAGCACAAAGAGGTAGGAAAACTTTTACACCTCTTGTAAGCTTTGTGGAAAACGAGGCATGACACTAATGACTGCAGAAATGCACCGGTAAGAACCCACAACAGTTACTATAAAAACTATTGCAAAAAGGGCCACAAGACTAATGAGTGCTGGTCCAGTCCCATTTCTGTGTCCAGCGGAAGTAGGGGAAGCTTCAACGGATACTATTATGCCTACAACAAATTCAAACAC
Source organism: Chamaecyparis obtusa (assembly GCA_027943335.1). Taxonomy (NCBI): domain Eukaryota; kingdom Viridiplantae; phylum Streptophyta; class Pinopsida; order Cupressales; family Cupressaceae; genus Chamaecyparis; species Chamaecyparis obtusa. Next base: position 331,969 of record BSBK01004240.1, read on the forward strand.
AAGGCTGAAAAATGCAGATCAAAGACTATGGCATTCAGATCACCTAGACTGGTATTCTCGAAAAAAGGTAGAAACCGGAATGCAACTACTCATCCAAACAAAGGGATGCATTGCAACAGAGAATCATGGCGCAAACCACCTAATCCGAGAGGGATGAATCCATGGAAAGCAACCGGTATAGTCTGCCATTACTGCAACAGAGTCAGTCACCTAGCCAAGGACTGCTGGAACCAGATCAGGAACAGAAACAAAGGATTGGATGGACCGGTGGTGAAGATCTTGAGTTCTGATAAAAGGAACAACAAAGACAAAGAAACCAAGAAAGTAGTGAAGAAAATATGGTTTGTCAAGGAATCAAAGAACTCTGTCGAGGAGGCAATGGAGGCAAAATCATCATCACAAGATGGTGATATTTCTTCTGCTAACTGAGTCTTCAAGGCCTAGAGGGAACCGGTAGTACAACTATCGTTCCCGGTAGAACTGGTGAGTCCTATCTCACTCATGCTACAAGTCAGACTGAAAAAACATGAGGTGATCAACCGAGACATGCTTAATCGAAAAAGCCAGACTACCGATTAGCAAAAGCATCAAGAATGGTTAGGTAAGGCATTTATTACTATAGTCATTTAACAAATAGTTACCGTTTGGTAATTACCATTATTCCCTAATCCTATAAAAGAAAAGAAGGATAACTCATTTCTTTTTTACCTTGTGATTTTATGTTATCTAATCTCTGCTCGAGCAATTCTTGCAATTCGATCATAGAGTGAGATTATCTGTCAAACCGATCTAATCATCTCTAACAACCAAGTGAGAGCAATGGAATCCTCATCATACGAGGCAAAGATTGTTCCTGCAAAACAAGTGGATTGTAGTCCTTTTGACATCTCGCCAAATCAAGACAGGGAGATTGACATGGCTGGTGCACTCTCCTTAGTACCTAGAGGAGTGCTCTTGATAAAAGACATAATTGCATTTATTCATGCTAAGCAAGAAGAGCTAGGAGAAACGTACTTACAGAGCAAGTATCGATCGTTGTGCTCAGATGGTAATTATCCTAGTGGCTGTGCAAAGCTGGTATCATCGAGAATCATAAATGGAGTCTCGTATCCAGTTATCTTCAAACCTGAGTGGATTCAAATGGTAGTTGTTAGATTGTGGTGACTGATTAGGATAGTACTATCTAGGAAAGTACTGTACACTTTTCCTCCCGACCTCGTCGGGGTTCGGGGAATTTTTTTGAGGCCGACATATTTTCGGTTATTTTTGGCCGACATATTGTAACTCATTCGAACCCTAAAAGTGGCAAAATATTGTATAATATGGCTTAGGGTTAGGGATTTTCATTATGTGTGATTTTAGTACTTGCGGCGGAATTGAGCTGTAAGGGATTACGGATTGTAATCAAGTTGTAATCACTGGATAATAATAATATTGGACTCGCTGTTGGTGGACGTAGCCCAGGGATTGGGTGAACCACGTTAAATCTTTGTGTCTTCTGTTCTCTTCTGTGTGGTTTATTGTTTTCTGATATAGGTTATATTTGCACATAGTTGTTATTTTTGCCTTGTTAATCTTAACAGTAGTCAGTCGGGGGCATGATCCAGGATTTTGGCTTATGAGAGGTATCTGCACTTCGATCATGAAAGACGATCTTTACAGGGTAACTGGGTTTTGCAATCAGGGAGAAGCACTTACTCTAAGAACCATATCTAATGCAGTGGTGGCTAACCTGACAAAATCAAAATCTGACAAGCAATCGATGACCGTAATTGACATTGAGGATCCAATTGTTCGGTTCGCATCTGCAGTAATCCGTTACAAAGCATATCAATCAAGTAACCTCAACAGCATACCGGGTGGAGGCATACATGCAGCCTACAGAATTGTTCATGACAACACACTATGATATGTGCGAAATGCTAAGAGGACAAATCTTTGAAAACATGAAGAAGCTGGGCATCGTGAAGAAGAAATCACTGAAATTTGGAACACTCTTGGTTTGTCTTTACTTCTACTATTCTAATTTCTTTCTCGGAAGAGGAAAAGTAACATGGACAACAGATCGACCGGTCATGATGGAAATCTGTGATATGGCTAACGAATTGGAAGACCAGTTTGACAAGGAAATGACCGATCACTTCAATGCATTTCAACTAAAAATGCTTGCTAGAGAAAGAATCCTGTCAACTATTGTTGACAAGTACAAAAAGGAGGTATGTTTTCTGGTGTCTACCGACTCCTACATCATTCAAGTAGTAGAACCGAGAGACGAGTACGCACCTGAGCTTGGATATGAAATCACAACAAAGTTTGCAATGGTGTATGTAGAGGCCCTGGAAAAAGCACATCTAGATCTCGGTGCTCAATGGTTTGGAACTTATGAGGAGATAGAGAATAATTTGAAGTAGGCACCAATCAAGAACATCTATGTCAAAAGATCGCCCACGCCAAGGAAGAAACCGAATACTACACCACCAGAAGCACAAAAGAGAAAAGCTCAACCGGAGCCAAGCACACAAGCACAAGAAGCAGAAGAAACCGATTCGGAGGATACAGTTCCGCTCAACGAAAGAAAGAAGAGGACCAGTAAGTAAGCAAAGGTGGATCCACCAAGAATAGGTAAACTAATGATAGATGAATTTATAGCAGGACTGAAAGAAACTGGAGGAATGGGTAATGTTAGTAGAAGATACACTTTGGCAAATGATGAAGACCGAAGGAAAATTGAAGATCCTATTGTTGAAAGCCTGCATAAGTTCAATCTAAGCCCTACAAAACTTCAGAAAGTACTGCCTAAGGACCTATTGAATATCCTTCAAAGCAGGTGGAAAGCTTCAATGGAAAAAGAAAGAGAGCTAATGATTCAAGCTCTGCTAGAAGTGCAAAATCATCTTACTCTAGAAGAAGCGAGTCAACAAATTGAACTACACTAGTAGGATTGGCTAGTAAAGAAAAGAACAAACCTCTTGTTGATTGGAGAAACTGAGAAAGTCCATACTGCAAGAGTAGCCATCTAGAGCAATCTACTTCGGACACAACAACAAGCATAGGTTGCACGCCAAAAGGCAACAGCTCCACCGGTTCGTGACACCGGGAAAGGAAAAGGAGTACTCGGAGTAGACAAACTGGTCATCATTGACATAACTGATGAACTGACAAATCCTACCCTTCTTGTATCTCCAGAAAAAGGTAAGGCTCGCACTATGACTATTAATGACATTGTAGCTAAAATTACAAATTTTGGAGAAAGAGATAATGCAGCCAAATGGTATAGCGTGTTAGCTGAGGAAGACAAACAGGCAATAGAAAAAGCTCTTGTTGAAAGTCTACTAGACTTCATGAAAACTCCTAGGGATTATAGAGGCAAGTTTCCTCTCGAATTAAATAGCAAGCTTCAAGCGAAATGGAGAACCGGTCTGGAAAGAAACTCATAGATCAATAAAGAAGCACTAGAGAAAGCTAGACCTGGCCTAAGTGATAAAAGCATCAAGCTTCTTTTAGAAGATGCATCTATGAATTTAGATACAAATTACAGAGTTGCCAAGATTCTCAATCGTTATGAGAATGAAGTCTTTAAAGAGACTTTAGATTTCTGGCAGCAGTATGATTTCAATACCCTTGAAGAAACAGGTCCTTAGGATCACAACACTACAATTGTTGATCCACCTGTTCAGTTTACTGCAACTCAGACTCCGATCTGATGGGCAGGAAGTTCTCAAAGAAATGTTCACTTCTAGTGAACCGGTTAAATTGGGACAGACTTCTGTCAATCTTCCCACTGATAGATCAGATAAAAGAGGTGAAGGGATCCTCACAGATGATCTTCGTATAGTTGAAGAACAGCTACAATCACAAGCTCCATCAGAAGAGCCCTCACATCAAGTAGAGGGCGCTATGCCTGAGATACACGTTCTGCAACCGGAAGCCAGACCAGAAGAGGGACACAAGACAGACAAACAGGATGCACAAGAACAAGAGCAAGCTCCAAAAGCACAAGAATAGAGTAAAGAGAAGGAACAAGGAACTCTTGCCAGCTCCTCTAAAAGAAAGATCACATCCTCTAAAGAATCTGAAGCAAAAAGGAGCAACACAACCGATACAATAGTTGACATCAGCAAAATGTCAACAAGACAGCTGAAAGAGCTTACCAAAAGAAAACAGGATATGGTTCTGAACAAAGTAAAAAATATCCTGTACATCTTTGTACCGGATGCTGATATAGATGAAGATGAGCCGGTCATCGACCAGCTGAAAGTGTTGACTGCAACCATCGGTGACGATCTGACTGATCCAGAAAAAGGGGCAATTGACTACTATGCGCAAAAAAGAGTGGAGATTCTTAACAAGCAAGTTGCAAATCTAAAGGCTATTCTGCTAAACAATCTAAAAGTTCTTCAACAATAGATACAAGTTGTAGAAAATTTGTTAAGCAAAACTCCAAATTTTGAGATTTTCTTGATAGATTTAACTGACAAAGCTAAAAAGACTTTAGAAGGCATAAGAGCTTTGTCCAACCAATTTGACATCAAGACTAAAATGGCCACAACTTTTATCAGAGAAATGGCTAGTCTTGCTCTAGTCCTCAGAAAGACTGCAGAAGAAGAGAACAAAAAAATTCAAGACATCGTTGGATTCCAGATGTTTTTGGTCCCAACACTTGATATCATGCGCCAAACAGCTACTTCAACTGATGTTCTGATCAATGAACCGGACTACAAAACTATAGATGATATGGAAAACATCGTTGTCTCTCTCAAGGCTGCCCAACAAAACATTGAATATGTAACCGGTCAATGGGCACCGTTTCTACATTCTGCAAAAAACATCTATAAGGATATCTTCACACAGCTTCAAATGTGACGGAAGACATAACCCTTTGTCTTATGGAGGCAAAAAGGGGAAGATTATTTGTAAAGGACAGGGAGAAGTTAATGAAAACCAGAGGACTCAGTCAGGGGAAGTTCGGTCAGGAACAGAGCATTCAATCAGGCAAGGGTAGTATTCTATTTCACTAACCAAGGTTGAATTTTTATTGTATGAATGGTTTTTCCACCAATGACAAAGGGGAAGATTGTTAGCAATTTTAGTTGTCATTAGTGTATTTCATCAAACCCATTCACACCGATCACTCACATTACTTAGATGACACCGGTAGATGAAGCACATAGTGTATGCACCGGTCAACTAAGTAGTTAGATAAACTGGTAGACTGAACCAAGTACTCAGTATCGGTCTTATTCAGCATCCAACGAAAAACCGGTACTGATCTAACTGATAGATAAATTCGATCCAATTTTTGTGGAACAGTTTGAGTTACAGTTTGAGTTAAGAGCCTGATTATGCGAGACATCCATTATTTTGGTGTGAAGTTAACTTTTCAACAAGAGTTAGCTTTAAATTCTATGGATGATCTCAAGATGAACTCTAGATCACAACGCACATCTTTCTTGCATTGCATATTTTATGGTCAAGTTTAATCCCTAGCAGTTCCGTGAGTCAAAAGGATCACTCTTGTATAAATATTAGTCATAGGACGCAAAGTAAAGTGCTGTTGTGAATAGTAGGAGATTGCCGAGAGCAGAGGAAAGATATCTTCTGGGGAGTGCTACAGGCACAAAGGTCAAGTAAGAAAGGAAGATCAACAGCCAGGCAAACAGGGGAAGAGATCTACAAGTATGATCTAATCAGACATTCAATGTCATTATATCACTGCTTTTGAAAGGTGTTACATCGTATACAAATCCTTCTAATAGGGTGAACCTAATCGGTTCATTGTAAAAATCCCCTAACAGGGTGACATCTTTGTTGATGTTCAAAGTCCTGTAACCAGGTAGCTCTTAATAGGGCCTAGATCCTAACCGATCATTTGTAAAAATCTCTTAACCGGGTAGCACCTTAACCGGTGCTTTGTATGCTCCTAACAGGGCACCTTCATCTAGAACTAGTGAAGTTGTGAGCTCTGTCTCACCGTGGTTTTTTCTCTCTAACCGAGGGTTTCCACTTATAAATACTTGAGTAGATCTGTGTGGTTCGGTTATGCTTGTGAATGACTGTCGATTTTTTGCTTTGCATTCAAGAATCTATTTACAAGTTTTAAACAATGAGATTTAGTATTTTCTAATTCACCCCCGCCCCCTCTCAGTAACCAGTAAGGTAACATCATCACACGACGGAGAGTTTGTGGATTGCTTGAGGGCAAGCAATATTTGGGCGGGGTGTAATGACCCCAAATAGGTCCTTAATTTGCTCTCAAAATTCCCAATTAGGGTTTGGATTACACTTGGGAGTGATAATTTGTAATGTTTCATATGATAGAGATGCCAATTATCGATAATTATTATACATCATTACGCATTCAAATCATATTATATTAAGAATAATCTCTAATTCATAATATATGCTTAAGCTCTAATTCTTTACTTCATTCCTAATCACTAACCTTAAGAAAGATGGTAGATTTACCGTACTAGGGCGCTTGCACAGTCTACAAGTGGATTCCCTCAAGGTTCTACCTATCTCAGGATCATTCCATCATGCGACCGATTTGCTTGTCTCTTCCTACACACACTCCCTATCCCCTTAAAAGTAATTAATGAGTTATTAAGGAATTGGTCAAGTGTATATATATATATATATTCATATCTATTTACTATATATGTATATATATATATATAAACATTCAGAATATATTATATATATAGATTGAATGCATGTTTCAGATATATACTTCATATATATATTCTATATATATATATATATATATTGATGAAGGGTGATCCCCTTAATACCACAAACACATAACAGAAACAGAGAAACAACAACAATATGCAAGAACAAAAAATTGGCTTCTTATTATCTCCACAAATGTGGAATTACAAACTTTCAGAATTACAATATGCAAAGCCTCATGGGCATTCCCTTACAATATTCTGTAGGACAAAGCCTCGAATCAATACCCAGATCTACTACCCAGAACTGCCCTAGACAACACTACGGGCCTTCTTTATATAGGCAATTTCCACCACCCGAGAAGGTTCTAGAAATTTAACCCTAAGGGCCGACCAAACTTAGAATTATTTTATTTTTCAATTTATTACATCAAAGTCGGCTCAAAATAACTTTTGAAACCCGAACAAAAATTTTAAAGGAAAATTATTTTCTGCCATTTCAGCTGACCCAACTTCCGGAGACCAGAAGTCAACACTAGTTGACCCGATGGACTATTATAACCCCATTTCGGAAAGGCCACGAAGCGCTCTACAGGCTTGACTTGTGCAAGCACTTGTCACCCAAATTTTCGACCTCATACGAGACCTCTAAAGCCTTGAAAACTGATTTCAAAGTTTCTGTACCCTGTTGCCAATACCGAAAATCTTCAATATCTTCAAAACTAGACCTGATCTAGCCATAAAACTTTATTAGCAGGCTGATATGACTGAGATGAACCTCCACATGTAAAATCAGAACATTCCGAGATTTATGACCAAGTTACTAAAAACAACAAGTTTCCATAAATAGCAGCTCTGCACAAGATAGCCCTTATTGAATACAAAAATAGAAATATTTTTGAGTGATGCAAGATTGCTCTTACACCCAAGATGCTCCTACATCATATATATATATATATATATATATATATATATATATTACATATTTCTGAATATAATTATAAATAATGAGACCAGTATAAATCCTTCTTTTATCCTTCCTGAACGTTGATGCCTAAGTTATTATTTAATATATATTATACTAGTTACTATTTTTACAATCTGTATTAGATGCCGATTGTCTTCCTTTGACTCTGCTGTATATGCTGAGTACTGTCAAGATAATTTTTATTCTATTTTCTCTTGTTCCATCCGTAATATCTTATTCTCTTATTCTTATGTTCCTTCCCTCCTCCATCCTTATTAGAACTATCATGGAATTTCCTTCTTATATCTTGCGTTAGGCATGAGGAGTTATGTGTAAAGGATATGACTCATGTCTTTTCTTAATAGCACCACTTAATATTTTAATTATTCATTCCATAATAAATCTGTTTCTTAACCAGTCACTGCAAACTACGTTTTATTATTACAAGTAATTAAGTCTCTAGCTTTTAATATGGTCATCGCTATCTATCAGGATAGCTTACTTCTTTTATGCATCCGTGTCTTGATATTAACGCTGCCACTTTATATGTCTAATCACCTTATCATCAACGGCTCCTTTCGATTGCTCACTGCTTTATTAATCTTTATATGTTTGCATAATCATTGTAGATTATCGTCAGCTTCTAGTGTCGTTAGACATAGGAAAATATAATATGAATTTTGTTAGTATAATTTTATTAATTAAATACAAGATTAATATTTATAATATTACAAAGATTAACATTATAATATTATTAACTAGATACAATGATTGATGTTGTATTAATAAATTATATTATTATATTATTATAATATTCAATATAAAGATCAATATTATAATATTATTAATTAAATGTAAGGATTATTATTATAATATTGTTAATTATGAATTAGACTAATTAGTAATATTATATTGACAAGTGTTATTATCAGTATTGATTAATATTAATTTGATTATCATTACGGATTGATTGATTATTAATATTGATTTGGTTAATCAATTTTATCATTTCTAAATGATCGAGTGGTTAATTATTGACTTACATAGTTAAGAAAATATATTTGTATTGTGTATTCCTTAGTTATGGGTTTGTGATAGTCCACCCCTCTCAAATTTGTTTGTCCTCAAGCAATAATATATTTGCTACTTGTGATTTAATAACTGAACTTGACACAATATTTCTAGATAAACTAATTAGAGTATACACTTGAAAACATATGCATAAATATGTGAAGACATGAAGCATACACACTAATGCATGAAAACACGAAGTATACACTTTGATGTGTGAAGACACAAAGCATACACATTAATGTATGAAAACACAAAGTACACACTTTGATGCGTGAAGACGTGAAGCATACACAAAGCATACACACTAATGTATGAAAACATGAACTACACACTTTGATGCGTGAAGACACGAAGCATACACAAAGTATACACATTGATGCCAATTAGTGTAAAGAACCCAACTGGCTCTCTATAGAAATTTGACTTTCCTCAAATTCAAATGCAATTTGTTTTATGTATTTTCAAAAATAATTATGAATCTAAATTTCTCACAACAATTCTTTAAAATTCTGAAAAATAAATATAAACCCTTTGCACTCTTCACCAATCATAAATAATTATAATTGTGCCAACTATCAAATTTCTGAAAAGAAATCAGATATCTAAACAATGAATTAACTTGAAAGTTATTGGCACCTGCAATGCTGAATTTCCTTGTAATTAAAATATCTTCCTTGACGCCTTGACACAGCCCCAAATTGAAACAACAACCACCCTTGAATGGTCGTGTGGCAGCCTGGACAGTCACATGACTGTCCCAAAATCTCACGCAGGCCCTTTTGTTGCAATAAACTGCCCATAGAAGGAACGTGAGAGCATGGAGATGAAGCGTCACAACTTCATAAAGTCTCACATAACCAATATGATGATTAACGCAGCCTGTGGATGAATATTCAATTTTGTATAACACTTGCCCTTTCCTCTATTTAAAACGCAGCCTGTAAAGAATCAATGAGACTTGAACAATTATGAACTTCTCCAGCCAATTTCTCACAACCGTAATTTCCCAAACAAATTCAGAACTTCAGCAGGAAAACAAATCAAACCCCAGGAGAATTAATTGATTTGCCTGTAGAATAAAACTTCTCATAAATCCAGTATACTTCGGCACTGGTTTATGACCTCAGATACAGCTACAAAATTCATCATCAATTTGTAATGGCTCAAATTGCCAGAAGAGGAATCAGTCCTCAAAACCCTAGTCGGGCAGTCTCTCTCACAACTTCAATAAAATCATAATTCAACAATGGATGATTTTCCTTTCACAAAGCCTTTCTTTTATAATTAAAAATTGTCTTCTCTCACACACTTTTCACTTATAACACTTTTCATACTTAGGCACATATTGAATAATATAATTTATTAATCATTTGGCTCCAAAAAGGACATTTTCACCAATATCATGAAATTATGACACGCAATGTCCCTGTTTCTTGTGCCCAAGATTTAAAACTTTTTATCCTGGTTCCAATGAGCTATAACACTAAGGTATCCAGCATATAATACCAACAAAAATGACAACCTTAGCAAATTTAATTAAATAATAATAATAAACCACTCGTCTTGTGAAAACAACTGAAGAAGCGTCCAAATCGAAATTTGTCTGCACAGGATTGATCCTAATGATGAAAGATGATGAATGAACCTGATGGGGTGACTTAATAAAAATAGACGCTCTCTCCAAGATTCTTGGAGTCCAAATTGGAAGCCAGAAATGAAAACCGAGAGCATCATTCAACTCATCTAACTCATCTGAGCTCATCGAAAGTATTCGTTGACTTACTATAAATAGTAAGTTCACACCAATGACCCTCTAAACACCTCGCCAAACCACGAGGATCGCAATAATGACCTGGCACCATCAGATCAATGACCTGCAAAAAATGGGGACATTACAATTAGGAAAACATTTTGATTTGATTAGGAGTTCTTCTTATTAAGTATCACATCCTATATATTATCTCTCGTTATGCAGAATCATTAAAGAAATGTAAACCAACAATGGAACAAGTAAAACAATATATTTTGTATGAATGCCAACATATCTCTCGTATGGATCATAGAGGAATCCTTCTCCCTCTCTCTCTAAGGCCATCAAGAGTGGAAGAGTTACCGGGCCTAGGCTGCGTGAAACAAGCTACAAGCAGTTTCCATCAAGGCCTAACCCCAGTGTTGGGACAACCATCATGTGCCCGAAATTACTCCGCCTTTACCTTCCACAACCTTCTCACTCAAAGATGCGTTAGCGGGATAAAAGAGACGAGTTCGTAAAATCCATACCGGACATATCAGTTGAACACTTCCATTTAGATTTCTATTTAATACAGGAAACAACTTATTTTTATCTTTCTCTGCACATTCATATACATATAATGAACAATATATATATAAATAATTATATATATATATATATATATTATATAACTCTCATCAATATTTCTTTATACCAATTGTGATGACCCTTGTCCCTTAGCACTACCCCATTTCATCAAACGGTTCCAATTAGGAAATTTCATTTTAAGGGTTGTTCTTTTAAGCATTACATCCTATATTATTCATTCATTATGCAAAATAATTAAAGAGATGTAAACCAACCACAGAGTAAGTAAACAACATAGTTTGTATGAATATCAAAATATCTCCCATATAGATCATGGAGGAATCCTTCTCTCTCTCTCTCTCTCTAAGGCCATTGAGAGTGGAAGAGTTAGAAGGCCTAGGTTGCATGAAACAGACTACAAGTGGTTTCCCTCAAGGCCTAACCCCAATTTTGGGATAATCATCATGTGCTCGAAATTACTACGCCTCTACCTTCCACAACCTTCTCACTCATAGATGCTTTAGTGAGACGAAAGAGTTGAGTTCGTCTGATCTATACTCGATATATCAGTTTAACATTAATATATTTCTTTGTTTGTATTATTCCAGGATATTTCTAAGTTCATTGGTCACTTGTTATGCCATGTCAGCACTTCCTCTTGTTCATTAATGGGTTTGCATGAACTAAAATTCTACAAGATGGCAGGATTATGCTCTGATACCACTTGTAATGACCCCAATTAGGGTTTGGATTACACTTGTGAGTGATAATTTGTAACGTTTCATATGAAAGAGATGCCAATTCCCGATAATCATCATACGTCATTATGCATTCAAATCATATTATATTAAGAATAATCTCTACTTCATAATATATGCTTAAGCTCTAATTCCTTACTTCATTCCTAATCACTAACCTAAAGAAAGATTGTAGATTTACTGTACTAGGACACTTGCAAAGTCTAGAAGTGGATTCCCTCAAGGTTCTACTTATCTTAGGATCTTTCCATTATGTGACCCTTTTGCCTGTCTCTTCCTACACACTTCCTATTCTCTTAATATTAATTAATGAGTTATTAAGGAATTGATCAAGTATGTATCTATATATATATATATATATGACAGTCCCAACCGGTGCTGAGAGGGGAGGGGTGAATCAGCACCTCTAAAACTTTCGTCCTTGAAACTTGGTGAAGTAAACTTACAGCTGAAAAGTAGTCAGATATAAGCATATAATAACAATAAACAAGCAATCACACAATGACACCAGATTTATCACGTGGAAACCCGGTTAGGGTAAAAACCATGGTGTGAGGAGACCTCACAAATTTTGTGCTCTTCTGGAGTACACCCTGGAAGGAGCTTTCCCGGTTAAAGGATAATAACACACTGCTAGGTATGACCCAATTAAGGGATTTGTTACAATAAGGCCAATTAGTGCCTACCTAGTTAAAGGACATTGAACACCTTACAAGATGCCACCCGGTTAAGGGATTTGATACAAGGGACCTGTTAGAGTCCACCCAAATACTGAGATTTAACTATTGTAGTTGCTAGAAAACAATAGAAGATTGACCTTTTCCAATTCGCTTTGCAGAGCCTGATAAGATCTTTGTTTGTGCTCAACTGAGAATCGACACCGGTCGCCACAGGTGTGTTCTCCTCTACTTTTGTGCTTGTCTGCACACACTTCTTTCTTTTCTCCTCTTTCTGATTTATCTTAGCTTCTCTTGAGCTTTTTCAAGTTCACTCTTTTCTCTGGCAGAATGAAGGCAACTCCTATTCTCCGTAGACAAAAGAATATATAGTCTTAGCCCTAATTGCGCTTGTTATGCATGACCTAGTTATAGATCTTTATCAGATTCATTACTCAGTGGAGTACGAGTTCACTGAGGAAACATCCAATGCATGCCCTTGCTTTATCTGCATTATGACAAAAAACAATAGTTGTGTGTCAAGCAACTTTCCTTCATAAGAGATAATGCGTTGTCTTAAAGCCATAGATCCCGGCTTTAAATCCTCCATACGTGCCTCAAACTGATCACCAGTTTAACTCAAAGACTTTCAAATTTAGTGCATAAAATCCGAGTCAGAGAGTCAGTCAGAATAGGTAGATTGACTATGACTTCCTCGGTTCATACCAGAGTCATCTAATAGATCAATTGAGAACCTTATGCAGTGAATAGTTAAGAGTTGTTGACCTGTTACTGTCCCTTTTCTTGGCTCACCGATTGCACCGTCCTTGGTTGTGTTGTTGACACTTTCTCTGTACTGAACTACACCAGTTGTAGCCATGTCCTCAGTTGAAGGTGGAATCCTATTTACTATACCCGATTTCAGATGTTGTGATAAGTGACCGGTTTGTGAATGTTGGCATCATCTGCCAAACCAAAACCATCCTTCCTTCATACAAATCTCCTTGGATCTTTAGACAGTATAGAGATGACAGGTCTCTACACTCTTTTGCCAATCAATGACAACACTAGTACCGGTTTCAAGCTTTACCTGTTATCATCACTTAATGCCAACAATCTCCCCCTTTGGCATTGATGGCAAAACCAAAACCTTGACTGTGACCATACTGTGCTTGTATCTTTGTATCGCTGCAACTGTTACAATCTTTTGGCTACTGCCAAACTCTCTCCCTTTTTGACAATAATGCCAAAGGCTAGTCAGAGAGACTACCTTTGTCTAATTTGCACCCCTGTGAGCAGCATTCCTTTTTCATCAGTCCAGAAAAGATGAGGTGTCACTCTCTGTTGAAGCACACTGAACTGATGACCCTCCTTCCTGGTTTACTGAAGATCATGAAGAGGTATCACCCCTAGTTTACCTCTGAGATAATCAAAAGTACTCTTTGGTAATGGCTTTGTGAAGATATCAGCAATTTGTTCCTTGGTGGGAACATACTCCAGTCTCACCTCCTTGTCTTGTACCAGCTCTCTCAAGTAATGGTACTTGATAGCAATGTGCTTTGTCTTGGAGTGCATAATAGGGTTCTTGGATATGGTAATTGCACTGGTGCTATCACAATAGATAGCTATCGGTTCAAGTATCAATTCTTTAATTCCTTCCAGCAGTTGTTTGATCCAGATCACCTATGTGCAATTGATTGCTGTAGCAACATATTCGGTCTTTGCAGTAGATTGGGATATACAATTCTTTTTCTTGCTTTTTCAAGAAACTATTCTTCCACTGAGAAAGAATGCACCACCACTTGTGCTCTTTCTGTCATCAATGTTTTTGGCCCAATCTGCATCAGTGTATACTTTTACTTCGAATCCTCCCTTGTGAGGAAACCATAATCCATAATCCTCGATGCCCCTTAGATATCTGAAGATTCTCTTTACTGCAATTAGATGTGTCTCTTTGAGATTTGCAGAGAATTTTGCTACTATGCCAACTGCATGTGCAATGTCCGGTCTATTGTGAATAGCATACTGCAGTTTGCCTATCATGGACCGATACATTGTTTCATTCACTTCTTTAGCATCATCCTCCTTTGACAACGGTTCCAACTGGTTTAGAATCATCAAGTCCAAAGGTCTTAAGAATTTCTTTGATATACTTGTACTAAGATATAAAAATATTTTCTTTTAGCTGATGGACCTGTAGTCCAATGAAGAATTTTATTGCGCCTATCATAGACATCTCAAATTCTTTCTTAATCTCTTCAGCAAAGGCTTTTCTCATTCTGTCATCACCTCCAAAGATGATATCATCCACAAAGATCTCAGCAAGCAGTTTTCCATCTTTTTCGGTCTTGAGATACATATTGTTGTTGTCCCCAATTTTCGTGAATCTTATGGTCAGAAGGTATGAATGTAACCTCTCATACCAAGCCCTTGGAGCTTGCTTAAGCCCATAAAGAGTTTTCTTCAGTTTACAGACCATTCCATCCTTAGGTGCAGATGTGAAGCCTTCCGATTGTTCAATATAGACTTCTTCCACCAGTATTCCATTTAGGAATGCAGACTTGACATCCCTCTAGTATACTTTAAATCCTTTGTGAGAAGCATAAGCAAGAAGGATTCTCACTCCTTCCAGTCTTGCTACCGGTGCAAAGGTTTCTCCATAGTCTAGTCCACCTTTTTGGGCGTAACCTTTGCAGACCAATCTTGCCTTCTTTCTTATTTCTTTCCCATCCTTATTTAACTTGTTCCTGTAGACCCACTTGGTCCCTATGACATTTTTGTCCTTAGGTCTTGGGACAAGCTCCCATGTATCATTCTTTTCAATTTTCTCAATTTCTTCCTCCATGACCTTGACCCAATAGTCATCTTCTAGAGCTTCCCTGGTGGATTTGGGCTCTAAATAGGAAAGTAAATAAATATTTTCTTTGGCCTTTCTCTTGGTCAAAACATTAGCATGTTTGTCACCAATAATGTTGTAAGCAGTGTGATATGTGACATACCTTGGGAGAACTGGTCTCTGTTCCCGGTTTGGTTCTTCCGGTTGAGCATTGACTTCACCATGATTCTAAACATCTTCTTGTTCACTATCCTATGCTTTAGGTGCAGTTTCCTGAACTGGGTGTCTGTTCACATGGTGTTCCTCTTCATCTTCAACAGCTGCTTCTCTGAACTCAAAGGCATTTCCTTCACTAGGTCTTTCAAGACTATCATGATCATCATGACCAGTCTTCTTATCCGGTTCTGAAGATTCATCAACTTTTACATTGATGCTTTCAATTATCTTACCTGTTCTCTTGTTTAGACTTCGATAGGCTTTACTCTTGGTGGAGTATCCCAAGAAAGTCCCTTCATCGCTTTTGGGATCAAACGTCCCAGAATACATATCTCTTTTGATGTAACATTTACTACTAAAGATTTTGAAGTAGCCTACACTGGGAGTATGCTTAAACCATAGTTCATAAGGTGTCTTACCGGTTCCCTTTTTTACTTGAACTCGGTTTAGTGTGTAGATAGCAGTACTGACAACTTCTCTCTAGAAGTGATGAGGCAGATCCTTTTGAATCAGCATAGTTCTAGCACAATCAATCAACATCATGTTTCTTCTTTTTGCTACTCCATTTTGTTGAGGAGTCTTTGGTGCAGATAGCTGTCTTTTTATCCCATGTTCCTCATAGTAGTGAGTGAACTCTTGAGAGGTATATTCACCTCCTTTGTTTGATCTTAGACACTTCAAGCTTTTACCGGTCTCTCTTTCCACCCTAGCTTTGTAGATTTTGAACATGTGGAAAGGTTCCGATTTCTCTTTAAGAAAGAGTGTCCACACCATCCTGGAGAAGTTGTCTACAAAGAACATAAAGTATCGGTGTCCATGGTAGCTCTTTGTTCTCATTGGTCCACACAGGTCAGTGTGCACCAGGTCCAGAACATTCTCAGCAGAGAAGGACTTACTGTTGAAAGATGTTTCAGTCAACTTTCCTAACTGACAATCTTTACAAACACGCTTGATGGGCTTTGTAATCTCAGGAAGTCCTCTTACCATTTTCTTTTTGCTCACTTTGACAATACTGTCAAAGTTTATGTGGCAGAGACTCTTGTGCCATAACCAGTTGTTGTCTTCTTTGGTCATAAGACAGATTTTGCTTGATTCTCCTTTGACCGAGGCTATGAGAAAAGCTCCTTCCATTGAGTCTAGGTAGAAGAGATTACCTTTGCTCTGTCTACCGGTTGCAACATGAATTCCGGATTGATTCTTCACTATACAAGAACCTTGTCTGAATTCCAACAGGAATCCTTTGTTATTCAATTGTGCAACACTCATCAAGTTGTACTTGAGTCCTTCAACCTAGTACACATCTTCACAGACAACATCGTTGCAGAGTGCAATAGAGCCTTTGCCTTTAATGACACAAGGAGCATTATTTTCGAAGGTAACTGATCCGCTGACATTGAGCTCCAGGATGATGAATTTGTTCTTGTCACCGGTCATGTGGTGAGTGCATCCACTATCGATGATCCAATCATCGTACTGGTGTGATCGTGAGATAAGCACAATTTCACTTTTCACAGGGATCTCCTCCTTTATTGCCACAAATGCAATTTCAGGATCATTTGAGTCTTCAGACTCATTGTCCGCGACTCCTTTCTCCACAAAGTAGCATTCCTTCTTTGCTTTGCTCTTGAACCGGTCTCTTTTATCTTTATGTTCATTATCAAGACACCTTGCAGCAATATGTCCTATCTTGTTGCAAGAGAAGCATTTCGAAGGGAGCTTTCCCTTGTACTTCCCTTTCCCTCTAGGGAATCTCCTAGCGATGAGTGCTTCAAACTCATCTTGCTCCATCTCCTCTGAGAGCAGATTCTCAAAAAAGTTGCCACTATTTCCGGTAGAGCAATTACCGCTTTCTCTTCCCTTTTTAGTGGAAGAGATGTTGATAAAGGACTTAAACGCTGCCTCTTGAATGGGTAAGCTATTATCGAAATTACTTAATTCAAAAGCAGCTAGCTTACCGATTAGGGAGTCAAGGGTGACTTGATCTGTAGTCACCAATCTGAGCTCCTGAATGACAAAGATTTTGATGGCATACTGAGGTCTAAGAGTTCTCAGTATTTTGCTTATCACCTCCTCTTTGTTGAGATTTCCTCCAGCGCATCTGATGGAGTTGATCAACTTTTTGATCCGGTTGCTATATTGCTCAATGTTTTCTCCTTCATTCATCCTCATATCATCATACTTTCTCCTGAGGCTTTCGACCTTGGCTCTTTGAACATTAAGATCTCCTCCATAAAGAATTTGCAGCTTGCTCCACATCTTGAAGGCAGAATCAAGATGTTTAATCTCGGCATAGACATGATCAAGTAGGGTGCTAGCTATCATATCCATTGGAGCCGTGTGCTCGGTCTTGATCTTCTGTTAATCAGGTGTCAGAGTGCCTGCGGGTTCAGTGTAATCAGTGGTAACATGATTCTAGTATTGGTCTCCGGTGGTCTTCATATAGAGCTTCATTCAACTGCACCGTAGTGTGAAGTTTTCTTTTGAAAACTTTGGTCCTTCCTTTCTCATCATCTTGACCTTTTTTTGTGTGGTTACACGGCAAAGAAAATAGAACTAGGCTCTCATACCAATTGATGGTCCCAACCGGTGCTGAGAGGGGAGGGGTGAATCAGCACCTCTAAAACTTTGGTCCTTTAAACTTGGTGAAGTAAACTTATAGCTGAAAAGCAATCAGATATAAGCATATAATAACAGTAAACAAGAAATCACACAGTGACACCAGATTTATCACGTGGAAATCCGGTTAGGGTAAAAACCACAATGTGAGGAGACCTCACAAATTTTGTACTCTTCTGGACTACGCTCTATAAGGAGCTTTCCTGGTTAAAAGATAATAACACACTGCTAGGTGCGACCCGGTTAAGGGATTTGTTACAATAAGGCCGGTTAGTGCCTGT
This sequence comes from Chamaecyparis obtusa, assembly GCA_027943335.1. NCBI lineage: Eukaryota > Viridiplantae > Streptophyta > Pinopsida > Cupressales > Cupressaceae > Chamaecyparis > Chamaecyparis obtusa. The sequence continues at coordinate 350,364 of BSBK01004240.1, forward strand.
CTGGTTAAAGGACTTCAAACACTTTACAAGATGCCACCCAGTTAAGGGATTTGATACAAGGGACCTGTTAGAGTCCACCCAAATACTGAGATTTAACTATTTTTGTTGCTAGAAAATAATACAAGATTGACCTTTTACAATTGGCTTTGCACAGCCTAATAAGATCTCTATTTGTGCTCAACTGAGAATCAGCACCGGTCGCCACAGGTGTGTTCTCCTCTACTTTTGTGCTTGTCTGCACACACTTATATCTTTTCTCCTCTTTCAGATTTACCCTTGCTTCTCTTGAGCTTTTCAAGTTCACTCTTTTCTCTGGCAGAATGAAGGCAACTCCTCTTCTCCGTAGACAAAAGAATATATAAAGTCTTAGCCTTAATTGCGCTTGTTATGCATGACCTAGTTACAGATCCTTATCGGATTCATTACTCAGTGGAGTGCCAATTCACTGAGGAAACATCCTATGCATGCCCTTGCTTTATCTGCATTATGACAAAAAATAATAGTTGCATGTCAAGTAACTTTCCTTCATAAGAGATAACGCATTGTTTTAAAGCCATAGATCCCGGCTTTAAATCCTTCATATGTGCCTCAAATTGTTCACCAATTTAACTCAAAGACTTCCGGATTTAGTGCGTAAAATCCCGGTCAGAGAGTTAGTCAGAACAGGTAGATTGACTATAACTTCCTCGGTTCATACCGGAGTCATCTAATAGATCAGTTGAGAACCTTATGCAGTGAACAGGTAAGATTCGTTGACCTCTTACTGTCCTTTTTCTTGGCTCACCAGTTGCACCATCCTCGTTTGTGTTGTTGACACTTTTTTTGTACTGACCTACACCGGTTGTAGCCATGTCCTCGGTTGAAGGTGGAGTCCTGTTTACTATACCCGGTTTCAGATGCTATGATAAGTGATCGGTTTGTGTATGTTGGCACCATCTGCCAAACCAAAACCATCCTTCCTTCATATAGATATCCTTGGATCTTTAGACAGTATAGAAATGACAGGTCTCTACATTCTTTTGCCAATCAATGACAACACTAGTACCGGTTGCAGGCTTTACCAGTTATCATCACTTAATGCCAACAATATATATATATATATATATATATATATATATATATATATATAACTGATATATAATTTCTGACTTTATTATTACTAGTAGATATATATAATATATCTAAATAATAGATTATTCTTATAATTGATTATATTAGATCATTCATAAATATACATTAGAATATTAAGATATATAGATCAAATGTATACTACAGAGATATATTTCATTTATATTTTCATATCTATTCACTATATATATGTATATATATAAACATTCAGAATAGATTATATATATAAATTGAATGCATGTTTCAGATATATACCTCATATATATATTCTATATATATATTACATATTTCTGAATATAATTATAGATATATATATTATATCTCTATATTTCTTGTATATATTTATTACAGTCATCTCCATATTTTATTTATGTATATATCTTCATGAACTACCAATATATTTATATTAAATTATAATATTCAATATTTATGATAATAGTTATTCCTTTTTTCAATCTTCCATTCCATACTTATTCGGTGTTGTACACATGATCCCTTATTCGTCCAATGAGACCAGTATAAATCCATCTTTTATCCTTCCTGCACGTTGATGCCTAAGTTATTATTTAATATATATTATACTAGTTACTACTTTTACAATCTGTATTAGATGCCAATTGTCTTCCTTTGACTCTGTTGCATATGCTGACTAATGTCAAGATAATTTTTATTCTATTTTCTCTTGTTCCATCCGTAATATCTTATTCTCTTATTCTTATGTTCCTTCCCTCCTCCATCCTTATTAGAACTTATTGTCATAAATTTTGTTTTAATAAAATTTATGTCAACTATACAAAAATTTAATCATGTTTTTTATTAAATTAAATTCGGTTTTAAAATTCTAAGTATTTTAATTAAATAAATAAATTTATTTATTTATTTAAAATTTTTAAGTAGTTGAATTGAATGTTTATTTTTAGTTTTTACTTTATTTTTCATTTTATTTTATTGTTGTTTAAATTTTAATAATATGTTAATCATATATTATTAAACTTTTTAAGTCATTTCTAATCATGTAATGTTATTTTAAAATGAAATCTCAAAAAATAAAATCTTTAAAATACTTTCATATGTAATTACAATGTAATTCAATATGCAAAAGTTTTTAAGAAATTTCGAAATTGCCAAAGTCAGAGATTTTAAATGGCATTACGTATGTCATAACCCATGTAATATGTTAAATTGCGAAATACTTCCAAACTCCCAAATACGTTTTTGCTAAGCGGACATTTTAATTAATGTTGCGTTTTCCTTTGCATGTAAAATATCAATGTTATAATATATGTAAAGGCTTTTAAAAGTCCTGATATGCAAAAGGTCATCGGAGTTTTTATTAAGTATTACATGTTTTATGCCATGTAATATTTTAAATTGCAGAATGCTTCCAAAGTCCCGATATGTATTTGGGGGGAATTTCTGGGTGTTATTGCATATGTAATAACAGAGATATGATAAAGTTTTTGAAAAACGAAAAATGCTTTGAGGGGGAGGCGGTAAATCAGTATTTTAAAAACTTAATCAGAAAAACAAATCTGATAAGCACACTCAAAGAAGGAGACTAGACACAGATATTTTTCTCACATGAAAAACCCAAGCTGGATAAAAAACCCACAGCTACATTAATCAAATGAGCTACAACCCTTTACAATGAGAGCTGCAACTTTTTTTATACACTCTGCTGAATAAGCTCCAACCTGTCTCAAAAGGCTACAACCTTCCTTAAGGTAAAAAGGAGAAGTACTAAACAATTGTAGGTTCTTCGTCTTCACAGAACTATAAAGACCCTCAAAGCTTTTTTAAAATCAAACTTGTGTCTAGAAACTGACTTCCAAATACAACAGTCCTTCATAGGTAACCATGAAATCTGAGCAGCGCCTGATGCTTGCTCTTGGTTTTAATACTGCTGGAGAAGTTCATCATCCTTGCTATAAGTTACACTGTCTGAAGCATTTCCCCCACATAGTTTTTCATGTAAGATTATTAAAACTCTCTTGATCAAAGTCTCAAGCAGAATTTGAACACCCCCTTTCAATATTCTTTCATATCCTCCTTTTGTAGACAACTCTTACTATTTTTATCATTCCACGCACGTATCACACAACACAGTATTTTGCAAAAAACACTGCACCCTCAATTTGAAAAATCCACAGCCCGATACTTTCTGTTGCTTGATTGATAAAATAGGGAATGAGACTGTTATTTTTAATTTCCAGCACTTTGTCAAATGCCACTCCACATATACGAAGACCACATAACTCCACGCCTTGTTTCACACGTTATATGTCCTCTTTTTTTCTTAATTTCTTCGCAGCTTCATTGCTCAAAAATAAAGGTTCCGTACAATAGGTAAACTTCCATCTTCTTAACGCATGTACACACTCCTGAAGAGGAATAAGATGTTTTTACTTCATAACCTCTACTCCTCACTACATTCAGCGAGCCGTTTTAAACTCATTACAATTTTTTCCATATGCACACACACCATAGAATCTTCACATCGGTGTTGATGTTACAAAAGAACGCGCCAGCTGCATTTGTTACACCTGGCTTGAGAAAGATGTTTTTTTTTTTAAAAAAGACCACTCAACTTGCATCCATTACAGAAACTCCATCCGATACTCAAAACTTCAGGAAAGTCGCATGTTCACAGTCATATTAGTAGAATTGAACACCTTGTGCCAGCGAGCATGACAGTTACTTACTCTTCATATTGCAACGCTTCCAGCTCCGCATAGGTTCCATTCCGATAGCAGTGACTTGTAAAAAACAAGAGACTTGCGCGCACTAAGTATTCTATTCAACGTCAAGTTGCCAGCACAATGATAAACTTTAAACCAAGAACAGCTCACTGTCGATCATCATCACACCATAAGGAAGCGGGTTACCTTCAAGAGATTAGAGTATTTCCTGTAGTCTTAGAGGTATTGATAATAATTAACATTCCAAAGTGTCATAATAACACTCCTTTGCGCAACACCGTAGAGGAGTCCTGGTAAGCGCATAATTAACGTAACAGTGACTAAAGTTCTGTTGAACACCTGGCAAATACATGAAGATTACATTTCTGTTTATATCATCATAAAAAATCTGACAGACACACTAGAACATTCGACAGTAACAAACTGTGAAAAGGACAAGGAGACATCCAAAAGAAATTTATCCTGGAGAAGAACAAACACATGGGAAAGAGAGAGAGAGGAACAATAGGAAACCGTTAGCCAAGGGAACTGGACACATGTCCCAACTAAAAACACTTTAGGAACTCCCAGGTTTGCAGAGAGAGAACAACCAAAACACAAACATCAATGACAGAAACTCAACAATCTCCCCCTTTTTATCATTGATGACAATTTCAACAAGTAGAACCAGCTGAAACAACTCCCCTTGAATAGCTACCAACTGAAGCAACTCCCCCTTTGACATCAACGACCATGAAACTAAAATACAAATGCAGTTCAAAAGATATTACTAATGAAGCCCACTGGTGAAAACACCCCTTTCAATAAGGTAGAAGAACACCAAACTTGCTTCGAAGAGACTCAAAGTGTTCTTAGGGTAATGGTTTAGTAAAAACATCAGCAACTTGTTTCTTGGAACAAACATAGTTCAACTTGACCATAATATTAGCAACTTGCTTCTTCAGATAATGAAACTTAATTGGAATGTGTTTGGTGCGAGAATGCATTACTGAATTTTTAGAGATATCAATGGCACTAGTGTTGTCACAGAAAATACATATAGGATCAGTGAACTTAAATTTGTAGTCACACAAAGTATTCTTCATCCAAATTACCCAAGTGCAACATGAAACTGCTACAATATATTCAGCTTCAACAGTACATAGTGAAGTGTAAGACTGTTTCTTGCTTAGCCAGAATACCAAACAACCACCAAAAAAGAAAGCACACCCATTGGTGCTTTTCTTGTCATCCACAAAGCCACCCCACTCTGCATCTGTGTAGGTTGTAAGAGAGAAATCAAAACTCTTTAGAAACCAGAGATCAAGATTAACAGTGCCTTTCAGATACTTAAAATTTCTCTTAACAGCTTGAACATGTTTTTGCTTTGGAAATGCTTGAAATCTAGCAACATCACCAACAACCTGCATAATATCTGCTCTAGTGGCTGTAACAAACAACAAACTTCCTACTATAGATCTATAAAACGTTTAATCAACAGAAAGAGATACATCATCTTTACTTAGTTTACATTCGATTTCCATAGAAGTGCTAACCGAATTGCAATCTTCCATTTTGAATCTCTTACGCAACTCTCTAACATACTTAGCTTGGGAAATGAAAACACCTTCAGAAGATTGATTAATTTTCTACCTAAGAAAGTAAGTTAATTCACCCATCATAGACATTTTGAATTCATCTTTCATACAATCAGCAAATGTTTTGGACATTTTGACATTGTCACTACCAAAAATCAGATCATCAACATAAACCACAATAATAAGAATGCTCTTACCTTCCTCCTTGACATATAAATTGTTGTCAACATATCCCTTTTTGAAACCTTGCTACTGTAAGTAATTGTTCAGCCTGTCATAATCCATAAAGAGTCCATAAAGAGTCTTTTTCATCTTGCAAACATAATCCAAATCGTTAGTAATAAGGCCTTCCGGTTGTTCAACATAAATTTCTTCAACCAAATCCCCATTTAAAAAGGCAGATTTGACATCCATTTGAAAGACTTTAAAATCTTTAAAAGAAGCAAATGTAAGAAAATTTTTGATTGCTTCTAATCTTGCAACCGGTGCAAAGGTTTTACTAAAATTAACACCTTCAATTTGTGAATATCTCTTGCTAACTAAATGAGTTTTGTTTCTAATGATCTTACCATCTTCATTTCCCTTATTCTGGAATACCCATTTAGTACCTATCACATTTTTATTAATGGGTCTTGGCACAAGTTCCCAAGTATTGCTTTTCTTAATTTTCTCTAACTCTTCTTTCATAGCAAAAATCCAATGCTCATCAACCGCTGACTCTTCAAAACATTTAGGCTCAATCATGGAAATGAGTGAGAAATCATCATCCTCAAGGTAATTAATGGTTTTTTTTGCATGCCTAGTTCTTCTTTCAGCTATAACTTGAACAATCAGATGATTCTTTTGAACAAATTTTGAAGGATTTTTTAAAGTAGAAGTATCATGATCACCTTGAGAGTCATGCCAGGAAAGGACATGTGAGTTTTCAGCATCATTTGAAGAAGAGACTTTATCTTCATGAGCAGATTGAGTTTTACTTTTATCATTTTCACCATTTTTGCTAGCTGTTACAGCGTGAATATGAGGAGGAGAAGAAGTTACATCAGTGTTGGTTTGAGTTTTTTCTTCTTCAAGGCTGTCCATATGCTCACCAAGCTCATTAGTAACCTCGTGAATCTTAACATTGACACTTTCTACCAATTTATGTAGTCTCTTATTGTAGCATTTGAACACTTTACTTTTAGAAGAGTAGCGAAGAAAAATTCCCTCATCAGATCTAGAATCAAATTTACCCAAATTATCTTCATCCCTCCTCATATAACATGGACTTCCAAAAATTTTAAAGTACTTAATAGTAGCTGGTTTACCTTTCCAAAGTTCAAATGGAGTCTTGTTGAACTTGGGCCTCAACAAAGTTCTATTCTGAATGTAGATTGTTGTGTGGACTTCTCTCCAAAAGACATCTTTCACTTTTCTTTCATTCATCAAGCAATGAGCCAGCTCTTGAACAGTTCTATTTTTTCTTTCCACAACACCATTTTGTTGTGGTGTTCTAGGGGCTGAAACCAGTTTCTTGATTCCATGTTCACAAAACTTAATAAATTCATTTGAGGTGAATTCTCCCCCATTATCAGAATTCAAGCATTTAATTTTCAGATCCATCTCATTCTCAACCAAGTTCTTAAAAATCTTAAACTTATCCAAAGCCTTTGATTTTTCTTTTAAAAAAGTAACCCATGTCATGCGAGAGAAATCATCAATGAGAAGCATAAAGTATTTTTCACCTTGAAGGCTTGTTGTCTTAGTTGGTCCACAAAGATCCGTGTGAGCTAAGTCAAGTGGCCTACTACTGAAATGATCTTTTGGTTTGAAGGTAGCTCTAGTTTGTTATCCTTCTTGACAATTCTTGCAAACAACATCAGCTAGTTTCTCTATCTTAGGCATATCTCTTATAGCTTCCTTTTTATTGATTTTGATGAGATTATCAAAATTTATATGCCCAAACTGCTTGTGCTAAAGCCAAGCATCCTCCACCTTGCTCAAACAATAAGTCTCATAACTAGAGTCATCAAGAATATAAAGATTATTTGTTGCTCTAGTTGCTTTAGCTATGACATCAATTACCTTTTTGATAGTGCAAGAATTTGAGTTAAAGCTAAGATCATACCCTTAATAACACAGTTGACTTACACTTAGAAGATTATGTTTTAATCCTTCAACATAAAGAACATTCTCAACAATAGTTTCATCATTATTAATCAAGAGTGAACCTATGCCAGCAACCTTGGCATAAGAACTACCTCCAAATCTAACTTTTCCACCTTTTATTTTCTTGAGAGTATGAAACTTACTTAAATCACTTATCATATGTCTTGAGCAGCCACTGTCAACATACGAAATATCCTTCTCACTGCTAGCAAGAAGAGCTGTTTGAACAACGAGAGCTTTTAGAGGTGTTTCTTAAACTATTCTTCTCCAAACTTTTCTTCTCCAAACAAGGGACGATTCAAAGTAAAAGTTTACACTGATGCAGACTGGGCTAGCAACATTGATGATAGAAAGAGCACAAGTGGAGGCGCATTCTTTCTCGGTGGAAGAATTGTCTCTTGGACAAGTAAGAAACAAAACTACATTTCACAATCTACTGCAGAAGCTCAATATGTTGCTGCTACAATCAATTGCACACAGGTAATCTGGATCAAACAACTTTTGGAAAGAATCAAAGAACAAATACCTAAACCGATAGCTTACTACCAGTGCAAGTATTGTCATTGATTGACAAAAGAGGATAGAGATTTGTCATCTCTCTAAAGTCTAAAGAGGTTGGTTTGGCAATCGGTGGCAACATACAAGAAACAAAAGACCGTAATCAAGAGCAACTGGTCACTACACAAAGCATCAGCAACCAGGTAATATATACAATTAGGGAAAGGAGGATTCAACCGTCAACCGAGGACCAGGCTACAACCAGTGTAGACAAGCAACAGAGAAAGTAAAAGCAAACTGGTGTCAATAACACAATCGAGGAAGGTGCGACCGGTAAGAAAAGGAAGGGACCATGACAGGACAAATACTCTTACCTGTTCACAACATAAGGATCTCAACCGATCTAGTAATGACTCCGGTATAAACAGAGGAAGTCAGTCAACTTTTTGTTTCACCCAACTCTTTGACCAGGATTTTCTGCACTAAATACATAAGACTTTGAGTTAAACTGGTGATCGGTTCGAGGCACGTCTACAGGTTTTAAAGCCAGAATTTGTGGCTTTAAAACATAGCGTTATATCTTGTGAAGGAAAGATGCTTGACACGCATCTATTGTTTTCTTCGTAAAGTAGATAAAGCAAGGGTATGCATCGAATGTTTCCTCAGTGAACTGTTACTCCACTGAATGATGTATCCGAAAGGGATCTAAAGTTAGGTCATGCATGAGAGGTGAGATTAGGGCAAGAACTCTATATATTCTTCTGTCTATTGAGAATGAGTTACCATCATTCTGCCGAGTAAAAGAGTGAACCTGTATGCTAAAGAAGCTAGGGTGAAAAGAAGTAAGAAGAGAGAAATCCTTTGCATAATAATTAACATTCCAAAGTGTCATAATAGCACTCCTTTGCACAGCACTGCAGAGGAATCCTAGTAAGTGCATAATTAACATAACAGTGACTGAAGTTCTGTTGAAGACCCGGCAAATACATGAAGATTACATTTCTGTTCATGTCATCATAAAAAAACCAACAAGCACTCTAGAGCATTCGACAATAACAAACTCTGAATAGGACAAGGAGACATCCAAAATAAATTTATCCTGGAGCAGAACAAACACATGGCAAAGAGAGAGAGAGAGGAACAATAGGAAACCATTAGCCAAGGGAATTGGACACATGTCCCGGCTGAAAACACTTTAGGAACTCCCAGGTTTACAGAGAAAGAACAACCAAAACACAGACATCAATGACATAAAATCAACAGTTTTGACCTTCAAAAATCCCGATTCCTTCCTTTTGCAAGCCGAGTTTCACGTCGGAACTAGAAGTTGTAACAAGAGCCGCGTATGGAACTAGAAGTTTGTATGCTGAGTCAGTCCAGTTCGAATGCTTTGTTCTCTCTTCTTATACTGTATCCTTCACTATTATGGATCATAGCTTGGGCGAGAATCTAGACACGTTTTCTTTGCATTTTAAAGTTTTGACAAATCGTTTTCTCTTCCTTTATCTCAAGCATTTTGAAACAGGTATGAGCATCTTTGTATTACATTTTCATAAATGTTTTCAATCAAAAACGTGTTTCATTTTCAATGTTTTTGTATTTTTAATGGTCGTTTTTGGCAAAAACGTGGCTGTATATGCTGTTTTTATTGTTATTTTTGGCTTTTCAATGGACTTTTTTGCTCTCCTATATGTTTTGGATATCTAATGCTGGATATTTTCATAGTTTTTCTTCATTTTTCAGCTGCTCCTTGGGGTTTTCTAAATGTGTTTTTATTAAAAATGGGATTTGCATTCATTTTTGGGTATTTTGAAGTCATATTCGTGGGTTTTTGTTTTGTGAATGCTTATCAGAATTTTTCAAGAGGTTCAAAGAGGGTTATATGTGAAGATTTCCATTTTCACAATGTATTCATGATCATGGCAAAAGGATTGTTCAAATCTGGTTGAAACACAAACAAATGAATTCCTTCTAGTTTGAATTCAATATATATATATATATATATGATACTAAAGAATATTTCCAATGCATATGCCATCATTTCAAAATAATTTTGAGAGGTTAAATTCCTCATTCATTTGCAGCCATACCCAAAAATTTCATACACATACTTACATCTTGAAAAATTAGTATCGATCATGCCCATCATAAAACAATAATGTAATGGTGTTTTCAAATCAGGTTTCCTATGCCTAATTGCAAGTCTACCACATGAAGCCTTTCATGAAATCCAAAGTGTAATTCCTCCCAAAAAGTTCCATTTCATGTTTGCTTTACGGGATTTTCCATACCCATTGCATATTTCACTACATGTTATTCTATGTGTAATGCGATATGTAATCACCTCAAAAATTTCCGATTACGCCGTTTGCCTAAATCCACTCTAATTCCAAAATCGGGATATTTGAGACCCATTACATGTACTGTTACATGTAATCAAAAGTGTAACTACCTTGGAAATCTCCATGCTAAGTTTACCTAAATCGGAGATTTTTACACCAACTACATGTACTGTTACATGTAGTCAAATGCACAATCGCATCTAAAATCTCCTACAATACCCAAGTTGAAAAAGCAATTCCAAGTGCAAATCGAAGATTTTTGACCTGATTGCAAAACAAACTACATATGCAACTACACATGCAATCCTAAGTGCTGTTGGGTCCAAAAACCCTGATTTCACTTAAAATCTCATGTTTTTCCATGTAGTAGGAACTTTTTGGACCAACTACATAAAATATTACAAGTTGAACTACATGCAGTCAAACCTGCAATATGCCCAAAAATCACCGAAATGCAACTTTTCCACTTTTTTGCTTTATCCAGTTTGCATACACAATCTGTCAAGCTTCAAAATCGGAGTGAGAATAAATGTCAACACTTTCTGACATTACATTATTTTGATCATTTCATCTTGATAAAACAGGTGTTCATCAAATGATAGAAGAGCTAACCACTACACCAGAGAAAAGAATGAAATTCAAATTCCATAAATACTTAACTTCTGTTGTTTCTACTTTAGAGGTCTCGAATCTGGATGAGATCAAAGATATAGAAGTTGGTCATGTGGATATGTCGGAATTTGTTAAGAGGATAGAGGTTGCAAATCCAAAGGATGAGATGCAGAAAATTCTCAAAAGCCATATATACCTACTCACAACTTTTCATGTAGCAATATTGGAACCCGAGTTCATAATGGCATGTGCAGCGCATTTTGACAAAGAAACCCAGACAATCAAGGATTCTAAAGGTTAGATTGTTATCAAGTTAGATGCCGAAGCCATTGACAAAGTTTTCCATGTTCCTTCTGCTCTGGTATATGCAGATAAGATCAATACTGTTTGGTTTATTAAACCAAGGCAATCAATCTCAACCCGTTGGCCTGCAACATTGTACAGAACTGAGTTCAAAGAAGATATCAATGACATGATTACTCTTCTTTGCGGAATGCTGGGATTGAAGAAGTCCAATGTTTTTGAGCCTTGGATGTTTCAGTATATTGCCATCGTCAAAAAGGGAAAGCAAAAGATTTTCTGGGCAGAATTGATCAGTGATTCATTGTGTGAGCAGTTGACAGAGGTGTCTACTAATATATTTTATATGAATTAACAAAATCAGATTTCCACAATCCATTATGAATCAATGGATTCGATTGTGTGAGTTTTTTTAGCATCAACATTTCGGATCACACTCCCTGATCCATCATTAGGAATAGAGAGTGTAGGTAAAATATTTTACTTTCCATTCCTACACTCTTTATTCCTGATGATGGATCACGAACTGTGATCCGATTTTACTTTCCATTCCTACACTCTCTATTCCTTATGATGGATCATGGAGTGTGATCTGAAATGTTATGCTAAAAAAACTCACACAATCGAATCCAGAAACTAATAGTGCATTTTATATGAATTCATATCTTGTGTACATTGTTGCATCCTTCCGAGCATTACCAAGATTATCCTATGAGGGAGATAGAAGCAGACTGCCGGTATGGGGATACTACAATCAATTACCTATGATTATAGGGAGACACCATTATCGTAGACTTCAAGATGCCTTCTTCGGAAATTTCATGTGTTTATGTAATAAAACACTTGAGAATAGAAGGGTTTTAGAGGTAGTGTGGAGGAAAGTAAATGAATATGGATGTATGTTTTTACAGTTCCCGACTTTCACCTACATGAGAGTCGGATGTTTTGATGATCATCCTTACATGTTGCCAAGGTATCCGACTGAGAAGATTGTTCTGATGGAGTTGGGAAGGCAGCTAATGTATGTACATCCTAAACAGTCTGCATCACATAAAACTGGATTTGCAATCTCTACTCAGCATCCCTTGGTAATTGGTAGGTATTCACTTACTTCTACGGTAAAAGATAAGGCAAGGGAGACTGAACTGTAGGAGATCAAACTGAAAAGGTTCAAAATCAAAGTTGATTTTGATTATCGAGGCACAAGGGACAAAATCAGAAGATCTTTTACTCATGCTCATCGTATTGAAGATGTTTGGATAGATCTGATAATACTTTACCAGTTACTGAGAGGGGGGGTGAATCAGTAAAACTAATCTATCATCTATTAAACTTTGCAAACAATTCTTTGAATTAAAAGCATAAAGTTAACAATTATTTTCTTACAAAAACTAGAACTACTTAGATCAACACAAGTATTTATACATGGAAACCCTCGGTTAGAAGGAAAAAACCACGGTGAGACAGAGCTCACAACTTCACTACTATAGAATGAAGGCGCCCCGTTAGGAGCATACAAAGCACTGGTTAAGGTTCTACCTAGTTAAGGGGTTTTTACAAATGATCGATTAAGATCTAAGCTCTATTAAGAGCTGCCTGGTTACAGGACTTTGGACATCAACAAAGATGTCACCCTGTTAAGGGATTTTTACAATGAACTGATTAGGTTCACCCTTTTAAAGGGATTTGTGTAAGATGTAACACCTTTCAAAAGCAGTGATCTATAATGACACTGATTGTTTGATTAGATCATACTTGTAGATCTCTTCCCCTGTTTGTCTGGCTGTTGATCTTCTTTTCTTATTTCACCTTGGTGCTTGTAGCACTTCTTCAAAAAATATCTTTCCTCTGCTCTCTGCAATCACCAACTCTTCGCAACGACACTTTTATTTGTGTCCTATATCTAATATTTATACAAGAGTGATCTTCTTTCCTCAAGGAACCGCCAGGAAATAAACTTGACCATAAAATTCACAACGCAAGAGAACTGTATGTTGTGATCAAGAGTTTATCTTGAGATCATCTGTAGAATTTAAAGCTAACTCCTACTAAAGGGATAACTTCTCATCAGAGTAATGAATGTCTTGCATAATCAGGCTCTTAACTCAAACTGTAACTCAAACTGTTCCACAAAATCTGGATCTGAGTTATCTAACAGTTAGATCAGTACTTGAGCTATCTAACAGTTAGATCGGTACCGGTTTGTGGTTGGATGCTGGATAAGACCGATACCGAGTACTCGGTTTAGTCTACTAGTTTAGCTATCTATTTAGTTGACTGGTGTATACATTATATGCTTCATCTACCGGTGTTATCCGGTGATTTGTGACCGGTGTGAATGGGTTTGATGAAATACACTAATGACAATTAAAATTGCTAACAAGATCTTCGTACAGATAAGGATATCAGAAGGATGGACTATAACAAGTTATTCTTAGAACAAATCATTGATATGGATCTTGCTGACATCCCAAAAAGGAATGGAAGATGATGGAGGCATATTAGATCCAGAATAATAGGTAGCAAAGGTCACATCTCATAAACTCCCTTCAATCCAATGGTCGTTAAAAGAAAATTTCTCCATAACCGACAGATTTCAGTCAATCATGGCTAATACTCATGCTTGGCTTAAGCATTATGGCATGAGGATGAAAAGATTTATATCAGGGTCAAATGATCATACACTTGGACCTGTGGGCTGGAAATCAGAAGTGAAAGGTAAGAACCAAGGTTACTAGGAGATGGGGGTACTTGGAGACTGGTACCAGTACTGGTATGGGTAATTTCCAAAATAGGAGATGGGGGTACTTGGAGATGTCATTTTTTGTTTAATATAATTTAATAATTTCTAGAAAATATCATGACACAGAACTTTGAAAACAAGAATAGTGGTAAACTTTAACATTAACTTTTAAGTTTAGATACACAAAAGTCAAAAGTCATTGTGTTGAAGAGTGAAAGAGTTCAAAACTCACAATATATATTTCATATTAGATTGTCATTACATATTGAAATTCAGAAATACTTATAGTTTGATGTTGATACACATGCCAAAGGATATGAGATGTGTGATTATGAGAAATTTTGTTCTTCTGATAGTGGAGAAGGTTTGCATGGATTTGTCCCTATAAGATATTTGAGAAGGCTGGAGATACTTAGTGGCTTCCATTTTTTCCAACAGTTGAATTGATGTTATGCAAAGATCTCTTATTACCATTCTAGTCATCTCTTTAAAAGAAAAATTGTTAGTAAATCACGAAACTACAAGAAAAGTGAATAATTCTACATCATTGACGAGTCTTTCTAGAGAGGCAATTGAGCAAAATTGATTAGAAGACTATAGTGGCTATCATTATCATTACTAACAGATAAGTAATAATGATTGTTGCAAGGGTGATGATAGTGGATAAGATTTAAGAGTTTTTTTAACACCTTATGCCCTATGTTTTTGGTGGGAAACATCAATTGTTGGTCCGGAGACTTTGAAGATGGCAACCAAAAAAACCCGGTGCATCATTACATTTTTGGGGACGTCTCTGGTACTTGGAGACGTGTCTCCAGTACTCGAGGTCTCTGGGACGCGTCTTAGGGGGTAGGAGACGGGTCTCCTGGTAACTATGGTAAGAACAAAGATAATGCATCTTCTTCTGGGACCACAGTAAAATTGAAATTGAAATCAAAGGAGAAAACTCAGGAAAGTTTTGGTAAAGAAAGGGAAAAGGTGGTAATACAGAAAAATCTTGAAGTTGAAGATGATCAACAAGAAGAGGAAGTACAAGTACTTCTAGAAATACCACATACACGATCTACCCTTGCCGAAACTATGTAGGAGTTCATTCTTGCGGATGCGCCTAGTTTCATGATTAATCCTGATGTTGATTCAATTTCAACAGTGTTGACTCCTATTTAGAATATGCCACATGACAACATGGTCGGTGTTTTCTCTTATGTTTCTCGCCCATGTACACCCATGATTCCTTTAATGGAAGGTTATTTTTCCCTTAGTGATTTTGACAGGTTCTTGTCCGAATCAATGCCACATGTCACTACAAGGCCTACTCCTATTGCTATACAAACTGAGGCACCAACCATCGTAAGCATCACAACATATACTCAATCTAGCATGTTACAAGTTGTGTTTGAAGAGACTCGTGCTATTTTATCTGATCTTCCTTCGTGGCTCAGTGCTGTTGTTCCAAAGAGAAAGAAGTAGGAAGTTTTACCAGATATTTAATTTTGTTTTGTTTTTGTCCATAGGAAGTTTACAAGGGTTAGGATGGACAAAAACAAAACTAAATAAGTGGAGATCATAGAACCTCTTATAGAAAAACCCTGTGATGAGATGCAGTTGGCTGACTTTAAAATCACCAGGGTAGATTTGGGCAAGTAGACACACGTTGGGTTGACCAATGATGCTCAAGAGTTTGTAGCATTGCTAGCACAGGAGTGTGATGAACTTAAAAGGATGAAGAACTAGCTCAAGGAACAAAATGAGTTACTCATGGCAATAATTCAAAAGGTTACCAGAGTCTCAGAGCAAGTTGATCCATTAGCATCTTCTATTGCAGAAGAATCTGTTAGGCAGGTTGAGAGGGCTGGAGAAATGGCTACAACCATTAACACATGGGTGAATTAGATGATGGAACAAGGAACAAAATTGATAAAGAGAGCACTCCAAGTGATTACTTATGCTAGAATGGTGACATCTCAGTTGAATGGAGTTTTAAGAAATTTCAGTCAGAACTTGTAGTCACTTGGTAAAGACTTGGAGGTTTGGAATAAGTTTTTAGATTTGAAACTAGAGATGCTATGCGAGAATGGGGTAATACCTTCTCGTGAGAACTACATTAGATCTAAAGAGCTATTAGTCAATAGAGGCCAAGTCATTGAAGGCCTCGTAGAAGATTTAGAGGTGGTTATAAAGACGTGTGTTGAAAAAGAGCATGAAATTAGAGCTTAATTTATGAAGATATCATGCACATTGGTAAATAATGACCAAAAGGTAATGTCAGAAGATGATATGATCTCGGAATTCTTGTTAATGGTTCACCTTGAGCTTGAGGTAGATCATTTTACATTGGCTTCTATTCACAAGCTCACAGGTTATCAATATTCACTCAATCTTCTTCAAACTATTCTTGAGGAAAGCGATGCTATAGTTTCCAGATGTTCAGATACGATCCTGAAGACAACCATAGTTGCAAATAACACCATTGTGCCAAATCCGAATGAAATTCAAGAGAGCATTCACAAATTTCGGGTCTTCGTGGCACTTAATGAAGAAGATTGAGAAGTGCTTTAAGCACTCAAATAGATTTCTCATTGCTTTCTAGGATTTTAGATATGCATTTTTATTTTGAATTTTGACAAATTACATGTAAAGCATAAAATTGCAATTACATATGTAATGAAACATGTAAAGTAAAAATTTGCAATTACATATCTTGCTACATGTAATCACGTTACAGAGGACTATAATGTTGAATAAGTCAACCTTAGGTAGTTAGTTTTCCATATTTTTCTCATAGCCTCTCTCCTATAAATACAAGAGGGCTCATTGTAAATATTTATCTTGATGCATTGCAAGAAAACTCTGGAGAAATTTTGCAAGTTCAAACTTTGCTTTAATTTGTGCAATGTAATGTCCCCATTTTTAATAAATTATTTTTATTTAATTATTGGTCCCAAAATTTAAATAATATTATAAATGGACCTTTAATTAATAAAAGGAGGGGACCCATTTTTATTATTATTGTCCGTAGGTGTTTGCCGTGTCAGCATTTTTTGTAAACCCTCGGGAGTTTCTCCGAAGGGGTATTTATAACCGGCGTGTAGTATGTATTTTTCATGTTGAGATTTATATTTGATTTGTATTTGCGAATTCCTGTTGGGATTCTACTATTCGCCATTTCGGAGGTGAAAGACCCTCCCTATTTGGTTTGTTGCAGTTTCAGTGGGATTCAACCCTCACCCTACTCTGCTTGTTCTGCTTGTATCGGATCTGGCAAATCCAAAGTTTCGTCAATAAATTCAATAAGATCTTTCTGGCAATCATATTAGTTGGTGTATTACTCTGTGTTAGCAAATTCATATCTAATTATCTGCGAAGGAGAAGTGGACTTCAATCGGGCGTCTAGAAGGCATCATCCCTCATCCTTTCCCACTGTACGGCTTCCATCACCTCAACCGTATGGCCCGAGCAACTTCCTCAACAATTTACCGCTGGGACATAATTCACCTCCTGATAGAATTCACCGCGGGACATAATTCACTGTCGGGATAGAATTTACCGCCGAGACAAAATTTACCACCGGGACATAATTCACCTCTGGATGGAATTTCACAGTCGGGACATAATTCACCATCGGGACAAAATTTTCTGTTGGGACATAATTCACCTTCGGACAGAATTCACCATCAGGACATAATTCACCGCTGGGACAAAATTCACCATCGGGACATGATTCACAGCCGGGACATAATTCACCTCCGGATGGAATTCACCGCCGGGACATAATTCACCATCGGGACAGAATTCATTGCCAGGACAGAATTCACTGCTAGGACAAAATTCACAACCGGGACATAATTCACCTTCGGACGGAATTCACCGCCGGGACATAATTCACCGCTGGGACATAATTTACAGTCGGGATAGAATTTATGGTCAAGACAAAATTTACCGTTGGGACAAAATTTGCCGCCGAGGTAGAATTCACCGCCGAGACATAATTTACCTTCGGACAAAATTCATTGCCGGGACAGAATTCACCTCCGAACCAAAATCACCTTCAGGACATTACAATGGTATTAGAGTTGGTGATCTTGCCAGCTTGTTGGGATGATTGAGAGATTTTGGGATTTGGATCACACTATGGTGCCCAGCAGTGATGGACAGTGGTGGTTGAAGGCACTACAAAGGATTAGCAAAGAGCTCAATGAGGGTATTGATCTTCCATTAGATATATTGGAACTATATTTGTGTAAGGTTGACCAATTACCTTCAAGGTTTATACAGAGGATCCTTTCTCCGATTAAGGATGCCTTAAGTCAACCCAGACTTTTGAGACATCATGACAAGGAAATGAAGTTGGTAGCTGCGGCATGTCTTAGTGAGATTTTGAGAATATGGGCTCCTAGAGAACCGTATGATGACAACACCATGATAGAGATATTGCACTTGATCGTTGACAGCTTTCAAAGTCTTGATGACTTCAATGGTGACCCTTTTGGCAAGAGATCTACAATATTGGAGAATTGTGCAAATGTCAAAGTAACCTCCTCTTAGATCTAGAATTGCAAGACTTGATCCATGATATGTTTCATCACTTCTTGCTCACAATCAAGGAATGTCATGATAGTAAGGTTTCGGTTGCTACGGAGAGCCTTATGATTTCGTCCATTGAAGAGATGGATGTAATATCCCAACCGATCATATCTATGTTGTGGGCTGTTCACAATCTAGAATGTGTTTCGTCTATGGCAGCGTGTAGATTGGTGAGTAATGTATCCAAGCATTGTGAAGAAAAACTAATATCTCATTTGCACAAGTGGGAGAAAATTGATGACGGCGATAAAGGTGATGCTTTACACGAGGCCTTGTCTGCCACCGAGGCTATGTCCATCGTCGAGGCTATGTCTGCTGAGGCTATCTCCATCGCTGAGGCTGTGTTCATTTCCGAGGCTGTGTACGTCGTCGAGGCTCTATCTGTCGCCAAAGCTCTGTCCGTCGCCGAGGTTGTGTCCATCTTCAAGGCTATGTTGATTGCCGAGGCCTTGTCTGTCGCTGAGGCTGAGGCTGTGTCCACTATCGAGACTCTGTCTGCCGCCAAGACTGTGTCCGTCGTCGAGGCTGTGTCCGTCGCCGAGGCTCTGTCTGTTGCCGAAGCTCTGTCTGCCGCCGAGACTGTGTCCGTTGCTGAGGCTATGTCCGTCGTTGAGACTGTGTCCATCGTCGAGGCCCTGTCTGCCGCCGAGACTATGTTCATCGCCGAGGCTGTGTATGTTGTCGAGGCTATGTTTGTCGCCAAGGTTGTGTCCGTTGCCGAGACTCTATCTACCCCCAAGGCTGTGTCTGTTGTCGAGGCCCTGTTCGCCATCAAGGTTCTCTCCGTTGCCATCGCTGTCGCCGTCGCCACAGAGACTCTATCCACCGTCGAGGTTGTGTTTGTGGCCGAGACTCTGTTCATCGTCGAGGCCTTGTCTACTGTCGAGGCTTTGTTTGCTGCTGAGATTTCTTTCAGATCGAGATCCCCTTAGGACCGAGATCCCCTTCCAGCCGAGATTGCCTTCGGGTCGAGATCCCCTTCGGGCCGAGATTACCTTCGGATCGAGATTCCCTTCGGGCCGAAATTGCCTTTCAGACATCTAACAAAATTACCTCCGGGCAGAGATCGCCTTCAGAACATTAGAGTTTTATTGACGTCAACGTCTGTGTCTATGCCCTTACTGGAAGAGATTGTTAAACATGAGGGTGTGAAAGATTTCATGGGTTGGCGTTGTTGGGATCCTGGTGAAGGGCATGACAATATTTATACCAGAGTGACGCAGTTAAAGCTTGATGATGGTTTACTAGTCTCAACTAAATCCAACTATGTGCATATGGTCCAAAAGCAGCCCAGAGTTTTCAACGGATATTACTACCAACGTTCGCACTTGGCTTGGGATTTGAGCATCGATGAGTTTGAAATTTGGTTTCATTGGGATCCTGGTGACTCTGGGCATGGCAACAATTATATCAAAGTGGAGCAGTGGAAGCTTGATGGAGAGTTACTTTTCTAGCTTCCTTCCAAGCACATGGTCATGTTGCGGCTTGAGGGTTCTAGTGGGTACAGTCATCAATGTCCGCGCTTAGTTTGGAATCCTGGAGTATCGATGATGAATTGCTTGAGGGCAAGCAATCTTTGGGCGGTGAGGATTTATAATGTCCCCATTTTTAATAAATTATTTTTATTTAATTATTGGTCCCAAAATTTAAATAATATTATAAATGGACCTTTCATTAATAAAAGGGGGGGGAACCCATTTTTATTATTATTGTCAGTAGGTGTTTGTCGTGTCAGCATTCTTTTGTAAACCCTCAGGAGTTTCTCCAAAGGGGTATTTATAAACGGCGTGTAGGATGTATTTTTCATGCTGAGATTTATATTTGATTTGTATTTGCAAATTCTTGTTGGGATTCTGTTGTTCGCCATTTCGGAGCTGAAAGACCCTCCCTATTTGGTTTGTTGCAGTTTTGGTGGGATTCGACCCTCACCCTACTCTACTTGTTCTGCTTGTATCAGATCTAGCAAATCCAAAGCTCCGTCAATAAATTCAATAAGATCTTTTTGGCAATCATATTAGTCGGTGTATTACTCTGTGTTTGCAAATTCATATCTAATTATCTGCGAAGACTTCAACCGGGCGTCTGGAAGGCATCATCCCTCATCCGTTCCCACTATAGGACTTCCATCACCTCAACTGTACGGCCCAAGCAACTTCCTCAACAATTTGCCGCCGAGACATAATTCACCTCCAAACAAAATTCACCTCCGGGACATAATTCATTGTCGAGATAGAATTTACCGTCGGGACAGAATTTACCACCGAGACATAATTCACCTCTAGATGGAATTCACCGCCGAGACATAATTCATCGCCGGGACAGAATTTACTGCTGGCACAGAATTCACCACCGAGACATATTTACCGTCGGGATAGAATTTACCGCCAGGACATAATTCACCTTTGGACAGAATTCACTGCTGGGACATAATTCACCGCCGAGACAATTTATCGCTGGGACAGAATTCACCACCGGGACAGAATTCACCGCTGGGACATAATTCACAGCGGGGACATAATTCACCTCCAGACGGAATTCACCGCTGGGACATAATTCACCGCCGGGGCAAAATTTACCGCCCGGACAGAATTCACTGTCGGGACAGAATTCACTGCTGGGACATAATTCACAGTCGGGACATAATTCACCTCCAAACGGAATTCACCGCCAGGACATAATTCACCGCCGGGACATAATTTACCGTCGCGATAGAATTTACCGTCGGGACATAATTTATCACCGAGACATAATTTACCTTTGGACAGAATTCACCGCCGGGACAGAATTCACCTCCGGACCAAAATCACCTTTGGGACATTACATGCAAGTTGATTTTTGAGTGAATAAAAAGCAAGTATTTTTCAATCTTTGAGTTGAGGAGACTTGTGGGATTATTTGTGTTGCTATAGAGAGACCCTTAAATCTGATTTTGTGTAGACTTTGTGCTATAATTGTCAATTTGTGTTATTTAAGAGTGAATGCATAGACTTTGAGTTGTGGTTCATATCGATATTAAGGATAGAAAAGAAGTTTCATGTGTTCAAGTCTTTGTACTTATCATATTGCTGCTTCATAGTTTAAAACCTTTTCAGGATAGTGTATATGTCTGTGAGTTTATACATATATTCCTTAGTCTATAGTCAACTAGTACGCTTAACAATTAATCTTTCGGTTGATTTTGAGTTTATTGGTATTATTGCACCAACTAGTACTTAATGGTGAAATTGTAAAAGTTTTCAGTTTGTAGAAGTGTATCTTTGTGAAAGTGAAATCCTTCCTGAAGAAAGAGGAAGTGATACGTGAAACACCCAATTTAGATTAAAATTGAGTTTCTTGTTAAGTTTTAGTTGAATTAGTTGCAATAAGAAGGGTGCCTCCCCTAAGTTGAGAGGAGAGATTATTTCACATACATTGTGTCTAAATATCCCATTTTGCAAGTATTGTGTCTACAAGTACCTACAAAATATTTAGCCAATAGAACTATCATGAAATTTCCTTCTTATATCTTGCGTTGGGCATGAGGAGTTATGTGTAAAGGATATGACTCATGTCTCTTCTTAATAGCACCACTTAATATTTTAATCATTCATTGCATTATAAATCTATTTCTTAACCAATCACTGCAAACTACATTTTATGATTACAAGTAATTAAGTCTCTAGCTTTTAATATGGTCATCGCTATCTATCAGGATAGCTTACTTCCTTTATGCATCCATGTCTTGATATTAACGCTGCCACTTTATAAGTCTAATCACCTTATCATCAACGGCTCCTTTCGATCACTCACTGCTCTATTAATCTTTATATGTTTGCTAATCATTGTAGATTATCATCAGCTTCTAGTGTCATTAGACATAAGAAAATATAATACGAATTTTGTTAAATTATTGTTAATATAGTGTGATTAATTAAATACAAGATTAATATTTATAGTATTAAAAAGATTAACATTATAATATTATTTATTAGATACAATGATTGATATTGTATTGATAAATTATATTATTATATTATTTTATATTATTATAATATTCAATATAAAGATCAATATTATAATATTATTAATTAAATGTAAGGATTAATATTATAATATTGTTAATTATGAATTAGACTAATTAGTAATATTATATTGATGAGTGTTATTATTGGTATTGATTAATATTAATTTGATTATCATTATAGATTGATTGATTATTAATATTGATTGGTTAATTGATTTAATAATTTCTATATGATCGAGTGGTTAATTATTGACTTACATGGTTAAGAAAATATATTTGTATTGTGTATTCCTTAATTATGGGTTAGTGACACGGGGAGGACTATAATGTCCCCAATTTTTAATAAAGTAAACTAATTTAATTAATTAAGTGCTCCTAAAATTTAAATTATATCATAAGGATTTAAATATTTAATTTAATTATTAAATAAATGGGCCAAAATAATAAAATAATAAATAAAACGATGTTTGCCCATTGTAACTTTCCAGAAACTTCTTGGAGGCCTTTATAAGGCGTTGACTAGCATCATAGATAATCATCATCGTGGAGTTATCTTTCTTGTTTGTTTGCGATTCCAATTGGAATTGAGACTTGTGTCGAGTTTCGAAGGTGGAAAATCCTCCCTAGTATATAATTGCAGTTTTGGTGGTTAGTAGCCACCCCAGTCTATCGTTGGAGACATTGCTTCAAATATTTCACTTTGTACTTCATTGTCAAAGTTGTAAAGTCTCATTTGGAGACTAACTCAAAATTAAGGATATCTGCTTGCTGAAGATCTATTGATAAAATTTATAATATTATTGTTTGTTAGATCTGTGCACACATTGGTGCATGGCACCCAAGGCAACATCCTAGATGATCCATATGTTTTATGTTGTGTTTTGCTTTGTATTAACAGGATAGATCCTTGAGATCATCCTTTTCTTGATATGATCCAATTCGTGTGGTCAAGGATCCCTAAGGCACACCTATAAGCCTTGGGATGCCTTAGTCCACTTGGATTCTAGGTCTTTAAGTGATGTGTGGATTAGGTTTTTTGTGTGTTTTAGGTGTTTTGGGTAGGATACCAATGATTTTAAATCATTTGGAGCATATTTGATTAAGTCTATAGATTAAGGTCACAATCTAAGTCCTTAGGAGTGCAAGAATGCAAAACTTGCAAAAAAGTTGCAAATGTTGCAAAAGTTGCTTGAGAATTTCAAAATAAGTTGCCAATAGTAACAACTGTTCATGGACCGGTTGGAACTTATATTTGAACATATTTTAACATGCTAAAGCCTCTCCAAGAGGTTAGATCCTATAACTTGACATTTTGATGCAATTTTAATGAAAACCATCAGTTTTCCTAAGCAAAACCTATCTGGTACGGACGTGTACGGAAAGACGTGATCCAATAAATGACATGATTGGAAAACCTTGTGAATCTATGTTCTAACATAGCTGGATTGATTGCATTTG
The DNA here is from genome assembly GCA_027943335.1 of Chamaecyparis obtusa. Lineage (NCBI taxonomy): Eukaryota > Viridiplantae > Streptophyta > Pinopsida > Cupressales > Cupressaceae > Chamaecyparis > Chamaecyparis obtusa. Next base: position 374,456 of record BSBK01004240.1, read on the forward strand.
GATCTGTGGGGTTAAAGTTATAATCAATTTTGTTGAAGCAATCAAGAAAAGAGCCTAATTCAGGCTTGTCATACAAATGGAGGCATAACTTGCAATTTCACTGGTGGAATTCCCAAACCACTTGGTAAATGCAGGTTAAGAATGTATTATACATGATTCCTAAGGCTCAGGGTAAGATCTAGCGGTCTGGAGGGTTTTGCATCAATACCTAGGTTGAATATCTCTATGTATTTAGCCAGTCGGTTGTGTGTAGGGGTGTGCAGTCAATTGATTTGATTGATGAAAGCAGTTTGAAGGTGGATTTGAAGCATTTGGAAGAAGTTGAGGTTTTCTAAAACCTTGCATTGGTTCTATGTACCCATCCTTAACTTCTCATGTTGTAAACCAAGCCTAATCTGGCCAATTAGGTCTGTGTACCTTGTGTGGGTTGAGTGCTGCAGTAGAGTCAGTTCTTGGGACTTCGGGGATCTTAGGAGCATCCAAAGGGGTACTCAAATCTGCCCTTTGTTTGTCTAGATTTATCTGGAGTAGGAGATTGCACACCTAAAACCAGTTGGAGAGACCTAGTAGGATCTATAGTTTAGTTTGTGTTCAGAGCATTGTGGGTGTTGGGGAATCAAATTGATAGTTGATTCTTCATTCATATTGACTAAATAAGGTGTTCCAACCTTTAAGTTGGATAGAGAACTTCACTAGTGAAGATTTTTATGTTTTGCCCAAAATAGGGAAAGTGTCCCTAAGTCTTCAATTTGGAGGAATTGGTGAAAGACCTTAGGGTGTTGAGACAAAGTTGGAGAAGTGTCTAGACATCCCTACTTGGTTGATATACTTCATATCCGAAGGTTAGTGGGATTGGTTGGTGCCAAAATCAATTGGAGGAGTTGTGTAGGAAAGGGATCATTTCCTTGTCTTCTTGTTGTGCTCTCTGCATCAACATTGTGTTATTGTCACTTGTTATGCCCTCACATAATATTGCAAATTAAATTGGAAGACTACAAAAATTGTACCAAAGGGCATCAAGTGTCAAAGGGTGCTAGAGGGTGATGAGTGCCAAACGTTGTTGGAGGGTGTCAAGTGTCAAAGGTGACGAAGGTTGTGTCAAAGGTGCAGGGTGTTGGAGGCAGTATGCAATGTGTGGTGCATGGTGTACAATGTTGTGTGCAGTGTGCAACATGCAGAGTGCAGTTGTGTAGTGTGCCATGTACAGTGTGAGGCATGTGGCGTGCAGTCGTGTGGTGTGGGGCATGTAGTGTGCAATGTTTTGTCTGCGGTGAGCAACATGCAGCGTGTGGAGTGCATTCGTGCTATGTGCGGTGTGCGGTGTGCAGGGTGCAATGTGCTATTGGTACAATGGAAGGGTGTTGACTAGTACAGTGGAAGTGTGCTGATTTGTATGGTGGTATGGTGGAAGTGTGCTGACTGGTATGGTAGTAGTGTGCTGACCGATATGATAGAGATGTACCATTTGGTATAGTGGAAGTGTGTCATCCAGTATGGTGGAAGTGTTCCATATGGTTGAGGTATGTTGTCGGTACATTATAGTATCCATGATTTTATCATCTTATGCCTCAACCAACCAATCACGATTCTACTTGTATTAATCATCTCTTGAAGATGATATGTCTTTATTCATTAAAATAGTATAAACTTCCATGGCCACCAAAAAGGTATGTGCACTGGATATGTATTATATTTTTGCTCCTCTTCCATCTTTCTAGTGTCATTGAAGAACTCATGGGATGCAGCGAACTTACCGCAACAAAGAAACAAAAGTATTTAATTTCTAATAGAATATCGATTTCAAAATCTCCACATAGGCATTACATCGATTACTAGCTAATTGCAGGAAATGTTTTGAATCAGATCACCAAATTGAGCATTGCACCAACACTCTATAATGTACCAAACAACAGACTAGGTCTCCTCCATACAACACTCACACTCTTCCCTTCAGTGACCCCTTCGTACACTAATGGCACCTCCACTGTACCGTGAACACTTCCATTGTACCGTACACACTTCCACCGTATCGTGCAAACTTCCACTGTGTCGTGCACACTCCCACTATACCATGCATCCTGTCAGCATACATACACACTTTTGTCATATCACACTTCCACTATACTAGTCGTTACGCTTCCACCATACTAGTCTGCACTTCCATCGTACCGTGCACACTTCCACCGTACTGTGCACAACACACTGCACACTGTACAAATGCACTTTGCATGTTGCACGCTGAATGTAGTGATTCGGCACCCGACACTCGACATCCTTCACCTCCCTTTGGCATTTGATGCCCTTGACACCCAACCTTCGACACTTGGTACCTAACAATTGAATATTATACTTAATTTATTTAGAAATATAAATGGATATTATTATATTCCAAGGTAACACAATAGATCGTAGATTAGAGCATATGAAAACCACGAAAATGAATTGCTATCAATTAGAGAGTTATATTCTCAGATTATATCCAGATGCACAAATTTGTCTTCGCAAGAAAACTTCACAAATTTGATAATGAAGTACACAACGAAATATCTCAAGTGATATCTCCAACGACAGACTAGGGTGGCTACTAATCACCGAAATCGCAATTATAGACTAGGGAGGGTCTTGCACCTCTGAAACTGCAAACAAGAACTCAATTCCAATTGGAATCGCAAATACACAAGAAAAGATTACTCCACGACGATTTCCTACATAACCAAACACAACCTTATAAAGGGCCCCAAAAAATTTCTCGAAGGGTTACAAGCAAGCCAACATAAGTAATTTATTACTTTTTATTTTATAATTACATTTATTAATTAAAGGGTTCGTAGGATATTATTAAGTTTGGTACCACTTAATCAATTAATTTAATTAAATCACTTCCCGTTTCTTGGGGACATTATAGTCCTCACCGCCTAGAGATTGTTTGCCCTCAAGCAATCTATCATCAAACCGTTTGCCAACTGTGAAGCTCCAGGATACCAAACCAATTGCGGGTGTTGATAGCCATATCCGTTGAAATCTTGATTCCGCACCATAATTGCGAGCACCACCTGCAAATCCCTACAAGCTTTTGCTGCTCGACTTTGATATAAACATTGCCCTACTCAAAGTTGAGAAATAACTTATCAAAATCCAACTTGCTTTCTCCATATAGATGCCACTCATAAGGAGAATGGTAATCATGCACGCCTCATGCCCAATCAAAGAAAAAACTTCATACTCAACCAACTGAAGACCATGCTCATTCAAAGGGTCATTGGTAGAGTCCCCATTTCCATGAAATTGATCGTCCAATGTTGGCTTCACAGACTGTCATATACCACCCTGAATAGAAACTAGTAATAATAAATAATGATTATAAGATCGAAATATTAATAATATTATAATAAATAAATAAACCAACTTATATAATTATATAAATAAATAATATATATCAAACATCATATATTTTATTATATGATATATCATTTATATAACAATAATTAACAATATTAATATAATAATAATTAACAACATATAATAATAATATATCATTAACTCTAGATAATAATAAAATATTATTAACATATTATTAATATAATAATTATAATATATCAATGAATGAATATATTAATAATATAATATAAAATAATAATAATAAGAAATAATAAATATAATATATTAAATGATGATAATACAATACATATAGTAATTATAATTAAAAATATAAAGCGGCAACTTCTCATAGACCTACGAAATTAACCATTCTCCATGATAGCAAGCTTAGTAACTCAGGAATAGAGTAGCGATGGCCAGATACCAAGCATGGATACCGTGCCTTAGTTCAAGGATGATCACATTATCATTACAAAGGATATTGATGTTTAATAAGGTTGACCGACCAAATATTAAATAGATTATAATATATCTAATCGGTATTGCTCAAGCAGTCGATAATCTAAGTCAATCATAGTTAACTTGTGGGATATCGATTAAGGATATCCACTATCGATTAAGGATATCAATATAGTGAGCTTGATAACGAAAAGGTGCGGGCATACAACAGTTATCTCCTTGTTTTTAATGAGATTAGTAATCATGATGAAAAAGCGTGAATATGAATGAATGAATGAAGATTTTTAATGACGTCCACGAGACCATCAGTCTAAGGGACCAACAAGAGCACAGCCCTAAACTAACTCCATAGTCTTTTCCATAGTCGCTCTCCTGCTGTGAAACTTGACGATCCAACTAGCTGTCTGCTTGATCTTATCCTCCTCAAATAAATAGCACATGCTGCCATCTTTCGGGATGTCCCTGTATTGAACCCGAATGTCATCATAAGCCATGCATTCGAAGAGAAAGTGCCATTCCATTTCAATTGTGCCCTTTTCGCAGAACCTCAAAATCCTCTCTTCCCACTCCTCTTTGGGCCTTTTCAATCTACCAGTCTCGCATCTCAAATGGTGAGAGCCTGTCCTCAACAGAGCCAACAACACTCTAGGTTTACCTTTAATAGCTGTCCCTAGATATGCCTTATATCCCTATGCTCATTGGAAGGGTTGAACACTTCTATATAGTGCGCCTTTTTCCGCCCCATATTATTAGACCACATAGCAGTTAGAAATTTATCCATGACAAACTTCTTTATTTCCATATTTGTATTCGAGCAATCTTGTAGCTTGATGTTCCACTTACTCAGCCACTTTATGTTTTGTTTCATCCAAGTCTTCTTCCTAGAAAACAAACCCTCTTTCATTGCAATTTTGGGCCATCGTTCGTTATCCATGTTTTCAAGTTTCTTTAAATAACTTATTAACTGGGTAATCGCTGCAGCCTCCAATGGGAAGATGCCAGATCCGCTAAAAGAATTTCATAAGGTACCGAGGCTTTGACCTTGATATTGCTAGTGATTAAATGCTTTTGAATCTTCTCTAATTGTCTCCATCCGCACCTTGTCATGCTGCCCCCCCAAACCTCGCTGCCGTAGAGAACAACCAGTGTGACCAGCAAACCGAAAAGGATTTTCTTAGTTTTCCAATCCCACAGCTCAGCTTTTCTGCACCTATTTTGAAGGAGATAGAAAGCTTTCCAACCTCCTTGTATCCTTTTAGCCCTACTAGTTTCCCATCTTAGACTATAATGAAAGTCAATCCCCAAATACTTGTATTCTTTCACCATCTATAACGGACTGCCTTCGAAGAGAAAAATAGTATGGTTCTCTTTTCTTTTCAAAAAAAAACTCATAATTTTTGTCTTGGTAATGTTCACTTGCATTCCCACTTCCTGACAAAAGCATTCCAAAGCCGCCAACTGATCTCTTAGTCCCTAGGCAGTTTTTGAAATTAAGATAAGATCGTCAGCATATAAAAGAAGCTTCACCACATACCCTGCCAAATGGACTCCCTCGCCATCAATTCTGTCTAACCATGCTATGAAGGAAAGCGACTTATTGAGGTTATATGAGGGAATCGGAGAAATATATATACGGAAGGAAGAAGTCTAAAAGGGGCATCAACAATTTCAGTCATATAGGAACAAGCAAGGATCGACGGAGATAAGAGCGTATCCAACACTTAGGCAATTAATATCGAGGAGTTTAGAAGAGACAATAGGCACCCTTCAACAGTCCAACCGACAGTATTAACAGTCAAACAACATTTTCTTAAGATCAATCAGTAACCACACAAGTAGGAAGAAGCATACTCACGCCGACTCTCAATACAAGAATCATGGATAGCAACCTCATATCTAATATTGAATTGCAGTAGTTGTCTTAGAAGTTTAAGGTCATAACAGAGACAAGATCATCGCCGGTAAGGTGGTGGAAATATATTTGATGTTATATTAATAAGAAGATTCTATGTTGGCACTCCCAGTACATGTAAGGCTCACAAATTAAATTCTTAAGATCGTAGCATTCCATGATCTCTTAGATCCCTTAGTCCAGACTCAAAGTGCATAGATATAATCAGTAGTGGTGAAGATAGATTAAATCTGTGAAGGGACCATTTGGGGATCATTACAGGAAGACAAACATGTCCTTTGGAGCGTGATTTGTCATTCTAATCAGAAGACACAAAGAGACATTGAACATCTTTCAAATGGGGAGTATTACAGGGGAAGAGAATAAATAGTATATAACTGCATAGGCTCAAAATTGACTAAGGTATAGCAATATATTTGGAAGAACAACATAGCTTGAAGTTGCAATCATTTGAGGATTGATCTGAGACAACAGCCTATCATGTCTAGTGATATCTATATATTTTCATAATCAAAATTCAGCTAGCAGATATAGAAAGCATTGGTGAGAGCAAAATAAATTGTTCGATATTATATCATTATACCAGACATATCATTATTCCTTTAATACTAAACAACAATGATAATCTATATGACTTCCCTTAGTGGATTAATGAGTAAGCAATTAATAGAGTAAGGGAGAAAGTTAAGATAATTGTCACTTGATCTCTAGGTAGTTTAGTGGGGACATTACACAGACTTAGCGCAAGCATCTCCCTCACTCTTGTGGTTGTCTTGAAGATTTAGGTGATCTCTACTTGAAGGGACAATTGTTGATTCTTCTCCATCGTACGACACCCACACTCTTCCCCATGGGGATCCCTTTGTATGCTAATGACACCTCTACTATACTGTGCACGCTTCCTCAGTATTGTGCACACTTCCACCATGTCGTGTACACTTCCACTGTGTTTGCACACTTCCACCATATGTACACACTTCTGTTGTAATGTCCACACTTCCACTGTACTAGTTGGTATGCTTCAACTCTACCAATGTTCACTTCTACTGTACTATACACACTTCCACTTTACTATGCACAACATGCCTCATACTGCACACCATACGACTACACTCTACACATCACATGTCACATTGTCATGTCCCCATTTTGGCTAACATCGTTTGGCATGACGGATTTGCCTATCATTGACTCTCGTAGGCAAATGGTTTGGAGAGAGGGTCATTATGTTGATCATTTGATTGCATATCGCTGACAGAGCCTACATTCGGTAGAGCCTACATCCAGTTTGGGCCTACATGCAGTTGTAGTGGAGCCTACATCCAGAGTGAGCCTACATCCAGTTTGAGCCTACATCGAGTTGTAGTAGAGCCTACGTTCAGTCTTGAGCCTACGTTCAGTCATAGTTGGGCCTACATTCAGTTATGAGACATTTGGGCCTACATTGTTATAATTTTGAGTTGAGAAATGTACTTTATTATTATAATGTTATTTTATTATAAAGTACATTATAATTGGATGTTTCTAGAAGTTCTAGCAACTTCTCAAGGAAAAGAATAAATAGAGGGCTTGGGCTTTCATTTGGACATGCTTGGATTTGGGATTTCTTCTACTTCTTCATTGTGAAGCAATTTGTAGCCTTGTGGTCTGCAAATACTATTCAATCTTTGGGAACGAATCACTCCCCTAGATTGGCATAACTGAGGTAGTGAAATATCTACTGAAGGGTTGCAAGTTTGGAGTTGGTACTCAGCCATCTCATTGGTACTTCATTGAAAATTCGTTGTAAGGGTTTGTTTGTGGTTGGAATAAGGGTTTGAGTTCACTTATTGCATTGGTGAATCATCTTGGTGAAAGATTGAAGACGATATTGCACATTCTCAGACATTTCATATCAGGGCCTGGAATCAAAGTTTTGTTCATATCTCCTAATTCCCTTGGAGAATATTTTTATGCTTTTGGGAGGATCTTTGTACATCCCTGGTGGTCCATTTCATAGCAATTTGGGGTGTTAAAAACCCTCACTGAATTTCCTAGAGAAGCCGTACAGTACGGCCAGGTACGGCCCTGTACTTGCAGGCAGTACGGCAGAGTTGGGAGGTGGAGTTCGGGACTGTTCCAGTCTGTATTGCATCAGCGGTCTTCATCAGACATTGGGAAGCGATTAACAGGTTGGATTAATGGTTTTTGGTTGCATTTGATGACAAGGAAATTGTAAAAATTGCATGTCTCAGTCACTGCTACAGCAGTCATACTTAGTCACTGTTATAGCATATTCAGTCAGTCATTTATATTGTCAATTGTCATTATAGTAGCATGTTTTTGATGGTACTTTGAATGGAGTAAATGAATGCCTTGTATGTTCATTGTATCAGTCATGTATGCAGTCCATAGTATTCAGACTTTGCTATAATACAAACAGTTTGTAGTGATCATAACAGAGATCAGATTTGGCATTGATATTTGTAGTATTGTCTAGTGTTGGAATCAGTCATTCATTCTCAGAAAAAAACAGTCAATAGATAATCAGACATTGATAGTTGCATTTCATTTTGTTGTCATGAATCAATGCTCATTGTAATTGTTTGAATCAGACCTAATCTACAGTCAGATTTGAGAAGTCCGTGATATATTGGCTTTGCATTGTCATTTCATTTTATATTGGTATTGTTATCTCAATTGCATTTGGTGCCCAAACAATAAATTCATTGAAACACATCATTACAAGCAAAACATTTCAGTGCATGCCATCTGTTTCACGAATTGCCACAGTTCAGATTTGGGGTGTTTTAGTGATCCTACTAGTGAGGGTCATTACACACATGCAACAATTTGGCATGCTTCGACACTTGACACTCGACACCTTTCGGATTTGATGCCCTCTGACACTCGACACCCTTTGGCTCCCTTTGGCACTTGACACCTTCAGCACTTGGTACTTGTCAAAATATTATACTTGATCTATTCAAAAATATGAATGACTATTATTATAATCCAAGGTTGTTAAAAGATTGTGGATTAGAGCATATGCAAACCACATGAATGAATTGCTATCAATTGGAAACTTATATTTTGAGATTATATGCAGATGCGCAAATTTGTCTTCGCAAGAAGACTTCACAAATTTGACAATGAAATACACAGTGAAATATCTAAAGCGATATCTCCAATTATTGACTAGGGTGGTTGCTAACCACTGAAACTGCAATTATAGACTAGGGAGGGTCTTGCACCTCTGAAACAACAAACAAGAACTCAATTCCAATTAGAATCACAAATACAAAAGAAAAGACAACTCCACGATGATTTCCTACAATACCAAACACGGCCTTATAAAGGGCTCCAAGAAGTTTCCCAAAGGGTTACAAGCAAGCCGACATAAATAATTTTTTTATTTTTATTTTATAATTAAATTGATTAATTAAAGGGTCCGTAGGATACTATTTGTTGGCATTAAGTGATGATAACCGGTAAGGCTACTATCGGTACCAGTGTTGTCATTGATTGGCAAAAAGAGTATAGAGACTTGTCATCTCTATGAAAGGAAGATGGTTTGGCAGAAGTAGTGGCCATTAAACGAATACCACCAGTCACTATACAAAACATCAGCAACCGGGTAGTGTATTCAGTATAGCAAAGGAGGATTCAACCGAGGACCTGGCTACAACCGGTGTAGTCAAATACAGGGACAACAACACCAAACCGGTGTCAACAATACAATTGAGGACGGTGCAACTGGTGAGCCAAGGAAAGGGACAGTAACAAGTCAACGACCCTTGTTCACAGCATCAGTATCTCAACCGATCTATTAATGACTCCGGTATGAACCGAGGAAGTCATAGTCAAACTACCTGTTCTAACCGACTCTTTGACCAAGATTTTTTGCACTAATTCAAAAAGTCTTTGAGTAAAGCTGGTGATTAGTTTGAGGCACGTCTGGAGGTTTTAAAGCCGAAATCAGTGGCTTTAAAACAAAGCGTTATCTCCTATGAAGGAAAGTTGCTTGACACGCAACTATTGTTTTCTTCATAAGGCTGATAAAGCAAGTGCATGCATTGGATGTTTCCTCAGTGAACTGGTACTCCACTGAGTAATGAATCTGATAAGGATCTATAATTAGGTCATGAATACTAAGCACAATTAGGGGTAAGACTCTATATATTCTTCTACTTACGAAGAATAGGAGTTGCCTTCATTTTGCCAGAGAAAAGAGTGAACTTGAAAAGCTCAAGAGAAGCTAGGGTAAATTAGAAAGAGGAGAAAAGAAAGAAGTGTGTGCAGACAAGCACAACAGTAGAGGAGAACACACCTGTAGCGATCAGTGACGATTCTCAGTTGAGTATAAACAGAGATCTTATTAGGCTATGCAAAGCCAATTGTAAAAGGTCAATCTTCTATTGTTTTCTAGGAACTACAATAGTTAAATCCCAGTATTTGGGTGGACTCTAACAAGTCTCTTGTATCAAATCCCTTAACCGGGTGACATCTTGTAAGGTGTTCAAAGTTCTTTAATCAGGCAGGCACTAACCGGCCTTATTGTAACAAATCCTTTAACCGGGTTGCACCTAGCAGTGTGTTATTATCCTTTAACCGGGAAAGCTCCTTACAGGGCGTACTCCAAAAGAGTACAAAATTTGTGAGGTCTCCTCACACTGTGGTTTTTACCCTAACGGGGTTTTCACATGATAAATCTGGTGTCACTGAGTGATTGTTTGCTTACTATTATTATATGCTTATATCTAACTGCCTTTCAACTGTAAGTTTACTTCACCAAATCTAGAGAAAAGAAGTTTTAGAGGTGCTGATTCACCCCTCCCCTCTCAGCACCGGTTGGGACTGTCAATTGCTATCAAAGCCTAGTCTTGTTTTCTTTGCCTCTTAACCGCATAGAGAAAAAGGCTAGATGATGACAAAGGAAGGACCAAAGTTTTCAAAGGAAAACTTCACCTTGTGGTGCAGCAGAATGAAGCTATATATGAAGACCACCAGAGACCAGTACTGGAGTCATGTTACCATTGATTACACTAGACCCACTGGCACACTGACACCCGATCAACAGAAGATCAAAACCGAGCACACGGCTTCTCAGGACATGATAGCTAACACGCTACCTGATCATGTTTATGCTGAGATTGAACATCTTGATTCTGCCTTCAAGATGTGGGGCAAGCTGCAAACGGTCTATGGAGGGGATCCAAATGTTCAAAGAGGCAAGGTTGAAAGCCTCAGAGGAAAGTATGATGACATGAGAATGAATGAATGAGAAGACATCGAGCAATATAGGAACCGGATCAAAGAGGTGATCAACTCCATCAGAAGCGTTGGAGGAACGCTCAGTGAAGAGGAGGTGGTGAGAAAAATACTGAGAACTCTCAGACCTCAGTATGCCATCAAAATCTCTGCCATTCAAGAGCTCAGATCGGTGACCAAATATCAAGTCACCCTAGACTCCCTAATCGGTAAGCTGGCTGCTTTTGAATTAAGTAATTTTGATAATAGCTTACCCATCCAGGAAGCAACTTTTAAGTCCTCTACCAATATCTCTTCCACCAAAAAGGGAAGAGAAACTGGTAATTTCTCTACCGGTAAGACTGGTAACCTTGTTAAGAATCTTCTCTCAGAGGAGATGAAGCAAGATGAGTTTGAAGCACTCATCGCTAGGAGACTCCCTAGAGGGAAAGGGAAGTACAAGGGAAAGCTCCCTTTGAAATGCTTCTCTTGCAACAAGATAGGACATATTGCTGCAAGGTGTCCTGATAATGAACATAAAGATAAAAGAGACCGGTTCAAGAGAAAAGCAAAGAAGGAATGCTACCTTGCAGAGGAAGGAGTCACGAATAATGAGTTTGAAAACTCAGATGATCCAAAAATTGCATTTGTGGCAATAAAGGAGGAGATCCCTGTGATAAGTGAAATTGCGCTTATCTCACGATCACATCAGTACGATGATTGGATCATCGATAGCGGATGCACTCACCACATGACTGGTGACAAGAACAAATTCATCAGCTTGGAGCTCAATGACAACGGATCAGTTACCTTCGGAAATGATGCTCCCTGTGCCATTAAAGGTAAAGGCTCTGTTGCACTCTACAACGATGCTGTCTATGAAGATGTGTACTGGGTTGAAGGACTCAAGTACAACTTGATGAGTGTTGCACAACTGAATAACAAAGGATTCCTGTTGGATTTCGGACAAGGTTCGTGTATAGTGAAGAATCAAGCCGGAACCCATGTTGCAACCAATAGACAGAGCAAAGGTAATCTCTTCTACCTAGACTTAATGGAAGGAGCTTGTCTCATAGCCTTGGTCAAAGGAGAATCAAGCAAAATCTATCTTATGACCAAAGAAGACAATAGCTGGTTATGGCACAAGAGCCTTTGCCACATAAACTTTGACAGTATTGTCAAAGTGAGCAAAAAGAAAATGGTAAGAGGACTTCCTGAGATTACAAAGCCCATCAAGGGTGTTTGTAAAGATTGTCAGTTAGGAAAGCTGACCGGAACATCTTTCAACAGTAAGTCCTTCTCTGCTGAGAATGTTCTAGAAAAGCTGGTGCGGTTTTGTTTATGGGTCACGTGGTGAATTGTATGGCTGCGAATTACAATTTAGTGGTTGTGATCTAGCCAGGAGGCCACGTCAACACTACAAGTGGCTACGTTTATCTATCTATTAGCTGTGATTTCATTTTGGTGTCTACGATTTTGCTATTGGGCTGCGTCCATCACCATTGAGGCAGCGTATGACTCTTACAAGGGCTGCGAGCATGTATATGCAGGCTGCGATTGCATATAATGAGGCTGTGATCTCTGTTTTAGGCTGCGAGTTCATTGAATGGGCTGCGTTTGGAACAATTGTAGCAACAACAACTTATATACTTCAATAAGGTGCATAACTATAATTTTTAATTTGAATTGCATCAAAATATATTGTATATATATTTGCAAATGAAATAGATTCAAAATTTGTGTATTTAGAATTTAGTTTGCATTCCTATATTGTGAAAAAAGCCAAAACACATTATTTATTCCCGAATCAAATAAATTGGCAAGAATGTTCAAAAAAGTCAATGTTTAAAACCAAAATCATTGCAAAAATGGCAAAACTATATTTATCAGCTTAGTCAGAAGTTGGAGCCGGTTGGGCTCTTTATAGTGTAACGTCCCCAATTTAGCAGGTTCCTATAGTTGGGCATGGTCAGTTCATTATTGCGACCCTTGTGAGCCGATAGTTGGATTTGAGGGTTTCTGTGATAGTCTTGCTATTTATAGTAGTCTATTTTCGGGCGGTTGCTATTTTTGGCAGTCCAATGGAGGCTCAAGGAGTTGAGCATCCGGAGCATTTAACAAAGCCTTTTCTCGGAGCTTAAATAGTATTTTGCATATGGAGTTGTTAATTAAGCTTAGCTTAATTAATGACTTATGGGTTTATTGTTCTATTTGAATGGTGTGTGGAGGAAGATTCTCAAGTGAAAAGAGTGCTCATGAAGATACTCGGTTTGGAGTGTGAAGAAGCTTCTTTTAATTATTATTAAAGAAAAGCCTTGAGAAATTTTGAAACATCTTTTTATGCAACTTGTTTATGTGAAAATAAAAAAATGGGTGAGCTCTCAAGGGTTTGGTCATGGTCATGAAGAAATTTTGAATTTCTTCAGATTTTTCTTACACTTTGAATTGGATACACATGCCAATGAATTGTGTTAATCTACTGTTTATGCTGCGATGAAATTGGAGACTGTACGACATTGGAGGTGAGCCACAATCTAATGCTGCAGATAGGATCAGGGAAGCAACGTTTCTCCTTGTAAGTGCAGACTTAGCATTTGGTGGTTGCGAGAGCCTTGTGGAGGCTGTGAACAATTGCAGGAAAGCCACGATAATCCCTTGGGTGGCTGCGTGGAGTTCAGCAAGCCACGCTAGTGAATGTGGGCTGCATCAAGTATAAAGAAGGCAGCATTAACTCTTGAGGAGGCTGTGATATTAAGGGAGGATGCTGTGTCAACACTAAGGAGGTTGCGTCAGCCCTCAAGAAGCTATATCACTCTTCTAGGAAGCTGCGAAGCAGCTATATGGTGGTAGCTTACAGAAAGCTAAGAAGGTGCACTATTAATATAGATAATCAGCAATGTTCCTACATATCATTGATAATATCATGTAAATGAACCATTGTGGAAAATAAATAAATTAGAATTACCTTTATTGTTTATGCATTGTAATTGTCTTCTATATTTTGAAAATACAAAAAAAACATATATTCAAAAATTACAAAAAAATTGCAAAACAATCCAAGAAACCAAAAAAAAAGTGAATTCTCTAGCATAGAGCCAGCAGGGTTCTTTACAGAAGCCAGCTAGTTTACAGGTCATGTTACTCCCAATTGGTCTCAATGGGGTGTCTACCTTATCAATTTCCAACAAATTATAAATCCTAGTGTCACCTGCTTTGTTATTAGGTTCATTCTCAAGTGATTATTGAAAGGACAGTCACTGATGTTCTCTTCACACTTTAAAATGTTTTTCTTATGGGATTCTTCTTCACTTTCAAGTGTGTCCCATTGCTAAAAAGATGGTCTTCCATCTTTGAAAAATAGTCTATTTTTTTGTAAAAAGTTTTGCCTTTCCTTTATCTTCTCTAGCCACTAGATTGAACTCAATTGAGGTCCTTCCTGTGCATCTTTTGCTGCATGCTTTGAACTGGAACATAGTTACCCTGCATAGGAAGATGGATTTGGCTTGATGCAAGTCATTTTGAAATTGACTTTTACATTGAGATTTTTCCTTAAGAACTTTTTGTCTGGTCCTCAACTTGTTTCTCATGTTCAGAGTAAGTGGTTTTACAAGCATCTCTTTGATTGACTTAAAGCTATTTTACAAACTGTCATCATACAGAACATACAATAAAGTACTAATTCAGATTTGTTCTGGGAAATAATTTAAAAAAAGCTTTACTTGAATTTTGTCTTATGATATTGGGTGTCATTTTTTGGCACAACATTTTGGGATTTAGTCGTTTTGTTTCTCTAATGAATATTTAATTTATTTTTTGTTACAGTATGTTGGGCTTTGTTTTCCTACACATGTTCATGTATGCAGCAGATTTGTACTTTTGGCGACGTTTCCGAATCAACTATCCCTTCATCTTTGGATTTAAGCCAGGAACTGAACAAGGATTCAGAACTGTGTTTCTAATCACCACAGTACTCTCCATAATGTCCCTGGCTGGTGCTATTTCATCTGTGATGTCACTAAGTGGTAACAAAGATGCAAACTCTTATCCAAGATATGCAGAATTTGTTCCATTAATTTTGGTTGTGGTAAGATAACACGAAGGTTTTTTTATTCCATTGTTATAATTCTACTTTGGAGTTTCTTAGCATTTGATTATTGAAGAAAACAGATCGCTTTCTGGTTTCCAAATAAATGAAAGGAGGGATATTATAAGGAAAAATATGTAATGTGGAAACATAGCAAGATTAAGTTGCATAGAAGATCAGAAATATATTTTGATATTAAGGGAAACTAATTTTCACATTACCAATTTACGGGTCATCTTGTTTGAGTGCAATTTTGGGCTTGCTTACAGATTCTAGTGCTAGCACTATTTTTACCATTCAAAGTTTTTTATCACTCAAGACGATTTTTCTTCCTTCGGAGTGCAGTTCACTGTATATGTACCCCTTTTTACAAGGTACTTGTTAATCATAATTTCCTATGATATTTCATTCATAATCTGAGCTCTATTTAAGGAAAGCTTATATCATTTTTTTCTCTATATCGCAGATTTCACTTCCTGACTTTTTTTTGGCAGATCAGCTGACCAGTCAGGTTTGTTTTCTTCCATTCACGCAGGAAGTTGATGTCACAATGTCTGCCATATGTCTAAAAGTTTGGTACTGGTGCTTCATTATTATCTTTATGAATCCGATGTATTAGTAGATTCAGTACAATTACTTTAGGATGCAACCATTCCTACCAAAAATATTATATAATAATAATAAGTGTGTTAGATATGGAAGTATATTACTAAAATAGTTTTTGAAACATGAAAAATTGGCATTGCTACAAAAGATTGTGAAAATTAATATTGGATTTTATAAGATAATAGAAGGAGATAGGCAGGTGGGTGAGAGATTTTCTATCTTTTTATCCTTTATTTTCTTTTGATCGTCTCCTTGGAGTCCTCTGCCATTTTATTGCTACTTGTAACCTTCTATGGTGCTCTTATGATTCTTGACATTTTCCATTTTAATGAGAATAGTAAGTTTCATTCAATGGGAAAATATTTACAATGAGGGCAATTTAAAGCCCTCAATACTAATTATTCAACATTGATGCATGCATAGAGAGCCACTCGGGATTTCTAACTAAGAGTTAAGATTGCTTAGTTTAAAAGGGTGTGAATCATTGTGTAATGGTCTGCCTAGTAGTTTTTTTTTGTTTTTTGGAGTTACGGAGTAAACACAATTCAACCAACAAAGATGCCTATATTGCTACTATGATATTGCCCACAGCGAATAAACAGATACGAATAACAAATACAACTTATACGCCAAACTGAAACTGAAAAACAAAAAATGCTGAGAGGGGGAGGGGGTGAATCAGTATTTTACTGAGCCTTTGCGTAAACTAGGAAACCAGAATTTAAAAGGCACACATCAAAAGAGATAGGACACAAATTATCTCGTGAAAACCCAAGGCGGGTAAAAACCACGGCATCACTAATCAGAAGGGCTACGACCCATTACAACTGAGAGCTACAACTCTCTTCTTCACTTAGTTGATTAGGCTTCAACCTAACCTTGAAGGCTACAACCTTCCCTTTTGAAGATTTGATAGAACCAATAACAAAAGTATATCCTTTGTCTTCACCACAGCATGAAGATGCTTAGGCTGCAGAAGATCTCAACTAATACTCCTATCCGGAAGTTGACTTCTAAAACTTCAGTTTTTCATGGGCATGCAAGAATCTGAAAATGATCCTATACAGGTTCCTCGTTCATTTTGCTGCTGAGAAAAAATTCTTTCTGAAGGTTGCACTGACTTCTAGAATAATCCTCACCTACTGCTCTTGCCCTTTTTAATCTTTATTGGCATTTTTAAAAAACCAGTCTCCCTTCACGAATTTCCTTTCTGCTATTTTTGACCAAACCGTGATGCATACTTTTATCTGGTCGTGTCCCCTCTTCTATTTAGCACATACCAACCATGGATTTTTTTTATTCATTCCCGCAAGAGTCTAGAATGTACACACGTTCAACCAAGCTCAAAACAAAAACGTCTTTTATTTACGGGACCCCTGTTTTTCACTTCTTCAGCCCGGCAGCTTCAAAATGCTTATGAAAAAATATTTTTGTATATCTCTCGTTTGGCGGAATCACCGTGGTTTTTTAAAAAGCGTGTCTCAGTTTTTTTCGAAAGACCTCTGTTTTTTGAAGTTCCTTTGAGTGGTTTTGCTGCCAAAAATAGAAGCGTTATATTTTCATCACACCCGCGCGGTAGTTGTATATCTCCATCTAGCGTACGCCTTTTAATTAGTCTAAACACCGTATTTTTAAAAAGGAAGTCCCCGAAACAATTCAGGTGAATTTCCCATAAGACAACTAATGCCTAGATATGTTACATTTGTCACACGGTTCAACACAGTCGCAAGGCTAAAAAGAGAATGCGCTGCAATTTAGAAAGAACCTCTCCAATTTGTGAACACGTGTACTACTGATAGTATGATGAAAAACGTTTTAGAATTTAAATTAGCAAACGTCCAAAACATTTCTGCACAAACTTGCTCATGGCGCACACACGATATAAGGAGCATGCAGTTTGTTTTTATGTGCCTGGCACACACGTATCCACTCGGGATCTCACCTTTTTTGAGGACGTGGAGCAGCTGAAATGGTTTAAAGCGTTCAAATCAATATTGGACATTACAAAAGACAACCTGTTTGACCTGCACACAGAGAAAAGAGTCCAACTGAAGTTGAATGTGCCAGCATTCAACACTTGTCATACCAGGGAGACCATAGATACTTTGCAGGCAGGGAGACCAGCTGAGGTGTAAAACACAACACACACACTCACAATAAGCTGCGACACTTGCTATAGACCATCCGCCTCAATCATCAATGACAAAAATGTAACAATCTCCTCCTTTGTGTCATTGATGGCAACTCCACCAATTCGCAAATCTGAAACAACTCCCCCTGAATAGCTGAACCAAACTGAAACTACTCTGAACAAATTTCAAATCTGAACCAACTTCCCCTGAAGATCTACTGCCCCTTTGTCATCAATGACCATGTAACAGAAATACAACAGCAGTTCAAAAGATGTAACAATGAAGAGCATCTATTGAAGACAAACCTTTCACTGAGGTGAAACAACACCAAGCTTGCTTCGAAGATACTCAAAATGATCTCGGGGTAGAGGTTTGGTGAACACATCAGCAATTTGTTCCTTTGAACAAACATAGTTCAACTTGATAGTATTATTAGCAACTTGCTCCTTCAGATAGTGATATTTGATTGGAATGTGCTTGGTGCGGGAGTGCATCACTGGATTTCTCGAAATATCAATGGCACCTGTGTTGTCACAAAAAATACAAATAGGATCAGTAAACTTAAGCTTATAGTCATGTAGAGTATTCTTCGTCTATATTACCTGAGTACAACAAGAGACTGCTACAATATATTCATCTTCAGCAATGGATAAAGAAGTGCAAGATTGTTTCTTGCTAAGCCATGAGACCAAATAGCCACCTAAAAAGAAAGCACACCCACTAGTGCTTTTCTTATCATCCACAGAGCCACCCCAATCTGCATCTGTATAGGCTGTAAGAGAGAAATCGGAACTCTTTGGAAACCAAAGACCAAGATCAACAGTGCTTTTCAAATACTTAAAAATTCTCTTAACAACATGAACGTGTGTTTGCTTTGGAGATGCTTGAAATCTAGCAACACAGCCAACAACCTGCATAATATCCGGTCTAGTGGTTGTAACAAACAATAGACTCCCTACCATAGATCTATAAAAAGTTTGATCAACAAAAGGAGACACATCATCCTTAGTTTACATCCGATTTCCATAGGAGTGCTAACCGGATTGCAATCTTCCATTTTGAATCTCTTAAGTAACTCTCTAATATACTTAGCTTGGGAAATGAAAACACCTTTAGAACATTGATTAATTTGTAGCCCAAGAAAGTAAGTTAACTCACCCATCATAGACATTTCGAACTCATCTTTCATACAAGCAGAAAATGTCTTAGACATTTTGACATTGTCACTACCAAAAATCAGATCATCAAGATAAATTGCAACAATGAGAATGCTGTTACCTTCCTCTTTAACATACAAGTTACTGTCTACATATCCCTTTTTGAAGCCCTGCTGCTGCAAGTAGTTATCCAGCCTCTCATACCAAGCTCTAGGAGCTTGTTTGAGTCCATAAAGAGCTTTTTTCAGCTTGCACACATAATCCACATTGTTAGAAATAAGGCCGTCCGGTTGGTCAACATAAATTTTTTTAACTAAATCTCCATTTAAGAAGGCAGATTTGACATCCATTTGAAAGACTTTAAAACTTTTAAAGGAAGCAAAAGTAAAAAAAAATTTGATTGCTTCTAATCTTGCAACTGGTGCAAATGTCTCACTAAAATCCACACCTTCAATTTGAGAATAACCTTTGCAAACTAAACGATCCTTGTTCCGGATTATCTTACCATCTTCATTTACCTTGTTCCGGAATACCCATTTTGTACCTATCACATTTTTGTTAATGGGTCTTGCGACAAGCTCCCAAGTATTGCTCTTTTTAATTTGCTCCAACTCCTCTTTCATAGCAGCCACCCAATGCTCATCTGCAGCTGCCTCTTCAAAACACTTAGGCTCAATCATGGAAATAAGTGAGAAGTCATCATCCTCAAAATAGTTAACATCTTTCCTAGCATTCCTAGTTATTTCAACTATAACCTGATAAATAGGGTGATTCTTTTGAACAAACTTTGGAGTTTTGAAGTTAGAAGCATCATGATCACCTTGAGAATCATACCCGGAATTATCATGTAAACTTTCAGCATCATTAGAAGTAGAAACTATTTCTTCATGAGCAGATTGAACTTTACCTTTATCATTCTCACCACTTTTGCTAGCTGTTACAACTTGAATATGAGGAGGAGAAGAAGGTATAGCAGTGCTGATTTGAGTTTTAGTTGATACCATAGTGCTGGCTTGTGTTTTTCCTTCTTTAGGGCTGTCATCATTCTCACCAAATTCATTAGCAACCTCATGAATCTTAACATTAGCACTCTCTACTAATTTATGCAGCCTTTTATTGTAGCATTTGAATGCTTTACTTTTAGAGGAATAGCTAAGGAAAATTCCCTCATCAAATCTAGATTCAAACTTACCCAAATTATCTTTATCTCTCCTAATATAGCATGGACTCCCAAAAAATTTAAACTACTTAACAGTAGCTGGTATACCTTTCCAAAGTTCATATGGAGTCTTGTCGAACTTGGGCCTCAACAACGTTCTATTTTGAATATAGATTGTTGTGTGGACAACCTCTCTCCAAAAAGCATCTTTCACTTTTCTTTCATTTATCAAGCATCATGCCATTTCTTGAACGGTTCTATTTTTTCTTTCCACAACACCATTTTGTTGTGGTGTTCTTGGGGCTGAAACCTGTTTCTTGATTCCATGTGCTCACAAAACTTAACAAAATCATTTGAAGTGAATTCTTCCCCATTATCCGAACGCAAGCATTTGATTTTCACATCCATTTTATTTTCAACCAGATTTTTAAAAATCTTAAACTTCTCTAAAGCCTCTGATTTTTCTTTTAGAAAAGTAACCCAAGACATACGAGAAAATTCATCAATAAGAAGCATAAAGTATTTCTCACCTTGAAGACTTGTTGTCCTAGTTGGTCCACAAAGATCTATATGAACAAGCTCAAGTGGCCTACTACTAAAATGATCTTTTGGATTGAAGGAAGCTCTAGTTTGTTTACCCTCTTGACAATTTTTGCAAACAACATCAGATGGTTTTTCTATCATTGGCATATCTCTAACAACCTCCTTTTTACTAATCTTGGTAAGATTATCAAAATTTACATGTCCAAAACGCTTGTGCCAAAGCCAAGCGTTCTCTACTTTGCTCAAACAAGTCTCATCATTAGAGTCATCAAGAATATAGAGATTATTTGCTGCTCTAGTTGCGTTAGCTATGACATCAACTCCCTTTTTAATAGTACAAGAATTTGAGTTAAAGCTAAGATCATACCCTTGATCACATAGCTGACTTACACTTAACAGATTGTGTTTCAACCCTTCAACATAAAGAACATTCTGAACAATGGTTTCATCACTATTAATTAAGACGATACCTATACCAGCAACCTTTGCAAAAGAGCTGCCACCAAATCTAACCTTTCCACCTTTCATTTTCTTGAGAGAATGAAACTTACTAAAATCACCTGTCATATGTCGGGAGCAACCACTGTCAACATACCATATATCCTTCTCACTGCTGGCTAGAAGAGCTGTTTGAACAACAAGAGCTTTAAGAGGAGTCTCTTGAACTTTTCTTCTCCAAACCTTGGCCACTTTAGTCCTTTTAGGTTCAACATTGTAGAACAAATCTGCACTATAGCTATTGCAAAATCTTGAAGTATTGTCAAACTTGTTACAGCTGTAGCAAATTAAGTTGTACTTCCTAAAGGCATTATTTTCATGCTGAAAATAATTCATGAAGGGAACAACTCTACAATCAGCAGCTGTATGTCCAAAGTAATTATATGCAAAACAATAGCCATAGAAAAAAGGTTTATTTACCTTGTTAAGAGTAGGCTAACTACTTTCCAGTGGTGATGAGTTTTGATCAGGTTGCATGCCAACTCCTCTCTTATCTTTGGTAGATCTTTGAGAACCAAGAACATCATCTAATGTGACTTTACCACTGTTGAAAGACAGTTCTTCACTGGAAAGCATAGAAGTTTTACCAATGTTTCTAAGAGCAACAATTTTACCTTCTAGCTTGGCAATGTTTTCTTCCTTGTTCAAACAATACTGTCTCCCGAGCCAATCTAACCTCGATAGCCACCCGTGCCTTCTTCTCCGCTTCCAACTCTGGGGTACACTGAGCCAAGTGTTGCTCTACTACCTTCAACTGGGTGGTCAGCTCCTCCCAAGCTCTCTATGCATCTACCAAGACAGCCTCACGTCCAGCCAACACCTACTCCGAGTGCCTCAAAGTATAGTACCCCTCTCGAAAGGCTTGCTCCAGTGCTCTCTCCACCTCTAGCATGCAGATAGTTCATGCCTGTAGCAGCTCCAAGTCTCATCAACTGGTCACACTTCCCAAAGAATGATAACTGACTAATTTCCTCCTGCCATTTTCGGTGCCGCGACTCACAAAGAAAATGGGGGTCTAGGGGCAACGCTGCCAAGACCAAATTAGCACCTTCAAACCCACACAGAAGTCCATGGAACACACCATTTTTGTGATTTCCTTCCGATCCCATACTCTTTCTGCCAACAGCTTATGTTGTCCTCACTACCTGTTTATGTTCTTGTTATACACGAAGTTTTCACCCTTGGTTCAAGCTCTCGTAGTCTTGATAACCTAGTATAACATGGAAATCATCTCCAGGTTGTGGGACCTATGCTAACTGAGATGAGACCTCTAAGTTCTAGGCTGGTTCCTCTTGGATAATCACCTTAATTTGATTCTAGACATGAAAGTAAACTTTTGAGGGAAAGGGATAGAAGGAATGCTTATAAAAGGAAATGACTGAAAGCAAACTACCTACTAGGTGATGCACCGAAATTAGGGTTTGGATCTCAATATAGAGGAATGGAATCAATGAAAGGCTCAGGTCTAGTAGGTAACAACTTATTGAATAGGCTTGCATAAGTATTTCATAGAAGGGTCTGAATGTAAGACACAATTTATGACCTGCAAGTAGACATTCACTTCTGCAACTTGTTGTAGGATTGAGACAAGATTGTTAGGGGGCTGAAGTATATCCACAAAAGCATCTAAATCAGATCAAACACAATAACACACAAAATTGCAAAAAGTAAGAGGGATCAGGAACCCTAAGTTGTCATTAAAAAACATACATATACTTTGATTCAATAAGAGAAGACTCAAACAAGGAAGCATAGGGACATGAAGAATTGTCACAAAATACCTCTACAATATTTGAATCATCAATGGGAGAAATAAAACTGTAGAAGCCAGAGGGCAGAAAAGATGCCATAGATAACTCTCAAAAAAGGTGAATTTCTCTTTTACAATTGTCCAACTCTGAGCTCAAAAGCTCCAAAAAACAATATATACATACTCAACTACATGCAGGTAGGAGTTAAAAACCTAACTAGGGTTTCATGGATTTTACATTAGAATAATAATAAAACCCTAACTGCCATCAAATCTGATCATAAATATATCTCTGTAATACTATGGATGATCAAATATTATGTGCCCATCTCTGTACTACATCAACCTGCAGACAAGTGACCTGGATTCATCTACTTTCCTGCACAAAGCCTCACCATGAATGCTCAAGCTAGTACTTTTTTGAGACAAGAATCAACCCATGACGGCCGCCCAGATTGCTTCATCATCTTCTTTCAACTACAAATGTCCTGGAGACATAAATTTTCTGAGCTACCTCGCCGCTTGCGCCCTGCAAATCAAATACTTGCAAAAACCCTCTTAGACACATTTGAATTTGAAAACTTAACGGCTAGCCGGTCATTTTAAAATACGACCATCGATTTCCTTTTCCCGGTAGATGAACGGCTCAAATTAACTTTGAAACAGTCGCGAAACCCCTTGAAAAGTTCAAATCCATATCAGCAATACGAGGACCAATGAAATTTTAGCACGTCAGCATGCTTGGACCCACCTCGAGTTTTCCTCCTTTAAGTCATTCAGCAACTACGCGACTGAAGAATTATAAGTCGCGAGATCCTTTGGCTTACCCTGGTCTAGTTAAGCGATTCAGCGAACAAGGCTTTTCGCTGAATCGCTTGGTCTTTCTAATAACCCTGGTTACATTAAGCGAACACGAGAAAACCTTCGGTCGCTGAATCGTAGAATACTTCCTCAACCACTTGTGAGAATCTAGCCTACATTTGGCAAACTGGCGACCGAAGGCCAATCACTAGGTCACTGAAAACTTTAGGGCTTCACTAATTAATTCTGAGATTCTGCGAATGCACACATTCGCTCATTCGCCAAATCGATTGGAGCACTGCTATTTTATCACACGAATATGTGACCAAAAGGAACTTATCGGAGCCGCCAAAAATTTGTTAACCCTAGGCCCATTTCCACATGTCAATCTTCTATTTGTTCTCGACCGCCCCATCAGCAGACACCCCAGCAAGCCTTCTGATGAAGAACCCACTAAAGATAAGATTCTGATCCAACGGCGGGCACATGATCTCATGGCCGCTGAATATTCCTTGTGCCTTTGCATCAGCTGTAGATCTATATTAGACCAGGATCCCTTCTGACAAATGGACCCATCTAGAAATCTTCGTCAGCACTTGGCAACCAATTACATTTGAGCAAGTCAGCACACCTGGCAGACTCGGACCCACGACCTGCAGAAAGAGCATCGGATAGTTGTCGCTAAACCGCTAACTTAAATAGCATGCATCTTATCCCAGTGGCATAGCGACAACCACAAGATCTTACTGTACTTTAACTTCCCGAAAAGATCAGGACCCACTGACATATGCCTAATCACCATTATGTGGACCAATCAGAAGCCGCCATTTGTATACACGTAGTAGTGGACCCGCCTGAATGAAGAGTTACGTCACCAAGAGAAATCAACGGCTGTCTTAAGTTCGCGAACCTCTAACACTTTTCATGAGAAAACATGCCAGCCTTTAGATCAAAAGAAGACTGACAACCGGGCCCGCTGACAAATTACAAGTCATCTTTCGACCAATGAAATACCTCCACATAGGACACCGTGGCAATGGACCCACAAAGGCATGAAGCGCTGAGAAAAAGGGAAGATCAACGGTTGTCGTAAGATCTCAAGCCTCTGACACATGCTATGAGATCCTACGACAACCGTTGATCTCAGTAACTGGGACCCCACTAAAAATTTTAACCTCAGAGGTCTTAGCGAATGCGCGACCAAAGGAAGAATCGCTCAGTCGCCGAATAGATATCTTAACCTTGGTTAAGTCTGCAGAATACGCAAACAAAGCATTCGCAGAATCGTTGAGTGTTAGTCCAACCTGGGGTTTCAGTTAGCGAATGCCCGACTGAAAGGCAATCCGCGGAGTCGTTGAATGTTTAGAAGCACCGCCATTTTATCTTGCAACTAAGAAAAACACTGCAGTCGCTAGTTCGCCAAGAGGAAAAGGTAACCGCCGGAAAACTTAGAGAACTAGCGACCGAAGAAAAATTAAAAGCACGTGGATATTGGGACTTTTAAGTTGCCGAAAAAGTAACAGCCAAATTATAACAAGGCTAGGGTTTGCAGGGTCAATTTAGCACAATGGCTATATTTTTCAAATTTTTAAAGGGTTTTGCACCTAG
The DNA here is from genome assembly GCA_027943335.1 of Chamaecyparis obtusa. Lineage (NCBI taxonomy): Eukaryota > Viridiplantae > Streptophyta > Pinopsida > Cupressales > Cupressaceae > Chamaecyparis > Chamaecyparis obtusa. The sequence goes on from BSBK01004240.1 coordinate 399,772, forward strand.
CCAGGGACCTAGAAACAGTTCCAGAGACCAAGGAGAAATAGATAAAGCCATGAAATTTTTTGGGGCACTTGGCATGGTGAAAACAAAGATTTTGGAATAGGTCTTGGCCAAATTTGCATGTATATGGAAATTAGGGTAACAGTTCTTCCCTTCGGTACCATACATTATTCACTGTGAACTATTTTGATTTGTCGTCATTTTTTTTTAGAACCTTCTCGCTACTGCCAGTCCTTGCTCTCAGCCGTACAGGATTGCCAGATTCTTTTCTTGCCCTTTTTATTTCTCTACCGTACGGTCTTGTCCTCCAACTAGTGTGTAGAAACTGTGCCTTCCTACTATACGGACTGTGCCTTCATACGTATGCTTGAATAAATGAAGTTGTACGGTATTTTCTACATGATTCAAAATTGAAACACTGTACAGTCCTACATTTTTACCTCCTACATTGTACGGTGCTTTGTTATACGCGTGCGCCGTACATTTTTTTGCCTTGCATGTCGTACGGTATTGATACCTTGCCATGCAGACTTGATACTTTGCATGTCGTGCGAAACTCCACGTTTCAACTCCCTTGAACACCATACGGTAATGCTATTTTATGCTTTGCACCGTACAACAACTTGGTTGTACGGGCTTTGTACACCGTACAATGGCTTTTGCTTGTTGCTTGCTTTCGACAGTATGACCGTACGGTGCCTTTTTTAAAAAATGTGGTGAACTTTCAAGTGTCGTACGGTAATCTTTCTCCCGAGGTCGTATAGTGAATTTGACCACGCTTTTCCTTTCGCCATAACCATACGAACTTAATGTGCCGTACAGTCAAACACCATACGGTGAGGTTTTGGCTTTTTTGAGTTTTTCCCTTTTTTTTCTTTTAATTTTTCTTTTTTTTTTCCACCGTACGGTCGTGCATAGCCGTACGGGTTTTTTTTTCAATTTACCATCTGGATGCTTCTCTGGTCTCCCGTATGGACGACTCTCGGGTTGCCTGCCTAAGCTCTAGGTTGCTCTGTCCTTCCTCTTGGGTCCATCCTCTCCAAGTAAGGTCTGAATTTGGACTCGTTGATGGCCTCATGTATCTCCAATCCATTGAGAGTCCACAACATGATAGCCCCGTCGTAGCTGACTTCCCAAAATTTTCCTGGCTTGATCTCATTCTTTAGAGTATGCAGCCGCTCCCTCAAGCTTTCCCTATTGCCGAATCTATTTTCAATGGCCATCCAAAGGCTTGGAATCATACATAAAAATGAGATCAAGCAAGCTGATACACTTCTAAATGAGCTAGATTGCAAAACAATTGAGGACCTTCATTATTTCTCTACAAACAATGAAGTACACCATTGACCAAGTCATATCTGCATGGAAACCCTCCCTTGTTTCAGCTAAGAAAATCTACAAGGATATTTTTAATCAGTTTCAATTCTAAGCTTTCACACCCTTTGTCCCTTGGAGGCAAAAAGGGGAAGATTGTTTTTTGGTCAGTATAGACACAAGGGTAGCCAATGCACAGGGGAAGTATTGGCAGTATATACCAATTGACAGGGTGATACCTGCCAAGGGAAATATTATGATAAAAGCTTTATGTGTATATACTCTTTGCATGTTTTGATATGTTTTGCCACCAATGCCAAAGGGGAAGATTGTTGGCATTATGCGTAGTTGTCATCATTGGCAAACATCAAACACACCGGTCATAATGTTAGAGCAGCAGTGGTGAGCCGGTGGTTGTCACCGTTGATAAACATCAAACTTGCTAAGTAAGCAATGTAAATGAACCAGTTACATAAAGGGAATCCGGTCACGACAATACCGGTCTTGTCTAACCGGTCTAGTAGAGAACTAAAGATGGCAGATGACTCAATCGACAACACACCGGTTTCTGTGCAATAGTATCAGATCTACCGGTCTGTGCTTTTATGATTTCCAACTATCTCGTATATCCAATCTGGTTTTAACGAGATACATTTGACAACTGGAGTTTTGCATGCAATCTTTTTGGCATGCCTTCCAGAACAACGGCGTTTTGAAGGACTTGTAGCTTGGTGCCACAATTTGAATTTGAATTGTGAGGATCATTATATATACGGGTCATTGTGCATAAGTTTAGAGAAGTTGGAGCAATCAAGTGCGCAGAGATAAAGCAAAATAGCAGAGCAAAAGAGAAGAGTCTTCTAAGAAGGGATACAGTCACCAAAAGTGAACGACAAAGATTGAACAACCAAGTTGAGCGAGGAATAGAATAGGTATGATCTGAATGACAGATTAGGTGTCTACAGAAGATCATCTTTCTTATTCTTTGAAGTTCCTGAAAATCCCTTTATTAAGGTGAACCCTAATAGGTTCCTTTGTATAAATCCCTTAATCGAGCGACATCTTGATTGATGTTCTTAAGTGCTTTGGCGAGGCATAAAAAGAAGGAAAATAAAGATTTTGAAGGCTGCAGTCTTCCACACAGGATTCCAATCGTCGCGGATAGGAATGATCTTAGGTTCCTCTTCCTTCTTATACCTCAGGGGGTTTTTCTTATCAAATTTATGCATCGAGACTTCGCTTACCTTCGCGTCCCCTTCGTTGTATTCACCGTACTCGAAGGGAAATGTTTCCAGCACCTTCTCAATACTTAGTACATTGCATGCTGGTCGGAAGAGTTCGTAATCCTCTGTTTGCCAGTGGAAGAGGCCTTTCAGTGAATCTGCATCATCCTTTGCGTATTCTCCCATCTTAGCACACCTTCACTATTCGGTTCCATTCCGTCCCTTCCTTCATCCCTTCGATCATTTTCACTATTAGATTCTGAGTCTGAAGAGGAGGCTATCTCTTCGCTCACCATCTGGGTGCAAAGGTCGATGGTGAACTTCCTCCCCCCATTCTCCATCGAGAGGGTGTTTTTCTTCCAATTGTGGTTTACCTTCGCTATGACCAACCACCCTCGACCCAAAATGGCATCGCAACCCTTCTTTTTCAAAGGTATCACCACAAAATCTAGTACAAATGGTTGCGGGCCAATGGTGACCTGTTGTGCCATCAACGTTTCGAGGGGTTTGATATCCTGTTGATCGGTGCCCAATAAGTTGAAGGTTGGGGGCCACAAGGTTGGCTTGCCCAATTTCTTCCATGTCTCCTCCGGAAGGACGTTCACTCTTGACCCTCCGTCCACTATATTGTCTGTTAGGATGGAGCCAAGGATGCCCATCTTAACGACTGCTAGGTACCTTCCATCGTTTACAGCAAGTATCATCGGGTCAGTTGCAAACCCTCTGGGGATGTCCATATGTGTGGTATTTGGCTGCGTGGCCAAGTTCCCCAATAGTGTCGTTCCCAAGTGAGGCATGGTGTGAAGGAGGTCTTGGAGTTTCACTGGTACCTCTACCTGTAACATTTGTCTCAGAATGTTTTTTTCGGCCTCCCTCCGGCCCGAGGTGGTAGCCATCTCCAATCTTTCTTTTGGTGCCTTCATTGCCTTCTCTAGTTCTTCCTTACCCTCCCATGCCCCTTGTTTTGCTTGTGACCGTGTGATGGCTAGTACCCCCTCGTCACTTCTCGTTCTCTCGATGTTGACCAAATTGACCCCGAATTTTGGTCAGTTGGCATCCTTGTGGTTGCCAGGACCACACCAGCGGCATTACTTCTGCGGGGCGTCGCCCTTGTCGCAGTCCCTTGCAAAGTGGCCCCACTGATGGCAAGCTCGGCATTGGATCATCAGCCGACCCTTGGAGTCATATTGTATTCGACTTGTGTTGGTGTTGTTATTGCCCCTTCCGCCACCGCGTCAGTTGCCTTCATACCCACTCGAGGATGCGTTATTGTTAGTCTCTACCCCTAGTGTAGATGGTTGCTCTTGGGTAAATAGCACTTGTTAATTCCTCACCTTCATGTTGTATGGGCATTCCTTGGTGGAATGGCCCATGATCTAGCAAATGTCACAAAATGTCTTTTTGGGACACGAACCCATTGTATGGCCGCTCGCCTTGCAGTCCGTACACCATATGTCAACTTCCCCCTTGCTTGTACCCCCTTTCATGGTGTTGGACTGCTTCATCATTCTCTCCATGTCCTTTTGGAGTGCCCTGACTTTTCCCTTTGACTTGCCATCACTACCACTTTCATCGTCCGAAGTGTCATCTTTGTCAGAAGAGGACTTGCTTCTTTTCTTCTTGGAGGTCTTTTGTTCGCTCTCCAAGTCCATCGCCCAGTTATAGGTGTCTACATATGAGGTGGGGGGCACTATTTTCATTTTCCTCCGTAGGTTAGATTTCAGGCCCTCCACGAACCATCTTTTCTTTAGGCCATCCGATGGTTGGCTATCTATTTTTTTGACTAACTCCTTCATTCAGGGACTGTAAGCCCGCACAGTCTCTTTCTTATCTTGTTTGGTACCGTATATCTCAAAAATAATTTCATTGTCATCCCTCAATAGGTTAGATTTTAGGCCCTCCACGAACCATCTTTTCTTTAAGCCATCCGATGGCTGGCTATCCATTTTTTTGACTAACTCCTTCATTCAGGGACTGTAAGCCCGCACAGTCTCTTTCTTATCTTGTTTGGTACCGTATATCTCAAAAATAATTTCATTGTCATCCCTCAGGAGCCAAAACTCCTTTTGGAATTCTGTCTTGAGTTCGTCCCAAGTGGTCACCTTTGTTTTGTCCACATCGAAGTACGAGTCGATGGATACCCCTCTCAGTGTGGTCGAAAACTATTTTACCCATTCTACGTGGTCGGCAACTCCATTCGCTGACCAGATTGTCTCACATGTACGACAATGCCATACTGGATCTTCCTTCCCATGGCAATGGAATTTTGGCAGCTTTTCTTTGTTAGTCGCCATGTTTACTTTTCTAGGTACCGACTGTGTTTGCAGCATCGGTTGTGTTACAAGCTAGGATGGTACTGCCGGCGTCGATCCTCTGGAATTGTTTCGTACCATATTGCTTGATGTCCCCGAACTACTGGAACTGTCCAAGTCTGGTGGGCTACTGTGATCCTCGTGCCCCTCTATCACTTCGACACTCTCGGCGGCAGCGGTATCCTGAGCCTTCCTCCGTGCAGTTTCCTCGTCTTCTTTCCTTCGGGCTTCTCTTGCTTTCGTCCGTGAGGTTAAGGTTAAGGACCTGAACAAGCTCCTTGTTTCCTCCAGGCGGTCTTCGTCACTTCTTCCGGCCTCACGGTTAGATTCCTCCATATGCTCACCTTCATTTACTCCCTTCGGTAGTCCTTCAGCCCGTCTTCTAAATCTCTCCCTTTGCTCAGCTTGCTATTGTGCGAGTACGGCAATTCTAGTAGCTTGTTCTTCTTCAAGTTCCTTCTTTATATTTCTATTTTTATTCAATTGATTAGGCATAAATTCTATTCAATGATTCTGTCCTCATTCATCCTCACATTGATATTCTCCTCCAATGGTATTCCCATCCATCCACTCATTCCGTCACTTGCCAGATTCATTTGGCAACGGCGCGAGATGTTTGCCCGCTAGGGTAAACTTAATATTGCAGACATAGTACAGGAAATATAATAAATACATAATATATTAGAGAACAATAGATGCTTTCATTAATTATTCCAAACTGGCAAGTACATATACATCATAAAGATAATACAATAATATCTCCCATGTCCATCCTCCGAGAGGGTATATAAACTACCTAAAGGGCCATGACCAAAACGTCGTGATGCAACTGTCTAACCTCTCAGTCACTAACGACCGAGGCTAACATAATACTTTATTAACATAATAACCCATACATACAATAAGGTAGTCTTTCCGGCTAACATGGTTATCTTCTCCTTCATACAATTTTGTACGAGCGTCGTCTGCTTCCGGATTAGTTTCACCAACCGATAAGCCCATTGTGTCCACACACCATTCGAGTGCATCTAGGCAACGATGCCAGATGTTTACCCTTGTGGGGTAACAGACAGTAATTGCGTACAAACAAATAAGTACATAGCATAGAATATAAAAGAGCATTGTATTCATTTATTCACCAAAGTTTTCCGTACATCATCATTGTGTCTTTATCAAAGGAAAAAGACATATATAACGTCCGAAGGGGTGCAAAGCGAATCGTCGTACCCGTGTAACTCCTTCGAATGGACCAACCGTCTCACTACCCAAATTACCCGACAACACAATTTGTTTTAAGTGAAATTCCCCTAGTGCTACAACTAGACAAAGGCTTTACGTGCATGATAGAGCTAGAGGAGGGAGCAAAACCAATCATTATGATCTTTTACTAGCATCGCAAGAAATTCAAGGATGAGAGTAGGAAATTGAAGAGCTTGACATGGACCTCATCATTAGTGTGTGTGGATTGTATGTGCATCAAGAGGAGATAGAGAAAAGTCTTGGTTGGCCACCCTTAATGATACCTGTTATACACTGAATTTGCGCCTCTATTCTCAAGCTCTTGTAGTCTTGATAATCCAGTATAACATGGGAATCATCTCAAGGTTGTGGGACCTTTTGCTAACCGAGATGAGACCTCCAGGTTCTAGGCTGGTTCCTCTTGGATAATCACCCCAATTTGCTCTCAGACAGGAAAGTAAAACTTTTGAGGGAAAGGGATAGAAGGAGTGCATATAAGGGAAATGACTGAAAGCAAATCTATCCTACTAGGTGATGCACCGAATCTAGGGTTTGGATCTCAGTATAGAGGGATGAAACCAATGAAAGACTTAGGTCTAGTAGATTACAACTCAATGAATAGGCCTGCATAAATATTTTATAGAGGGGTCTGCAGTAAAGGAATACTATGCAGGGAAAAGGAAATTTCTCAAGACAGCAGTACTCCTAAAGAGTCAGACATAGACTATAACCTGCAGACAAACATTCATCTCTGCAATTGGGTATAGGAATGAGACAGATTGCCAGGGGTGGAAGTATGCCCACAAAAGCATTGGAATCAGATCATTCATAAACATACACATGAATTGCAGAAAGAAAGAGGAATCAGGAAATCTGAGATATCATTGAAAACATGCATACACTTTGATCCAATAAGACATAATCCACACAAGAAAACATAGAGACATAAAAATATCACAGAACGCTTTGCAATATCTGAACAATCAATGAAAATTTAACAATTGCAGAAAGCCAAAAGGGCAAGAAAATGCCACAAATTGCTCTTTGAGAAAGAAACCTTCTTTTTACAATTGCTGGATTCTTCGCACTACAGGCTCCAAAAGAACGTTATATACAAACTCAACTGCACGCAGGCAGGAGTCAAAATTAACCAGGGTTACATAAATCTGCATAAAATAATCAACCCTAAAACCAGTCGCTTCTGATCATAAATGTTCATCTTGAAAATATCACAACGGATCAGATATATCTTCTTTGCGTGCCCATGCATGTACTGATCCTGCTCGCAGACAAAAGCCTTGACCATGACAACCCCCTGCAAGCCCACTGAGCCATGAATTCTCAAAATCCAATCAGATACCTGAAAGGACCCAACACGGCGGCCTAAAATCTCTGCAAAATCTCCCAACTCCAACCGCCTTTGAAATCATTAATTTCTAGCTACCCGCACTTGCAAACATTTCCCTTAGAAGAAAGCCCGCGAAAACAGGCCGCACCGCTTAAAAATATCATTGGCCGCATGATCGCATGAGCTAAAAAAACCTCATGCGATCATGCGACAAGCCTTTGAAAACCTGCCTCCCGGTCACGCAAGACACCTCGGCCTCACTCTCCCTTTGGTCGCCAAGTCGCTTTAACCTTTTTTAACCTCGGGCTCCACTCAGCGACCACGCAAAACATGCTAACCGCGCAACTGCGCTCTTACCAAGTCTGGAAGCCTGCTAAAACATATCCGCAAACATGCGAACAAAGAAACCCCTTAAAAACTTGCCTCTGCTGCCGCATAGACACTCGGGCTCAAGATTGCACTGCAAACTTAACCCCTGGCTTCACCCCGGGTTCACCTTCTCTTTAGTCGCAGAGTCGCATGATGTCTTCCTTAACCCCGGGTCTATTCAGCGACTACGCGAAATCCTTTAACCGCGCACTTGCTAACATTTCCCCGGGCCTACCTGCAAGCTGAGATTCTAATCTAACGACGGGCGCAAGATCTCATGGGGTCGGAAGATCCCATGAGATCTTACGACCACCGTAGATCTCTTTTCCACCACCACCAAACTGCAACCCGAACCCAGAGACCATTGCATCGGATGGACCCACGACAGAATGCCCCAAAAAACCAGAAGGATCCAACGGCAATCACATGATCGCATGGGATCGAAAGATCCCATGCGAACATGCGACCACCGTAGATCTTGAATCTACTGGGCCCATGTGATACCTTCGGCCCACCGCAAACCAGACACGTCACCACCCAGCGAGCCAATGGGAAGCGGACACGCCATCACCTAAGGTCCCACCACGGAGGCTACTGAAGTCCCTGCTGACCGCTTGTCGCATGGTCGCATGCGGTTAGGAAGCCGCATGCGATCATGTGACCAGCGTGAAACTGTTATGCCGACCGCCTGCCTGAACTCCATCGTAACTGCTAACGGCTTGTCGCATGGTCGCATGGGCTCAGAAGAGCCCATGCGATCATGCGACCAACTGTAAGATGCTACCCGATGACCGAACATGTCACCACCGAAACCGTTGACGTTTTGTCGCATGGTCGCATGGGCTCGAAAGAGCCTATGCGATCATGTGACCAACTGTAAGATTTTAGCCACTGACAGCCAGACGAATCTTTAGACCGCCAATCCTTGCTGATACCGCATCAACAGTTGTCGTATGATCTCATGGGATTGGAAGATCCCATGCGATCATGCGACAGTCGTTGGATCTTCGCTACACTGGCATAGCTTTGAGGAACTTGGACCCGCCTGTCGCAGTTGCGCACTTAGGGTCGAAAACACAGAAGGTTTTCAAACTGGAGGTCGAAAACACAGAGTGTTTTCGACACTGAACACTTAAGAAAGATGCCGACGCTGAAGAAGTGCGAAGCGCAGAAGGCCGAAAACAACCGAGGTTTTCGCTTGAAGGTCATAAACATCTTGGGCTTTTAGAGCGAAGGTCGAAAACACATTGAGTTTTCGACACCTGAGCACTTCCTTGGAAAATAGGACGGCGGCCAAAAATGAATAACAGGGATTTTTTGGGTAACATTTTGGCAACCTCTGTGGGATGTCAGCCTGCTAGACATAGACCAGTGACCTTGAAGCAATCCATTGGGCATGGGGTCACTACTGAGCACAAAAACTTCCTGACAGGGAGAGGGACAAAAAAATGTGCCCGAGCACTTCTTGGGAAACAGGAACTAACCTAGAAAGCAGGGAAGGAAAGCAAGAAACATAATTACAAGAATTTACAAGGACCTACAGAGAGGGATTAACCTCAAAGCAAGGTTTCAAGTGGAAACCATTCACTGAGATTGGTAGGGCATCTCCTTCAAGGGTTGAAAGCTGAAAAGCGTTAGATCCTCTTACTCTGTTATAACAAATGGTCCACCCCAAAAGGAATCAAACTTTGTGTGCTTGCCAGGTTTTGACCTGAACTCATCCCATTTGAGAACTACATCTCCAAAGTTGAAGTTTCTGACCCTGGCTCTTTTATCAAAGCTTCTCTTTGTTTGACTCTGATGGAATGCCATATCTTGCATTAATTTATCTCTGATCTCTTCTAGCTCCATCAACTGGGCATATCTGATTTGCATAGGATCACTTTCTTCAAACAAGGCATACTGAGTGGCCAAGTCCAAAGCTGGTAATTCGGTTGAAACAGATAACTTAGCCTCTCTACCATACACCAACATGTATGGGGAATTACCAATGATTTTCTTTGGAGTAATTCTATCTAACCACAAGGCAGATCTCAATTTAGTATGCCAGTCCCTCTGACTGTCTTGCAGGGTCTTTTTGATTATTCTAATCAGATTCTTATTTGTTGATTCTGCCAAACCATTCCCCTGAGGATAGTAATTGGAACTTGTATTCAGATAGATTCCCTTCTTGACTGCCCACTCTGAGACTTTGAGGCCTATAAATGCTAATGCATTGTCTGAAACTATAGAATCTGGAATGCCAAATCTATGAATGATGTCATCATAAAAACTTACAACAGCACTCTCATTGGCTTCTTTTAAAGCAACTGCCTCTGTCCACCTAGTGAAATAATCAGTTGCAGTGATTATCCACTTGTGTCCTACACTAGATGGAGGGTTAATCATACCAATGAAATCTATACCCCACTTCATGAAGGGCTACTCTGTTTTAACAGGCTGTAGGGGCAGAGTTGCAAATCTTTCTTTCCCTGCAAAAATAGCACATTTGACGCATCTTCTAACATAATCATGACTATCTTTGAAGATTGATGGCCAATAGTATCCAGCCCTCATGATCTTAAAAGCCGTAGTCCTAGGAGATAAATGGCCACCAGAAGCTCCATCATAAAACTCAAATAAGACATCTGCAACCTTTTCTGAATCTATGCATCTTAGGACACCATTGTGATCTTTTTTGCAAAGAATTTCATCTATCAACACAAAAGGAACAGATTGTAACCTGTAATACCTCCTTTTTGCTGAATCTAGACCTGCGGGATATTGTCCTGTCTTCAAATAATTGATCATATTAGGCAACCAGCTAGTTGCCTTGGCTTGCTCTCTTGTAGAATGCACCACCAGAGATGCATCTATGTATTCTAATTTCGTTGAACTTCCTTCTTCTGCCAGATGCTCACAAAGACCTCTTCCTCTAACCAGCTTGGTAGTCTGAATATCTATGTCATATTCCATCACCTTAGTGATCCAACCAGCTCTTTTTTCATTTAGGTCCTTAGAAAGCAAAAATTCTTTGACACTTGGATGAGTAACCATCAAATGCACCTTGCTATGGGTCAACAAATGTGTGAATTTTTCGAGGCTCTTTACCAGAGCAAGAACATGTTTTTCTAGAAAAGAGTATCTTTGTTCATACTCTTCTAAACCTTTGCTAAAGAAAGCAATAGGCTGCTCCAATCCTTCAGCATTTTCTTGAGTCAACATTGCAGATATAGCATCATAACCCCCATAAGCATAAAGGATAAAATCCTTACTGAAATTTGGGTTTAGGAGAGCAGGAGCTTCTGTTAAGGCTTCTTTAATAGCTTGAAAGTTAACTTTTCCTTCTTTGGTCCAACTGAAGGCTGAACCTTTCCTCAACATGGCTGTCAAAGGCTTGAGTAACTCTGCAATGTTAGGTAAGAATCTCCTAACAAAGTTAATCTTTCCTATGAAAGATTGGAGTCCTTTCTTGTGATGTGGTAATGGTAGTTCTAAGATGGCTGCAATTCTCTCAGCGTCCACTGTGATTCCCTCTTTGGATACTACATATCCCAATAGTTTTCCTTCATGAACTGCAAACACACATTTCTTGGGATTAAGGGATATCCCAAATTCTTTGCATCTTTCAAAAATCTGCCTCAAATGTCTGATGTGGTCTACTACATGCTTTGAGTAGACAGTTATGTCATCTAGGTAGACCAACACAAACTTGTACATGAGGCCCTTAAAGGCCATATCCATTGCCTTTTGAAATGTAGCACCTGCATTTGACAAACCAAAGGGCATCTTCTGATATGCCATGGTTCCCCACTTGGTTGTAAATGCAGTCTTATATTGATCCTCTTCTTTCACTAAGATTTGATTGTATCTTGAATAGTCATCCAACAATGAGAATCTCTTGAATCCAGAGACACATTGTAGAATTTGTTCCATAGAGTGTAGTGGATGGCGGTCTTTTAATGAGGCTCTATTCAAATTCCTGAAATCAACACATAACCTCAGCTCCCCATTCTTCTTCCTGACAGGAACAAGGTTGGAAACCCAACTAGTATGTTTGATGGGGTAGATGATGCCACTTTCTATTAGTTTGAGTACTTCCTTATGCATAAGTGGTTCAAGCTTGGGATTAACAGGATCAAAACCCTTGAGGTCTCCATACCCCCATGCAAAAACATCACTGAATTCTCTGAATAATTTAGTGTAAGCTTTCTTTTCTGAATTAGTGTTTACTTTTCCAAATTGTAGGCTCTTACCTGGTTCCAACTCTAATTCAGCACAATGTTCCTATTGGACTACCAAGCCAGCTTTATTTTTCTTAACTTCGTCATCCTTGTTGAAGATAGTTTCTAAGGTGACACGACCTTTAGGCATCTTATTAGATCTAAGTTGTATCACTTGATCACCATAGTTCTATGATAACCTCTTTTGATTGTGCCTTGAAAAGACATCTTCTTCAAACAAGAACTGCAGAATTTGTTCATCATTGTCAAACACTTGTCAATTAATATTATTATCAGGAATTGAAGGTCTGACAATAATCTTGATGTGTTGCTGATCTGTTTCTTTTGAAATGCTATTGGGGATGTCAAACTGAGATACAATAGCAGCTAACCTATCAGCATTTTGATTTAATTTTCTAGGGACAGCAACGATATTGAAAGCATGAAAATCTTCAATTGCATCCAAAACTCTATGTTTGTATGCTTTCATGACATCATTTTTGGTTGCACTCATCCCTCTTACTTGGCTGACAACAAGTTCATTGTCACCATATACTTTTAACGCTTTAAGCCCTCTTTTTCTAGCACATTCTAGTCCATTAATCAGACTTTCATACTCTGCAGTGTTGCTGGTGCAGGAAAAACTGAGTCTAAAGGCAGTATAATACCTTTCTCCTTTGGGGGACACCAGCATAGCACCTCCACCAGAACCATGTCTACTTCTAGCTCCATCAAAAAATAGCTCCCAGACCTGACTATCCCGATCATCCGAATCAGTGTATTCTTTGAGAAGGCTTGGTTCTATGGCTCCACTTTCTTGAATCAGATAACTCCCCAAACCAAAATCCCAAACAAGACTCTGTTGGATCTCCGAGGTTCTTTCATCTAGGAGAATATCAGGGATATTCTCTATTTTGGTGCTTGCTTCACTGATGGTTGGGAAATCATTGTCATCAAATATAGGGCAATTAGTATTGATGGAATTAGACACATATGGCTCTATATGATGTATTGGTAAGGCTTCTGATTTAAAGGTGACTTTGGTACCATACCTTGTATGAAAGAGCATGTGAGACCAGTCGGAAGAAAGATAACCTCCTATCTTGCCTGTGAACTCTCTTGAGAGGCATATGGCAAACAATGCAGGGAAATCTATGATATATATGTCAAGGAAAATGGAAAAATTAGGACTAGCGTGGAGAATTAGTCTGGTATCCTTGGCCACACCTATAGTACTGACTGAGGATCCATCAAGTTGTGTAACCTTCTTTTTGAAGGGTTCATATTTAAGTCCTAATTGATCAGCCACTTTCTTGGGCATTACAGTGCTAGTAGCTCCACTATCTACCATACAATTATGCACTAAAGATTTCCGAATAATTAAAGATACGTAAAAGGGAGGTGGCTTGAAATTCTTACCTTGCATGAGATTGGCCTTGGAGTTGCTAGTTGGAGTCTCCTTTTCTTGATCAGTGTTGACCAACACTGGTTTTGCAGTTTCTTTTGCAGGTTGAGGATTTGCTGCCTCTCTCATGGCCTTCTCCAAAATTTCAAGTTGTCCTGGAATGGACAAAGAGTCCCACATAGACATGGTGACATTCACCTTCTTCATGTTGTCTACAATATTATAAGGTGCCACAGTGTGTATTCTTTGTTGTGCTTTTATTATGATGGGTTCTGCCTCTTTTGGAACTTGGCCTTCTTTGCTTGTGACGACAGGGGCCTCCTTGGATGTGATAGGGGCAACTTGCTGCAGTGGCTCTACAGATGTAGTGGCCTTAGTACCAGAATCTGCTCTCTCCATGTCTTGGGCTCTCCTCTTTGCTCTTGTGTAGGCAACAAAAGCAGCTTCATCATTGACTTCATTGAAATCCAGTTGCTCCCAATTGAAAAGAGCAGTCTCATTCTCTTGTGTTTCTTGTTGAGTTGTTGTCCCACTAGAAGGAGCTTCTGCTTGAGCTTGTGAAGCATTTTGAACCATTAGTGCTTGGTTCATCCATCCATTAGAACATGTAGCCTGATTGTGGGGCTGATTGCAAGGGAAACACCATTCATTGTCCATGGCCATATTGTTTTGACTAGGAACCATATCCCTGACTGGATTTACGGAATTAAGAGGTGCAGGGTTATATGGTTGGAGTGGTCTTTGATTAAAATTTTGTCTTTGCCCATGATAGCCTCCTTGGTATGGTGGCCTATTTTGTTAATAAGGCTGTCCTTGATTTTGGTATTGCTGATTAGGACTTTGGCCTTGTGATTGGAAGGGTGGCCTAATGCCTTGGTTTTGTTTCTTCAAGTTTGTGATCTCTTTGGTTAGAGTCTGCAGCAAGTTTGCCATTTCTTGTATACTAGTTTGCTGACTACTCTTCACCTCTTGCAACCCTTGGGAGAAGTTTGTTGCAGCATGTTCCTGACCACTGGTACTAGCTTGAGGTGCTGATATTGTGGGAATAGGGGTAAATGGGGGTACTTGTGCAGGTGCAATGGGCTGAAGACTAGGGAAGATAGGCATGGGAGGTCTCCTCTGTATCATGCCTGCTTGGATCAAACAATTTTCAGCCCTGACAGCAGTGTCAAAGGGTTGGGGTAAAGTGGTACCACCCATAGATTGGATCATGATAGAAATTTGTTTATTTAGACTTTGCAAGTAGTACAGGAAGGCATGGTCAGCTGATGGCCTTACAGAGACTGGGATTCTATTCCATGTTTTAAGGAATCTACTATTATAATCTGTCATTTGCTCTTGAGGGTCTCTCTTTATAGTTGTTAATTGCTCAACCAGAGAAATTATCTGATTTATTGTAATGACCCTTACTAGAAAGGCCACTCAAAACCCCCAAATCGAATTGAGTCAATTTGTCAAACACTTGGCATGCATTGAACTGTTTGGTTTGAAATGATGTGTTTCAATGTGATTGTTGTGTTTGGGCATCAAAGCAATTGAGATAACAAATCCACAATGTTCAATTGATACTAGACAATGCCAATATGTATATGAAATGCAATGATGTAAGAACAGTACCAAACCAAGATGTATTACAGGGTTGCCAATTACAATATTTAGAATTTCAATGACTTGGCACCTAGGAAATACAATGGAATATAGTAAACGATAATAGAGCCCTTATATCAATGCAAATGCCAATTGAAATATGAAATACTCAGAGTCTGATTACAACAGTGACTGATTCTTAGTAATGTATTGGCTGTTACAGCAGTGATAGTAATGCAACTCCTTATTACAATTTTGACATCAACATTTACTATTCTTATTGACCAAATACAATGCAAGAACCTGGAATTTTTGATGCAATGTGCTGACTGAATGAGACCAATGCTGAAGACTCCAAATCGCACCCTGAACTGCTCCCAAACTGGCCCAGAATAGTGCCGTACCCTGCTGCTGTACCTGACCATACAGTACAGACATGTACGACAGTTATAGTAATTCCTTGCAAGTGTTTTGGCTGCCGAAAATGATGGAAACAGAATCTCCTGGGGTTATATTATAACCTCCCAAATGCATAAAAACAATCTCCAAATGGTTATGAAGATATGAATGAAAATGTGTGTCTCAGGCCCTGGTATGAAAAGTCTGAAAATGTGCCAAAATGATCGTCAACTATCACCAAAACAATTCACCAATGCAAGAGGTGAATTCAAACCCTTATTCCAACCAAAAACAAACCCTTGCAACAAATTCTCAATGAAGTACCAATAAGATGGCTGAGTACCAACTCCAAACTTGCAACCCTTCAGTAGATATTTCACTACCTCAGTTATGCCAACCTAGGGGAGTGATCGTTCCCAAAGATCGAATAGTATTTGCAGACCACAAGGCTACAAATTGCTTCACAATGAAGAAGTAGAAGAAATCCCAAATCCAAGCATGTAGAAATGATAGCCCAAGCCCTCTATTTATTCTTTTTCTTGAGAAGTTACTAGAACTTCTAGAAACATCCAATTATAATGTACTTTATAATAAAATAACATTATAATAATAAAGTACATTTCTCAACTCAAAAATATAACAATGTAGGCCAAGATGTCTCATAACCGAATGTAGACCCAACTAGACTGAATGTAGGCTCGAACTGGATGTAGGCTCACTTCTGGACGTAGGCTCCACTACAACTGCATGTAGGCCTCAAACTGTATGTAGGCTCTGCCGAATGTGGGCTCTGTCAGCAATAAGCAATCAAATGATCCACACAATGACTCTCTCTCCAAACTATTTGCCTACGAGAGTCGATGATAGGCAAATCCGTTATGAAAGAACATGTCTCTAGAAAGGGGACATGACATTTATCCTCAAAATGCTTGCTTAATGCATCCCCTAATTCATCCCATGAAGTAATAGAACCAATAGTTAAAGTTCTAAACCACTCTAGAGCCTTCCCTTTCAGAGATGCTGCTAATAATTTGGTGGCCACATCCTCTTGAGTAATGTTGCATATGCTACAAATGGTGGTCACATCTCTTATGTGCTCAAAGGCTGTTGTCTGTCCCTCCCCTGTGAAATCAGGTATACTCTTTAATGCCACCAAGGGCACATCATGATGCACTGCAAAATTTAATGGGCTCCCCTGATTGAAAGGTGCAAAGGCGAAATTTCTAGCCATTGTAAGAGGTGTAACCTGAAGATTAACAACTATATGAGCTGTATTTGCTAGATTTGGATCTTCTTCTTCTTCTAGATCTCTGGTCAGAGATCTGCCTCTTCTTCTGAAATGAAAGAGGAAAGGTCTCCTCTCTGAAGTATCAGGAGGTGTAGATTGGACTCTTCTTGCAGGAGATTCTCTCTGAGTTGACTTGTCTTTGTAGCTTCTTTTCAAGGGAAACTCTGAAAATTCAGTAGGCTTTGAGCTTCTAGTCTCGATCTTTCTCATAAACCTTAAACAAGGTTGGCCTGAATCTTTGAAACCAGTGGAGTCGCCAGATATGCTTGATAGAACAACCTCTAAAGGTCTGTATTATGCAATTTGTATATCAGAGATGACACAATCTTCAACAGATGAACTTCTTTACTGTCCCACCGATCGTGCCAGAAATGTTATACACTGAATTTACACCTCTAATCTCAAGCTCTCGTAGTATTGATAATCCAGTATAACATGGGAATCATCTCAAGGTTGTGGGACCTTTTGCTAAGCGAGATAAGACCTCCAAGTTCTAGGCTGGTTCCTCTTGGATAATCACCCCGATTTGCTCTCAGACAGGAAAGTAAAACTTTTGAGGGAAAGGGATAGAAGTAGTGCATGAAAGGGAAATGACTGAAAGCAAATCTATCCTACTAGGTGATGCACCGAATCTAGGGTTTGGATCTCAGTATAGAGGGATGAAACCAGTGAAAGACTTAGGTCTAGTAGATTACAACTCAATGAATAGGCCTGCATAAATATTTTATAGAGGGGTCTGCAGTAAAGGAATACTATGCAGGGAAAAGGGAATTTCTCAAGACAGCAGTACTCCTAAAGAGTCAGACACAGACTATAACCTGCAGACAAACATTCATCTCTACAATTGGGTATAGGAATGAGACAGATTGCCAGAGGTGGAAGTATGCCCACAAAAGCATTGGAATCAGATCATTCATAAACATACACATGAATTGCAGAAAGAAAGAGGAATCAGGAAACCTAAGATATCATTGAAAACATGCATACACTTTGATCCAATAAGAGATAATCCACACAGGAAAACATAGAGACATAAAAATATCACAGAACGCTTTGCAATATCTGAACAATCAATGAAAATTTAACAATTGCAGAAAGCCAAAAGGGCAGGAAAATGCCACAAATTGCTCTCTGAGAAAGAAACCTTCTTTTTACAATTGCTGGATTCTTCGCACTACAGGCTCCAAAAGAACGTTATATACAAACTCAACTGCATGCAGGCAGGAGTCAAAATTAACCAGGGTTACATAAATCTGCATAAAATAATCAACCCTAAAACCAGTCGCTTCTGATCATAAATGTTCATCTTGAAAATATCACAACGGATCAGATATATCTTCTTTGCGTGCCCATGCATGTACTGATCCTGCTCGCAGACAAAAGCCTTGACCATGACAACCCCCTGCAAGCCCACTAAGCCATGAATTCTCAAAATCCAATCAGATATCGAAAAGGACCCAACACAGCGGCCTAAAATCTCTGCAAAATCTCCCAACTGCAACCGCCTCTGAAATCATCAATTTCTAGCTACCCGCACTTGCAAACATTTCCCTTAGAAGAAAGCCCGCGAAAACAGGCCGCACCGCTTAAAAATATCATAGGTCGCATGTTCGCATGAGCTAAAAAAACCTCATGCGATCATGCGACAAACCTTTGAAAACCTGCGTCCCGGTCACGCAAGACACCTCGGCCTCACTTTCCCTTTGGTCGCCAAGACGCTTTAACCTTTTTTAACCTCGGGCTCCACTCAGCGACCACGCAAAACATGCTAACCATGCAACCGCACTCTTGCCAAGTCTGGAAGCCTGCTAAAACATATCCGCGAACATGCGAACAAAGAAACCCCTTAAAAACTTGCCTCTGCTGCCGCATAGACACCCGGGCTCAAGACTGCACTGCAAACTTAACCCCTGGCTTCACCCCGGGTTCACCTTCTCTTTAGTTGCAGAGTCGCATGATGTCTTCCTTAACCCCGGGTCTACTCAGCGACTACGCGAAATCCTTTAACCACGCACTTGCTAACATTTCCCCGGGCCTACCTGCAAGCTGAGATTCTAATCTAACGGCGGGCGCAAGATCTCATGGGGTCGGAAGATCCCATGAGATCTTACGACCACCGTAGATCTCTTTTCCACCACCACCAAACTGCAACCCGGACCCAGAGACCATTGCATCGGATGGACCCATGACAAAATGCCCCGAAAAACCAAAAGGATCCAACGGCAATCACATGATCGCATGGGATCGAAAGATCCCATGCAAACATGCGACCACCGTAGATCTTGAATCTACTGGGCCCATGTGATACCTTCGGCCCACCGCAAACCAGACATGTCACCACCCAGCGAGCCAATGGGAAACGGACACGCCATCACCCAAGGTCCCACCACGGAGGCTACTGAAGTCCCTGCTGACCGCTTGTCGCATGGTCGCATGCGGTTAGGAAGCCGGATGCGATCATGCGACTAGCATGAAACTGTTATGCGGACCGCCTTCCTGAACTCCATCGCAACTGCTAACGGCTTGTTGCATGGTCGCATGGGCTCAAAAGAGCCCATGCGATCATGCGACCAACCGTAAGATGCTACCTGATGACCGAACATGTCACCACCGAAACTGTTGACGTTTTGTCGCATGGTCGGATGGGCTCGAAAGAGCCTATGCGATGATGTGACCAACTATAAGATTTTAGCCACTGACAGCCAGACGAATCTTTTGACCACCAATCCTTGCTGATACCGCATCAACAGTTGTCGTATGATCTCATGGGATTGGAAGATCCCATGTGATCATGCGACAGTCGTTGGATCTTCACTACACTGGCACAACTTTGAGGAACTTTGACCCGCCTGTCAGAGTTGGGCACTTAGGGTCGAAAACACAGAATGTTTTCAAAGTGGAGGTCAAAAACACAGAGAGTTTTCGACACTGAACACTTAAGAAAGATGCCGACGCTAGAGAAGTGCGAAGCGCGGAAGGCCAAAAACAACCGAGGTTTTCTCTTGAAGGTCGAAAACATCCTGGGCTTTCAGAGCGAAGGTCGAAAACACACGGAGTTTTTGACAGCTGAGCACTTCCTTGGAAAATAGGACCGCGGCCAGAAATGAATAACAGGGAATTTTTGGGTAACAATACTCATAGAGTTGCGCGTATTCTTTGGTCTATGTAGCTACTAAATGAGATTTTTTAGGTGATTCTCATAGCTTGGAGGACCTTTGGCCGACCTCATGAAGAGGGGTTCTTTCTGTTGGACATGCATATGATAAGTTGCACACAATTTCTGCATTTCTTGACTTTTCTCAGCCATTCCTCCTCAAGTACAACACATCAGAGGATGGTATTGGAGCATTTTTGATGCAGAATTGTCAAACCATTGTATTTGAGAAATGAAAAATCAAGGATATTGAGAGACTGTATTCAGTCTGGAATAAGGAGATCCTCACAACCATGCATGTGTTATCCATATTAAAGCAATTCCTAGTTTGGGAGAAGTATGTGAAGGGGATGGAGAATGTAGTTGTCAATGCTTTATCTAGGAGACCTTCCATATGCTCTGTCTTAGTTCCTAGCTCATTAGAGGTCTCATTTATTGGTTGATCAATCCAAGAATATCTTCACTTATCAACTGATGGATGGAAAAATTAACAATTATAGATACAATATGGTGGATGATATCATCTACCACAAGGACAAAATCTTCTTGGTTCTAGATTCAAATCTCAAGGAGAAGATTTTTTGGTTAGTTTATGAGTCACCATTGGCAAGATAACCTAGATACTTCAAGACATAAAGGAAAATACATGAGAGGTTCTCATGGAAAGGCTTCAAGGATGATTTGCTACAATTAATCAACGAGTGTGCCACATGCTAGCAAAAGAAGTCCGAGCATATCTTTCTGGCAGGATTACTACAACCCTTACCTATTGTGGATGAGAAGTTGGAGAGCATTTCAATAGATTTCATCATAGGACTTCACAAGGTATAGGACAAGGATTGCACTTATGCGGTGGTTGACCATTTGACCAAGTATGCTCACTTCTTTACCATTACGAAAGAGTTTAGAGAAGTCTAGGTTGTGGAATTGTTCTTTCGAGATATTTTTAGGTTGCATTGGCTTTTGAGGAATATAGTCAGTGATAGAGAAAGTATATTCCTTAATGCTTTTTGTATGGAAATTTTTAGGTTGGCAAGCACTGAGACAACTTTGACAATTAGTTATCACCCCAAACAGATGGATAGACTAAGATCATGAACAAGCAGGTTGAGTGCTACTTGTGGAACTATGTGGCGGCATAGCAGAAGGCATGGATCTGTTGAAATAAACTTAGTTGTCATTGGTAAAGTTAGAGGCAAACATCAATCCCACTGGAACTCCAGTACATCACACCGGTACTCATAATTGTGAACTGGTAGACTAAACAAGAAAGCGGTGTACTTTAACCAATCACGCTTATACCGGTCCAAGTTTTTTCAACCGTTCATGGGATACACACAGGGAACAGATGACTAACTGGATACAAGATCTTCACCGGTTAAGTGCATGATAATCTGAACCGGATTATGCAAAG
This sequence comes from Chamaecyparis obtusa, assembly GCA_027943335.1. Taxonomy (NCBI): domain Eukaryota; kingdom Viridiplantae; phylum Streptophyta; class Pinopsida; order Cupressales; family Cupressaceae; genus Chamaecyparis; species Chamaecyparis obtusa. The sequence goes on from BSBK01004240.1 coordinate 421,023, forward strand.
CGTTTTCAATTAAACTGGACTTAAATTTCTCAGTGGAATGGAAGTTAGCTTTGTTTTATCTACGACCGTTTTGAGGTAAACTCAAGATCAGTTTGCAAGCTTTTTTTGCATGCATGATTTATGGGTGAGTTTATAGCTTGGCAAAACTATGAGATGTATTTTTAATAAGATAATATCTTATAAATGTAGGTCAAAGGACATGAAAGAAGTGTTGTTGAATATCAGGAGCATAGAGTGAAGAAGAGTAGGAGAGCCGAATCTTGTGAGAGGAATCACAGTCACTAGAGGTGAAAGGCAAAGAGATTCAACAGCCAAGCAAAGAAAGGGTAACAAGTATGATCTGATTTGACAGATAGTGTCATCATAAGATCATTTCTTTAAATTGAGAAGCATATTTAAATCCCTCAATTAGGGTGAACCCTAACAGGTTCTTTGTATAAATCTCTTTACCGGGTAACATCTTTATTAGTGTTCTAAGTCCTCTTACAAGGCGACTCCTAACAGGGTCAAGATCCTAACAGGTCTTCTATCAAATCCCTTGACCAGGTAGCTCTCTTACCAATACTTTGTAAGACTCTAATAGAGCAGCTTTATTACTGTAGTAGTGGAGTTTGTGGGTTCTGTCCCACTGTGGTTTTTTCTTTCTAACTGAGGGTTTCCAAGTATATATGTTGTGTTGACCTATGTATTCAATTTCTGTTTATGGGTATTGTAATATTCTTTTAATTTCTGTTTATGGGTATTGTAATATTCTTTTAATTTTTGTATTAGCGAGAATATCTATTTTTGAAGAAGTATTAGAAATTGAATTTACTGATTCAGCCCCCCTCTCAGTAACCGGTTAGGATTAACAGGATCTATTGGCTACGTCTTGGAGAGTACTACTACAATACAACCTATCACAAGTTGATTGGAATGTTGCTCTACAACACACTCTATGGAAATGAGGCTACTTCATTTGTGGATTTGGCATTGGGAGATAGTAGGGCTCCTAAGTCAAAGGATTTGGCTTCAAGAAAGTCAAGATATCTTAGATCCCTCAAGGATAATCTATAAAAGGCACAAGATCAATGGAAGATATATGCGGATTGACATACGGTTGAGTGTAGTTTCAAACTAGGAAAATTAGCTTATCTTTATTCACATCCTTATAGACAGTCTTCTTTGAAGAGGAGTGACACAGAGAAGCTTAAGCCCCACTTCTATGGTCCTTATAAGGTGCTTAGGCTAATCGGAGAGGTGGCATATGAGTTGGAGCTTCTAGAGAATACCATAATACTGTCAGCACCAAATGATGATAATCAGTAAGCTCTCTACCGGTCCAAGTATTGTCATTGATTGGCAAAAGAGGATAGACATCTATCATCTCTATATAGGCTGAAGCTCTAAGAAAAATCTACATCAAGAGAGACTAGTTTGGCAAGAAAAGAATAACTGTAATTCATTGTAACCGGTCACTACACTAAGCATCAGTAACCGGGACAATGCAACCGATAAGACAAATTAGGAAAGAGAGTGTTCCAGTATCAACCAAAAACTGAACTACAACCGGTATAGACAAACACAGCTAAAAGCAATATCCAACTAGTGTCTATAACCTAACGGAGACAGTGAACTGATAAGACAAGAAAGAAACTGCAACAGATCGAAGGACGGATATATTATACGACTCTGGTATGAACCGAAGAAGTCATAGTCAACTGTCGACTATCTGTTTCAACCAGCTCTTTCCACTGGGATTTATTGCATTCATACCTTTTGACCATTGGATTCACAAGAATCGGTGACAACAACAATATGTATCTCAAAACCAGAAAAGATGGAAATCTAATTGCTGAAATCTTTGTTGATGACATCATTTTTGGAGGAGATGACAGGATGAGAAAAGCCTTTGTGGAAGAAATGAAAAAAGAATTTGAGATGTCTATGATTGGGCCCATAAAATTCTTTATTGGACTGCAGGTCCATTAGCTAAAAGAAGGCATCTTCATCTCTCAGTCCAAGTACATAAAAGAAATTCTTAAAACTTTCGGAATAGAAGAATCCAAACCAGTTGGAACTCCAATGATAACTAATCTCAAGTTATCAAAAGAGGATGATGCCAAGGAAGTAAATGAAACAATGTATCGGTCCATGATAGAAAAATTGCAGTATGTTGTTCACAGAAAACCGGACATTGCTCATGCAGTTGGCATAGTGGCAAGATTCTCAACTAATCCCAAAGAAACACATTTGATGGCAGTAAAGAGAATCTTCAGATATCTAAAAGGAACAGTGGAATATGGCTTGTGGTTTCCACACAAGGGAGGATTCCAAATAAAAGTCTACACTAATGCAGACTGGGCTGACAACATTGATGACAGAAAGAGCACAAGCGGTGGTGCATTCTTTCTAGGTGGGAGGATTGTATCGTGGACAAGTAAGAAGCAAAACTGCATTTCACAGTCCATTGCTGAAGCTGAATATGTTGCTGCTGCAATCAACTGCATACAGGTGATTTGGATCAAACAACTGCTAGAAGGTATTCAGGAATAGGTACCTGAACCAATCACAATTTATTGTGACAGTACCAATCCCATCAACATATCCAAAAATCCTATTATGCACTCCAAGACCAAGCACATTGCCATCAAGTATCACTACTTAAGGGAACTAGTACAGGATAAAGAAGTGAGATTGGAGTATGTCCCCACCAAAGAACAAATTGCTGATATATTTACAAAACCATTACCAAAGAGTACTTTTGAGTATCTCAGAGGTAGATTGGGGGTTGTACCCCTCTTAGATCATTAGTAATCATCAACAGGGAGTCATCAGTTCATTATGATTCAATAGAAGGTTACACCATATCTTTTATGAACTGATGAAAAGGACTGCTACTTGCAAGGGGAGCAGATTAGAGAATGAAAATCTTTTTGATTAGCCTTTTAGCATTATTGTCAAAAAAGGGGAGAAATTGTGAGATTGTGGCAATTGGCAAAATCGGGAAAGTAGTGCAAGACTCCAAATTGCCCTTCACAAGTTTTGCCATCAATGCCAAAGGGGGGGATTGTTAGCATCAAATGATGATAACCGGTAAGCTCTCTACCAGTCCAATTATTGTCATTGATTGAGAAAAGAGGATAGAGATCTGTCATCTCTATATAGGCTGAAGCTCTAAGAAAAGTTTACATCAAGAGAGTCTGGTTTGGGAAGAAAAGAATAATTGTAATTCATTGTAACCGGTCACTACACTAAGCATCAGAAACCGGGACAATGCAACCGGTAAGACAAATTAGGAAAGAGAGTGTTCCAGTATCAACTAAGAATCGAACTACAACTGGTATAGACAAACACAGCTAAAAGAAATATCCAACTAGTGTCTATAACCTAACCGGGATAGTGAACCAGTAAGACAACAAAGAAACTGCAACAGATCGAAGGACGGATATATTATATGACTCTAGTATGAACCGAGGAAGTCATAGGCAACTGTGAACTATCTGTTCCAACAAGCGCTTTTCACCGAGATTTATTGCAGTACATTTGGGTGATCTCGAGTTATCTTGGTGACCGGTTTGAGGTGCAAGTAAAGGAACTTGAGGCGCGACTGAAGGATTTAAAGCCGGATTCAGTGGCGTTAAATCAAGGTGTTATCTCCTATGAAAGAAGGTTGCCTGACACATGACTATTGTTTTCTTCATGAATCGGATAAAGCTAGAGCATGCTTCGGATGTTTGCTCGGTGATCCATTACTCCTCTGAGTGATGTAATCGTAAGAACTCAGGATTAGGTCATGCCTTTGAGGCACAGTTAGGGCAATAAAACTGTATATATTCTTATGCCTGTTAAGAAGAAGAGTCGCCTTCATTATGCCGAGAAAAAGAGTGAACCTATATGCTAGAGAAGCAGGGGTAAAAGAAACTAGAGAAAGAGAGATAGAAGATTATGCAAAGTAGGACAATAGTAGATGAGAATACATCTGCAATGACCGGTATTGATTCTCAGATTGAGTATAAATAGAGATCTTATCAGGCTAAGCAAATGCATCTGTAAAGATCACACTTCTATTGTTTTTTGGCAAACTACAATAGACAAATCCCAATATTTGGGTGGACTCTAATAGGTCCCTTGTATCAAAATCCCTTAACTGGGTGATATCTTCCAAGGTGTGTAAAGTCCTTTAACCAGGCAGGTCTTAATAGACCTTTTTGTAACAAATCCCTTGATCAGGTCGCATCTAGCAAGTGCACTTTTATCCTTTAACCGGGAAGGCTCTTAACAGGGTGTAATCTAGGAGAGTACAAAATTTGTGAGGTCTCCTCACACCGTGGTTTTTACCCTAACTGGGTTTTCACGTGATATTTCTGGTGTCACTTTGTGATTGTTTACTTACTGTTATTATTTGTTTAAATCTATTTGTTTTTTGTGCTGTAAGTTCACTTCACTGGATTTAGTGAGAAAAAGTTTTTTCAAGTGTTGATTCACTCCTCCCCTCTCAGCACCGGTTGGGACTATCAATTGGTATCAGAGCCAAGTCTTGTTTTCTTTGTCGCTTAACCTCACAAAGAAAAAGTCAAGATGATGAGGAAAAAATGACCTAAGTTTTCAAAAGAAAACTTCACCTTATGGTGCACCGGAATGAAGATGTATATGAAGACCATCGGTGACCAGTACTAGAATCACATTACCATCGATTACAATGAGCCCACTAGCACCTTGACACCTAATCAAGAAAAGATCAAGACTGAGCACACGACAGCTATGGATATGATAGCTAGCATGCTACCTAATTATGTCTATGCTGAGATTGAACATCTTGAATTTGCCTTCAAGATGTGGGGCAAGCTGCAAACAGTCTATGGAGGGGATCCTAATGTTCAAAGAGCCAAGGTCGAAAGCATCAGAGGAAAGTATGAGGATATGAGGATGAGTCAAGGAGAAGACAACGAGCAATATAGCAACCGGATCAAAGAAGAGATCAATTCCATCAGATGCGCTGGAGGAAAGCTCAATGAAGAGGAAGTGATCAGCAAAATACTGAGAACTCTCAAACCTCGATATGCTATCAAGATCTCTGTCATTCAAGAGCTCAGATCAGTGACCATTGATCAAGTCACTCTAGACTCCCTTATCGGTAAGCTGGCTGCCTTTGAATTAAGTAATTTTGATAACAACTTATCTATTTAGGAAGTAGCTTTCAAGTCTTCTGCCAATATCTCTTCCACAAAAAAGGGAAGAGAAACTGGTAACTGCTCTACGGGTAAGATTGGCAACCTTGCTGAGAATCTGCTCTCAGAAGAGATGGAGCAAGAAGAGTTTGAGGCACTCATTGCAAGAAGATTCCCCAAAGGGAAAGGGAAGTACAAGGGAAATCTCCCTTTGAAATGCTTCTCTTGCAATAAAATAGGTCATATTGTTGCAAGATGTCTTGATAATGAACATAAAGATAATATAGACTAGTTCAAGAATAAAGCAAAGGAGTGCTATCTTGCAAAAGGAGTCACAGATAATGAATCTAAAGAGTCGGAGGATCTAGAAATTGCATTTGTTGCAATAAAGGAGGAGAGCCCAGTAATAGAAGAAGTTGCACTCATATCAAGATCTCATCAGTATGATGACTGGATCATTGATAGTGGATGCACTCACCACATGACTGGTGACAAGAGCAAGTTTATCAATCTCGAGCTGAATGACAACGGATCATTTACCTTTGGGAACAATGCTCCCTGTGGCATCAAAGGTAAAGGCTCTATTTCTCTCTGGAACAATGTTGTCTGTGAAGATGTATACTGGGTTGAAGCACTCAAATACAACTTGATGAGTGTTGCACAACTGAACTACAAAGGATTCCTGCTAGAATTTAGACAAGATTCTTGTATAGTAAAGAATCAATCCGGAACTCATGTCACAACCGGTAGACAGAGAAAAGGTAATCTTTTCTATCTTGACTCAATGGAAGGAGCCTGTCTCATAGCCTCGGTCAAAGGAGAATCAAGCAAAATGTGCCTTATGACCAAAGAAGACAACAGCTGGTTATGGCATAGGAGGCTCTGCCACATAAACGTTGACAGTATTGTCAAAGTGAGCAAAAAGAAAATGGTAAGAGGACTTCCTAAGATTATAAAGCCCATCAAGGGCGTTTGTAAAGATTGTCAGTTGAGAAAACTGACCGGAACATCCTTCAACAGTAAGTCCTTCTCTGCTGAGAATGTTCTAGATCTGGTGCACACTGACCTGTGTGAACCAATGAGAACAAAGAGTTACCATGGCGACCGGTACTTTATGCTCTTTGTGGACGACTTCTCCAAAATGATGTGGACAATCTTTCTTAAAAAGAAATCAGAAGCTTTCCACATGTTCAAAATCTACAAAGCTAGAGTGGAAAAAGAGACCGGTAAAAGCTTGAAGTGTCTGAGATCAGATAGAGGAGGTGAGTTTACCTCTCAAGAGTTCACTCACTACTGTGAGGAACATGGAATAAAAAGACAGCTATCTACACCAAGGACTCCTTAACAAAATGGAGTAGCAGAAAGAAGAAAGAGAATGCTGATTGATTGTGCTAGAACATTGCTGATTCAAAAATATCTGCCTCATCACTTTTGGAGGGAAGCTGTCAATACTGCAGTCTACACACTCAACTGAGTTCAAGTCAAAAAGGGAACTAGTAAGACTCCTTATGAACTTTGGTTCAAACATACTCCCAGTATAGGCTACTTCAAAATCTTTGGTAGTAAGTGCTATGTTAAAAGATATATGCACTCTGGGAAGTTTGATCCCAAGAGCGATGAGGGAACATTTTTGGGTTACTCTACCAAAAGTAAGGCCTATCAATGTCTGAACAAAAGAACAGGGAAGATAGTTGAAAGCATTAATGTAAAAATTGATGAATCTTCAGAACCAAAAATGAAGACCGATCATGATGATCATAGCAGTCTTCAAGGCCTAAACGGAGGGAATGCCTTTGAGTTCAACAAAGCTATGACTGAAGATGACGGAGAAATACACATGGATAGACATCAGGAGCAAGAGAATGTACCTGAACCCAACAGGTTGATACAGGATGGCAAACAAGTTGATGTCCCGAACCATGATGAAGACAATGCTCAACCAGAAGAACCAGACTGGGAACAGAACCCTGTTCTTCCAAGGTATGTCACATATCATCCTACTAACAATATAATTGGTGACAAACATGAGAACGTCTTGACCAGGAAGAAGACCAAAGAGAACATCTTTCTGCTTTCATGTATTGAGCCCAAATCTACTAGAGAAGCCCTGGAAGATGAGAATTGGGTCAAGGCCATGGATGAAGAAATCGAACAAATACAGAAGAATGATACATGGGAACTTGTGCCTATACCTCAGGAAAAAAATGTCATTGGGACAAAATGGGTCTATAGGAACAAACTGAATGAGGATGGTAAAGTCATCAAGAATAAAGCAAGATTGGTTTGCAAAGGATATGCTCAAGAAGCTAGACTAGACTATGGAGAAACTTTTGCACTAGTGGCTAGATTGGAAGGGGTAAGAATTCTTCTTGCCTATGCAGCTCACAAAAGGTTTAAAGTTTATCAGATGGATGTGAACTATGCGTTCCTCAATGGAATACTAGAGGAGGAAGTCTACATTGAGCAATCGGAAGGGTTTACATCTACTCAGAAGACTGATATGGTCTACAGACTAAAAAAGGCTCTCTATGGGCTTAAGCAAGCTCTAAGGGCTTGGTATGAAAGGTTGCATTCATCCCTTCTGACCATTGGATTCACAAGAATCGGTGACAACAACAATATGTATCTCAAAACCGGAAAAGATGGAAATCTAATTGCTGAAATCTTTGTTGATGACATCATTTTTGGAGATGACAGGATGAGCAAAGCTTTTGCAAAAGAAATGAAGAAAGAATTTGAGATGTCTATGATTGGGCCCATAAAATTCTTTATTGGACTATAGGGCCATCAGCTAAAAGAAGGCATCTTCATCTCTCAGTCCAACTACATAAAAAAAATTCTTAAGACTTTCAGACTAGAAGAATCCAAACCGGTTGGAACTCCAATGATAACTAATCTCAAGTTATTAAAAGTGGATGATAACAAAGAAGTAAATGAAACAATGTATCAGTCCATGATAGGAAAATTGCAGTATGTTGTTCACAGCAGGCCGGACATTGCTCATGCAGTTGGCATAGTGGCAAGATTTTCAGCTAATCCCAAAGAAACACATCTAATGGCAGTAAAGAGAATCTTCAGATATCTAAAAGGAACAGTGGAATATGGCTTGTGGTTTGCACACAAGGGAGGATTCTAAATAAAAATCTACATTGATGCAGACTGGGCTGGCAACATTGATAACAGAAAGAGCACAAGCAGTGGTGCATTCTTTCTAGGAGGGAGGATTGTATCGTGGACAAGTAAGAAGCAGAATTGCATTTCATAGTCCACTGCTAAAGCTGAATATGTTGCTGCTGCAATCAACTGTACACAGGTGATTTGGATCAAACAATTGTTGGAAGGTATTCAAGAATAGGTACCTGAACCAATCGCAATTTACTGTGACAGTACCAATGCCATCAACATATCCAAAAATCTTGTTATGCACTCCAAGACCAAGCACATTGCCATCAAGTATCACTACTTAAGGGAACTAGTACAGGATAAAGAAGTGAGATTGGAGTATGTCCCCACCAAAGAATAGATTGCTGATATATTTACAAAACCATTACCAAAGAGTTCTTTTGAGTATCTTAGAGGTAGACTAGGGGTTGTACCCCTCTCATATCATCAGTAATCATCAACAGGGAGTCATCAGTTCATTATGATTCAACAGAAGGTTACACTTTATCTTTTATGAACTGATGAAAAGGACTGCTGCTCACAGGGGGAGCAGATTAGAGTATGAAAATCTTTCTGATTAGTCTTTTGGCATTATTGTCAGAAAGGGGGAGAGATTGTGAGATTGTGTCAATTGGCAAAATCGGGAAAGTAGTGCAAGACTCCAAATTGCCCTTCACAAGTTTTGTCATCAATGCCAAAGGGGGAGATTGTTAGCATCAAATGATGATAATCGGTAAGTTCTCTACTGGTTCAAGTATTGTCATTGATTGGCAAAAGAGGATAGAGATTTGTCATCTCTATATAGACTGAAGCTCTAAGAAAAATCTACATCAAGAGAGTCTGGTTTGGCAAGAAAAGAATAACTGTAATTCATTGTAACCGGTCACTACACTAAGCATTAGAAACCGGGACAATGCAACCGGTAAGACAAATTAGGAAAGAGAGTGTTCCAGTATCAACCAAGAACCGAACTACAACTGGTATAGACAAACACAGCTAAAAGCAATATCCAACTAGTGTGTATAACCTAACCGAGACAGTGAACCGATAAGACAAGAAAGAAACTCTAACAGATCGAAGGACGAATATATTATATGACTCCGATATGAACTGAGGAAGTCATAGTCAACTGTCAACTATCTGTTCCAACCAGCTCTTTCCACTGGGATTTATTGCAGTACATCTAGGTGATCTCAAGTTATCTTGGTGATCGGTTTGAGGTGCAAGTAAAGGAACTTGAGGTGCGACTGAAGGATTTAAAGTTGGATTTAGTGGTGTTAAATCAAGGTGTTATCTCCTATGAAGGAAGGTTTCCTGACACACGATTGTTGTTTTCTTCATGAAGCGGATAAACCTAGAGCATGCTTTGGATGTTTGCTTGGTGAACCATTACTCCTCTGAGTGATGTAATCGTAAGAACTCAGGATTAGGTCGTGCCTTTGAGGCGCAGTTAGGGCAACAAAACTGTATATATTCTTATGCCTATTAAGAAGAAGAGTCGCCTTCATTATGCCGAGAAAAAGAGTGAACCTATATGCTAGAGAAGCAGGGGCAAAAGAAACTAGAGAAAGAGAGATAGAAGATTGTGCAAAGTAGCACAACAATAGATGAGAATACACCTGCGGTGACCATTGTTGATTCTTAGATTGAGTATAAATAGAGATCTTATCAGGCTAAGCAAAGCCATCTATAAAGATCACACTTCTATTGTTTTTTGGCGAACTACAATAGACAAATCGCAGTATTTGGGTGGACTCTAACAGGTCCCTTGTATCAAAATCCCTTAACTGGGTGACATCTTCCAAGGTGTGTAAAGTTCTTTAACCAGCCAGTTCTTAATAGTCCTTATTGTAACAAATCCTTTGAGCGGGTCGCATCTAGCAAGTGTACTTTTATCCTTTAACCGGGAAGGTTCTTAACAGGGCGTACTCTAGGAGAGTACAAAATTTGTGAGGTCTCCTCACACCGTGGTTTTTACCTTAACCGAGTTTCCACGTGATAAATCTGGTGTCACTTTGTGATTGTTTACTTACTATTATTATTTGTTTAAATCTGTTTGTTTTTTGTGCTGTAAGTTCACTTCACTGGATTTAGTGGGAAAATGTTTTTTCAAGTGCTGATTCACCCCTCCCCTCTCAGCACCGGTTGGGACTGTCAAATACATAATGTGTTTCATGTCTCTTTCCTTAAGAAGGTCCTTGGACAACAAGTTATATTTTCGAAGGAGCTTCTTCCACATGATGAAATCAAGCTTGCATTAGAACCAATTGAGATCATAAATTTCAAAGAATGGAGGCTCGTGTCTCATAGAATCAAAGAGTGCCTTATCAATTGGAAGGAGTTTATATTTGATGATACCACATGGTAGAGTAAGAAGATTTTTTGCATCCTAATCTGAAATTGCTTGCGAGCAAGTGATTTTGGGAAGGGGAGACTGTCATGTCCCCATTTCTCTAAGCAGGACATATTTAGAATTTTTTTCTTATAGCTCAATTGGTCCCTTGCGATATATTAACGGAGTATTAGGGGGCCTTATTTGTGGAGTGTTTGTGCCATCATCCCTTTGGGATGGACCCAATTGCATAAATCAAAATTTGGCACCAATCTAATTGTGGGCCATCTTGTTTAATTTGAGAGTTGTTTTGGCCTCATATATGTTCAACATTCTTGGAGCATCAATATCATCAATAAACTTTGCATTTACATGTCTTGACAATTCCTCATTTGAATTTGGGGGATTGCAATTTTAGAGGCAAAATATCCTCGCTACTCTACTATTAATCCCAATTTGGTGAAGTCCCTTAGAGACAAAATTGGATTGATAGTTTTGCATCGTTACCAACATTCCATTCCTTCAAACTTTCTATCAAGTGTTTTAGCAATTGTTTTTCGCATATGTAATTTCATAAACCTTCACACTTGATCTAATCATATCCCTCCACATTAATAGAGATCATAACTCCAAAAATACACATCGGTGATAACAAAGATCATAACCTAAACAATGTACGCAGGTCATAGCAGAGATCATATTATCCATATCGGTGGCAATTGAGATCACAATCTTGGCAATACAAATATATTTGCCTGACAGAATATTAGCATCAGCAATATATATAAATATATCAGCACCTACAGCAGCAATAATAACACCATAACACATAACCAATATATAATTTGGCAAAAACCTAATATATCTGCAACATATAGTAAAATTTCTAGTGAGTACTACTACTACAATACAATCTATCACAAGCAGAGATACATACATCTAGCATTGGCATCATAAAACAGTGACACTCATGCTGACAGCAGTAGGACAGTCATACTAACACCAGCATACCAAACGTATGGACATCTGAGTCTTGAGCATACATACAACTACACATTGGTCATATTGATATCATTGTTCTGCAACTTCCTACACAGAATAATCATTAGAAGGCCAAGGTGAAATATTTCTTGAGCTTTATCATGATTGTAATAGCAAATGTAATTGTTTGAGCATTGATTAGAATTGCAGATTGTTGGTCTATCTTTGCATATCTTGTCTATTTTGTTCTTTTGTGTGCTTGGGATATTTCACATAATGTAGAATTAGATTTTCATTTACCTTCACAATCTCTGTAGCAAGTACCCAAAATCTTGGCTCATTAAAAGGGCAATTTGCCACATCAACCCCTACAGTCGTCATAGCATATGATGAGGAAATTCACTCCTCACTAACAAGCATGCACCACAAAGCTGCCTTTAACCAAAGCAAGAATTGTAATCTGATGAAATTTGTAGCAAATCCAATTAAGCGAGAATGAGCCAACTCCTTTTACCCCTTGCATTGCCTCATTAGGTTGAGAACCCGTGCTTGATTGTATACAAATTAAATAATATTTTTGGCTGAATCTGTACATGTTTTGAACCATGCTGGATCCATACATGGTTTGATCCATGGAATCTTTCCAAAATCCTTTAATATGAGGGCAAGGCAATGGGTGGCACGCGGAGTCAAAAATAATATTGGGTGCCTCTCCATCAATAGTCTACCTAAAGAAACATAATCTATTGCATTATCTATCATGACTTGCACCACTTTCTCCTCGCCCACTGCAACTAGGACTTCCTCTAAATCCTCACAAAGGTGTGTGTCATTTTTGCATGTCTTGAAGCATCAATTGACTTGATCAACATGGAGCCACCTGAAAAAGAAACAAAATCTATTATTCAATAAAACATAAATCAAAAATATTAAATACTAAATTAATGCATTGAGGGAAGTACAATCACTTGAGGAAGAAACAAGAAATTTAGTAGTGCCTATTTCATGTACTGGTCCAACCATAGGTCATGATGGTGCAACAATTCTCTCTTCATATCAACTGTTTCTCTTCTATTGTGGCTTTTACATCAGCCACCTTTTGTGTCAAAATTAGGCCCTTTAAGTCATCTTAACTAGGGGCTTTGAACCCTACCCCACAAATACTGATGGCATCAACCATATTTTGTCAATAAGGAGAGCTAACACATGTCACAAATAAATAAAATAATGAAATATTGTAAAATGGAGAGTTTAACTTTGAATTTGACATACCTCTATATAAAAATTCAAGAGAAAGAATCAAGCTATAAATTTGAAAACAATCAAACAAAAACTAATTAGCTAGCTACATGGATTGGAATGGTGAAATAGTACCAAAAGTCTCCATTTGCATGTCTAGTTGCATCGTGGATGTCTTTGTTCCAACTCATGCTCTCAAGTGATGGTTCGGAACCAGAAGTAGTAGATAGCAAAAAAATGAATCTATCCTAGATTTACAAATTCTATGCCCATGTGATGTCTAATGGTCCCAACTGGTGCTGAGAGGGGAGGGGTGAATTAGCACTTACTAAAACTTCAAAAAACAAATCTGATATAATGTAACTAAGACTGTAGGTAGAATAGATTCTAGAATAGAAATAGCTATCAAACAATCAAGCAATAAACAACACCAAATTTATACGTGGAAACCCAAATTGGGAGAAAACCACGATCTGAGTAAACCTCACAAATTTTGCACTCTTCTAAAGTGCGCCCTGTAACGAGCCTTTCTTGTTAATGGATTACAAACACACTGTTAGATGCGACCTGGTTAAGGGATTTAAGAAATAAGGCCTGTTAGAGCCTTCCTGATTAGAGGACTTAAAACACCTAAACAGATGTCACTCGATTAAGGGATTTAATACAAGGGACCTGTTAATGTCCACCCAAAATATGAGGATTTCGCTATTGCAATTATCAGAGAGCAATAAAGGGTTTGATATTTTGATGGTGGCTTTGTTGAGCCTGATAAGATCATTGTTCTATTCAACTGAGAATCATCACTGGTCACTGCAAGTATGTTCTCCTTGGCTGTTGTGCTTCTTTGCACTCTGCTTTCTTCTCCTCTCTTCACCTTAGTAGCTTCTTCAGCATATAGGTTCAGTCTTTTGTTTAGCAGAATGAGGGCAAATTGTATTCTTGTCAGGCAGAGGAATATATAGACTTCTTGCCCTCTTTGCTTTTTACTTGCATGACCTGTTTAAAGATCACCTTCGAATCCATCACCCAGTGGAGTCTCAGTTAACTGAGAGAACATCCGATGCATGCCATTCTTTATCCACTTTATGAAAGAAACGACAGATGCATGTCAAAAGATTTCCTTCACAAGAGATATCTTCATGTTTTAATGCCACAAACTTTAGCATTAAAACCTTCAATCGCGCCTTGTACCGGTCATCTTGATAACTCAAAGTCTACCGGATTTTGTGCACCAAATCCCGGTTAAAGAGTCAAACAACTGTTTGTCAATTATGACTTTCCCCAATTCATCAGTCGTGATGAAATCTTCACTTGATCGGTCAATATCTTTAGGTTGTGCAGAGGTAAGAACTTTAGCTGTCACCATCCCTTCCATTGCCTATACCGGTTGCATCCTTTTCTCGGTTCCTATTACCGATTACCGGTTGCATCATCCTTGGTGACCAGTTTCTCTGATATAGTCTCTTCTTACTTACTTAGTGTCACTGGTTTCCAAACCATTCTCTCCTCGCACTTGTTACTTTTTGTTGTCAGTTGTGCATGTCCTTGCTTCACAAATCAAACATTGGTAACCTTACTCATGAATGACAACACCTCTTTGCCAATCAATGACACTACCTCTTTTGCCATGTACAAGTTACATTCTTACCAGTTAATGCCAACAATGTCCCCGTCTAGCTAGAGTCATCATTCTAGCTATTGATTAGCTTATCATTGGACCCTCGTAGGCTAGTAGAGATGGATAGAGGGTCAATTCATGCACAGGTGAGATATTTTTATCTGATGCTTCAACTTTTGCAAAGCTTAGTGCCTTCGATTTGGTATGGAGAGGTTTCAGACTCCGTTTGTTTGAGTTTTTCTATTTTTAGCAACCTTTAGAGTCATAGAGATGGACCCTTGCTATTTTTAGAAATATTATTTGATCACGTGGGAAATTATTATGCCAACTCTTGTTTCAGACGACATGGCCAGTTTCTCAGTTTTGAGTGAGTTATTGCATTTCAAGTGGATTCCAGCATTAATTAATGATTAATGATTTAATATTAAAGTTAAACCAACTTTATATTAAATCACTTAAGTATGGGTCGAATTCTCATAGAACGGGGCCATATGAATAGATTAAGTGGAGGGGAAATATTAAATGTTATTTCCTAAGGCTAAATCATTAAATTCATTTAATGCTTATTTTCCAAAGCATTAAAGGGAAAAATCGCATCTTTCCAAGCATTGGCAATTTAGGGTTAGAAAGCGAAGGAAGAAGAAAGGGCATTCATTGTTATTGTTATTGATCAATTGATTTGTCTTGAGCTCTGAGAAGGGTTTCAACTTCTATCATTGGAGAACGTAGTTCTTCTGTGCGTCTCCATTTGAGCTGGTGAAATATCCAATGAATTTGGAATATCAGAGAGTTTCATTCAAAGACTCTATTTGTGCTTCAATCGTATTTTTTTCCAACAGTTGGGAAGGTAGAAAATAGTTTTATTATTGCAGAATAAGGAGGAACAAGCTACAACGGGTTTTCAGACAAGTTACAACCCAAAAATGAGAGAATTGCAGTCTACAGGCAAATTGGTGCAAATTTCAAGGCCTGTAATTATTACCTAAAAATCATATAAACTATATATGGTGCGTGCTTGCTGGTTGAAGGTTAAAAAAGAGCACTTGGATCAAATTAGGCATTACCAAGTTGGAAGAAAAGATTCTTGCAGCAACTGGTGTACTCTTACAAGTTTTTTTTATGTATTTCATAGTTTCCTTTGGTGATCATTTTCCAATAAAAGATTATCTAGATTTTTACTTTTATTTCATTAGAAAATAAATAGAAGTTGCAGCAGTATTTCAAATTGTTTTAGAATTTCAGATTATGGTATATTTCCTTTTTGCTCTAAAACTTGTGAAACCCTCAAAAAAATTATAAACTTTCACAACAAATATTGAGACAAAACAGCTTCAACCGTTAGAGCTTGTGAAGGGTTCTTACACCCCAAGGCTAACACTCCACTACCACAGACACTAGCACTAGGACTAGCACCAACACCAATGCCAACACCAACAATGCCACCAAGGCCAACACCAACAATACCACCAATATTAGCACTACCACTAAGACAAAATAGAGGCATGGAAGAAAACTATACACTACTACCAATGCCAGCCAACTCCTCCTTTGCCTCTTTTTTATTTTATTTTTGCACCTCAAATAGTTCTAATTGTATGTAATGTACCGAACAACACACCTCAATAGTATGGACACTTCCACCATACTCGACAACACACTTCCACCGTACAAGTTAGCACTTCCACCGCACTGGTGCACACTTGCACATCGCACACTACACGCCACCTACACATACTCGGCATACCACACGCACTCCACACACCGCACGTATTCCACTCACCACCCACATGCACTTCGCAGTCTACACTCCACCTGCATGCACTCTACACTCTAAACAGCACACATACTCTGCACTCCACATGCCACCTGCATGTGCTGCACACACCTCACGCACTTTGGACACCACCTGCATGCACTCTACGCACCGCACGTCTGTAATGTCCCCCACTTAGCCAGTCTGCATATATGTTGTCGTTAGCCCGTTCTTTCATGGTCCCGAAGGCTAACCAGGACTTCAAAAGGGATCCTGAGGTTATTTGGCCTAGTCAAATTTAATTACAAGCCAAATGGAGTTCGTTTGTTGGGTTTTGGGGAGGATTTACTTTTTTTAGTAAGGCAACAGGGGATGCAGTGCCTTGGATTTTCAGTGACAGGATGTGATGCGTTTTGTTGAGCTCTTTCCGATGAGCTATCATATGTGGGATTCCGAGTTCATTTGGTATATTATTTTAATGTTTGAAGTTATAACGATAAAGTGACTATTTAATTTAAATATTATAATGTTTCATAAAGTCACTTTATAAAAATCAAGTTCCCCCCTTTAAAGGACATACATGGGCATTCGTAAGGGAAAAAGGTAACATTAAAGCTCATGTTTTATCCCACATTGGCGAGACGGAAGCGTAGAACTAGTAAGGAAGGATTAAAAGAGAGAGGATAGCTCTCATTTGGCATGCTTGAAGATTGAATGAAATTGGGGAAACTGTGGAGATTATTTCTCTTTGGGCTTGGAGGACGCAAACCCTCTATGCTTTCAATCTTGACGCCATTGAAAGATATGGTCTTGAGATTTTATATTGTAGTAGCAAGTTCCTGTAGCAGCGTGGTACTGTAGCAGCGCGATACTGTAGCAAGTTCCTGTAGCAGCGACACTATAGCAGTGCGGTACTGTAGCAAGTTCCTGTAGCAGCGCGGTACTGTAGCAGTCCGAATCACTGTAGCGCGGTACTATAGCAGCGGGTTACTGTAGCAACAAGTTCCTGTAGCAGTCTGAATTACTGTAGCGCGGTACTGTAGCAGTCCGGGAACATTGTAGCTGTGAGTTACTGTAGCAATTTTCAGAACTATTAACACTGTTGTAGCTGCAATGGGTATGGACCATCATTGAACTCTATAGTTGTTATAATGTGTTGAGTTTAATAAGATATGTAAGATATGGTAGTTGTAATTTCCTAATAATCTGAAACAAGAAATAAATGAACGATCATTGTTATTAGCTGCATATGGTTTCATGTTGCCTTCTACTGATATCTCATACAAAATACAACAATCTTGAGGACTATTAAACAACATCAATCTGGAAAAAACATAAGGACAGTTGCAGGCCAATTGTTTGACAAAATGACAAGAAGAAACAGACTCTAGAATTACAGAACCAGGCGGCATATTACAGTGGTATCAGAGCTTATCTTTCCTGCCATCTTGTTGGGTTCAGTATCAATTAAATATGACATGACAGATTGGAGGGTTCAACCATTGCCACATCACTACGACACAAGAAGAAACAGAGCATTATTGAATACTAACCGAGAGAATATCTTACCGGGAGGAAGTAGTGACTCAGACGAACTGAGTGTTACAGGTGAATAGGCTGTAGAGACTATGGGGGATAGGAATGTTAGGGATCCTGGTGAGGAGCGATTCCTGCAGTTATTGGATACATTGACTCAGGGACAGCGATTAGCAGAGCAGAGAGCACAGGAACAGAGTCAGAGGTTGGAGCTTATGATGCAGATGATGGCTCGTCAAATGGGGTTGAATGCTAACGTGGGTGGAGGAAATAATCAGAATGGTAATAATCAGAATGGTAACAATCAGAATGGGAATAATCAGGATGGGACCTATAATGGAGGTGAACAAGTTGGGAACAATTTCGGTAATGCACCCCAGCAAGCTAGGACAATGAGTTCGAGGCCCATGATTCCCACATTTCCTAGAGCCCCAGAGCAGCCTGTACCAGAGCCCCAGATCACTGATATACAGGACCAGTTGAGGAGAGATTGGGAAGTCGGAGGTCCAGATTTTACTGCTGCAATTACCTTTAGGGAGTATATGGATGTGCGGATGAAACATATGCCACGTGGACATGACAGGAACCAGAGCTATGAGCTACGGAAGAAAGTAGGGAAACTTCAATTACCATATTATGATGGCTCGGGGAAGTCTACAGCAAGAGCTTGGGTTCAAAAGCTTGACACATACTTTCAATTGAACCCTATGCCTGAGGAAGAAGCTATTAAGTACGCAACAATTCATCTGGATGGGTTAGCACACGAGTGGTGGCATCATGGTATGGTCACTATGGGTCATGCACACATTACCTCATATGTGGAGTTTACAGAGAGACTGATTGAACGTTTTGATAGGAAGGATCCAGAACTCCATTTCAAGGAGTTAGCTCAGCTTAAACAGTGGGGATCATTGGAAACATACATTTCAGAGTTTCAGAAACTCGCAGTGTTAGTAACAGATGTATCTGAATGGAGGATACTAGTTCTATTTATGGATGGGTTAGCTGATCCGTTGAGAGGATGGATTAAAGCTCTCAACCCTCCCACTTTGCAGGAAGCCATTAAGAAGGCTCGTGACATGGATTCCTCTTCAGCTTCTAAGAATAAATTCCAGGCGAAGAGTTTCCCTTCGAGGAAAGATAAGGACAGGAAACCTTTTCATAGAGAGGCTCAGCCACCTAAGGAGGAAAGTAAGAGGTTGGACAATGAGACACTTAATGACCTCAGGAATAAGAAGCTTTGTTTTCATTGCAGGGAGCCTTGGGATTTGTCACATAAGTGTCCACTGAAGGCAAAAGCTAAGCAGATGGAATACTTTTCAGCGGAAGAGTCAGTGGATGGAGATTCAGAGCAGTCATCAGAATCAGATGGGGATGATGATAATTCTTCACATGAGGAAGCACGCAGTGATAGCACGATAGCTCAGTTGTCCAGTATACAGGAGGCCGTCACTTTCAGAGTTAGGGGGACTTTGGACGGACAGAGATTTGTGGCACTCATTGATATAGGGGCAACACATAACTTCATTGATGAGAAGTTTGTGTCACGCAGAGGGCTACGTACAGAGGAGCATAGGGGATTTAAGGTGATGGTTGCCGATGGCTTCAAGATTGACTGTACCGAGAAAATCTCCAACTTGCAGCTTCGTTTGGGAGATTATGACATGATAGGAGATTTCTTTGTGGTCAACATTGGTGATCAGGATATGGTGCTTGGGATGAACTGGATGAAGTCTTTGGAGGAGTTTACATTTAACCTTCAGAAAATGGAGATGAGGTTTGAGGCAAATGGTAAGAAGATAGTGCTCAGAGGATTGTCAGATGGGAAGCTTAGAGTGGTGTCACTCAAGCGGATGCAGAGTTTATTTAGACATAATCAGGTACAGTGGGCAGCAGAGTTTAGAGAAATGCCTGAGACGACAGAGCAGCATAAACAGGAGTACCCGCCTGATGTACAAAAAATAATAACCAAACATACTAAGGTGTTTGGTGAGATACCTCCAAGGAGACCCCCGGATAGAGGAATCGAGCATGTTATTGAGTTAGAAGAAGGGGCTAAGCCAGTTATCATCACACCTTACCACCATCCAAAAAGATATAAGGATGAGATAGAAAAGGCAATCAAGGAGTTGATTGACATGGGGCACATACGGCCAAGCAAGAGTCCTTTCGCTTCTTCAGTAGTATTGGTGAAGAAGAAGGATGGTACAATGAGGATGTGCATAGATTATAGGGAGCTGAACAAGAAAACAATCAAGAACCGATACCCTATCCCGCGCATTGATGAGCTTATTGATGAATTGCACGGTGCATGCTACTTCTCGAAGATTGATTTGAGATCCGGCTACCATCAGATACGGGTTAGAGAGGAGGATGTGGAGAAGACAGCTTTCAGATGCCACTACGGTCATTTTGAGTTCTTAGTCATGCCCTTTGGGTTGACTAATGCCCCCGCCACTTTCCAGTCTTGTATGAACAGAGTGTTCGGAGATCAGTTGAGGAAGTTTGTGTTGATATTTTTTGATGATATACTGATATACAGTAGTACTTGGGAGGAACATTTGGAGCATATTGATACAGTGCTCAGTATTTTAGAGAGGGAGTCATTATATGCCAAGATGAGTAAATGCGAGTTCGGGATGACAGAGTTGCTCTATCTAGGGCATATTATTAGTGCAGGAGGTGTTCGGGTTGACCCAGACAAGATTAGGGCCATTATGGATTGGCCACCGCCAAGGAACACTTCACAGCTCAAGGGATTTCTCGGGCTTTGTGGGTTCTACCACAGATTTGTGAAAGGATTTTCACAGACAGCAGCACCACTTACAGACTTGACACGCAGAGACAGTTTTCAGTGGTCAGAGAGGGCTCAGGATTGTTTTGACAGGTTCAAGGAGCTGATGAGCACATGTCCCGTTTTGGCCATTCCAGATTTCACCAGACCTTTTGAGCTGCAGTGTGATGCCTCGGGAGAAGGCATAGGAGCTGTCCTCATGCAGGAAAAACATCCCATTGCATATGAGAGCAGGAAATTACGAGGTGTTGAGAGAACCTACAGCATCTATGACAAGGAAATGTTAGCAATCATGCACGCGCTAGCTAAGTTCAGGCAATACTTAGCGGGAAGTCGATTCACAGTTAAAACAGATCATAACAGCTTGAAACATTTCCTTGGACAAAAGGATCTTAATGACAGGCAACAAAAATGGGTGAGTAAGTTACAGCCCTATGATTTTGACATAGTCTATGTTAAAGGGAAGAAAAATATTGTCGCAGATGCTTTATCCAGGAGGCCTCATTTGCTTGCTGTTGGGATAGTCATGGATGATTGGAGAGAGATGATCTTGGCAGAATATGCTAAGGATAGTTGGGCATCTAGTGTTATTGAGGGGGTTGCTCAGGATAGCCGATATACTGTTGTAAATGATTTGATCATTTACAAGGAAAGGATTTATTTGGTACCTGGGTCTGCTATGAAGCAGAAGATTTTGAGAGCATTTCATGATTCACCATTGGCAGGACATCCAGGATTCTTTAAGACATATCGGCAGGTGAGAGAGCGCTTCACTTGGAAAGGGCTCAAATCAGAGGTGCTACAGTTTGTTAGGGAGTGCCCAGTGTGTCAGCGGAACAAACAGGAACATTCCTTTCCGGGTGGTTTACTACAGCCCCTACCCATACCAGAGAAGAAGTGGGATAGCATCTCCATGGATTTTATCAGAGGGCTCCCAAAGGCACAGGGTCGGGATTGTATCTTTGTTGTGGTAGACAGATTGACGAAATTTGCACATTTCTTTGCAATTTCATCTACTTATTCCGCAGCACAGACAGCAGAGCTATTCTTTCGAGAGGTATTTAGACTACATGGGATACCACGGAGCATAGTCAGTGACAGAGACAGTAGATTTACGAGCCACTTTTGGCAGGAGTTGTTCAGGTTGTGTGGAATAGAGCTCACTCCGAGTACCAGTTACCACCCCCAAACCGATGGGCAGATAGAGATAGTGAACAAATGGGTTGAGGGGTACCTTCGAAACTACATTGCAGGACAACAGAGGGCTTGGGTGAAGTGGCTACATCTAGGGGAGTATTGCTACAATACTTCTTTCCATATGTCTATTCAAATGTCCCCTTTCATGGCACTGTACGAGTATGATGCTCCTAATTTCTTGGATTTGTTATTTGGGGACAGTAGGGTACCTAAGGCCAAGGATCTTTTGCAGGAGTGTCAGGACATTATGCGATCCTTGAAGGAAAATTTGCAAAAGGCACAAAATCAGCAGAAGCAATATGCTGATCAACACAGGGTTGAGAGGTCTTTTGAGGTGGGAGACATGGTGTACCTCATGTTACAGCCATATAGACAGTCCTCTCTCAAGAGGAGTGGAGCAGAGAAATTGAAACCACGCTACTATGGGCCATTCAGAGTAATCAGGAGAGTGGGCGAGGTAGCTTATGAGTTGGAGCTGCCTGCAGACAGTAAAGTACATAACGTGTTCCATGTGTCACGCCTTAAGAAGGCATTGGGGCACAATGTGGTGCCTTCAGTAGTATTGCCACCTCTCGATGATGAGGGGAAGCTTATCTTGGTTCCTGAAGCTATACTTGACACCAGGGAGAGGGTGCTTCGCAGGAGGACTATCAGGGAGTACCTAGTGAAGTGGAGGAACCTACCAGTTGAGGATGCAACATGGGAGGCAGAGCAGATTCTTCAGCATCCTGAATTGAGATTGCTTGAGGACAAGCAATTTCAAGAGGGGCGGACTGTAATGTCCCCCTCTTAGCCAGTCTGCATATATGTTGTCGTTAGCCCGTTCTTTCATGGTCCCGAGGGCTAACCAGGACTTCAAAAGGGATCCTGAGGTTATTTGGCCTAGTCAAATTTAATTACAAGCCAAATGGAGTTCGTTTGTTGGGTTTTGGGGAGGATTTACTATTTTTAGTAAGCCAACAGGGGATGCAGTGCCTTGGATTTTCAGTGACAGGATGTGATGCGTTTTGTTGAGCTCTTTCCGATGAGCTATCATATGTGGGATTCCGAGTTCATTTGGTATATTATTTTAATGTTTGAAGTTATAACGATAAAGTGACTATTTAATTTAAATATTATAATGTTTCATAAAGTCACTTTATAAAAATCAAGTTCCCCCCTTTAAAGGACATACATGGGCATTCGTAAGGGAAAAAGGTAACATTAAAGCTCATGTTTTATCCCACATTGGCAAGACGGAAGCGTAGAACTAGTAAGGAAGGATTAAAAGAGAGAGGATAGCTCTCATTTGGCATGCTTGAAGATTGAATGAAATTGGGGAAACTGTGGAGATTATTTCTCTTTGGGCTTGGAGGACGCAAACCCTCTACGCTTTCAATCTTGACGCCATTGAAAGATATGGTCTTGAGATTTTATATTGTAGTAGCAAGTTCCTGTAGCAGCGTGAGTACTGTAGCAGCGTGGTACTGTAGCAGCGCGATACTGTAGCAAGTTCCTGTAGCAGCGACACTATAGCAGCGCAGTACTGTAGCAAGTTCCTGTAGCAGCGCGAGTACTATAGCAGTGCGGTACTGTAGCAGTCCCAATCACTGTAGTGCGGTACTGTAGCAGCGGGTTACTGTAGCAACAAGTTCCTGTAGCAGTTTGAATTACTGTAGCGCGGTACTGTAGCAGTCCGGGAACATTGTAGCTGTGAGTTACTATAGCAATTTTCAGAACTATTAACACTGTTGTAGCTGCAATGGGTATGGACCATCATTGAACTCTATAGTTGTTATAATGTGTTGAGTTTAATAAGATATGTAAGATATGGTAGTTGTAATTTCCTAATAATCTGAAACAAGAAATAAATGAATGGTCATTGTTATTAGCTGCATATGGTTTCATGTTGCCTTCTACTGATATCTCATACAAAATACAACAATCTTGAGGACTATTAAACAACATCAATCTGGAAAAAACATAAGGACAGTTGCAGGCCAACTGTTTGACAAAATGACAGGAAGAAACAGACTCTAGAATTACAAAACCAGGCAGCATATTACAATGTCACCCGCATGCACTCCGCACACCACATTCCACCCGTACACACTCTACATGCCCTACCTCCACCGTATGGACTAGTCACCATACAACCAAATGGGCACGCCACTCAACTCTCCAAGAGCACAATGATAGCATGAATAGATCTTCTAATTCTACAATCACACATAGAAACTTGCTATACCAAACAATATTACTGATGCAAGAACGAACGGCTACAAATCAAATATTGTACTTCCAAATCCGAGATATATTTTTGATGAAGTTCAACAATACAAATTTGTCTCCAAGAAAGACGTCACAAATTTGGCATTCAAGTACAAGGTAAAATATCTGAGATGATATTTCCAACGGAAGACTAGGTTGGTTGTGTTGTGAGGTTTTCACGCCATCGCCCCAAAGAATTTGGGGACCCCCATTTTTTTTGAGCAAGACTTGACAATTTTTCTAGATCCGGGTATTTGGGTGCCTTAGCGAATTTTTGGGCGATCCAGAGGTTTTGAAATGAAAATTTTACACCTAGGATATTTTTGAAGTGCTTGGGAGGGTATAGCTTGTTTTCACCTTGTGTGAAACATTGATTTTCCTAAACAGTTGATTTTGTCTTTAGGCCAAACGAAATTCAATAGGAATATTTTATTTCGATTGTTAGAAAAATATCTGGCAGGGCAAATTTGCAAAATTTTCAGACTTAGATGAATTTTGCAAATTGATGAAATTGAAGAACTCGAGATTTTCAAAATTTAATTGTGAAATTGGATATTTTTGGGAAAATCTTGTAAATTTTTTTTGGTGGAGAAAAATGGAAATTAAAGAATAAATTTAAAGTTGCCAATTAGAGATAATAAATTGCAAAAATAAAAAAGGATAAAATTGCCAAATGGAAATTAAATTGCAAAATGATTTTTGGGTTGCAAAATAATAAAAAATTAATTTTGGTTGTCATGATTAAATGCATTAAAATCATATTTTTTGGGCTAAGTGTTTGTAATTTAGAAATTTAAATTGGGCCCCTTTGTGTGTTAAATTCAATGTATTTTGAGGCCTAAGAGGTGTGAAATTCAAGACAAGTTATTGGGTCCACAATGGGGAAGGTTTAAAGCTATATTAGAGGCCTAAATGACCTTTTTTCAAAATTTCAATTTTAGGGCCTATGATAATTTCGGATTTGGCTAATTTAAACCAATAATTTTGCACTAGGTTGACCCAATTTTAAATTAAAATAAAATCCCCTAGGGCTGGGCAATTTATTTCATTTAATTCATGTTTAATTTGGCAATTTTAATTTTTTGGTTTTCCCTCCTCCTACAAAGTCGGCCTTGCTTTTTTGGAGGCAAAATTTGGTATATAAGGGGAGCTCTCCCCCACTTCATTTCACCATCTCATTCACTTCTCTCCTTTTCTCTTGGCAGAGCGAAAAAGCAGTCCGAAAAAGCAGTCCGAAAAAGCAGTCCGAAAAAGCAGATCCGAAAAGCAAATTCAAAAATTGGAGAGTTTGATGAAGAGAAGCTTGAGTTGAGGCAAATCAGATTTGTAATAGAAGAATTTATTGATAGAAGATTCATAGCAATCAGATTTTGAGAGTGAATTGGAGAAGGGGAGATTTTCTTGTGGAGATAGAAGATTTTGAAGATCAAGCCCAACCAATTACATAGACAAAGGACTCCTAGCTTTGTACTTGGGTGAGTGGCCTATCTTTTCCTCTCTCTTTAATTGCTTTCATTTCATTGGTGCTAGTTTAGGTGTTGAAAACTAATTTCAAGAGTAGAGTTAGGTGTTTGGATATTAAGTTGATTACTCGATTGTCTTGATTGGCTTTTTTCCCTCAAGTTCTTGCTTGCATTTCATCATTGCATTTCATCTTAGGAGGAAGATTTGGAGTGATAAGTGTAGTCCATCTTAAGGTAACGGTGGGGAGTGATAAGTGTAGTATTCCACCCCTAGGCGAAGATTGGAGTGATAAGTGTAGTCCATCTTAAGGCAAAGGCGGAGAGTGATAAGTGTAGTTTGCATCATTGCATTTCATTTTAGGGAGAAGATTGGAGTGATAAGTGTAGTCCATCTTAAGGTATCGGCGGGGAGTGATAAGTGTAGTATTCCACCCCTAGGCAAAGGTTGGAGTGATAAGTGTAGTTTCACCAGCATTGTAGAAAAGGCGGGGAGTGATAAGTGTTTAGGATGTCTGATGTTAATGCAAGCAAGCGACCCAAAGGAATTAATGCTGAAATAGGAGACAAGGAAGTCATGATACCCAATTCCAACTTCCGCTCAAAATTGAAATACGTTGGAGACACCAACATTGGTACCTTTGATATGATTCAATGAAGAGAGAGGTTGAGAGACAGCCAGTCACCTGTGGCAAAGAAGATCAATCAGTATGGATTTGTGCAAGGAAGTGTTCAGTCTACCCCAGCAGCAGACATGATATGACAGAATTGGTTACATCAAGTCATCAAAGCTCACAAAGTCAGATTGCAAATCAGAGTGCAGCGCCTTCATCGTGCTTCTCAGTCAAATTCTGGGCTCTACTAAAGGTACACAGTTTGATTCTTGGATGTTTTATTTTATTGAAGAGATTGAGAATGGTTAAGGAAAATTGATTGGATTAGGATCACTAGCATGAATTTAGAGTTGCAACTTAAATAGTACAAAATCGGGGCAAATCTACATGGGGTCCTACTTCTTCAATTCGGGTGCAAGACTACTAGTGATGCTTTGCCAGTCGAACCAAATCTAATCTTGGGGAGATGCATTGCACCACTATGGTTGAGGCAAGTACTTATGCCAAAAGGGCAAGGTTGTGGCAGTTCGAACAGTTGAAGGCAGCCAAGAGTTAACCAAGGAGGAAAGCATTGATGAAAGCAGTTGATGAACTCAGTGATGGGTGGATTGTGGAACAATCACGGAGATATGGTGAGGGCAGGTGCCCAAAACCCAAGGTTATTGAAACAAAGATGCATGCATGCAGATCAAATCCAAATAGGAAGGTTAAAAATGGCAAAGTATTGAAGCAAGGAGGAAAGTGATTGAAAGGTTGAGAGAGGTCAAGTTTGATTTCAAGGCGGTGGCTAAGAGCAAGGCTCTTAAATTGCACAAGGTTCACACCTAGGCAAGCCACCAAGGTCAAGGCAAGATTACCCCAAGTGCATGGAGACCTTAATCTTTCGAGGTCAGGACATCAAGTACAAGCAAGTTCAAGTGGTGGTGAGAAAATTTTTAAGGACAAGCTCAAGCATCCAAGTTTTCATCTCATCTAAGGATTAATGAACTTTATAAGACAAGGTTGATGAGGTGGCAATTTCATGTGCATGCAATCAAATCATGCCAAGTGTCCTATGTTCTCATTGGTTGACAGATTATTGTAATTTTCTCATTGGCCCACAAAGTTGGTGCCCTCATGTAATTGGTTGAAAGATGGTAACCCTAATTAGGGTTTGTAAGGTTTAATCTTGGCCCTTGATTTTGCCTCTTAATCTTGGCCACTCGTTGTAATTTTGAGCCTCTATATAAGGCCATTTGTACTCATTTGTAAAGGAGAGTTATGTTGGAGAATTGTTGCCAAAATACTATCAAAATTGTTCTCTATTCATTGTTGTGGTTTGCATGGTGGATATACATGATCATTTTGGTGTATTGCATGTTTCTTCTCATCTCTCAAATTAAAGTAGGATTTCATTTCATGTTGTTAAAGTAAGAATAGAAGTAGATGATTAGTTGTAATGGTGATGTTGGTGAATGTTTGATGAGGATCTTATACTAGGCCACTAGCATCTTGGCGGCTTGTCAAGGAGCCTTGTGTGGTAATCTAGTCAATTGCTCCCAAGTTCTACTTGCATTTCATCTTTCCACTTGTACTTCAAGTTGGGTTGGAAGATAGGTGTTAGTGTGAAAATCTTAAGAGTTTCCTTTAGAATCATCGTACCAATGGAGGTAGCACCGCTGGCAAGTCTTCATTAGGTTGATCCCCGTCCATTTGCCAATCTTTCCATTCAGTAGGAATAATAGTAGAAGTAATCAATAGCTTAGTAGTTGAAGTTGAGAAGTTAAAATTCGAAAGTTTGAAGAGCAAAGCTAGAAGTGGTATAAATTAGTTTGATGAGCGAAGTTGGAAATGATATAAAAGAAGAAAGTTATCTCATCATCATCATAGCGAAAGTTTGACATCCTCAAGTGAACAACGTAAGCCCGCCGAAGTGATTACCAGCAAATCACATTTATATAACTGAGTTAGTATCCACAGGTGTAAGGAACCTTGGAGTATCTTATATACTTTTCAAGAGAGGGTTGAGTGTTTGGTACGCTGTATCAAGTCATTCGATTGCTATATGTTATGTAGTGGTACAAAACCCACATCAACAGGTTGTGAACCACAAAATAGGGATTGTTTTGCACCTCTGAAACTGCATACAAACTGATTTCCAACCGGAATTGCAAATACACAAGACAAATATACTCCAGCATATCTACCTACTATGTCAGCCAATGCCTTATAAAGGCCTCCAAGAGGTTTCTCGAAAGTTACAAACAGGCCAACATACATTATTTATTATTTTATTAATTGGGCCCCTTTACTAATTAAATTAATTAAATAAGTCCTTATGGTATTATTTAATTTTTTAGGACTACTTAATTAATTAACCTAATTAAAATACTTTATTAAAATTGGGGACATTACATTGCACTTGTAGCTCATGAACAACCCCTGGAGACTTGCATGGGCATCATGTTGCATCATGGGTAGGTATGTGTGTAAGATGGTATTTCAATGACCATCTATTAATGCCTTGTCCACAATAATATTTTTTACAACAAGAACATTTTACCTATCCTTTTTTTTGCTTGGGGAAAAGTTCAGCATGTTTCCAACATGGGTCCCTTCTAATTAGAGTTTTGGACATTGTTAGAAAAGATGATTTGAAAAGTTCAAGGCTGCTGCAATAACATATAAATATTAAAATCTTAACATTAGTGAATTGCGCTTTATAATTATTAAACTACTACAAAAAATTTAGAGTACTACAAAAAATGTAGGGTTTGTTCAAAAAAATCAAATACATCTAAGGTTCTTTCTTTGATCTAGTAAAATAAAATAGGAAAAAAAATGAAATGTAAAGAAAATGCAATTATTGGTTAAAAAACAGAAAAAAAAAAAAAAAAAGAAACAGAAAAATCATGCTTACCTCTTAAATAAAACATGAAATCAGATGAAAAATCCTTCCAATCACTATTAGACACCTCTTGATGCACCAAATGTATCTACGAAGCTGCTCAAATACGATTTGATGATGAATTTTTTCTCTACCTCCTTTCTTGCTGCCCTACAATGCACTCTAACTTTTTCTCGCAACTCTCTTTTCTACTTTTTTGCCAACAAAATGAAATGGAAGTGCTTTTAGGGTAGAGGAGGAAACTAAGTGAAAAAGAAAGCAAGTGAAACTTTTTATTTTTATGTTTTTTTACTTTTTTGGGGTTGGATGCATGAGAGAGTCTTTCCATCGAGACTCACCCAAACTTGACAGTTCTGGTAAGTGCCTAGACTCTGCGAGCTTAGCAAAAATTTGGAAAAACCTGAGTTTAAGGCATAGGGACTTGTCTACATGATTGGCCTCATAACTCAACAAGTTTTGTCAAGTATGGGTGATTCTCATTTCACTAGTGCACACATTTATAGGTAGTTCCATGATAAGAGAAATGACATTCTATAGGAGCCATAAAAACATTTTATACTACTTATCTTGGTCGTGGATGCACCTTGAACATGGCAATGCCAAAGAAGATCTTAAAATATCACCTTCAAACTCAAAAATTGAAATGAGCAGAGTATTCACATTGTGTGTATGATATCTTAAAACTAATGCCAAAGGTGGACTGAAAAATTCATATTCTCTTCATAAATGATGCTTGCAACCACTATGGCCGCCATGGTAGCTTGTGTAGAGAATGCACATGAGATAAAACCCTAAAAATCACCTTTACCTATTGAAAACCAAACTCCTTTGGAAACATGATCCCCTCCAAATCATGTGACATAGAAAAAGCAAGTCATGACGACTTTGGATGCTTTTGAAAGTTAATGTAATGGGATCCTCTTAAATGCTAAAGCATCTATAGCAAACAATGTTTCAAGCAAGGTATTTCAAGAACATTAACGCCTTATCCTATTCTAGATCCTCAAAATTTTATTTTGATGTCTATTCCAAACAATGGACAAAATAGCCTAACAGTAAGTTTCATTTGAAATCTCACATTATTGCTGATGTGTTAGGGTTTGGCATCTGCATTGGTCATTTGATTATTGTTTCAATTTGCACATGTTTGATAAATCAACCATTTTCTAGAGTTGTTTGGTTTGGGACATTACAAAGTCTAGCAAATACTCAGCCTCAATGTGTAATGTCCCTATTTTTAGACTCTTGGGATTAGCTTGGTTTGGCGACCCTGACAGGCTAATCAGGCAATAAGAGGGGGTCAGATGGTGGAGCCAGTGTTGGGATTCCATTCTGGAGGTTCAGATTATCAGGTCTGCTCTTCGTTCGGATCATTTTGGTCAACTTACTATTTTTAGTAAGTGGTATTTTGGGTATGGCCAGGATTAGCAGGGTGTCTACTCGGAGTGTCAGATATCTCAGGATCAAGTTTCAGATAATCTCCAGTTTGTGAGACTTACTATTTTTAGTAAGTCTTTTTTTAGCAATTGGCTATTTTTGGCAGTGGGTTATTTCTGGCAGGGCAGTTTGTGTTTGACGCTCTGGTGCCGAAAATAAGTTTGTTTCAGTTGGCGGGATTTAGAGGCTTTTGGGTTTTAACGTTATCGTTATTAAATTAAATTATTTTAATTTAATAACTTTAATACTTTATAACTTTAATGTTATAAATTAAAGAGGTTTTTTAAAAGCCTTTTTAATGAAAAAGTGAAATTGTGCTTTTTCTGAAAAAGCTATATATTCTACCCGAAAAAGCACTTTCACTACTCATTGTTCGTTTTGATAAAAATTATGAAGTCTTTTGTTGAGAGCTTTCAACAAGGGTTTGAGGACTGATTCCTCTCTGTTGCACTTTGAATCATTCTTGTGGTGGTGAATTGTGCATTTGATTCTGTTGAAGAAATTATGATAATTCATGGTTGCGAATTGATGCTGATGTATATCAATTTGGTGCAAGTATAGATTGAATTCATTCATTCTACAGCTGGGTTCAATTTTTCATTTATTTGGATATTGCCAGTATGCAAGGAGGCTGTTGTATCTCCTAAGTGGTTGCTTTCAGAACATACAGGCTGCAAATCATTAACCACGTGCTGCATACAATTTGTTTGAGGCTGCGTGAACCATATTCAAGGTGGCATCTTGTTTCCTGTAGCCACGTTTTCTTCCTGGCAGTAGCATTTGAGCATAGGAAGGCACGTGACTCCCTCCTTTGGCTGCGTGGAGTCTTGAATTAGCTGCGTGTGCTTCCAAGGTGGCAGCAAATTCAGTTTTGGACTGCGTTTTATCATTCCTGGATTGCATGAGACCTTTAGGAGGAATTTCCTCTCATTCCATATATATATTTTGCCAGGTGCTCAATATTTATTTTGGAACATTTGAATTTGAATTAGAAATTACGAATTCTCCTGGATAATTGTGCCTGCCAGTTGGTGATAAATAATTCATTTAAATTTATGCTATTAAATTTTGAGAAGATTCAAAATAAATATATTTATTTTATTAAAAAATCTTTAAAAGTGCATATTATTTCAAGAATTGAATTACTTGGAGCCAAGAGCCAGTCAGGCTCTTTACAGTGGTATCAGAGCTTTCTTCCTGCCATCCTGTGGGGTCTGGATTCATTTATTTTCTGAAGTATTTTAAAAGTGACCAACACTTCCATTTTTTTCCCTAGCTATGGATAAATACAGGAGATCCAGTTCTGGAAGTTGTCATAGCAGTAAGGGAAATAGAGTGGAATTAAATGCTTTAGTAGAAAGCATTGAGTGATTGAGACAACATCAACAAAGATTAGCAGAGAGTGTTTCGGATCCAGTTACAGTAGATAGGGCAGCGAGATATATGGTCTCTACCTTTAGAAGGCCGACATCGAGTTTGCAGGGGAGAAGGCTAGAGTTTTCTCCAACAGTTGTCTGCGATGTTGATGTTCCTGCTGTTGCCCAAAAATTCCCTGTCTTTCATTTTTTCGGCCACAGCCCTATTTTCCAAGTGAAATGCTCAAGTGTCGAAAACCCAGTGTGTTTTCGACCTCTTCTGCAGGCTCGGGATGTTTCTGCCTTTTGGTCTGAAAGTTCGGTGTGTTTTCGACCTACCTGCTCTGAAAATACGGTGTGTTTTCAACCTTCGTTCAAAAACCCTCCGTGTTTTTGACACCCCTTCTGTGTTTTCGGCCCTAGGCGCGCAACTCCGATCAGGCGGGTCCCGGTGCCTAAGGCCGTGCCAGTGCGGAAGATCCGATGGCTGTCGCATGATCGCATGGGACCTTCCGATCCCATGAGATCATACAACAACCGTTGATGTGGTATCATGCAAGATCTTAAGCGGTCAAGAGAAGCGGTAGCAGTCATCGGTTAGCATCACACGGTTGGTCGCATGATCGCATGGGCCTTCCTAGCCGCATGCGATCATGCGACAGGTGGTTAGTGGGGCCCAAACTTTCTGCATTGGCGCAAGTGCGTCGAAGATCAATGGTGGTCATATCATCTCATGGGATCTTTTGATCCCATGCGATCATGCGACAACCGTCCGATAGGGATCTGCTAGGTTAGGTGGATCCAATGCCAAGGGTTGCCGAGGTGTTGCTGACGAAGCAGTCGGAACAAATAAGAGATTGACAAGTGTCAAGGCAGGCCCGGGGTTGGTAAGACAGGATCGCGGCTGCGTGGCTAAGGTTTTCGCGTGGTCACTAGATGTGACTCAGGGTTAAGAAGGGATCGAGCGGTTCGGTGACTATTAAAAAGTAAACCCAGGGTTATTCCTGCAATCCGCTCCAAACGGTAATCAGCGGTGAACCCGAGGTGACGGTCAGTGGCTAACGCCTTACGGTTGGTCGCATGATCGCATGGGCTCTTTTGAGCCCATGCGGCCATGCAACAAACCGTTAGCCGTTGCGGTGGGACTCAGACTTCGGCAGCTGCAGGTGGCCGATAGTGTGGGCCAGGTGTCATTTGTGGCGAGGGGGGACAGTTTCCAAAGGCTTGTTGCATGATCGCATGAAGCCTTTCGGGCTCATGCGATCATGCGACCATTGCTTTGTCCAAGCGGCTCAACCTATTTTTTGCAAGGTTTCTTCCAAAGGGAAATGTTTTGCAAGTGCGGCAGCTAAAAAATTTATGATATTTTCAAGGGCGGTTGCGGTTGGATAGAATTTGCAGAGGATTTAGGCTGCCTTTTTGGGTCCTTTCTACGATCTGATCGGATTTTTGAACATTCATGACAGAGCGGGCTTGCAGGGAGGTAGATGGATCAAAGTTGTTGATCTGCAGGCATGGGCATGCAAAGACAAATATCTGATCGGCCATGATGTTTGCAGAAACACATTTATGATCAGAAGTGACTGTTTTAGGGCCAGATTATTTTATGCATACCTATGTAGCCCTAAAAGTGGGATTCCTACCTGCGTGCAGAGTGGTATATATTGTTTTTTTTGGAGCTTTTGTGCTCAGAATGGGCCAATTGTAAAAAAGGAAAGTTTCTTTCCCCAGAGGTTATTGAAGGCATTCTTTCTGCTCCTTAACTTTCTGCAATTGTAAAATTCCCATTGATTGTTCAAATATTGCAAGTGTTCTGTGATATTCTTGTTGTCCTCATGCTTGCTTGTCTGGATTATCTCTTATTGGATCAAAGTGTATGCATGATTTCAATGATATCTCAGGTTTCTTGATTCCTCTTGCTTTCTGCAATTTTGTGTGTTTCCTGTGTCTGATCTGATTTAGGTGTTTTGCGGGTATACTACAGCCCCTAGCAGCCTTGTCTCATTCCTACACCTAGTTGCAGAAAAGGATGTCTATTTGCAAGTCATAGGTTGAGCCTTTGTTTCAGACCCTCCTATGAAATACTTATGCAATCCTATCTAGTGAGTTGTAATTTATTGGACCTGATTCCTTCATTGGTTTCATCCCTCTGTACTGAGATCCAAACCCAAGTTCGGTGCATCACCTGGTAGGATAGATTTGCTTTATGTTATTTCCCTTTCATGCATTCCTTCTATCCCTTTCGTCTCAAAGTTTACTTTCTTGTCTAAGAGCAAATCAAGGTGATTATCCAAGAGGAACCAGCCTAGAATCTGGAGGTTTCATCTCAGTTACCAAAAGGTTCCACAACCTTGAGATGATTCCCTTGTTATACTGAGTTATCAAGACTACGAGAGCTTGAACTAAGGGTGCAAATTCAGTGTACAACATTTCTGGCACGCCCGGTGGGACAACAAAGAAGTTCATTTGTTGAAGATTGTGTCATCTCTGATATGCAGAGTGCATAATACGGACCTTTAGAGGTTGTTCTATCAAGTATATTTGGCGACTCCACCGGTTTCAAAGATTCAGGCCAACCTTAAAGTTTATGAGAAAGATAGAGACTAGGAGCTGTTTTTTGATGGAGCTAGGAGTAGACATGGTGCTGGTGTCCCCAAAAGGAGAAAGGTATTACACTGCCTTTAGATTCGGTTTTTCCTGCACGAGCAACACTGCCGAGTATGAAAGTCTGGTCAATGGACTAGAATGGGCTAGAAAAAGATGGCTTAAAGCGTTAAAAGTATATGGTGACAGTGAACTTGTTGTCAGCCAGGTAAGAGGGGCGAGTGCAACCAAAAACAATGTCATGAAAGCATACAAACATAGAGTTTGGGATGCAATTGAAGATTTCCATGCTTTCAATATCGTTGCTATCCCTAGAAAATTAAATCAAAATGCTGATAGGTTAGCTGCTATTGGATCTCAGTTTGACATTCCCAATAGCATTTCTAAAGAGGCAGATCAGCAACACATCAGGATTATTGTCAGACTTCAATTCCAGATAATAATATTAATTGGCAAGTGTTTGACAATGATGAACAAATTCTGCAGTTCTTGTTTGAAGAAGATGTCTTTTCAAGGCACAATCAAAAGAGATTATCACAGAACTATGGTGATCAAGTGATACAACTTAAATCTAATAAGATGCCTAAAGATCTTGTCACCTTAGAGACTAACTTCAACAAGGATGATGAAGTTAAGAAAAATAAAGCTGGCCTGGTAGTCCAATAGGAACATTGTGCTGAATTAGAGTTGGAACCAGGTAAGAGCCTACAATTTGGAAAAGTAAACACTAATTCAGAAAAGCAAGCTTACACTAAATTGTTCGGAGAATTTAGTGATGTTTTTGCATGGAGGTATGAAGACCTCAAGGGTTTTGATCCTACCCTTGCTCAGCACACTATTGAATTGGAGCCTAATGCTAAACCAGTAAGGCAAAAGCAAAGGCCTGTTAATCCCAAGCTTGAACCACTTATGCATAAAGAAGTACTTAAACTAATAGAAAGTGGCATCATCTACCCCATCAAACATACTAGTTGGGTTTCCAACCTTGTTCCTGTCAGAAAGAAGAATGGGGAGCTGAGGTTGTGTGTTGATTTCCAGGATTTGAACAAAGCCTCATTAAAAGACCGCCATCCCCTACCCTCTATGGAACAAATCCTGCAATGTGTCTTTGGATCCGAGAGATTCTCATTGTTGGATGGCTATTCAGGATACAATCAAATCTTAGTGAAAGAAGAGGATCAATATAAGACTGCATTTACAACCAAGTGGGGATCCATAGCATATCAGAAGATGCCCTTCGATTTGTCAAATGCAGGTGCTACATTTCAAAAGGCAATGGATATGGCCTTTAAGGGCCTCATGTACAAGTTTGTGCTGGTCTACCTAGATGACATAACTGGCTACTCAAAGCATGCAGTAAACCACATCAGGCATTTGAGGCGGATTTTTGAAAGATGCAGAGAATTTGGGATATCCCTTAATCCCAGGAAATGTGTGTTTGCAGTTCATGAAGCAAAACTATTGGGATATGTAGTATCCAAAGAAGGAATTACAGTGGATCCTGAGAGAATTGCAGCCATCTTAGAACTACCATTACCACATCACAAGAAAAGTCTCCAATCTTTCATAGGAAAGATTAACTTTGTTAGGAGATTCTTGCCTAACATTGCAGAGTTACTCAAGCCTTTGACAGCCATGTTGAGGAAAGGTTCAGCCTTCAGTTGGACCAAAGAAGGAAAAGTTAACTTCCAAGCTATTAAAGAAGCCTTAACAGAAGCTCCTGCTTTCCTAAACCCAAATTTCAGTAAGGATTTTATCCTTTATGTTTATGGGGGTCATGATGCCATATCTGCAATGTTGACTCAAGAAAATGCTGAAGGATTGGAGCAGCCTATTGCTTTCTTCAGCAAAGGTTTAGTAGAGTATGAACAAAGATACTCTTTTGTAGAAAAGCATGTTCTTGCTGTGGTAAAGAGCCTCAAAAATTTCAGACATTTGTTGACCCATAGCAAGGTGCATTTGATGGTTACTCATCCAAGTGTCAAAGAATTTTTGCTTTGTAAGGACCTAAATGAAAAAAGAGCTGGTTGGATCACTAAGGTGATGGAATATGACATAGATATTCAGATTACCAAGCTGGTTAGAGGAAGAGGTCTTTGTGAGCATCTGGCAGAAGACGGAAGTTCAACGAAATTGGAATACATAGATGCATCTATGGTGGCGCATTCTATAGGAGAGCAAGCTGAGGCAGCTAGCTGGTTGCCTAATATGATCAATTATTTGAAGACAGGACAATGTCCTGCGGGCCTAGATTCAGCAAAAAGGAGGTATTACAGGTTACAATCTGTTCCTTTTGTGCCGATAGATGAAATTCTTTTCAGAAAGGATCACAATGGTGTCCTTTTAAGATGCATAGATTCAAAAAAGGTTGCAGATGTCTTATTTGAGTTTCATGACAGGGCTTCTGGTGGCCATTTCTCTCCTAGGACTACAACTTTTAAGATCATGAGGGCTGGATACTATTGGCCATCTATCTTCAAAGATAGTCATGATTATGTTAGAAGATGCGTCAAATGTGCTATTTTTGCAGGGAAAGAAAGATTTGCAACTCTACCCCTACAGCCAGTCAAAACAGAGCAGCCCTTCGTGAAGTGGAGTATAGATTTCATTGGCATGATTAACCCTCCATCTAGTGCAGGACACAAGTGGATAATCACTGCAACCAATTATTTCACTAGGTGGACAGAGGTAGTTGCTTTAAAAGAAGCCAATGAGAGTGCTGTTTTAAGTTTTTATGATGACATCATTCATAGATTTGGCATTCTAGATTCTATAGTTTCAGACAATGCATTAGCATTTACAAGCCTCAAAGTCTTAGAGTGGGCAGTCAAGAGGGGCATCTATCTGAATTCAAGTTCCAATTACTATCCTCAGGGGAATGGTTTGGCAGAATCAACAAATATGAATTTGATTAGAATAATCAAAAGGACCCTACAAGACAGTCAGAGGGACTGGCATACCAAATTGAGATCTGCCTTGTGGTTAGATAGAATTACTCCAAAGAAAATCATTGGTAATTCCCCATACATGCTGGTGTATGGTACAGAGGCTAAGTTATCTATTTAAACTAAATTACCAGCTTTGGACTTGGCCACTCAGTATGCCTTGTTTGAAGAAAGTGATCCTATGCAAACCAGATATGCCCAGTTGATGGAGCTAGAAGAGATCAGAGATAAATCAATGCAAGATATGGCATTCCATCAAAGTCAAACAAAGAGAAGCTTTGATAAAAGAGCCAAGGTCAAAAACTTCAAAGTCGGAGATGTAGTTCTCAAATGGGACGAGTTCAGGTCAAAATCTGGCAAGCACACAAAGTTTGATTCCTTTTGGGGTGGACCATTTGTTATAACAGAGTGCAGAGGATCTAACGCTTTTCAGCTTTCAACCCTTGAAGGAGATGCCCTGCCAATCTCAGTGAATGGTTTCCACTTGAAGCCTTGCTTTGAGGCTAATCCCTCTCTGTAGGTCGTTTTTGTAAATTCTTGTAAATATGTTTCTTGCTTTCTTTCCCTGCTTTCTAGGTTAGTTCCTATTTCCCAAGAAGTGCATGTGCATAGGTTTGTCTTGCTGGTTCAGTTTTCTCTTTATCAAAGTTTTGTGTTCTTGTAATGACCCCATGCCCAATGGATACATCAAGGCTACTGGTCTATGTCTAGCAAGCTGACATCCCGCAGAGGTCGCCAAAATGTTGCCCAAAAATTCCCTGTCTTTCATTTTTTCGGCCATAGCCCTGTTTTCCAAGTGAAATGCTCAAGTGTAGAAAACCCAGTGTGTTTTCGACCTCCTCTTTGCAGGCTCAGGATGTTTCTGCCTTTTGGTCTAAAAGTTCGATGTGTTTTCGACCTACCTGGTTTGAAAATTCGGTGTGTTTTCGACATTCGCTCGAAAACCCTCTGTGTTTTCGACACCCCTTCTGTGTTTTCGGCCCTAAGCGCGCAACTCCGATCAGGCGGGTCTCGGTGCCTAAGGTCGTGCCAGTGCGGAAGATCCGACGGCTGTCGCATGATCGCATGGGACCTTCCGATCCCATGAGATCATACGACAACCGTTGATGCGGTATCATGCAAGATCTTAAGCGGTCGAGACAAGCGGTAGCAGTCATCGGTTAGCATCACACGGTTGGTCGCATGATCGCATGGGCCTTCCTAGCTGCATGCGATCATGCGACCAACCGTGTTAGTGGGGCCCGAAGTTTCTGCATTGGCGCAAGTGCGTCGAAGATCAATGGTGGTCGTATGATCTCATGGGATCTTCTGATCCCATGCGATCATGCGACAACCGTCCGATAGGGATCTACTGGGTTACGTGGATCCGATGCCAGGGGTTGCCGAGGTGTTGCTGACGAAGCAGTCGGAACAAATAAAAGATTGACAAGTGTCAAGGCAGGCCCGGGGTTGGTAAGACAGGATCGCGGCTGCGTGGCTAAGGTTTTCGCGTGGTCGCTGGATGTGACCTGGGGTTAAGAAGGGATCGAGCGGTTCGGTGACTATTAAAAAGTAAACCCAAGGTGAACCCAGGGTTATTCCTGCAGTCAGCTCCAAACGGTAATCAGCGGTGAACCCAAGGTGACAGTCAGTGTCTAATGCCTTACGGTTGGTAGCATAATCGCATGGGCTCTTATGAGCCCATGCGACCATGCAACAAACCGTTAGCGGTCGCAGTGGGACTCAGACTTCGGCAGCTGCAGGTGGCCGATAGTGTGGGCCAGGTGTCATTTGTGGCGAGGGGGGACAGTTTCCAAAGGCTTGTCGCATGATCGCATGAAGCCTTTCGGGCTCATGCGATCATGCGACCATTGCTTTGTCCAAGCGGCTCAACCTTTTTTTTGCGGGGTTTCTTCCAAAGGGAAATGTTTTGCAAGTGCGGCAGCTAAAAAATTTATGATATTTTCAAGGGCGGTTGCGGTTGGATAGAATTTGCAGAGGATTTAGGCTGCCTTTTTGTGTCCTTTCTACGATCTGATCGGATTTTTGAACGTTCATGACAGAGTGGGCTTGCAGGGAGGTAGATGGATCAAAGTTGTTGATCTGCAGGCATGGGCACGCAAAGACAAATATCTGATCGGCCATGATGTTTGCAGAAACACATTTATGATTAGAAGTGACTGTTTTAGGGCTAGATTATTTTATGCATACCTATGTAGCCCTAAAAGTGGGATTCCTGCCTGCGTGCAGAGTGGTATATATTGTTTTTTGTGGAGCTTTTGTGCTCAGAATGGGCCAATTGTAAAAAAGGAAAGTTTCTTTCCCCAGAGGTTATTGAAAGCATTCTTTCTGCTCCTTAACTTTCTGCAATTGTGAAATTCCCATTGATTGTTCAAATATTGCAAGTGTTCTATGATATTCTTGTTGTCCTCATGCTTGCTTGTCTGGATTATCTCTTATTGGATCAAAGTGTATGCATGATTTCAATGATATCTCAAGTTTCCTGATTCCGCTTGCTTTCTGCAATTTTGTGTGTTTCCTGTGTCTGATCTGATTTAGGTGTTTTGCGGGTATACTATAGCCCCTAGCAGCCTTGTCTCATTCCTACACCTAGTTGCAGAAAAGGATGTCTGTTTGCAGGTCATAGGTTGAGCCTTTGTTTCAGACCCTCCTATGAAATACTTATGCAATCCTATCTAGTGAGTTGTAATTTATTGGACCTGATTCCTTCATTGGTTTCATCCCTCTGTACTGAGATCCAAACCCAAGTTCGGTGCATCACCTGGTAGGATAGATTTGCTTTCTGTTATTTCCCTTTCATGCATTCCTTCTATCCCTTTCCCCTCAAAGTTTACTTTCTTGTCTAAGAGCAAATCAAGGTGATTATCCAAGAGGAACCAGCCTAGAATCTGGAGGTTTCATCTCAGTTACCAAAAGGTCCCACAACCTTGAGATGATTCCCTTGTTATACTGAGTTATCAAGACTACGAAAGCTTGAACTAAGGGTGCAAATTCAGTGTACAACACCTACATCTAGTTCAGCACCTGCTATTCCCATTCGCAGTGCTGATGATGGATTTATGCATCGGAACCAGTGGATGTTTCAGTGCCATTGGTTGATAGCAGTGCTGAGTATCACCAGGTTGAGGCTCCCAGAGCAGTCACTACAGATTGTACGAAGGCAGCTGATGTTGCAGTTATCACTGAGTGTTCAGACTCTTTCATGGAGGGAGTTATTATTGGAGATGTTTATGTCAGCTGTAGTAGTGTTGCTCCAGTTCAGGAGGCAGTTGCTTCCTCAGATGGGACCAAGTCATGTACGGAGTCTCCCAGTGGTGAGGGTGGAGATTTGGGCATTACAGGGGGATCAGATGATGACATTTCGTGCTCCAACATTATTGGTGCACAGCTTGATGTTGAGTCATGTGTGCAGAGTCAGGTGTCAGCAGTTGATATTTCAGCAGTAGATGTGGGAGCTGATAGTATAGACACATCTGATGACACTTTTGAGGATGCTGTGAGTTGCATTGGAGATGACATCCCCTTTGAGATGCTGGGTGATGACTGCGAGGAGCGTGTGAGCTTTGACAGCTCAGAGATTTATGATAGCAGTCACAGTGTAGGATCAGTACAGGAGACAGTGGTTTATTCCTGTGTTGAGGATGTGAGCATGGAGCTTTCTAGTGATGACACTCAGGACGGGAGTGTTGCAGCTGATTTGGGCGACATAGTTTCATGCCACAATTTAGTTGATTCATATGACGACATTGAGTCGCGTATGCAACCAGAGTTAGTAGAGGGGATGCAGATAGTTGATGTGTACACTAGCATTGCAAATATC
Organism: Chamaecyparis obtusa; assembly: GCA_027943335.1. Classification (NCBI taxonomy): domain Eukaryota; kingdom Viridiplantae; phylum Streptophyta; class Pinopsida; order Cupressales; family Cupressaceae; genus Chamaecyparis; species Chamaecyparis obtusa. The sequence continues at coordinate 462,157 of BSBK01004240.1, forward strand.
TCCGATGCTGAGAGCGAGGACGATGAGTGTTGTAGTGTTTCTGGCTTTCTATATTTGACTTTGGGTGTAGATTCAGCGTTGTCATAAGGTGATGGCGGGTTCCAAGATTCTGTGTTACAGGGACCCACAGACGAGGACAGGGAATCTTATGAGTGGGAAGAGTTTGTTTCAGCCAGGGCCTACACTTCTGGAGAGAGGGTCACTTGGTTAGTGACTCATGAGGATGTGTCTCAGGGTTTGCGCTATCAGATAGTTACAGAGGACGAGGGAGCTAGAGATTGTTTTGAGTCAGTTTTAGCAGCAGCTTTCCCAAATTTAGATGAGGACGTGTTTGATGCTTGTACTCAGTTTGTAGAGGTGTACTCAGATGTAAGTACACAGAGGGAGGGGGATCTTGAGGGGAGTTTGTTGGATACAGCTTCCCCTCATAGTATGGACAGTGCATTTGAGGTTGTACATAGGAGGCCTATTGTGTAGAGTCATCATGTGACCAGCCAGTTGTGAGTTGATGAGAGGGATATCTCTTCTACTCTCAAGCATTTTGATGCCGCTCGTCAGTTGCTGGCTGTCTATGGTTGGGGTACTCCTATGACAGATGAGTCCAGCAGTGGTTACCTTTCATTGACAGAGATTCACTCTTTGTGTGAGGCTGTCAAGATTTTGAGGTGGAATTATTTACAGATGGTAGCCGACTGAGATCACCTAGTCAAGTGGGGGAGTACAGCTTATGAGGCACTGATGGACAGAGAGGAGGTGAGTGAGCTTACCCAGGAGCTCATAGCGACTACTGAGGTTTTAGAGGACACTCAGCAGGCTCTTCAGGAGTTGCAGATCCGATTAGAGGAGGTGACCGTGGAGTTGGAGCATTTACGGTCTACGCCAGCCCTAGACCCAGTTCGATTGCACATTGAGGTGGTTGGTGGTGAGTTTGCTCCTACAGTTGGTGTTGAGGAACATGATGTTGTGGCAGACACATCTATTCCGGATATGGGAGCACTTGGTACGGATGAGGTAGGAGTACCAGAGGAGGCAGGCTCTCAAGTTGATTTGCTTCCTTTAGCTGGGAGTGAATCTACTTCATCATCTCACTTAGCTGATAGCACGGGACAGTTGGTTGTGCCACATTTGCGGGGGGATCAGCTGTGGATTGCGGGGGAGCGAGTTGATGCTTCCACGTATAATTTCTAATGCACCGAGTCATTTATGGAGTATCTACTTGAGAGTGCAGACGTGCGTCAAGATTCTTATAGAGTGTCTGAGGGTACTCTTATCCGAGGCTCTTGTGCTATTCAAAGGTTGGTCGGGAAGATTGTGGAGACTCTTTCTACTATGCTTCCCCACAGGGATTTTGAGGTTAGGTTTGTTGAGAGGGTTGCTCAGGCTCCTACCCAGCCTACAGTTATGCGGAGTCAAAGATTGGAGCCATCTTTTGATTCCCAATTTGGTAATGATGAGCCATTGACTGAGGTTGGGGATTCCTACCGACATTATACAGTGGGGTATGCTCATCATTTTTCTTTTGACCCACAGGTGGAAGATTTGATCTCACACAGGGGTAAACCGGCTTCAGTATCTTACCATCCATTATGGGATGGATTAGCACCATCGTTTGCAGATGGATTTGGCAATTGCAAGTTAGATTACTTGCAGTATCCACACGCTAAGGACTGTTTATCAGACGACAAAGTTGATAACAATGTTTCAGGCACATTTGGTCACTATTGTTTTCCCAGTGCAGTACGGTGTGAGTACCAGATAGACAGGGACTCAGGGTTTGACGGAGTTGTTATTTTAGTTGGGTTGAGTTCCGCTGGGTTGTTGTCAGCGTCGACATCTACAGTTGGTTTATAGATGTTTTCAGTGATGTCTATTTTGTTGATGGTGGTTCTTTCTTCACAGGAGTTTCGTGAGGATCGGGACATTACTTGTGACCATCCTTGTGATCCGGGTGGTTTATGATGTTTCTTGTTTTTCCTGATTGCTTGAGGACAAGCAATCTTGGGGAGGGAGGACTGTAATGTCCCCGTTTTTAGACTCTTGGGATTAGCTTGGTTTGGCGACCCTCACAGGATAATCAGGCAATCAGAGGGGGTCAGATGGTGGAGCTAGCGTTGGGATTCCATCCTGGAGGTTCAAATTATCAGGTCTGCTCTTCGTTCAGATCATTTTGGTCAACTTACTATTTTTAGTTAGTGGTATTTTGGGTATGGCCAAGATTAGCAGGGTGTCTACTTGTAGTGTCAGATATCTCAAGATCAAGTTTCAGATAATCTCGAGTTTGTGAGACTTACTATTTTTAGTAAGTCTATTTTTAGCAGTTGGCTATTTTTGGCAGTGGGTTATTTTTGGCAAGGCAGTTTGCGTTTGAGGCTCTGGTGCCGGAAATAAGTTTGTTTCAGTTCGTGGGATTCAGAGGCTTTTGATTTTTAAAGTTATTGTTATTAAATTAAATTATTTTAATTTAATAACTTTAATACTTTATAACTTTAATGTTATAAAGTAAAAAGGTCTTTTAAAAGCCTTTTTAATGGAAAAGTGAAATTGTGCTTTTTTCGAAAAAGCTATATATTCTACCTGAAAAAGCACTTTCAGTACTCATTGTTCATTTTGATAAAAATTATGAAGTCTTTTGTTGAGAGCTTTCAACAAGGGTTTGACGACTGATTCCTCTCTGCTGCACTTTGAATCATTCTTGTGGTGGTGAATTGTGCATTTGATTCTGCTGAAGAAATTATGATAATTCATGGCTGCGAATTGATGCTGATGTATATCAATTTGGTGCAAGTATAGATTGAATTCATTCATTCTACAGCTGGGTTCGATTTTTCATTTATCTGGATATTGCAAGTATGCAAGGAGGCTGTTGTATCTCATAAGTGGTTGCTTTCAGAACATACAGGCTGCAAATCATTAACCACGTGCTGCATACAATTTGTTTGAGGCTGCGTGAACCATATTCAAGGTGGTGTCTTGTTTCCTGTAGCCACGTTTTCTTCCTGGCAGTAATGTTTGAGCATAGGAAGGCACGTGACTCCCTCCTTTGGCTGCGTGGAGTCTTGAATTAGCTGCGTGTGCTTCCAAGGTGGCAGCAAATTCAGTTTTGGACTGCATTTTATCATTACTGGATTGTGTGAGACCTTTAGGAGGAATTTCCTCTCATTCCGTATATATATTTTGCCAGTGCTCAATATTTATTTTGGAACATTTGAATTTGAATTAGAAATTACGAATTCTCCTAGATAATTGTGCCTACCAGTTGGTGATAAATAATTCATTTAAATTTATGCTATTAAATTTTGAGAAGATTCAAAATAAATATATTTATTTTATTAAAAAATCTTTAAAAGTGCATATTATTTCAAGAATTGAATTACTTGGAGCCAAGAGCCAGTTAGGCTCTTTACACAATGCATGAGTTGTGTCAAGTCAGTGTAAAATGTGGAAAAATTCATGAGTTGTATCAAGTTGGTTGTGTACTTGGCAAGTTTTCAAAGTATAATTTAAAGCAAAAGCCAGTTCTCAAAGATGAAAAATCAACTTTATTTTCCATCCTGAAGTTGATTCTCCATTGTACTCTTTGAGCGGGAGTTAGCTTTCATTTTTACTTTTTAGTAGTTTTGCATGTTCGTGGATTTTTGTGCTATAGTCAGTAATCATTAGAGTATTGCCAATGTTGAAAGCAACCATTATCATGTGTACAGAATTTTTCAGCAGGATATTGCAAGAAGATTGCAGAATTTTGAGCATGAAGTGAATTTACCTCACATTTTGGGTGGAATTTTACATTATTATTGTGTGCATTGAATAGATGATCTGTGTTTTACCCAGCTAGAAGATGACAATGTGTGTTTAGATAGGTTTGTGTCATTTATTAAATCTCAAAAAATAGGTTTCAAGGCATGATAGTAGCTTGTTTCTTGTATCCAAGGTAAAAACATAGAAAAATAATCCTTTTATTAATGCAAACTCACAACAAATATTTATAGTGTTGACATTTGTATATCATTTTTATTTTGGTGCCTAGAGTCGGTTTAGTTTAGCATTTAGGTTTAGTTTACATCTTAGGAAGATTCCTATCATAATTTGAAGAGAGGTTTATCCTCACACACTGTTCTATTTTGTGTTGCCTTGCGAAAACACCAAATAAAAAAGCTGATAGGCTTAGCACTGGATGCTTAACTACTTAAATAACTGATCTTTTTTGCTATTTTGTTATGATTTACTATAAGGACATCATATATATGTTATGGTACTTCTATGTTGTTTCTTTTATGTATGCTCCCCTTTGGAATATGCTTTATAGTGTTTCCACTTGGAAGTCTGATGTAAATAACTGCCCTTGATCCTTGAGCTTCTTTTCTTCTAGAGGACAAAAGATTTTCCTAGCATTCTATTTCAGTAATATAATTTTCCTCTCATCTTAAAAACAAATGTTCTAATTATTTGAGCTTTAATGTCCTTCAGGTACAGGCAATAAGGGTTTTTGAATATTTTATATGCTACTACAGCTCAGGAAATTTCAAAATAAGATCAAATAAATCATGCACGGTCAAGGCCAATAATGCATTCACCACCTTCTATTTTATTCTAGCAGTGGTCCCTTATTGGATTCGATTTCTTCAGGTTCTTCTCTAGATATATATTTCTCTTTTCTAAAAGCATGCATTCTTATGTATAGGCATATGCTTGTGACATGACATTATTTTTGGAAGTAAGTTCAAGTGCTATGCAATATTTCAAAGTATTTCATTCTAAATAAAATTTGGTGGTCAACAAGCAATTCATTTACAGCAAAGAAACCACTCATGGTTTCAAGTATTTCTCTCAGTGTGTTAGGCGCTTGGTCGAAGAAAGGGATGTAATGCAAGGATATAATGCTTTAAAGTACTTTTCAACAATTGTGGCTGTAGTGATGAGAACAGCATATAGTCAGACCAGACATGAAGGCTGGAGAATAATGTCTATCTTTATGTCGTCAATTGCAACCCTTGTTAGTACATATTGGGACCTTGTTATTGATTGGGGACTCTTAAACCGCAGCTCACAAAATCCCTGGTTGAGGGACAAGCTCATCATAGAACAGAAAAGCATATATTTTATAGCCATGGTGAGTTAAGTTTGAACCTTAAATAATTTTATTGATTCTATCCTCTCCCCAATATTTATTTACTTCATAAAGATACTGTCATTTTACTTGGTCCCTTTTAATTTTATTGAACCACTGAAGTCTGAAAGGTGGTTAATTGATCATTGTTTGAAAAGTAAAAAGGATTAAATTGTTGGTATATAGTTTACATTGAGCAAAGTCTAATCTTTGAATTGTAGTAATTAACTTCCTTACTATTAATGTATGTGTACTAGTTTCTTTTCTTATTTCCCATTTATCATGTACTCAGCAGCCAATGTTACAGTGAATATACTTAATATCATTGGTACAACTCTTAGCAAAACAAGATTCGTCAGCAGCAACTTACTGCTAAAATTAACTACCTACTTGATCCATAAACTAGGGAGGACAATCCTCACATGTAGTCACCAAATCATTGTATTGGAGGATTTAGATTATGAGAACAAACAAATGACTAAATTCTTAAAAGAAACCAGATATGTGGCATCAAAACAGAAATTGTAGACAATGGTAAATACCAACAAAAGGATACAAGAAAGTAATGTAGATAAATCCCATTGTGGGTAAAATTCCACAACAAATACAAGGTACATTCACTTGGCACTCCAAGATAGCTTTGTAACAATGGATCATCTTTAGACTTACTCAAGAACACAACACTGAACTGCTCTCCCAAGACCAATTACAGCTCTCTATTACAATTTCCCAGCCCCTTTCTGTGACAGTCATGAATATGAACATAAAATCTCTCACAAACATCTCCCAACACTTGAGTTACAAGACTCAGTTCATTCCAAAGATCTATGCTCAAAAGGGTTGAAAAACTGAAAACATTAAAAACTTGGAATGTCTTGGGACATTTTTACACTTGGGCGAAATGTAATGTCCCCGTTTTTCAGACTCTTGGGATTAGCTTAGTTCGGTGATCCTCGTAAGCTAATCAGGTTGTTAGAGGGGGTCGGTTGGCAGAGCCACTAGTTGGATTCCACTCTAGAGGTTCTAGTTGCCAGGTCTACTCTTCGTTGGGGTCAAATTGGATGACTTACTATTTATAGTAAGTGGTATTTTGGGTATTGCTATGTTTGGCAAAGCATCTAGGCAGGGGTTTCAAATGATTCAGAGTTCCTTATGCGGAATCTTCAGTTTGAGAGACTTACTATTTATAGTAAGTCTATTTTGGTCATATGGCTATTTCTGGCAAGTGTAATGTCCTTGTCATTAAATGACTATTAAAATTATTGTATTTTGGTCCTGATCGATTTTGTTTATCTTGGGCCCATTATTTCTTTTGTTGGCGTAGTATAGTTGTCGTCGTTGGCTCTTTTGTGCACTCTCAAGAGTTTTCCCCGATAGGTATTATGCTCAGCGTGTAGGTTAGTTTTGATATGTTGAGATTTATATTTGCGAATTCCAGTTGGGATTCTGTTGTTCGCCATTTTGGAGGTGGAAGACCCTCCCTATTTGGTTTGCATGCAGTTTCGATGGGATTCAACCCTCACCCTACTCTGCTTGTTCTGCTTGTATCGGATCTGGCAAATCCGAGGCACCATCAATAAATTCAAGAGATCTTTTTGGCAAACATATTTGGTTGGCATATTGCTCTGTGTCTGAAAGGGATCTTATTTTATTTATTTGGAAGGAAAGGCGAACTTCAAACAAGCAAGCATCACGAAACACCGTGCATTAGTCTTCCCGTACGGCCTACTCCATCATACCGTATGATCCTCATCTTGTACAACCTGATCATTGTCTCTGCCCATTCAGCCTTCACATACCACCACACGGCTGCAACTCCTCCATATGCAATTCCCTCTCACTGCATTGTATGACTCTAATATCATCACTGTACGACCCCATCTGCTCCACCGTATGGACTCTCCATACCGTACAGCCATCCTACTTCCACCGTATGGCCCTCCAGGGACCGTACGTCCATCAGCCACCACAATACTCCAAGCACCGTACGTCCCCCCAACCTCCACTGTATGGCCAAATCCAAGACCTGTGCAAGCTTACCAGTCTCCACCGTATGATCACCCCCAGGCACCATACAGACCCTCCCTGATGTCATACAGCCACTCCCGGACACCGTACAGACCCCCTGCTGCCGTACGGTCATTTCCAGCAACTGCATAGTCACTTCCAGCAATTGTACGATCACTTCCAGCTATCGTGGGAACAAAACATTTCCTCAAACGAGCATAACTGACCCTATACAATAGATTACAGAGGACTTTGGACGGGATTAGTAGTTAGGTACATTACAGTGGTATTAGAGCTGGCCAACTTGTGGGTATTGAATGAGAGTTTATTCAAAGAAAAGGAGCAGATCTCACTCAATCGGTGGAATGGTCGATCCCCAAGATCCTACAGCTGAGGTCACAACTCTTCTGAGAGAGCTCACTAAGAACCAGGTACAGATAAATGACACTCAGCGCCTCATGGAAGAGACTTTGCGAAAATTGGCTGACAGCAAGGTATCTGCTTAACAAAGTGACAATTATGTCTTAGGACAGGCAAATCCCCAAACCATACACTCTCAGTCATCAATGACCAGAGTCATCGCTAGATAAGTTGAGATCCTTAAGTAGTGAACAGGTATTGTCCCTTCCTCTGCTTACCGGTCGCACCTTCCTCGGTTATATTGTTTGACACCAGTTTGCTTTTACTTAATCTGTGCTTGTCAACACTAATTGTAGCCTGGTCCTCGGTTGACAGTAGGATCCTCCTTTCCTTGACTATATACAGTACCGGTTGCTAATACTTAGTGTAGTGACCGGTCACATTTGATTACGGCGTCTTCTATCTTTTATGTTGGCACAATTTGCCAACTCAGTCTCCTTTCATGTAGATCTCCTTGGATCTTTAGACTTTAGAAAGATTAAAAATCTCTATCTTCTTTTGTCAATCAATGACAACACTTGTACCGATGGTAGACTTACCGGTTATCATTACTCAATGCCAACAATCTCCCCCTTTGGCATTGATGGCAAAACCTTGATGATGGCCACACATATTATTGAATCACCGGTCAACTGTGCTTTTCAACTCTGTCTCTGTATAACTACCACTACCATTGTCAGTTTATTTACCGGTTATTACCAAACTCTCCCCCTTTTTGACAATAATGCCAAAGGCTAGTCTGAAGGACTACCTTTGTCTAATCTGCTCCCCCTACGAACAGCAATCTTTTTCATCAGTCCAGAAAAGATGAGGTGTAACCCTCAGTTGAGGCATAATGAACTGATAATCACCCTTGCAGGTTTACTAAAGATCATGAAGGGGTATCATCCCTAGTTTACCTCGGAGATACTCAAAAGTACTCTTTGGTAATGGCTTTGTGAAGATATCAGCAATTTGTTCCTTGGTGGGAACATACTCTAATCTCAACTCCTTGTCTTGTACTAAGTCTCTCAAATAATGATACTTGATGGCAATGTGCTTTGTCTTGGAGTGCATGACAGGGTTCTTAGATATGTTGATTGCACTGGTGCTATCACAATAGATAGCTATCGGTTCAGGTATCTGTTCTTTGATTCCTTCCAAAAGTTATTTGATCCATATTACCTGTGTGCAATTGATTGCAGCAACAACATATTCAGCTTTTGCAGTAGATTGTGAAATGCAGTTTTGTTTCTTACTTGTCCAAGAGACTATCCTTCTACCGCGAAAGAATGCGCCTCCACTTGTGCTCTTCCTATCATCAATGTTGCCAGCCCAGTCTACATCAGTGTAAACTTTTACTTCAAATCCTCCCTTGTGTGGAAACCATAAGCCATAATCCTTAGTGCCCCTTAGATATCTAAAGATTCTCTTTACTACTATCAAATGTTTCTCTTTGGGATTTGCTAAGAATCTCGCCACTATGCCAACTACATGTGCAATGTCTGGTCTACTATGAACAGCATATTGTAATTTTCCTATCATGGACTAATACATTGTTTCATTTACTTTTTTTGCATCCTCCTCCTTTGATAACTTGAGGTTAGTTATGACAGTCTCAACTGGTGCTGAGAGGGGAGGGGTGAATCGGCATTTCTAAAACTTATTCACTTTAAAACCTGTGAAGTAAACTTATAGTAAAAGGAAAGAAAATATAAGCATATAAAGCAGTAAGTAAACATATACACAGTGACACTAGATTTATCACGTGGAAACCCAATTAGGGTAAAAACCATGGTGTGAGGAGACCTCACAAATTTTGTACTCTTCTGGAGTATGCCCTGTTAGGAGCCTTCCTGGTTAAAGAATAAAAACACACTTTCTAAATGCGACCCAGTCAAGGGATTTGATACAATAAGGCCGGTTAGTGCTTGCCTAATTAAAAGACTTTGAACACCTTGAAAGATACCACCCGGTTAAGAGATTTGATACAAGGGACTTGTTAGAGTACACCCAAATACTGGGATTTAACTATTGTAATTGCTAGAGAACAATAGCAGATTTGACCTTTTACAGATGGCTACGCATAGCCTGATAAGATCTCTTTTTGTGCTTAACTGAGAAGTATCACCGATCACTTTAGGTGTCTTCTCTTCTAATGTTGTGCTATTTTGCACAATCTTCTTTCTTACTTTTTCTTTCTTTTCACCCTTGGCTTCTTTAGCATATAGGTTCAATTTTTTACTTGGCAGAATGAAGGCAACTTCTATTCGCCTTGGACAAAAGAATATATAGGGTCCTGGCCCTAATTGTGCTCATTAAGCATGACCTAACTTTAGATCTTCATCGAACTCATTTGCTCAGTGGAGTGCCAGTTCACTGAGGAAACATCCGATGCATGCCCTTGCTTATCTAACTAATGAAGAAAGCAGTAGTTGCGTGTCAAGCAACTTTCCATCATAGGAGATAACGCTTTGATTTAAAGCCACTGATCTCGGCTTTAAATCTTCCAGACTTACCTCAATCCAATCGCCAGTTTTAAAGCCACTGAACTCGGCTTTTAAAACCTCCAAATTCGCTTTAAACAGATTGTCAGTTTAACTCAAAGATTCCTGGTCAAAGAGTTAGTTGGAATAGTTAGTCTGACTATGACTTCCTCGGTTTATGACCGGAGTCATGAATATACCACTTTTACCAGTTTCGGTTGAGTTTTAGTTCTTCATGCTGTGAACAGGTGAGAGTCCTTGTTCCAATCCCTTTTTCAACTTTACCAATGGCACCGTCCTCGGTTTCTTGTCCCTTGCTTCACTTACCGGTTGCGCCATCCTTGGTAGTGTTGTTGACACCAGTTGTGGCATGGTCCTCAACTAATACTGGAATCCTCTGTTTCTTTATTGTGTTCATAGCCCGGTCGCTAAGGCTTTGTATAGTGACCGGTGGTATTTGTATTCAGTCACAACTATATAGAGATGACAAGTCTCTATACTCGTTTTGCCAATCAATGACAACACTAGTACCGGTAGCAGGCTTACCAGTTATCATCACTTAATGCCAACAATCTCCCCCTTTGGCATTGATGGCAAAACTTATGGGTAATCACTGTACTACTGCAATTATTACAGTCCTCTGGTTATTGCCAAACACTCCCCCTTTTTGACAGTGATGCCAAAGGCTAGTCAGAGAGACTACCCTTGTCTAATCTGCTTCCCCTAGGAGCAGAATTCATGTTTCATCAGTTTAGAAAAGATGAGGTATATCGCTCTGTTGAAGCACAATGAACTGATGACCACCTCTACAAGTTTACTGAAGATCATGAACAGGTATCACCCCCAGTTTACCTCTGAGATACTCAAAAGTACTCTTTGGTAATGACTTTGTGAAGATATCAACAATTTGTTCCTTTGTGGGAACATACTCCAGTCGCACCTCCTTGTCTTGTAGCAACTCTCTCAAGTAATGATACTTGATAGCAATGTGCTTTGTCTTGGACTGCATAACAGGGTTCTTGGATATGTTAATTGCACTGGTGCTATCACAATAGATAGCTATCTGTTCAGGTATCTGTTCTTTAATTCCTTCCAGCAGTTGTTTTATCCAGATCACCTGTGTGCAATTGATTCCTGTAGCAACATATTCGGTCTTAGCAGTAGATTGGGATATACAATTTTGTTTCTTGTTGGTCCAAGAAACAATTCTTCCACCGAGAAAGAATGCACCACCACTTGTGCTCTTTCTATCATCAATGTTTCCAGCCCAATCTGTATCAGTGTATACTTTTATTTCGAATCCTCCCTTGTGAGGAAACCATAAACCACAATCCTCAGTTCCTCTTAGATATCTGAAGATTCTTTTTACTGCTATTAGATGTGTCTTTTTTGGATTTGCAGAGAATCTTGCCACTATGCCAACTGCATGAGCAATGTCCGGTCTACTGTGAACGGCATATTGCAGTTTACCTATCATGGACCGATACATTGTTTCATGTACTTCTTTAGCATCATCCCCCTTTGATAACTTGAGGTTAGTTATCATTGGGGTTCTAACCGGTTCGGAATCATCAAGTCCAAAGGTTTTAAGAATTTCTTTGATATATTTGGACTGAGAAATAAAAATTCTTTCTTTCAGCTGATGGACCTATGGTCCAATGAAGAATTTTATTATGCCTATCATAGACATTTCAAACTCTTTCTTCATCTCTTTAGCAAAGGCTTTTCTCATTCTATCATCTCCTCCAAAGATGATATCATCCACGAAGATCTCAGCAATTAGATTTTCATCTTCTCCGGTCTTGAGATACATATTGTTGTTGTCCCCGGTTCTTGTGAATCCTATGGTCAGAAGATATGAGTGCAACCTCTCATACCAAGCCCTTGGAGCTTTCTTAAGCCCATAAAGAGCTTTCTTAAATTTGCAGACTATTTCATCCTTATGTGCAGATGTGAAGCCTTCCGGTTGTTCAATGTAGACTTCTTCCTCCAATATTCCATTTAGGAATGCGGACTTAACATCCATCTGGTATACTCTGTATCTTTTGTGAGCAGTATAGGCGAGTAGAATTCTTACTCCTTCCAGTCTTGCTACTGGTGCAAAGGTTTCTCCATAGTCTAGTCCAGCTTCCTGGGCGTAACCTTTGTAGACTAATCTTGCTTTATTTCTTATGACTTTTCCATCCTCATTCAACTTGTTCTTGTAGAGCCACTTGGTTCCTAGGACATTTTTATCCTTGGGTCTTGGCACAAGCTCCCATGTATCGTTCTTTTCAATTTCCTCAATTTCTTCCTCCATGGCCTTGACCCAATTGTCATCTTCTAGAGCTTCCTTGGTGGATTTGGGCTCTACACAGGAAAGTAAGCAGATGTTCTCTCTAGCCTTTTTCCTAGTTAAGATATTCGCATGCTTGTCACCAATTATATTGTCAGTGGAATGATATGTGACATACCTTGGGAGAACCGGTCTCCATTCCCAGTCTAGTTCTTCTAGTTGAGCATTATCTTCATCATGGTTCTGGTCATCAATTTGTTCATTATCTTGCGTTAGCCTGTTGGGTTCAGGTCCAATCTCCCACTCTAGATGTCTGTCCATGTGTATTTCTCCTTCATCTTCGGTCATTGCTTCGTTGAACTCAAAGGCATTTCCTTCATTTAGGCCTTCAACAATGTCATGATCATCATAACCAATCTTCTTATCGGGTTCTAAAGACTCATCAACTTTTAAATTGATGCTTTCAATTATCTTGCCTGTTCTTTTGTTCAGACACCGATAGGCCTTACTTTTGGTGGAGTATAACAAAAATGTTCCTTCATCACTCTTAGGATCAAACTTCCCAGAGTACATATCTCTTTTGATGTAACATTTGCTACCAAAAATTTTGAAGTAGCCTACACTAGGAGTATGTTTAAACCATAGTTCGCAAGGAGTCTTACCGCTTCCCTTTTTTACTTGAATCCGGTTGAGTGTGTAGACAACAGTATTGACAGTATCCTAAACTCAAATAACCCTGATTTTCTGATTATTGACAGCAGCATTTCTGTTAGGACAGTGGTCATCCATGAAGAAGATGGTTTTCAGTGGTGTACATACCTTGGGCAGCAAAGTTCAATGCCATACCTATCATCATAACAGCCAAGAGGATGGAGGTTCAAGTCAAGCTTGAAGTACGTGATCTTCAGCTAGAGACCATTTTTGGAGCAGCATTCGATTAGGATTCTTTCATCATGAAGGAAGGAATGTTTGAAAACACAAAGGATACGTATGCAACTTGAATTTTAAAACAAGAATAAGGACTCTAATATGAAAAGGCAAGCATGAACTTGCTTCACAACTTTTCAAAATCTGCCCTAAATTCATAGATTTTGCACCAACTGTGAAATTTTACAGAATGAAATCATGGATATGGAATGAATACTCCTTTCATATCTGCAAGAAATCATCTTGAACCTGTAATCAGGTTATAAAACCCTTGAAATCTTTTGAGAAAATCACCTTCAAACTTGAGAGAAATTTAAAATTTCAAAAGAAAATTCTTCTGAAATCTTCAATCTGTCAAGAAATTGTCTTCAAAAAGTATAATATTGTCCTCTATGACAATCTGAAAGTCATTCCACTTCCCAACTTTGCTCTGAAATCAGAAGAGGAAAACAAAAGATGCACTCCCCAAAACTTGTAATTTTACTTATGTATGAATGTGAAGTCAAAAGTTGAATTTATAGTTTTGTAGAAGAAATCGATAAGCTTGCTTTTTTTTTGTTGTTTTTCTATTTTTCAGTTTTTTGCTTTTATCAATTTATCCTTGCATTGGATCAAATTTCTTCATGGAGAACTGTTATCAGCTTTAAAGCAGATTTTATGAATTTGGCCGTTCTTTCTTCTAGAACCTAGTCAACTTCTTTATGGAGAGATAAAACAATTTGATTATTTCTTTCTTTCTGATTTTCATGATCTTGCTTGAGAGGAAAAAAACTTCCTTTCTTTCTAAATTTAGCAATTTTTCTACTTTCTTCCTCTTAGTCGACTTCTTCATGAATAAACCCCCAAAAAAACCTGCTCAAGTTGATCTTACTTTCTCTTGGACAGACTTCACATAGGTTTGTTGTTATTCACACTTAGCAACTCTTCTTTAACACTTCCTTAGCATCTTCAAACCCTAGGCAGACTTTGGTAGGGTTTGTGGAAATTTGAAACACTTAACCAAATTTGCAATGCCTCACTGACTTGATTGGACCTGGTGATGGATTGAGGAATACCTCTTTGGCAGGTCGGACTTGATGTAGATTTAGAAGCTGGACAATTATCAATTTAGATTTCATTTGTGTTTTGGAAATTTCCATGCCTTAGACAAATTTTAAGCCTTCACATCTTGAGCGGAGTTCATTTGCAAATGAGGATGTTCCAAACACTTCCAAGTTGGACTTTATTTGGTGTTAGGGATTTCTCATGTTGGAGAAGTCAGATTTTGCCATGACTTGAGGATTTTCCATGAATTCTTGGGCAAAGTTGGGGTCTAGATGAGGATTCTCAAGCTTGGAAGGCGAAATATTTATATAATCCTTTCTTATACTTTAAGTTATATTTTATATAAATGTTGTCAAGATGTTTGAGAATGGCTTCACATCTCTAGGAGTAATAATAAAGATTATGGATTTTGGAAGATCCTAAAATTTTCAAACACCAAATTTCAATAATCGGCATGCTTCCACCAGTGTTCTTTTCCATAGCTTTTTTTCCAAGATTTCTAATAAATTTGATACTAGAACAAGGATTTTCCAAGAATTTTCACAATTTTGAATGTTTTTCCTCATTTTGAAATCTTGAATTTTTCATCACTTTTCATGTTTTTCATGGAATTCCAGACAAATTTGAAGTTGAAAATAGAGTCTTACACTAGAGCGATTTCATGATTCTCAGTTGCAGATGCAACTTTTGGCCTTCTTAAAACAGGAACTTCTAAAAATAGAAATTTAAAATTTAAAAAAAACTTTCTAGATTTTGAAAAAAGAAAACAAAAAGCAGGTTGCTAATTGGCCCCAAAATGCAAAAAATAGAAACCTCCAAAAAAGAAAAAAAAACATTTTCTAAAAAATAGTTGTCAGAATTGACCTCGGGATATGTTGATCTTCGTCCTTTGACCCTTCTAAACACCTCTATGACATCAAAATACTCATTTGGTCATGCTTTCTTCATTTTACTTTTTGATGAAACTCCAAAACTCGGAATGAACTCTTAAACTTCACACTGGCAAGAGACCAAAGACTGAAACAAAAACACTTAAACAAAAACCTAAAAAAAATTGTGGGGCACCATTTGCAATAGGGCGATGTGTGATAACATCACAACAAGGAGTTAGCTCCCCTAGGAGCTCACATGGAAGAGATTACATCTTTTAGACCCAGCCTATAAGTGAGAACATTCGTGGTGGCTTTTTTTATTCAGATTTGTCTAATCATGTGGACACTCTTGATACACTGATATAAAGTTGTTCACTTTACAAGGTATGAAGTATGCGGGATCAGTGTCCTTTGTGTTGAGTGGTACAAGTTTCAGTTGAACTGAGAGATTTCAATTTATCATTTTGGGACAGCAACTGGTTGGAGTAGTTGGAGAGGTTTGTATCATCTTTTTCTTAGTGGAGGTTAGCTTATTGATGAGCTCCCTTCATCCTTGTTCATTCGAGGTATTTGTTGCTTCATCTAGAGTGAGGTTCTCAGTTAGATAGATGTTGTTCTAATTTATAACAACATATGGTCTATTGTCATGACTGATTATGCACTTAGGATGATCAGTTTCCCGGAGAATTCACTCAGATTTAGATGGATATTTGGCATTGATGGCATGGTAAGAGACATCTATCCCTCTAATTTTCATTGGTATGGGAGCATGATGATTTGGGATCTTGCATTGGCATGTTTGGTGCATTACTTTCAGTGGGAACATGATGAGTTGCTTCACAGGACTGGGTATAGTGATGTTTATAACAGAGTGGAATAGCGGAATCTTGATGGAGATTTGCATAACTGATTGCATTAGAACCGAGCAGCAAAGTGATATAGTATATTTTATATGGTCGGGTTTGGGGTCTGAGTGGTGCTGTAGAGAATTGCTTGAGGGCAAGCAATATTTGGGTTGGAAGGACTATAATATCCCTGAATTTTTATAAAATGATTGTCCAAAAATTCATTTTATTTCTTAAGCTGACTTTAATTAATTAAATTAATTATAAAATAATAATAATAAAATAAATCACTTTATCAAAGTCAGCCTAATCTTCTAAATGTTTCCTAGAGATCTTTATAAGGAGGTTGGCTCGGTAAAGTAAAGCATACTTGTGAAATATCTTAGATTTTCTCTTCTTATTGCGGAAGGCATGGGACTTGAAGGAGGTGTGCAGTTTTGGTGGTTAGACTACCCACCCTAGTCAGCCAATTCTGATAATACACAATTGCAATTACAGAGGGATCCGATTTTGAGAAGTCTCTATTAGAAACAAAATTGTATATCTTGGAGAATATTGATTTGAAGATTTATTAAAATAAAGACTTGATGGTGGACATTTTAGATTAAGGTTTGGCCTATATTACTTCTTGCTGGATATTATTTCTAATATGGGTGGGCTTAATATAAATACTGCTACTGGAGTAAATATTTGATATTTGATATTACTCAGTATAAAGTTGCACGAAAACCAATCGTGTTTTCCTTCCGTGAATATTTTCTCTTCTGTGCAGGTTGTAGAACAAAGATATTGAGTCGGGCTGTCAACTCTGGAACTGAAGAAGCATTCAGCTATATATGTGCCTTGCGCCTTCAAATGTAGATACAACTGGGAAGGCCATCGAGTGAATACTGGGCGCGTTGGTTTCATACAACTGCGTCATTTGAAAGATTATTTAAAAAACTCACACACAGATAAAATTATCATTCAGTTAAGAGATTGTAAAGAAAATAAAAATCTTGAATGTTAATTACAATAACTGAAAATTACTTTTTAAAGATTTTTTGAAAAAAACTTAAAACTAAAAACCAAAGTTTATCTTAGCAGTTATCTAAAACAAAAAATAAAGAATTGAGATAACATTTATCTCTCCAACGCAGCTACGTATCATTCATATCTTCATTTGTTTCATTTCTTCTTTCTTCATTGATAATCACCCCCGCAGTTGCTTGTTAATGTTGGGCGATATCGAATGAAGAGTTATTGACGGTCAGGTCAGCAGTAGTGGGTAAATATTGGAGCATGGTTCTCTTTCTGTGGTTACGACGGTTGAAATATCCCTAAAGGATTTCCAACACAATTTACTTGTTTTCTACTCCATCAAAATTTCGTCAAACAGTTTGCTTGAAGTCTGATTGCTAATTTCAGAAGTGTAGATATTAGTGTTCCGCAGTTTGTATGAAATATTAGACAATATACATGCTCTACAAAATAGTTCGAAATTGAAAGTACAATGTCCTGACCTGGAAGTAGTTGTTGATCTATTTTGTATAACAACGGCCAGCAGCCAATAACTTCTGATTGCAACTGTATTCCAGCCTTGTCTTAGCAATTAACTGCACCCAATGTCTTGCCATGAACTGATTACAAATATGATTACAAAGATGGATAAGTGGGTCATTAAGTTAAGGGGGGCTTAACTTTGGAGGAAACTCCATGGTTAAGTGTGCTTGAACTCGAATTGTTGTTGATGTATGTAGCATCGGTCAGATAACTAAAATTGATTATATAATTATTATGAGAATTGATTTATTATATATACATATATATATTAATATATTTAATAATTGATATTATTTATATATATATATATATATATATATATATATATATATATATATGAAGTTAATCTTTTGTTTATTCTTATAATGATTATATAGTTAAATTAATAAATTAGATTAATGAATAGACATGTCTCATGAAGGGACATGTCTCTTCATGTCTTTATCATGTATATATACAAGAGATAGATGCATTTGGAAAGTACATACTTTTACGACAGTGCTATTACATTTGCAGCGATATGGAATTTAACATGATATCAGAGCCATACTGCAAATGTGAGAAAGAATTGATATGAAAGGAATATCGAGAATGGTCTTCATAGCATTGCTCACTTCATACGACAAACACGTTTTGGGGTCATTGTTGGCTCGGAATCTCCTCCTTGAAGTTTTGGGCATGGATTCTTCTCAAGATACTCATCGCTGGGAATGAGAAGACGCATGAACAGAGTCCGCAAATAATATCACGAGGCATTCAAGAGATTTAAGCGGGAAGAAGTTATTCCACACGATAGGATAAAATGAGATATTTATGCAAACTATTCATGTTGTCAAGATTGATGCATTGGGTCTGAAGTTTAGAATTAATTATAAACCCACATATTCCATTATCAAATGGTGGAATCTCTGAAGCAAGTCACTGTCATCATAATTCATAAATTTAAGCCTACAACTCTAAGTGCGATTACTAATTGGATAGTATCTCTACGATGCATAGTCGACTCGACCATTTGTTCACGTGTTTCATAGACCGCATGGAACGAAAAGTGTGGAACAGGAAGTACCTATGGAAGCTGGTTTTTATTCTCCCAATACCCAGAGCATTTTCATGAGAAGAGGAAGAGGGGTTATACAGGAAATAATAAATTTGTTCAACAGTGACATTATAGAATAACAGATGGCACAAGAACAAAGTCTTCAACACCATGTGCCAGTCCACACACATAGGGAGTTTGCAGATGGAGTATCGAGCCCACATCCGTCTGACTCAGTCTAGAATACCATACAAATCAATTGAGAAGGGTATCGGGAGATGAACGATAATCTTAAGACTAGCAGCGGAGTCAAGTACGAATTACATATTCAATTTATTTCCATTGGCTTATCCGCACATAACATCGACCTTAATGGCTTATTGGAATGTGCTAAGGGCAGGGGGCTTGCAGTGAGAGTGCAACAATTCTCTGACACGACAAGCACACCGAATATACATGCGAGATAAAATAAGGGATTACAAAACAGTCCAATAAGACAAGCATCGAACATCAATACTCCATTTCCGTATGCATAGTTTTGGCATGAATATTACGGAAATTCATCGAGTGGTCACTTAGAGATATTTGATATCGATACATTCACCTTGCTATAGAAGCTAATGCTTTGGAAAGAATGGTGGGTTACAACGTGAATGAATGAGGAATTTGAGTTAAGGAAACTCGGACTACAATCTTATAGAGAAAATGAAGTTGGTCAACAAGTTGTATAAGAGCCCAATATAATAAATGGAAAGTTGACATGCATCAGTGCAATATCGTAAGTCTTCATTGTAGCTTTGGTAGTATCAATACGAAACCAATGTACACAAGTGACTATAATGGTAATTGTATAAGGTGCCTGCAACTATTTATACAGAGCATTGAACAAGTCATTCCGTTGGATACTTGGACAATACGTATCCCATCAGCTCAATATCAATCAGAGTAAAAGAGCGATTAATCATCGATGCCTCATCAAGATGAGTTAATTGCCGAAACATGGGTATGAGTGAGAAAGCACATAGAGGATTTCCTTGACAACATGTTTGTATTTAAGTATTCTATCTTGTAGTTGCAAATGCAAATGGGATTATCAGGGATGTAAGGGAAGTTCATATTGTGATTACATCGCACTTTAGATTCGAACTTCCTCACCACATCAGATGGGTAGATTCTGGTTAATGGATCAAACATGAGACATTACACTTCGCTATCATTACATATGCATTGGTGAAAGATAAAGTCCAAAATATGAACCTCCAAGTTGTTCAGATTAACACAAAATTCATCAATAACAGGCTCTCAACACAAATGTGATGAAGAGGCTATGTGCTATATATGTTACCTTGGATGGACAAAGAGACTATCTATCTAGATGTCATTGAATTTTGGATGATTTTGAAAAGATACATGCTTTTTGGAAGTTGAGAATGACTAATGTGATCATCCCTAAGAACAAATTTATGGCTCAATCTCTAAGCTTTTAGAACTTTCAAGGCAAAGTCTTCACTCTAGCAAACACAACCTACAGCTCAAGGCATAAAAAAATAAAAAATAAAAAATAGAAACTACTGGTATGCACAATATATCAGTGAGGATATGAATGTGAATAAAGCTGCTAACATCAAATGACAGGTGTGCAGATATGAGTGGAGCATTACCAGTATATACAAATATATATACATGACATCACTCAATACTGAATATAGCCATGGTGGAGGTCATGTGAGTGAGTCCATGATTAAACACCTGTATTGAGTCACCCTCTAGGAGTATCTATGGTGACCATCATCATTAGATGATGATATTACATGAGTGATTTCTTGATAAACTTGTGTGTTTGTTTGCATTTCCATTCAAGGGAGCAGCCATGATGGAGCCACCCTCTGGGAGTAGCCATGGTGGACATTACTCTATAACTCATATATCTGAGAAGACCCTCCTTAGCTAAGAGAGGGTGTTGATTTATCATTAAGGGGACAAACCAGAAGTTATCGAGAAGGATTCCTCCCTAGCTAAGGAGTGTTGGATTTAGCTTCGGGAGGATCACAATAATAATTCAAGTAGTGGAAGAAATTGCTAGAGGGTAGTAATATTTGACAATAAGAGATTGTCATGTCCCCTTTCTAGAGACATGTTCTTTCATGACGGGTTTGCCTATCATCGACTCTCGTAGGCAAATAGTTTGGAGAGAGAGTCATTGTGTGGATCATTTGATTGCTTATTGCTGACAGAGCCTACATTCGGCAGAGTCTACATCTAGTTTGAGGCCTACATGCAGTTGTAGTGGAGCCTACATCCAGAAGTGAGCCTACATCGAGTTCGAGCCTACATTCAGTCTAGTTGGGCCTACATTCAGTTATGAGACATCTTGGCCTATATTGTTATATTTTTGAGTTGAGAAATGTACTTTATTATTATAATGTTATTTTATTATAAAGTACATTATAATTAGATGTTTCTAGAAGTTCTAGTAACTTCTCAAGGAAAAGAATAAATAGAGGGCTTGGGCTATCATTTCTACATGCTTGGATTTGGGGTTTCTTCTACTTCTTCATTGTGAAGCAATTTGTAGCCTTGTGGTCTGCAAATACTATTCGATCTTTGGGAACGATCACTCCCCTAGATTGGCATAACTGAGGTAGTGAAATATCTACTGAAGGGTTGCAAGTTTGGAGATGGTACTTAGCCATTTCATTGGTACTTCATTGAGAATTCGTGGTAAGGGTTTGTTTGTGGTTGGAATAAGGGTTTGACTTCACCTATTGCATTGGTGAATCATTAGGTGAAAGATTGAAGACAATATTGCACATTTTCAGACTTTCTATACCAGGGCCTGGATTCAGAATTTTGCTCATATCTCCCAACATACTTGGAGATAATTTTTATGCTCTTGGAGGAAGACTAATACATCATTGGCGGCCAGGTTAATATCATTTTGGGGTTCCAAAAACCCTGCATTTATTTTCTGCAGGAGCCGTACATGTGCAGCTTGGTACGGCCCTGTCCAGTTCTGGCACAGCAGCAGCATTTGGGCTCGGTTTGGGTACGGTTGGAGGTGACTACATCAGCTATTGGCATCATCAATTCTGGTCTTCCAAAGTGCAAACATTCCAAGTTTTTGTGTGTTGAAATTGGATGTCAAATTTTTGTGTAAATGCATATGTACTGTCACTGTTATATTCGGTCCAGAATTAGTTATAATCAGTGTCAGAATATTAATCCATTGTAATTGAACTGTCATAGTTGAGATAGTTCTTGTAGGGAGTCAAAGAAGTGCATTGAATAAACTTGCTATTTCCATTGTTCATGAACAGTTATATGTATTCAGAATAATCAGTCTATTGAACATTGTAATCAGATTTTAGTAAGTTCATAAAGGTCCTTGCATTGTTCTCTATTGTTGCATATTGGTATTGTTATCTCAATTGCATTTGATGCCCAAAATGATTATCACATTGAAACACAACATCTCAAACAAACAAGTCAGTTGCTTGCCAAGTGTTTGACGAATTGTCTCAATTCAGATTTGGGGGTTTTAGTGGCCTTTATAGTAAGGGTCATTACAGTGGTATCAGAGCGGTGTTCTTGCCATCCTGTTGGGTAAGAAACCTATATGCATCCTTCAGCATTTGGGCATCACAGGTACTACACACGAAGAAGAGCAGCACTAGAGGGTGAACAGGACTTCGGAGATACTCTTACCATGGGTTAGAGACAGTCACAGAGCCCACCTAGAATTCCTGATGATGAGAGGGAATTCTTTCGGATTATGACTACGTGACAGCAGGAGATGGTCCAGTCCTTGCGTAATTTGACCACTATGATGGAGAGAGTGGTTCAGCCCAAAGCACAGGAACAGGTTAGAGGTACACTTGATCATGATAATAGGAGCGTGGCAGGTTCACAGGGTGCTCCTAGGCACAGGTCTTGGACAGCGGATAGACCTACTCGTCCTACTTTCCTTAGAGAGGAGGCTCAAGAGGCAGGAGAGTGTGATGTACAGGATGAGTTTCAGGATGATCTTAGAGCTGCTACTGCAGAATGGCAAGCATTACCACCACATGTGCGTGAGTTACTTAACTTTGATCGCTACTTGAACTAGAGGAGAGAGCACATGAGGAATACTCGGCAGAATAGGAAACCTAGAGGAGGCCATGACAGTGAGTTGTAGCGAGCTGCTAGCAAGCTCACTTTACCTTCTTTTGATGGTAGTGGACAAATGACAGCACAGGCATGGATACATAAGTTGGATACTTTCTTAGCATTGAGACCCATGTCAGAGATAGATGCCATCAGATACGCCACCTTGCATTTGGAGGGCGCAGCTCATGACTGGTGGTCACATGGTATGGTTACCTTGCAGCACAACCAGGTGACATCATACCAGGATTTTGTGGATAGGCTGTAGCATTTTGACAGGAAGGATCCAGAGATCTTCCGTGATCTTGCACAGTTGAGACAAACAGGCAGCTTAGAGACTTATATCAGTCAGTTTCAAAGGTTGTCAGTTATGGTCCAGGATGTATCAGAGAGGTGGTTGGTTATCCTATTCACTGAGGGATTGTCTGAACCCCTCAAGGGTTGGATCAAGGCATTTGATCCATCGACACTACAGGAGGCCATGAGGAAAGCTCGTAGTATGGAGCTTACAGCACCTTCTAGCAGATTCACCCCTAGGAGTTCTACTTCTTTCAGAGATAATAAGAAGTTTGATAAGGGGAAGGGGAAGAAAGTTGATACCAAGGGGAAATCCACTCCACCCTTGGATACTGAGGCACTTAATGACCTACGTAGGAAGAAGCTATGCTTCTATTGCAAAAGTCAATATGATAGGGATCATGACTATCCTTTGAGGCCTAAGGGGAAGGCCAATAGCGTTATGTGGGCGTACTATGAGGACTCAGATTCAGATAGCATAGCACATGAGGATGAGCACAGTGACACAGAGCCTGAGGTAGAGGCAGAGGCTTCAGAGCCTAAGGTGGAGCCGGAGCTACATTTGCAGCAGGCACGCTTATCTAGTATTCAGCAGGAGGGGTCCTTTAGATTGCGTGGAGTTCTAGCAGGACAGAAGGTGATTACCCTAGTTGACACAGGTGCTACGCATAATTTCATTGATGCACGTTTGGTTGAGCATCGTGGCATTGAGACAAAGGAGTTTGAGGGTCTCCGAGTACAGGTTGCTGATGGTTACACTCTTTAAGTGTAACAGGATGATCAGAGATATGCCCTTACACTTGAGCAATTATGAGTTCAAAGCGGATTACCATGTAGTTAACATGGGCGACCTAGATATTGTATTGGGGATGACTTGGTTGCATTCATTGGGTGAGGTCACTTTCAGACTCAGGGACATGGAGATCAAGTTTGAGGCAGATGGTAGGCAGCATGTCTTGAGGGCTATCAGAAATAGTGATATTAAGACTATTTCTTTCAGGCGCATGGAGAGGATGGTTAGACACGATGGGATCGGATGGGCAGCCATGTGTACTCTCATGCCTACACAAGAGGAGCATCAGATGACAGAGTATCACCCTAATATTCAGAGATTGAGAGAGCAGTATGATAGGGTGTTCAGTGACATTCCACCTGGTGCACCACCTGACCGTGGAATTGAGCACATCATTGAGCTAGAGGAGGGTGCTAAACCCGTGATGATCACACCTTACAGGCATCCTAAGAGGCTCAAGGATGAGATAGAGAAAACCATCAAGGAGCTGCTTGAGATGGGACACATTAGACCGAGCAAGTCTCCTTTTGCTTCTTCGGTAGTTTTGGTAAAGAAGAAGGATGGTTCAATGCGGATGTGCATTGATTATCGGATGCTGAATAAGAGGACTATTAAGAATAGGTATCCCATCCCTCGGATTGATGAGTTGATAGATGAGCTACATGGAGCATGCTACTTCAGCAAGATTGATTTGAGATCCGGCTATCACCAGATCAGAGTCAGAGAGCAGGATGTGGAGAAGACTGCATTTAGATGCCATTGTGGGCACTTTGAGTTTGTGGTCATGCCATTTGGGTTGACCAATGCACCAGCTACTTTTCAGTCTACGATGAATAAGGTCTTCCATCATCAGTTGAGGAGATTTGTATTGGTTTTCTTCGATGATATCTTGGTATACAGTCGGACATGGCAGGAGCATGTAGTACATTTGGAGACTGTATTGAGTATATTGCAGAGGGAGTCCTTGTATGCCAAGGAGTCCAAGTGTGATTTGGGTATGACTGAGCTCTTATACTTGGGTCATATTATCAGTGCAGATGGAGTGCGGATGGATCCTGATAAGATCCGTGCTATAGTGGAGTGGCCTATTCCAGAGAACTTGACACAGCTGAGAGGGTTCCTAGGCCTATGTGGATTCTACCGCAGATTTGTGAGTGGGTATTCACGTCATGCAGCCCCTATGACAAATTTGCTGAAGAAGGGGGCCTTTGTTTGGACACCAAAGGTGCAGGCTTGCTTTGACAGGTTCAAGGAGATCATGACTTCATGTCCGGTGTTAGCTTTGCCTGATTTCTCGAAGCCATTTGAGCTTCAATGTGATGCATCCGAAGATGGTATAGGTGCTGTGTTGATGCAGGACAAGCACCCTATTGCATATGAGAGCAGGAAACTCCGTGGACCTGAGAGATCTTTCAGCATTTACGATAAGGAGATGTTAGCCATCATGCATGCGTTGGCTAAGTTTAGACAGTATCTAGTGGGTGGTAAGTTTTGCATTAAAACTGACCACAACAGTTTGAGGCATTTCCTTAGTCAGAGAGATCTCAACGATAGGCAGCAGAAGTGGGTAAGTAAGCTACAGGCTTACGATTTTGATATATCATATGTGAGAGGGACTCAAAATGTGGTAGCAAATGCATTATCACGTAGACCACATCTCAGTGCATTGATTGAGATATCAGAGGACTGGCGACATATGATAGTGGCAGAGTATGCTAGAGACCCATGGGCGTCAGGGGTAGTTGATGGGTCAGTTGTTGATACCCAGTATACACTTGTAGATGATTTGATTATCTACAAGAGCAGGATCTTTCTAGCCCCAGGATTGAAGGTGAAGCGATCTATATTGAGAGCTCTTCATGATTCACCTACAGCTGGTCACCCCGGGTACTTCAAGACATATAGACAGGTGCGGGAGCGGTTCACTTGGAAAGGACTGAAGACAGATGTATTGCAGTATGTTCGTGAGTGCCCTGTTTGTTAGCAGAACAAACAAGAGCACACCTTTCCAGCCGGGCTCCTACAGCCACTTCCCATTCTTGATCAGAAGTGGGAGTGCATATCCATGGATTTCATTATGGGTTTGCCCAAGGCCCAAGGGCATGATTGTATCTACGTGGTGGTGGATAGACTGATGAAGTATGCACACTTCTTTCCCATCACTACTACTTACACAGCAGTACAGGTAGTTGAGGTCTTCTTCAGAGAGGTCTTCAGATTGCATGGGATACCCCGCAGCATAGTGAGTGACAGGGACAACAGATTTTTGAGTCACTTTTGGCAGGAGGTATTCAGACTTTGTGGCACTGAGCTTACACCTAGCACCAGTTATCACCTGCAGATGGATGGACAGACAAAGATAGTCAATAAGTGGGTGGAGGGCTATTTGAGGAACTATGTGGCTGGTCAGCGAAGGGCATGGGTGAGATGGATACATTTGTGTGAGTATTGTTACAATACCACATTTCACATGTCGATTCAGATGTCACCTTTTAGGGCTCTATATGGGTATGATGCGCCTAGCTTCATTGATTTGCTTATGTCTGATATTAGAGTTCCACGTGCTGGGGATATGCTTCAGGAGAGCAAGGACATTGTTGACGCTCTCAAGGATAATATAGCCAGGGCACAGAATTAGTACAAGCAGTATGCAGATCAGAAGCGGATTGAGAGGAGCTTTGAGGTTGGTGATATGGTTTACCTCATGCTTCAGCCATACAGGCAATCTACTCTCAAGAAGAGTGGGTCAGAGAAGCTTAAGCCGAGATACTATGGGCCTTTCAGGATCATTAGGCGTGTTGGTGAGTTGGCTTATGAGCTTGAGCTTCCAGCTGATAGTAGAGTGCATAATGTGTTTCATGTGTCGCGCCTCAAGAAGGCGTTAGGGCAGCATGTTGTACCTTCTACAGTGTTACCACCCTTGGATGAGGAGGGGAAGTTGGTTTTGGTGCCAGAGTCTATCTTGGATAGCAGGGACAAACAGCTTCGCAGGAGAGTTATCAGAGAGTACTTGGTGAAGTGGAGAGATCTTCCTGTTGAGGATGCTACTTGGGAGTCGGAGGAGATTTTGCAGCACCCAGCTTTGAGATTGCTTGAGGGCAAGCAATTTCTGGAGGGGCAGACTGTCATGTCCCCTTTCTAGAGACATGTTCTTTCATGACGGGTTTGCCTATCATCGACTCTCGTAGGCAAATAGTTTGGAGAGAGAATCATTGTGTGGATCATTTGATTGCTTATTGCTAACAGAGCCTACATTCGGCAGAGCCTACATCCAGTTTGAGGCCTACATGCAGTTGTAATGGAGCCTACGTCCAGAAGTGAGCCTACATCCAGTTTGAGCCTACATTCAGTCTAGTTGGGCCTACATTCGGTTATGAGACATCTTGGCCTACATTGTTATATTTTTGAGTTGAGAAATGTACTTTATTATTATAATGTTATTTTATTGTAAAGTACATTATAATTAGATGTTTCTAGAAGTTCTAGTAACTTCTCAAGGAAAAGAATAAATAGAGGGCTTGGGCTATCATTTCTACATGCTTGGATTTGGGATTTCTTCTACTTCTTCATTGTGAAGCAATTTGTATCCTTGTGGTCTGCAAATACTATTCGATCTTTGGGAACGATCACTCCCCTAGATTGGCATAACTGAGGTAGTGAAATATCTACTGAAGGGTTGCAAGTTTGGAGATGGTACTCAGCCATTTCATTGGTACTTCATTGAGAATTCGTGGTAAGGGTTTGTTTGTGGTTGGAATAAGGGTTTGAATTCACCTATTGCATTGGTGAATCATTAGGTGAAAGATTGAAGACAATATTGCACATTTTCAGACTTTCTATATTAGGGCCTGGATTCAGAATTTTGCTCATATCTCCCAACATACTTGGAGATAATTTTTATGCTCTTGGAGGAAGACTAATACATCATTGGCGGCCAGGTTAATATCATTTTGGGGTTCCAAAAACCCTGCATTTATTTTCTGCAAGAGCCGTACATGTGCAGCTTGGTACGGCCCTGTCCAGTTCTGGCACAGCAGCAGCATTTGGGCTCGGTTTGGGTACGGTTGGAGGTGACTACATCAGCTATTGGCATCATCAATTCTGGTCTTCCAAAGTGCAAACATTCCAAGTTTTTGTGTGTTGAAATTGGATGTCAAATTTGTGTGTAAATGCATATGTACTGTCACTGTTATATTCGGTCCAGAATTAGTTATAATCAGTGTCAGAATATTAATCCATTGTAATTGAACTGTCATAGTTGAGATAGTTCTTGTAGGGAGTCAAAGAAGTGCATTGAATAAACTTTCTATTTCCATTGTTCATGAACAGTTATATGTATTCAGAATAATCAGTCTATTGAACATTGTAATCAGATTTTAGTAAGTTCATAAAGGTCCTTGCATTGTTCTCTATTGTTGCATATTGGTATTGTTATCTCAATTGCATTTGATGCCCAAAACGATTATCACATTGAAACACAACATCTCAAACAAACAAGTCAGTTGCTTGCCAAGTGTTTGACGAATTGTCTCAGTTCAGATTTGGGGGTTTTAGTGGCCTTTATAGTAAGGGTCATTACAGAGATAAGTATTTCTACCCTTGAATAATGTTTATAAATTTTAAGTCATTATTTCATGTCTTAAGATCGGGATAGTAAATCTTTTATACTTCTATAATTGATATTTTCCTTTGGGATAGTTTAGTTTTATGAACTAATTGCAATCTCTCTTTGAAATGCATTGAGGACAAATCTAGAAGCATACGGATTGCATTCAAGGGAGAAAGAACTTAATGCTGCAGTTATGGAACTGAGTTGAGAGTTGACATCAAATTCAGAGGGAGTCTGACAATCCATTAGAAACAACCTTGGACGAGAAGGTCAGAAGGTTTTTATCACATTCAGAAGAAGTCTGATGAACCATCAGAGGAAACTTTGGACGAGAAGGTTAAATGTTGATGTTAGTACTCAAAGATTTAGAGGGAGTCAGTACAACATCTAGAGGATATGTTTTATTTGATTTTCAAGGATCTTGGTCGTATTGATTCAGAGGGAGTAAACCATACGAGATGGTTTCCCTAGTGACCGGGAAACTATAAAAGGAAAAAGAATTGTGATTCAAATGGTGAAATTTCATGTATGTGAACTAGAAGGCTTTTATGCAGATATCTAGGTCATGATATTCCTAGATAGATGGTTGGGAATTCAAGAAAAGAGCTTAATGCAAACTAAAGAACAAAGACACGACTTGCTCGCAGAAGGTTGATATTAGATTCAGAGGGAGTATGATAGTTATCTAAAACAACCTTGGACGAGGAGGTGAGGAGGTTGATACAAGGCCTTAAAGGAAGCATCCAGAGGACTATGATCATGAGATTGAGTCTCATGTGTGCTGGTTGAAACGCCTTTATGCTATCTCCTACACTTGGGGTTCACCTAGAGTGATGCAAACTATATAAGAGATATAGTGCATAAGTATGCTATTCAAGGTACATTATCCCTACAGAAAATATGGCTGATATTCTCACCAAGTTTTTTGCTAGAGGTAAAGTTGTGTACCTTCAAGATAAACTTGGCATGTTGGAGAATGAAGCCTTAGTTGAAAAGGAGTTTCAATATCTGTGATATATTATCTTGTATGTTATTGCATTCTTCTCCTTGAGAGAGAAGTCTAAGGTCAAAGCCCTTGTTTCACCTTTTGGGATGAGCCATGATGGATCCACCCTCTGATATGAGTCAAGGTGGATTTCATGTGTGTGAGTCTAGGTCTTATGAGCCCTCCTGTGAACATTGGAGAAAGGTGACGAATTTTTGGCAATGAACACTTGTATTTGATGTTACAAGGTGACGATCTTGTAATGGAGATTCATTATGGTAGACTTTTAATATGTCCGTGCTTATACCATAATAGGGTTATATGTAAGGGGAATGGAATATTCTCAAATTTACTATATCCTTGTATCACGATATGAGGTGATATGAAAATCAGGTATCACAATCTAAGGTGATTCCTCATATCACGATCTAAGGTGATGTGAAAACTAGGCATCATGATCTAACATGATTCCTCGTATTACGATCCAAGGTAATATGTAAAATCAGGTATCACATGTCAAGTGATTCCTCATATCACATGTTAGGTGATATGTAAAGTTGGGTATCACATGTCAGGTGATTCCTCATATCACATGTTTGGTGATATGTAAAACTAGGTATCACATGTTAGGTGATATATATAAAAATTGGTATCACGTGTTGAGTGATTCCTCATCTCACGAGTTATGTGATACTTATCATCACATGTTATGTGATATCTGCTTTCATGAGATATGTGAGATTTCTTATTACAAGAAATGTGATATATGATTTTATCTTCCCTAGCTAAGAGGGAGTGTTGATGTATGCAGCATCGATTAGATAAATAAAATTGATTATATAATTATTATGAGAATTGATTTATTATATATACATATATATATTAATATATTTAATAACTGATATTATTTATATTAATATATATATATATATGAAGTTAATCTTTTGTTTATTCTTATAATGATTATATAGTTAAATTAATAAATTAGATTAATGAATAGACATGTCCCATGAAGGGACATGTCTCTTCATGTCTTTACCATGTATATATACAAGAGATCGGTGCATTTGGAAAGTACATACTTTTACGGTAGTGCTATTACATTTGCAGCGATATGGAATTTAACAGTTGTATTGGGATGGGTGACCACTATAAGCATCACCTAGGTGCAATGAGTGTTAAGTGTTTCATTCATTCTCATGAGAGATGAGTTCTTGTAGTTGTGAACTACTCATTAAACATAGGTCTACAAGTTTAACTCAAAAACTACACTTAACTTTAGCAATATTAAAATTTGACTTGCTAGGGAAAATATCTCTTATCAAAAAATGGATAAATCAAATCTAACCTTGTCCAATAGCAGCGCATGATAACTCCTTGTCCCAGAGCAGAAGATGACATCAAAGTTGAACGCTGGTATCAAAAAAATCAACAATATACTCTTTTCTAATGTGAGTTGTTTGGCTACCAAAGATATGAATCCTCATAATTGGAAGAGGACCTTCAATATTCGATAGTGCTAAGCCAGAAAGATTACATGGTGTCAGAGCAATCGACAATAAGTACTCACACATAATATATTGAGCCCAACTTTAGATTGATGACAACAGTTGTTATTTAAAGAGAATAGATTTCCATAGTCCATAATCAATCTTCTAATTTTACTTCTGGATTCAACTCTGTGCAATTTTTTTCTATTAGCATCAATGTTTTGGATCACACTCCATGATATTTCTCTCTTACAACTCTTTCATCTTGATGAAGGATCATGGAATGTGAACCAAAGTGTTGATGATAATAACAAAAATTGCACACAATTGAATGCAAAAGCAAAATTAGAAGAGCAATTGTTATCCGTCTAAAATAAGATACAAACAACACTCAAATATAAATATATATGCCACTCCACAATAACTCTCCATGGAGCAGCAACAATTAAAGGTTCAACCTTGATGAATTTTTCAAGTAGGCTTGATTATTGATATTTTGGCTTCAAAATAGTTCCCTATTATTTAGCATTGATATTATAGGGGGAAGGTTTACTTATGCGTTGATAGCCAGCTTTTCAAATATCCCTCTAATAATTTAGTTGCCAACCTTAAAAAGTCATCTTTTTAAAATAATATTTTATTTTCAAACTTTAGTAATCTCAAAATAATAAGATTTATAGATGAAGCTAAAATATCAATATGCAATGTATTCCTATGGTTTTTTAATTTTGTCTTTGCTAGCAACTAGGGTGGTATTGAATCTCCACCAAAATTGGGAACCACCTTTGATGCAGGAGCATCCTGGGTGTAAGAGCAATGTTGCATCACCCAAAAATATTTTTGTTTTTGTATTCAATAAGGGCTATTTTGTGCAGAGCTGCTATTTATGGAAACTTGTTGTTTTTAGTAAGTTGGTCATAAATCTCAGAATGTTCTGATTTTACATGTGGAGGTTCATCTCAGTCATATCAGCCTGCCAGTAAAGTTTCATGGCTAGATCAGGTCTAGTTTTGAAGATATTAAAGATTTTTGGTATTGGCAGCAGGGTATAGAAACTTTGAACTCAGTTTTGAAGGCTTTAGATGCCCCGGATGAGGTCAAAAATTTGGGTGACAGGTGCTTGCGCGAGTCAAGCCTGTAGAGCGCTTTGTGGTCTTTCCGAAATGGGGTTATAATAGTCAATCGGGTCAACTGGTGATCACTTGTGGTCTTCGGAAGTCAAGTCACCTGAAATGGCAGAAAATAATTTTCCTTCAAAATTTATGTTTGGGTTTCAAAAGTTATTTTGAGCCGACTTTGATGTAATAAATTGAAAAATAAAATAATTCTAAGTTTAGTCGGCCCTAAGGGCTAAATTTTTTGGAACCTTCTCGAGCAGTGGAAAATGCCTATATAAAGAAGGCTCGTAGTGTTGTCTAGGGCAGTTCTGAGTAGTAGATCTGGGTATTGATTCGAGGCTTTGTCCTACAAAATATTGTAAGGGAATGCCCATGTGGCTTTGCATATTGTAATTTTGAAAGTTTGTAATTCCACATTTGTGGAGATAATAAGAAGCCCACTTTCTGTTCTTGCATATTGTTGTTGTTTCTCTATTTTTGTTATGTGTTTGGGGTATTAAGGGGAGCACCTTTCATCAAGTGGTATCAGAGTAGGAGTTCCTGAGTGTGTAAACAACCGACTGTGAGGCAATTTGCACCAGGACCATGCTTAGGGTTTCAGCACGCATCACGAAAATGCCTCCATGAAGGGAACGTGGCAGAAGATCTGGTGTTGTAACACCTGAGGTTAGAGCGCTCCAGAGACAAGTGCGAGCATTGCAAGAGGAGATTTGTAGAGGAATGAATCTTAATGTCAAAGACGAAAGCGAGGATGAAGCCGAAGAAGAAGATCAAGAAGGAGAAGTCAAAGTTGTGAACCAGGAGGAAGAAAGACTTTTTCGGGCCATTTCCAAGATTGGAAAAAGACCTAAGATTGAGGTTCCTGCATTTTCAGGAAATCTTAACCTAGAGGAGTTGATTGACTTGATCAATGAATGTGAAAAATATTTTGAGTAAGAAGATATTGAGAATCTTGATAGGGTGATATTCGCGAAGGCCAGACTGAAAGGTCATGCGAAGATCTGGTGGCAAGAGATTCAATTGGAGCGAAATAGAAGAGGGAAAGACAAAATCACAAGATGGGATCAAATGGTGGATAAATTGAAGTGGCAGTTCATTCCAATTGATTATGAGCTTGACCTACTGAAAAAGATGCAAAGTTTGAAGCAGGCAGGAAGATCTGTTCAGGAGTATACAGAGGAGTTCTATCGAATCCTCATCAGAATAGGCCATGCAGAAGCTGACAAGGAGAAAGTTGCCCATTACCTTAATGGGTTAAGGCCGAGCATTCAGGAGGAGCTGAATCTGGTTTGAATGAATAGTATTGAAGAGGCATACCAATTTTCCCTAAAAGTAGAGGAAAAGCTGAACAAGAAGTTCGAGAGCAGACAAAATGGAAAGGGTCGCAGTGGACGATCTAGTGGACGGTCATATGGGGGCCGAAATGAAGATCCGAAAAAGAAGGATGAGGCCAGTAGCAATCAAAATCAAAGAGGAAACAATTCCAATCATTTCCAAGATCAGAACAATAGAGATCAGAGAGGAAGAGGAAGACGACAAGGATCAGAAAGAGGCGGCTTCCGTGGAACATGCTTTCACTGTGGAGAAGGTCATAGGGCATTTGAATGTCTTCAACGCCAAGGAAGAACGAATAGGAGGAATGAAGGCCAGGCCAGAGTTGCACATGTAGATGAAGATGCCCGATCATCAAATTTTGAAGATGCTGAAAGAGGAGAAACGCTGATTAATAGAAGAGTCTTGCTGAGTGGTGAGAATGAACCTGAACAAAGCAGGAGCCTGTTTCAAAATGACACCAATAGAAAGTGAAGAGTTGAACAGACAAGTGCATGAGTTGTTACAGAAGGGATTGATTTGGGAGAGCTTGAGTCCATGTGCTGTACCAGCGGTATTAGCACCAAAGAAGAATGGAGAGTGGAGGATGTGTACAGATTCCAGAGAAATAAATAAGATCACAATCAAGTACAAGTTTCCATTGCCACGAATGGATGATATTATGGACTGTTTGAGTGGAGCTGTGTATTTCTCAAAGATAGATCTGAAGAGTGGATATCACCAAATTTGGATGAGAGAAGGAGATGAATGGAAGACTGCCTTCAAGACAAAAGAAGGACTATATGAGTGGTTAGTCATGCCTTTTGGGCTAACCAATGCACCGAGCACTTTCATGCGGCTCATGAACGAGGTTCTGAAAGAATTTCTAAGTAAGTTTGTCATTGTTTACCTACATGATATTTTGATCTTTAGCAAGACATTGGAGGAACATATGATGCATATTCGTATGGTGTTTGAGAAGCTGAGAAATGAGAAATTATTGATTAATTTGAAGAAGTGCAGTTTTGTGAAGAAAGAGTTAGTGTATTTGGGATTTGTAGTTTCAACAGAAGGTCTAAAAATGGACCTAGAGAAGGTACATGCTATCCTTGAATGGCCTACTCCAAGGAGTGCTACCGAGGTAAGATCTTTTCATGGTCTAGCTAATTTTTACAGAAAGTTTATCTGAAATTTTAGCAGTATTTGTGGTCCCTTGATTGAAACAATGAGAGGGGATAGAAAAGAGTTTAAGTGGACTAATGGGGCAGAAAAGAGTTTTCAATTGTTGAAACAAAAAGTTACAAAACAACCTGTTTTAGCACTTCCAGATTTTAATAAGGTGTTTCAAGTAGACTGTGATGCTAGCGGTACAGCAATAGGAGCTGTTATGAGCCAAGAAGGCAAACCTGTTGCTTATTTAAGTGAGAAGTTAAATAATGCCAAGAGAAAATATTATGTTTATGATCAGGAATTTTATGCTATAGTTCAGGCATTAAAGAAGTGGAGACACTATTTGCTTCCTAAGGAGTTTGTTTTGTATACTGATCATCGAGCTTTGCAATATTTAAATAGTCAAGGAAAGTTGAATCAAAGGCATTTGAAATGGGTTGAGTTTTTGCAGAGTTATATATTTGTTTTGAAACACAGGAGTGGAAAGTCTAACAGGGTTGCAGATGCTCTTAGCAAAAGGCAACTATTGCTAACAGAGATGCAGATTGAGGTGGTTGGGTTAAAGGAACTCAAGAATTTGTATCCAGAGGATCCTAATTTTGGTGAAGCTTGGAAAGCTTGTAAAGAACCTGGTACTCTAGACAGAACGAAGTGGCTGGATTTTATCATCCAAGATGATATGCTATTCAGAGGGAGTTAGTTGTGCATTCCAAGAAGTTCTATGAGGGAGAATCTCATCAAGGAGAAGCATAGCGGAGGATTGGCTGGACATTTTGGTCGAGAAAAAACCCTTGCTTTGGTTAGTGAAAATTATTATTGACCACAGTTGCAACAAGATGTCAAGAAGTTTGTACAGAGTTGTAGAGTATGTCAAATGGCGAAAAGAGTGAAGCAGAATACTGGGTTGTATCAGCCATTACCCGTACCAGAGAAGCCTTGGGAGGATATCAGTATGGACTTTGTTCTTGGATTACCAAGGACTCAGTGGGGACATGATTCAATTTTTGTGGTGGTTGACAGATTTTTGAAAATGACACATTTTATTCCCTGCAAGAAGACTAATGATGTTGTTCATATAGCAGAATTGTTTTTCAGAGTAGTGAGACTACATGGTTTGCCAAAGACCATAGTTTCTGATCGAGACACTAAGTTTGTAGGCTATTTTTGGCGTACATTGTGGAAGAAGTTGAAGAAAGATTTGAAGTTCAGTTCATCACATCATCCACAAACTGATAGACAGACAGAGGTGGTGAATAAGAGTTTGGGAAATTTGCTGAGATGTTTGGTTGGAGATAAGCCAACAAGATGGGATTTGATTTTACCACAGGCAGAATTTGCATACAATAATTTTATCAACAGGAGCACTGGTAAATCACCATTCCAGATTGTATATGGGAGTAGTCCCATAAATGCATCTGAATTGAGAAAGATATATAAAGGAGAAATAAGTAATGCTGAAGCTGAGGATTTTGCAGAACATATGAAGAACATCCATGAGGAGGTGAGGAAGCATATTACCAACATGAATGCGCAGTATAAGGCTAAGGCAGATGAGAAAAGGAGGCATAAGGAATTTTAGGTTGGAGATGAAGTCATGGTTCATTTGCGGAAGGAGCGATTTCCAGTTGGTACATAGAACAAGTTGAAAATGAAGAAGTTTGGGTCATGTAAGATACTGAAGAAGTATGATTCAGGAAATGCATATGAGGTAGAATTGCCTACTGAGCTGAATATTTCACCAGTGTTTAACATTTCAAATTTGACAGAGTATCATGAAGGAGGTGTTGAAGATGAGGTTACAGCAGCACAGTGGAGTATTCCAGCAACCAGTTCAGATATCAAGGAGATTGAAGACATATTGGATAGTCATGTTGGCAGAAGCACAAGGAACAGGACATATGAAGAGTATTTGGTCAAATGGAAAGGACAGAGGTTAACCGTCTTGGTTTTCCTCTGCACACCTGAGTCGTGACAGGGTCACTTCTCAAATTACCCCGGGTGTCTAATGCAGGAGCATCCTGGGTGTAAGAGCAATCTTGCATCACCCAAAAATATTTCTGTTTTTGTATTCAATAAGGGCTATTTTGTGCAGAACTGCTATTTATGGAAACTTGATGTTTTTAGTAAGTTGGTTATAAATCTCAGAATGTTCTGATTTTACATGTGGAGGTTCATCTCAGTCATATCAGCCTGCCAGTAAAGTTTCATGGCTAGATCAAGTCTAGTTTTGAAGATATTGAAGATTTTCGGTATTGGCAGCAGGGTACAGAAACTTTGAACTCAGTTTTGAAGGCTTTAGAGGCTCCCGATGAGGTCAAAAATTTGGGTGACAAACACTTGCACAAGTCAAGCCTGTAGAGCGCTTCGTGGCCTTTTCGAAATGGGGTTATAATAGTCAATCGGGTCAACTAGTGATGACTTATGGTCTCCGGAAGTCAGGTCACCTGAAATGGCGAAAAATAATTTTCCTTCAAAATTTTTGTTCAAGTTTCAAAAGTTATTTTGAGCCGACTTTGATGTAATAAATTGAAAAATAAAATAATTTTAAGTTTGGTCGGCTCTAAGGGCTAAATTTTCTGGAACCTTCTCGGGCAGTGGAAAATGCCTATATAAAGAAGGCCCGTAGTGTTGTCTAGGACAATTCTGAGTAGTAGATCTGGGTATTGATTCGAGGCTTTGTCCTACAGAATATTGTAAGGGAATGCCCATGTGGCTTTGCATATTGTAATTCTGAAAGTTTGTAATTCCACATTTGTGGAGATAATAAGAAGCCCACTTTTTGTTCTTGCATATTGTTGTTGTTTCTCTATTTCTGTTATGTGTTTGTGGTATTAAGGGGAGCACCCTTCATTAACCTTCCATAATTTACAATGTCTAGTGAGTCTCCTTAAAAAAGGCTCTAGAAAATATCTAGAAGATTAGATTAGTCCAACAATACTCAAATGACTTTATTTTATTTAATTATTTTATACCTTTATTTTATAATTTAATTAATTAATTAATTGAAGTCACCCTTAAGAAATTTAATTAATTTTAGATAACTTAATTAATTATCTCAATTAAGTCATTTTACACATATTTGGGGACATTAATGGTTGACAAACAATATGCCCCCATTCATGTGTGAAATTACCATCTACTATTGTGTGACTTGTATGGAAGGCCAGTAAAGGTCACATGAAACTTATTCACAAGCATCATTTGGTGTTCAATAAGAATCTTATTCACATGCATCATTTGGTGTTCAATTAGAATAGTTGTCTGATGATACCTAGAGAAAAACATTGGTGTTCTTGTTCTCAAAAGTAATGAGCTTATTAATAAGGTCAAACTTTGTTTTCAAAATTATTCAATGTACAATACTCTCATTGAATGCATGTTACCTTGTATCTCAATTATCATTCATGTAGCACGTATCTCAATTATCATTCATGTGGCATTCGTATTAAACAATTAGAACATTCACATATTGAACCAAACCTAAGCATAGTTGATCTTCAAAGAAAAAATTTAATCAAGGGATCATGCAATGTGATTGACAACATGTGTATTTTGAGGAATACCTAAACTTGAACTTGGGAAACATATTACTTATACATTCTTGCAAATTGTTTGAAAAAAAATACTTTGTAGGAAACAAATAAATTTTTGCACAAGTTTGCCTATGGAATTTTATCCACAAGACAAAAAACACACTCAAAAATTTGGCAAAAAATCTGCATGCTAGATACATGGGACAATTAGCATTAAAAAAGTCATTAACTTTGATTTTGGACCTCCAAAACTAACCCTTGTAAGCTTTTGGTATAAAACAACCCTTAAACACCCTCCAATCTCTAGCACATTTCACAAGGTGTTGATTAATCTAAAAAAGGGGTAACTTGCTTCTAAAAATTAAAAAAAGTTGCAAAAAACTCCTTAAAACTAATCTAGTCTTGGTTACCCACCTTTGGGAAGAAGATTAAAACAATACCTAGAATTATTTAACTGATACCTTAAGAGTTATCAAGAATAAGGTGGGTTGACTTGTAAGATGATATGGTACAACCAAGTACAAAATCTCCACTAAACCTTTCCAAACTCACTAGAACATCTAAAATTCACAAAACACACAACAAACACCAAAAAAATTGAATCAAAATACCATATAAATATTCATGCTTGAAACCCAAGATCACTAAAGTTTATGCAAATCAAGTGTATTTCCAAAGTGAAAATACTAATCTAGCTAGGGTGGATTTTTCAACACCAAAACTAGACATATTACAAGGGTTTTCATCCTTAACAACTCCATGAAGAACTTTAGAGATAATTTTGATAACATCTTTTTATGTTTGCAAACTCTCAATGAATAAAAGAGAGCCCAAACTCTAATTATAGAATTTGGAGGAAATTAGAGCATGCAAATTTTTAAATATTTTGTTTTCCTATAAAAGTTCCTCAAAACACCTTTTAAGTACAACTTTAGTACCCACAACCTAGGCAACCAACTTGAGGATATTCACTTTAGGAAATATTTAACACTAAGTTAATATTAAAACTGTATCTAAATACTTAAGTATAAATATAAAAATAAATCCCAACCCCTTACTAAATTTATCTTTTTGTTTTTTTAATTCTTTAATCAATGAATTTGATTTTTTTTTTATTAAAAGGATATTTTACATAGTCACTTGTTCTGGCAGATTTGCCCAAATATCCCAAAAACCTACTACCTCCTAAACTCCATTAGCCTACAACAATATCTGCAGTATAACCAGCAACATACATGTAGGTCAAGAGGCAAAGATTCGCGTGAAGAACACACAAGACATGGAGGTCAAGGAAAGGTAGATTAGGGCATCCAATATAATTATCAAAGGGATAAAAGATTATGGTGAAGGTGAACACACCCTTGACTTAACGAGGGACTTCCTACAAGAAGTGTGGTTGTGGCAAGGTCAAATCTGCCAAGCTTGAAGGGTTGGCAAATCATATGATGGGAGAGATAGGCCAATCAAGGTACTCATGCCTAGTATTCATGACAAACAAAATTTATTAAGCAAAAAATATCTCTTGAGGGGTTCTCGCTTCTTTTTAGAGGAGGATCTAACTACGAGGTAGCAAGAAGAAAGAAGGATGGAAATGGAAAAAATCAGAACGGCTAGGAATGAAGGCAAAAGGGCTTGGATTTTCAAGGGAAAAACAATTATTGCTCATTTTGGCCACTACCCCAATGAAAAGCAGCAAGTGGGAAGCAAAGGTGTGACAACAAACACTTCAGCATGCAGCAATACGACAAGATCAGTACCCACTCATAGCGATAATAACTCAACTTTGAGTCTTCCACATCAAAAAAATAGAAATCAAGTTCAGCCCAGGCTTCCTTAAGTTTAGTTTGTTGGAATTGCATAGGTTATCCTTGGAGGTGTGGACCTAGGTTAGGACCTATTGCGGAAGATAAAGACATTATTTGTCTCATAGAGACATGAGCATGAAGGATGTAAGACTCCATTGTTTGAAGGCTACTAGAAGCTGACAGTGTGGAATGAGGTAGTGGGAAATGGTAAAGACCATGGAGGCATAATGGTTCAAAATTGTGGAAAACAATGGTCTTCTCAGGATCGCAGCTTGTTACTTTGCTCCACAAGTATCTAAAGCTTTTAAAAAGTGTGTCTTCTAGATCACAATGACCCCTATGCTACCTAAAGAAAGATGTTTTTCTTTTTTTGCAACGTGGGGATGTTCTTCTTGTCAGAGATTTCAATGCTAGAATAGCAAATTGGCAAGTGAACTTATTTTTAGCTCCAAAGAAAATGATAACCCTATTTGGCTCACAAAAAAGAGAAAACATCAGTGAGAAAGAATATCCGAAGATGCTAAAGGCTGCAATCATTTTGGGGAAGAATTGATCACTCTATGTGGCACTTTTGATCTAATAATTTGCAATGGTTTGGCTAGATGGTCTAAGCCGGGCAATTTCACTTGCAACACATACAATGGGGCAAGTGTGGTGGATTATGCGTTTTGTTTGGAGAATTTGTATG
Organism: Chamaecyparis obtusa; assembly: GCA_027943335.1. Lineage (NCBI taxonomy): Eukaryota > Viridiplantae > Streptophyta > Pinopsida > Cupressales > Cupressaceae > Chamaecyparis > Chamaecyparis obtusa. The sequence continues at coordinate 502,636 of BSBK01004240.1, forward strand.
AGAGAATTGAAGAAGTTGAAATTGGGGAACACATATGGGATCTCAAATCATATCATAGACCGTTGTACATAAATTTGCGTTGGACAAAGGATAGGCAGCTTGGGGCAAAAAACCAATGCCCTCAACAACCTCCTTCTCAAGGCAGAATTTTGTTGACTTCAGAAAATGGTAACATCTTCAGAGCTACTCTTGAGAGACTTCGTAGGGGGCATCATATGCATAGGCATGTTGTTATTAGCCATGTGTTATCAAGTCTGATCCATGAGGCTCTCTCAAAATGCAAGAGAGCAAAAAATAGAAAATTTAAAACTAATTGTTTTCCAACAAACACATGGTTTGATAAGGAATGCAAAAGGGCTAGGAGAAACCTAAAGGAGTCAAATAAAATAAACCTTGACATAAGGCTTACAAACAGATCCTAAAGAAGAAAAAAATCGATTTTATGTTCACAAGGAGAGAGGAGCTAATTTCCCTGGGTAGAAATAACCCCAAACTTTTTTGGAAAGAACTCCAACTAAGGAAGAAGCGAACTGAAAATAATATTACAGCCACCCAATGGTTTGACTATGCTAGGAAACTTTATGAACAAGAAGGTGGAGTGGACCAGCCACCCTTGGTCAACAATAGTACAAATCTTCTCACCGTGCAGGAGATAGAGATGGGTATTAAGAAGTTGGGTGTGGATAAAGCAAAAGACCTAGTTGAGCTTCAAGAAGAGTATCTCAAGTGGGGTATGAAAACCCTTGCACCACACATTACAAAAATCTTCAACAATATCAGCCAAGAGGGGTTTCCTAAAGATTGGACAACCAGCCTTGCAATACCACTTTTTAAGAGTGGTGATGTCAACAATCCCTCCAACTACATGACTATAATGATCAATCCTCTTTGCAAAACTTTTTGGCAGCATGATAGAAACTAGGATTAGCAAATGGGTGGAAGAAAATCATAAACGCGTAAAAGGGCAAGCTGGGTTTATGCCAAAACACTCGATAGTTGATCACTGTGTCACTCTGAGACACATTATTGAAAAAGGATGGGAGAAAAAGGAGGAGGTTTTTTGTTGCTTTGTTGACTTTAAAAAGGCTTTTGACACTGTCCCTAGAGACAATTTTTGGCTCAAGATGGAAGAATTGGAGATTCCTATGCATCTCGGAGCTGTTGTTCATAGGATGTATGAAGTGGTGAAAGTCAAAATCAGAACCTCAACTAGCATTTCAGAATGTTTGAGGAGCAATATCAGGGTCAAAAAAGGTTGTCCTTTATCTCCTACTTTGTTTGGTTTAGATATCGATAAACTTGAAGAGTGGTTAAACATGCAAAATGGTGAGGGTATTCAGTTAGGTGAATTTGTAATAAAGTTGCTCCTCTATGCGGACGATCTCATTTTGATTGCCAAATCTACCTGCGGTTTGCAAGAACATTTATCTTCTCTTGAGTGCTTCTGCAAAACAGTGGAGATGGAGGTCAATATCAGCAAGACTAAAGTTATGGTTTTCTCTAAAAATAAAAAATAGCATCAACATGAGTTTTACTTAGGTGGAAGCGTTCTTGAAGAAGTTGCAGAGTATAAATACCACGACATTGATTTCAACAAAAATCTAAGCTGGACTGGCTGCAGAAATAAAAGGACATTAGGTGGATGGAAGGCATTTTATGCTATTCAAAACAAGTGTTGTAAAGCAGAGTTTTGGGATTGGAAAACTATTCAAACCTTGTTTGGTCTTTTTATGCTGCCGGTTGTTCTTTATGGGTGTAAATTATGGGCCAGCAACACTTCAATAGCACAACAAAAGCAAATCAAGAGAATCCAAAAGCGTTTGATCACAAGCAAATTTAAAATCAAAAGCACTGTCCTATATGATATCATGCTAAGTGAAATGGGGGTTGTCCCTATCAAGGCACCTGATATGGTTCGCCTCATAAGCTATCTAAAAAGAATCAAAAAAATGGAAGCAGATAGATGGCCTAAAGTTGTCTTTAATGATACATTGTGTAAACAAAAAATGACGTGAATGCAAAAAAACATCAAGTGGATGAGTAAATGGAATATCCAATTCAATAAGTGCCCCACAAATAACAAAGAAATAAAGGTCTTTGTTATGGAGAAATTTTACAAGAGAAATTGGGGAAATGGGATCGATAGGAAGAAAATCTATTATATGAATGAGTTCAACCCCACTAAATAATATAAAAATGTGAATAGGGTTGAATAATTGTAGATAAGATAATATGATATGAAAGGGGGAATATAGGACCTATCCTTTATCCAAATTCCCAAAAGGAAAGATCCAAATGGATTAATCACAAAGAAGTGATCAATGCACAAATGAATCAAATAATGGAGTATATGAATAAATGAGGAATACTATAATCTACTATAGAAAGTATGTATTCAAAATCTTAAATGAATAGAAGGCAAATACTAACCTCAAAATAGAGCAAATATGAAAAAGACTAATTTCTGATGTTTGCGCACAGTTTCGGAAAATTCTGCAACCTGTTCCAGACTAGAAATGCCGAGACAGAGAAAACCCAGAAAACGTTTATCTTTCTGAGGTCAGGTTGACTTTGACCCAAATAGCGGGGCACAATCTTACCCCCCACTGAAGATCGTCCCTGACCTGAAACAGCTCCAACGGAAATTATGTTCGCGGATCTCGAAAGTTCGCCGAAAAGGGTATCCAGATCTGAACTTCAATTCGCTGTCTTGTACTTGTATCTGCAAGAAAAATGGTTTTTGTTGTTTGGATGGGGGGTTTGCCTTGGTCAAACCCCAGTTTGGAATCAACCTTGAAATGTAATTGAAATTGGAATATGTATAAACAAAGTAAATGGAACTATTCACCTTGCTTATGTTGAAATCCTTGTGGAGGATTCGAATCTTTGAATCCACAAGTAGGGATGCTCCAAATGAATGTAGAGATGTATGTAGGATGTCTCAAATCAATGGCATTAGATCTTCGATGCCAATCTTGAATGTATCTTTGCATAGGAAGAGGCTTGGATGAATGTGGATGGAGAAATCTTGAAGGGGGCTCCAAAGAGATTGAATCTTTCAATAGCTAACAATAGATCTCCTTGATGAATTATTGAATGGATGATTACTTGAATTCTTGAAGATGAATGAATGCTTGCTTTCTTTCCTTTGCCTTCTTGCTTGCTTGATTGCGAATGCTTATGAAAATCGGATGGAGAAAATGAGAGAGAAAGGCTTCCTTTTATAGTGATCTAGGGCACAAACTTTTAGAGAGGCCGACATTGGAGAATTAAATCCCAATTAATCTTAACCCCTAGAAATGGACCTAGATTAAATGCAATTTAAGGGTTTACCATTCTGAAATCCGAAACAGCCGACCCAGAAGCAGGAAAATGAAACTTTCCGAAACCCGACATCCTGAAACTTTCGAAAACTAAACTTTTGGACTTGGGGTTAGGGACAAGATCGACTCTGCCCTAGGTCAGAGTTGAGGTCGACCTTGACCTAGGTCAGGGTCGAGGTCGTCCTTGACCCAGAAAGTCAAAGTCTCCAATTTCTTAGAGAAAGTCTGTAAGAAAGAGGCTAGAAACAGGGGGAGACAAGCAGAACAAGGGGCAAACTGCCAGATCCATGCAAAGACCTAATCAAGGTGCTTGACATGACCCCAAACCACTTACTTGGAGGGCTAAACGCTCTTATCATGGAAGTGCTTCCATTTTAAGACGATACACCCATATGTGATCAACTCCAAAAAACGTACATAGGAGCCAACATTTATTGGAGAGCTAAAATTCTTATTACTTAGCTAAGAACCAACTCTCATCAACTTCGATGTGAGACTGGGCGTTGGAAGAGGCTTGGGAAGAGAGAATTTGCATGTTTTGCAACTCAGGAAAAGTGGAAACCGAACATCACTTTATTTTAGAATGTGAGGCCTACAAGGACAACAAGGATAAATTTGCGGATACTATATCTGATAGTTCTTGACATAACCTATTCAGTGATGAGTACATTGAGAATTTCGGTTGACTCATCATCAACTTGCACAAGAAACACACCAAGTTACTGAAGTCAGCTTAAGTTGCCTTATTTCCATAGGCTATTTTTAGCCTCGTGGACATTAAAATTTTATCTATCTATCTATTTGTAGAAATAACAAGCCAAAATGGCACACTAGCACCCTAATCGAACCAACATTCATAGCTAGACAACTATGCCTAGGAACACTCTACAGCCCATTTCGTTAACAAAATTGTGCATTGGGTAGATTAAGCAGGTAGCTCAACCTACCCATTCCTTGAACGTTTCTTCTCTAGTCTCGTTTGGGATAAACATACCACCGTAGGTATCAATCTTGGGCTTCTTGCTTTTCTTCAATTGTCACACTGGTCCCACATCACCATCGTCTAGTCTCAACTTCACAGTGGTCTTCTTCAAGGTTGATTTCATCTTTCATTGCCTCTCTATCTCCATTCGTTCATGCTCCACTTCAACCTCCTGCATGTACAACAATAGCTCATACCACCCTTCCCTTGCTTCTGTTATTTGCAATTTTTTGGCTTTGACAAACTCCACACAACAATGGGTTGATACTCCCGACTCGCACCATCCACCATCCTCCATGGGCCATCCCTTGTTTCCAGCCCCGCCCTCGATTCCGCCCTACCAATGATTGAAAACATACCACCAGCCCATTCAAGACACACACGCATCCTCATAGCCTTCAGAGCCTCTTCTCAACTATCAAGTTGTAAATCCCAAGCCAAGAACATGGACGAAATGTCCAGGTTGGTCCTTGGCCAGATATTCATCTTCAGGAAATTCACACGTAGCAGCTTCGTAATGCATCCCCAAAACTTGTCATCATTAAATTTAAACACACTCCTCAGCCTTCGAATCAATATTTTACCTCTGAAAGTTGGCAGCTAGTTGTGGGAATTCAGGGAAAAGTTGGCTTCCATCTTCGAATTGTCTCTTTCCTTTCTCCAAATGTCGCTTTTGCTTGAATAGTCTCAAAAACTTTCTCTTTTTAAAAAACGACCTTTCTAGATGGTTTTGAAAAGGGCAGGATATCCACATACTGATAAGGTATAACTAGGGGCAGCTATTAAAGGAAAAGCTAGACTGTTAGTGGCCCAGTTGAGGATAGGTTCTCATCACCTCAGATGCGAGACGGGTAGTTGGAAAATGCCCAAAGAGGAATGGGAAGAAAGGATTTGCAAGTTCTATGTATCGGGTGCGATTGAGACTGAATGACATTTTATCATTGAGTGTACCGCTTATGATGACATTCGGGCTCAATACGAAATCAGTTCAGGAGAAATCCGCATGCACATCCTATTTGAGGAAGATAAGATCAACCAAATTGCTAGTTTAATTGTCAAGATTCACGGCAGGAGGTCCGACTTAGAAAAGAATCAAGAGTTAGCTTACAACTGTGATCCTATGGTCCCTTAGGCTGTTTGGTCTCGTAGACGTCATTAAAATCATTCATTCATTCATTCCATGATGTTGACACATGATTAACTTGGTGACGTGAGCATTCCTCATGATCAAAAGTCATGCACAAAACTCCCTTCCAATATCATAATACCGCAAATGGACTATAGCCTTTCGCAAGACTTTTTAGCATCTAATTTAAATAATGCTTAAAGCACCCCCGTCATCCCAATGTTAACTTATGTTACTCTAAATTGAGACCCCTAAAATCTTCTATAAACTCTTCCACATTATGATCCATTAACGCCACCCCATATTTGGGTACTTTGCTAGCCACCTCATTCACTTGTCTCAGCACGTGTCAATTTGAAATCCTCAAAATCTTGCAGTAAAATTTTAATTTTGTGAATGTGTTTATTTAGATGTTACGATTCCAATTCACCTTAATAATACCATTGATGATTATTTGCGAATCACCTTCCAGTTGCAACCTCTTTACCTCCATCATCTTTTCCACATGGACTGCCTAAATCGCAACAAGAATCTTTGCTTCCTTGTTTGTGTCCTCTAGTAACCTCCTTGCACCAATAATCACTATATTTCCATTCTCATCTCTACCAACGTAGCCAACACCTGATCAACTTGAATTGCCTTCAGACGCAACATCAAAATTTATTTTCGTCCATCCTTTGTCTAGAGGTTTCCATACTACAATTTTCAATTTAGATTGCAAAGGATCAACCCTCAGGGCCCATTAACAAGTTGGAACTTAATTAAAGGCCAATTAGATTGAAGTTTAGCATCGTTTTGATTAAAGGGAATCTTACTCACATCAACTTGAGCCATAGCATTAGTAACCAGTTCTTGAAATAGCCCTTTCTAATATAATTAGGAATCTTGGAATGTCTTCCTCATTTCCTTGGAATACTCTTCTATTCCACTCCTTCCAAATTTTCAACAAGGTAGTAAATGGCATTTCTTGCCAAATGGCTGAGAAAGTGGATTTCTCCTTTAGTACAAACCATGAAGTGAGTCATTCCCGAACTGTGATAGGAAGTGATCCATACCATCTCAACCGTTGCAAAACAAAGCTCCAAGTTGTTTGTGTAAATTCAGTGGAGTAAATGTTCCAATGTCTCCTCTGCCTTATTGCATAAGAAACATTTGAAAGGTCCAACAAACCCAATCCTCTTCAAACGTATCACTTACTAGAAATAGCATATATTAAAAATAACCTTGTTGAAATCCAATGAAACTTAAATCCCAATCTCTCCAACAAAACATGAGCCTTGTAATGATGCAATCAAGGTAAGGAGGATCCAATTAAAGATAGTCCAAACAAGCAGCCAAACACTAGAATGCGGAACTACACAACAAGACAATGTTTCCAACTAAATTTTTCATTAACATGCCTGACTGTAAGGCCTTCCGGGTTAGGGCCAAATACAATCAAAGTACTTCTTCAATCTCTTAGGTAGTTCAGCTCTGAAACAAATCAGCAACTGATGGAAACACTAAGGCAGATCTAAACTTGAGCTCGCAAGCCTCCAAGCAATCTCCTTGTATCCAAGCATACAAACCACTAGCTCTGCTATTACAATATCAGATAAAACATCTGAGCTACAAGATCACGCAGGATCCAATTATGCTTCTACTCTACTCTTACTACTACTTTTCCATCATACTACCTCCTCTACATCAACCAAGGCTCTCAATCTATAGCCAACTAAGCCACAAGTCGGTCAGTCAAGCATTTAATTACAGTATAGGTCTAGCCTAGAAGAGTAAACCAAAACTAAAGAAAGAAACAACAAAACATGATGCGCCTTTACATTTAGGTCCACACATGATCCAAGAACATGTCCCTAACTTAGCAAGATCCCATTTCATCATACGGAACCACGCAAGACGAAAAACTCCACGTTTCACGTGAAACTTGCTAAAAATCAATACCCGAGCAAAACGGTCATAACTCCCAACTCCTGATGAATTAGGATTTGCGGTCTTGGGAAAAGATAGTATTTTAGGTCCTCTTTAAGACCCTAAGAGCGCAAAGGCTGATTCATTATAGATCAACGATTACATGACGCGCAATCAGCACGCAGAAAGCAGCAAAATACAGCTCCGACGGCAAGGAAAACAACTCTTAACTTTGAAACGATCCATCCAATCATTATGCACTTATATGAGAAGGTTCAAAAATAGGTCATCAACATCATGTAAGTTTCACACAACATGAAGCCAACAAATGCAAAGATTATAATGCAAACAACATATAGGTACAAAAAATAGGAAATATTTTTGGTTGATGCAAGATTGCTCAAAGACCCAAGATACTCCTGCATCACATAACCATTGCCAAATAGCCTATGGGAACCTATAGGCTAATAGAAAGGGAAGTTAACCTATAGGCCAAATGTGCAGATCCATTTTTTGAAATTTAATAAACAATACATTCTATTAGAGTTTAGCCACATCCTTCATTTTGTAGGTGGTGAATTCTTCCTCACCCAACTATCCTTACTACTGAATATTTGTAATTTAACAGTTTTAAAAAGAACTAGAAAATAAAACATTACATGATTAATCAATTTGATTACATCTAAGAAAAAAATATAATATCTTTATTAGTGAACATTAGCAAATATAAGCTCTTCATACAGATCACAACTAACTATTCTTAATATTAAAAAAAAATTTAAAAACAACATAAATAAAAAAACAGGGAATGTAAAGGGCATGAGAATTGGGGGGCGAGGGAGCCGAAGCAGAAGTTTGAAAAATGGCCGTTGCGGAGGTGCGTCAGGGGAAGCCTCTGAGGATGATTTGGACGCTGATGATAAAGATGACAAAGAGGATGAAGAAGCTTTTGGTCGTCGGGCTGTTTGGGGGCCGTTGTGGAGGACTATATGCATTATGTTTGTTGGTGCGTTGAGGGCCTAGGGATTTTGTCCCCTGCGTCACCATTTGGGCCCGTCCTCTTGCTTGCGGAGCTGGGTATGTGTTAAACGTGATGTGTGCAGGTCTCTGGTGCGGAAAAGGATATTTATTCTTCCTATCTGTGGTCAGCTCTGTGTTGAGGAGAGCCTCAGTTATTTGTAACTATGCGTGGAAGATTGTATTTTCGGAAGTTTGATAGGAGATATAGGGAAGGTGGGAGATGTGGATGATGAAATGGTCTCAGTTGACTCAGTATTGCCATTTGTGAGGTGCGCTAGTTTTATTTGCACTTCATTTCTGTGTTTTGCCAGAGATTTGGTGTGGGGAATGGATGACACAAGCACTGATGCTTCTATTACTACCTGCGGGCCGCTCTTTGTAATCGCATGTGATGCTTGGCTGTGGACTTCTGCAGAAGGGGGTTTGGTTTCTCCCAAACTTTACATTCTACCGTTCGAGAATATGGAGGATTGCAGAGCTGGAAGTAAAGGGGTACTTTTGCAGGGAGTGCGCGGGCTTTCTTTTGCAAATCCTTTGTGCCTTTTGAAGAGGCCGTCCCTATCGTTTTGGGTCGTTGTGCTTAGCTTCGAGGAAGATAGGGCTGACGCTGTTCGGTCCATTTTCTGCAGCGCTCAACTGGTGTCTCCTAGCCTTAGATGGCTTTGGCTCGAGGATGTGTTCGCCTTTGCAATCTGATGCATTTCTGTTCAGGTTAGCGATTGTTTTGGGGTTTAAATGGAAAGGGTCTTGTTTGTTTGGTTTCCTGTTTTTGCTTTGGGTGTTTGTTTCACATGGGCAGAGAAGTGTGTCTCTTCCTGTTTTGTGGAGCCCAAAACCTATAGAGGGGGTCGAAATCCTTTTAGCTGTAGAGTCTGGAATCGCTCGATGTGTTTTTGTAAAATATGGCTTGATGAGCAGATGTGGCATAGGACGTGGACATGGTTGGGATGTCAAAGGTAATGTAGGTATTGTTGGTGGTGTGGCGAAGGAAGTAGTGCCGGAAAAGGTAGAGGCAAGGGTGGTCACCTGGTGGAAGGCAGGGCTGGTGGTTGGAGGGAAGGATGAGGTGGTGTTTGGAGTGAAGGTAGGGGGCGTTTGACGGTGAGGTGAGTTCGAATAATGGCTAGAGTTGTAGTGGTGCTGGAGGAGGTGCAGGTAGGGATGGTGAATTGGTTGAAGGCAGAGACGGTGGAAGTAGGGATGGTGGTTTGAGGGAAAGAAGAGGTGGTGATTGGGGGTAGGTGGCAGGTTGGTGTTTACAAGTTTCAATTTTATTTTATTTTCTTCAGTGGGCTGTTGTTATTCTTGTATGGTTTCAACTTTCTCTGCTGTTTGGCTCCTATTGAGGTGGAACTAGCTTCTATTGAGGTGGGGTGTCCTTTGCAGTTACAATAAGGTTGTGGTTCATTTTTTCTCTATTTTCCTCTTTTTTGTCTTAAGATAAGATAAGATAAAAAAATTATGTTCACGAGGCTAAACATAGTCTATGGGACAGTAAGGCATCTTAAGTTGTCTTCAATAACTCGGTTCATTTTTTGTGCAAGCTGATGATGAGACCCCCTAACTTCTCAATGTACTCCTCGCTGAATAGGTTATGCCAAGAACTATCCGATATAGTATCCACAAATTTATCCCTGTTGATCTTGTAGGCTTCACATTCTAAAATAAAGTGATGTTCGGTCTCCACTTTTCCAGAGTTGCAAAACATGCAAATTCTCTCTTCCCAAACCTTTTTTGGCCTCATCCAACACCCGATCTCATAGCGAAGTTGATGGGAGTTGGTTCTTAACTGGGCACTAAGAATTTTAGCTCTCCAAGAAATGTTGGCACCTATGTACGCTTTTTGGAGTTGATCACATGCGGGGTTGACCTCATTGATATAATATATTTTCTTCTTTCCAATTCCATTTATCTTGTAAAATTTCTCCATAACGAAGACCTTTATTTCTTTGTTATTTGTGGGGCACAAGTTGAATTGGATATTCCATTTCCTCATCCACTTGATGTTTTGTTGCATCCACGTCTTTTTTCGTTTGCACAATGTATCATTAAAGACAATGTTAGGCCATCTATCTCCTTCCATTTTTTCGATTCTTTTTAGATAGCTTATTAGGCAAACCATAGCAAGTGCCTCGATAGGGACAGCTCCCATTTCGCTTAGCATAATATCATAAGAGACAGTGCTTTTGATTTTAAATTTGCTTGTGATCAAACACTTTTGGATTCTTTCGATTTGCTTTCATTGTGCTATTAAAGTGTTGCTGGCCCATAATTCACACCCATAAAGAACAACCGGCAACACAAGAAGACCAAACAAGGTTTGAATAATTTTTCAATCCCAAACCTCCGCTTCACGACCCCTGTTTTGAAGAGCATAAAATGCCTTACATCCACCTAATGTCCTTTTATTTCTGCAACCTGCCCAACTTACATGTTTGTTGAAATCAATGCCAAGATATTTATACTCCACAACTTCCTCAAGAATGCTGCCACCAAAATAAAACTCACGTTGATGCTGTTTTTTATTATTAGAGAAAACCATAACTTTAGTCTTGCTGATATTGACCTGCATCCCCACTCTTCTGCAAAAGTGCTCAAGAGAAAATAAATGTTTTTGCAACCCACAGGCAGATTTGGCAATCAAAATGAGATCTTCTGCATATAGGAGCAGTTGTATTATAAATTCGCCTAACTGGATACCCTCACCATTTTGCATGTTTAACCACTCTTCAAGTTTATCTATATATAAGCCAAACAAAGTAGGAGATAAAGGACAGCCCTATTTGACCCCAATATCACTCTTGAAACATTTTGAAATGTCAGTTCAGGTTCTGATTTTGACTTTCACCTCTTCATACATCCTATGAACAGCAGCTCTGAGATGCGTAGGAATCTCCAATTCTTCTATTCTGAGCCAAAGCTTGTCCCTAGGGACAGCATCAAAAACCTTTTTAAAGTCAACAAAATAGCAAAAAACCTCCTCCTTTTTCTCCCACCTTTTTTCGATAATGTGTCTGAGAATGACACAATGATCAACCGTCGAGTGCTTTAGTCTAAAACCAGCTTGCCCTTTAGCACGTGTATGGTTTTCTTCTGCCCATGTTCTGATCCTAGTTTCTATCATGTTGCCAAAAAGTTTTGCAAAGAGAAGATTGATCATTATAGTCTTATAGTTGGAGGGATTGTTGACATCACCACTCTTAAAAAGTGGTATTGCAAGGCTGATTGTCCAATCTTTAGGAAACCCCACACGACTGATATTTTTGAAGATTTCTGTAATGTGTGGTGCAAGGGTTTTCATACCCCATTTGAGATACTCTGTCTGGAGCTCAACTAGGTCTTTTTCTTTACATGCACCTAACTTCTTAATATCCATCTCTATCTTCTGCACAGTGAAAAGGTTTGTAGTATTGTTGACCAAGGGTGGCTGGTCCACTCCCCCTTCTTATTCATAGAGTTTCCTAGCATAGTCGAACCATTGAGTGGCTGTAATAGTATTTTCAATTTGTTTCTTCCTTGGTTGAAGTTCTTTTCAAAAAAGTTTGGGGTTATTTCTACTCAAGAAAATCAGCTCCTCTCTCCTTGTGAGCATAAAATCAATTTTCTTCTTTAGAATCTGTTTATACACCTTAATGTCAAGGTTTGTTTTATTTGACTCCCTTAGATTTCTCCTGGCCATTTTGCATTCCTTATCAAACCACGCATTAACTAGGAAACAATTAGTTTCAGATTTTCTATTTTTGGTTCTCTTGCATTTTGAGAGAGCCTCATGGATTAGACTTGATAACGTATGACTGTTAACATGTCTATGCATATGCATCCCCCTACAGCCTCTCAAAAGTAGCCTTGAAGATGTTACTGTTTTCTGAAGTCAACAGGATTCTACCTTAAGAAGGAGGTTGTTGAGGGCATTGGTTTTTTGCCCCAAGCTGCTTATCCTTTGCCCAATACAAATTAATGTACAGTGGTCTATGATCTGATTTGAGATCCCAAATGTATTCTCCAATTGTCCTCAATTTTCTCGTATTGAGGTGGATTTTTGCTCTAGATTTTTGGAGAACTTTGGTTTGCCTTATGGTGTAAGGAGAGGTAAGGGGAGTTATTTGGAGAGATAAGAGTTAGTTGGACTATGATGGTGCAATAAGATTGTTGAATGTGGAGTGATAAGGAGTTGTTGGAGCGATAAGGGTTGCATGGAAGGTAAAGGGTAAGGGGGTGGAGTGATAAGGTGTTTGGAGGACTAAGGAGGGGGAAACACAAGGGAGGAGAGAAAAGGGGAATTGCTTGGAAAGAGTAGTATTGGGTGTTTGATTGGAGAGATAAGGAAAAAGATAAAGGGGGTTGTTTAGAGAGACAAGGAGTGGCATGTAGCGATAAGGAGGGGAGATAGATAGGGGTTTTGGGATGATGGAGGAAAGATAAGGGGTTGTGATGGAATGATAAGATAGAAGATCGATGGTGGAAGGGAGGTATAAGTAGTTCTTGGGAGAGATGGGGGGAGCCATAAGAAGATTTTGGGAAGCATATAGAGGCTTGGAGTGACAGGGAGATGGAGTGATAAGGGTTGCATGGAGATGGAGCAAATAGGTGTTTGGAAAGACAAGGATATAGGAGTATAAAGAGTTTATGGAGCAATAAGGAGACCAGTAAAAACTATGACACAGTTGCATAGACAAAGCTACAGGTGGTGTTAAAGCGGCGACAGGAGTAATAAGGAGTTTATGGAGTGACAAGGAGTTCTGAAACCTTAGTTATACCGGATTCTCTCGCCGACTGCCCAGATGCGGAAGCCGAGGCATTCAGAGGCGGATGCTCAGGGAAGCCCACAGGAAGCGATACGGGTCCCTGTGGATGCGCTTGGATGCACATCCAAGTGCATCCACAGGGAGCTGTGCTGTAACGCTTCCTGTGGTGGTATTGAACTATACTGCTAGTTTCGGGAGTTCTTAGTCTTGAGCGTTTCGTACTCTTCCTTAGTGAAGTCTAACGGCAGCTGGAGTATTCACCGTTTGAAGAAACGAGGGTCAAACCAGCAAATTAGTTGATTCTGTAACCGAGACTCGTATATTTGACGTGACTGGAACTTACTGAACTGCTGAATATATCGGGAAATTAATATTTTGAGTGAGGAAACATTGAAAGGTAAAAGAATCAAGAGAGGGGTGCCATAGCCATTGAATCTGGGTGTTTCGAACAACCACAGTGCGTTGAGGATTATCAAGCACATGCATCTCAAGTTGGTTCGGACTGTTAGTATTAAGAACTACCGTGAGTGCTGGGTTATGCGGAAAGAACAGTGAGCATCCTAAGTCGGGCGTCCATGAGATTAGTTGCCAAGAAATTTATGGTATCGTGGACCCTACTACAGGAGAACCTCAACTGACGGAAAACAGGAATAGTTACATCTCCCTGTAACAATATTATGGTGTTGAGGAATAGTTACATCTCTAACAACTATGCTGGTGTTATTTATGATGCTACAATATAGTATATTTATTGCATTAAATATATATATATAAACTTATTCAAATTTATTCAAAATTTCTAAATAAAATCATACATTCATCTACATAGACAGCTGAATCAGTAACTTAGTATGAAACAACTGTATAAGACATATCTACAGGAGGATTATTATCTCAAGCTGTGAGATCACCATGGGGATGGGACCCATTGTCACCCCATTGGCCCATAGCACCAGCCATTAGCAATGTATTGTAATTCTGGACCTTATGTATATTTTATATTTATATTAATATAACTTCTAACTTCCTTCATCGATTAAAAAAACACAGAATATAAAAAGACAAACCCTGTTGAACTTTACCTTTAAAGAACTCTATAACAACTATGGACAATAACCCTAAAACTGTATAGTTTATCAATGTTTATAAAATAAATCAATATAATCATTACATTCATCTCCTCTATGCATTTGCATGTCTCATTAACAGACGGTACGGGAAGAAACTATTACAAAATATAATGATCAGATATAAAGAACATGACACTTGAACCATTATATATGTGAACACTATTTATTTCTGAACAACTCTATGCTATATGATATTAAGTAAATCTCAAAAATTCAATAAAATTAGTTATTGACAGCCTTCCAAAAAAATTTTGGCCTATTTTTCTGAAAATATGTAGCGTATAAATTCGTTTTATTCCCTTGTATATTGTGCTAATAGACGTGTTTGTAACTGATCTGGGGGCCATGTAAAAATGAATTATGTTTCAGTAGTCTTTAATGATTTTGAGTTTTTCAGATAGTTAAACATACACCTATCTAACTCGTGCACAAAACTACAGATTTTAAATGTACTACTCAGGTTTGCTTGGGTGCAATCAGTTATGAATTTCAATATAAAGAGTCTCCATCTAAATGCAACAATTGCAATATTTGCATGTCTAGAGATCATTCGACGCGGGATATGGAATTTCTTCAGGTTTCTCAAAACCCTCCTTTAATTATTATGTCATTCTTTATTTAATTAAATATTATTCCAATTAATTCATTGGAGTGTGCAAACTGTGCATCTACTAGTATATGATTTGTATTTTATCTATTGAGCAGGTTGGAAAATGAGCACCTCAACAATGTTGGGAAGTACAGAGCATTTAAATCAGTGCCACTTCCTTTCCAACATGTTGATGAAAACGATGAATGATAATTGTAATAATTTTAAGAACATAAAGAGAGCTGACTAGCAGGTTTATGGTTAGCCATCAAATGAAATTAGAAATTTTTTGGATCTTATAAATATTTTGGTATATGTTTGTGAAAATTATTTGATTAACATGTAAAAAGAGTGTTTTATTTATTGTATATTTATGATTGAGTATGATAAATATCAATAAGTCTTTGGTTTATTATTGAAGTTGAAAAGTTTTTAATAAATCTATTAGGGATCAAGTGGATCAAGTCTTGGTGAGTGCAAGGCTTCCACGTCGTAAGGGATGAAGCCATGATCATTGTTCTTGATGAATTTGGCAAAATAGATACACCTCAATCCTTGTCTCCTAGTTCAAGACGATGAATAATCCTCCAAAACAAAAAGAAAAAAGCACAATAAATATCTTCGTCAAATATGCTAGTGGTATAAGTGAATGTACCAATTTGACTTTGTTATAGCCATTTCATTACATTATTGGAAATGTCATAGCACAACAAATTATCATGCAATTATTTTATTTAAGTTTGATTTATCATTTGAAATCTTTTAATATATAACATCAAAAAACATTAAAAGGGTGAGGTATCTCTTTCTATATTTTGCTTCTTTGTTGTTATGTGAACAATTTTCTTATATTTAGATACCATAACCATATTCATCCTATCAAAACATTAATGAAAGATAACCTCACAAATATGAATTGGAGGTTAAGCAATGCTATAAAATACCAAATCAAAAAAAGTTTAGATATAAAGCTAATATTAATTTAAACAACACAATAAAATTAGTAAATCAAAAGAGGGGAGTCCCATACAAAGTTACAAGACCCACTTCATTAGACATTATGAGATACAAATTATGAAATTATAATCAAGTTTGTAACAAACAAATCAACACCTATTGAGATATATTAATTGATATTTAACTCCTCAAATCGCAATATTAGAGAATATTTCAACAACTATTTGAACAATAAAAGCATGCTAATTACTATTGAATCAAATAATCTAAAGTCTATAGAATGGTGTGCTCCTCAGTCTCAATTTATGTTTTAACACATCATTCCTCAAGTACCTGCCTACTCTGGCCCACATTAGGAATGTTTGGAATTTGTAGCCTAGGCTCAGTCAATCTTCAAGTTGGATTTTGTGGTGGAATGATGTCATTATTCATACTACCAAATTTCTTTGCTTTTATGGCAAGCAGTTGGCACTTTTCTGACGTCAGTCTTATGCTCATACCACCAAGGATTTGTGTGTTGATGTCTACAACTTGGCAGCTAATCCTTTCTCAACTAACTTTCAGTTTGAAGTGGCAACTTTATCATTAGAAATAGATAGTTGATAGTTATGCAGCCATAAGAGCTCAACTTAAGGCATGTTTGTATTGGTTAAAAGTGGGAGACTGTGTTAGCAAAGAATTTTTCTCTTCTTTACGCCCCAAACATTCCACTTCAAGCATTAAAAGGATCATGAAGGGTACTTCAATTCTTACTAAGCTTCCTGATATTTTGTAACCTTTTGTTACTCACTATCAAAAAGTTTTCAGAGCTCAACCTCCTTCTCTTGCCAGTCAACAAGCCTTAGAAGATTGTCTTGCTACTATCTCTCATTTGTCACCTTCCCAACGAGCTTTCTGTGGTCAAACTTTATCTATTCAAGACCTTAGGGAGGTAGTTTTCTCCATGGAAGACGACAAATCTCTAGGCTGTGATAGTTTCCCTATGAATTTTACAAAGCCTTTGGGATTGTTTAGGTTCATATCTTCATGTTTATTTAGAAGCTTTACAAGCAGGTATTCTAGGGTCAGAAATAAATAAAGGTAATGTAAAATTCAAACCTAAATTTAGCGATCCTGAGGATATTTGTAATTGGCGTCCAATCACCGATCCGTCATCTTCTTCCCCATATTATTTGCCCTGAGCAAATTGGATTTATTCAGTCTAGATATATTCTTGATAATATTATAGCTATATGGGAAGGTATGGAATGGGCTCGCCATTTTGGTCAAAATGCAATTTTCCTTAAAATTGATTTTGCCAAAGCATTTGATTGTATTGAATGGCATTTCATTTTAGTCATGCTTTCAACCCTTGGCTTTGGTCCCTACTTTGTATCTTTTGTTCAAATGTTTTTTGCTGATGCTAATGTTCTGGCTTAGAATTGTTACCCTAACTCGGGCATTAAGGCTACACAACAATTCTATCCTAACAATGGAAACCTCCTCTAGCTGTGGGTAGACTATGAATAAGGAGGAATCTCCAAATTCTAGGCCGGTTCCTATTAAATATGAAATATCACCACCTGGTTGAAAACTTGATAAGAAAAGGGATAGAAAGAACTTTTAACTGAAATGAAATGAGGTGATATACCAAAAATGGTTTCAGACTTTGCTGGGAGAACAAAATAATAGCTCAAAATCATATATCAAATGCTTGACTCTTCAAATCACTGCTCAACATAGAGGCTAACAGGCTTCACTTTTAGGATTAAATCACAAATAGTTCAAACAGTTAACAACATACGTCTTCCATACAAGGTTTAAGAAACAACTTATTACCTCAAGAAGGAACAAACATACATTCACTTCTTTTGGATTACAATTAAAACAACACTTGCAAAGAAAGATGAAACTAGGATTATCAAATCAAACTCCAAAAATGTATGGACCAAAGAGCATCTACTTTATTTCTCTCACAAATCTGATAATGTGGTTACAAAAATAGCTTGAAAAACATGTAGGAACAATATGTTCACTATTAGCCTCTCTCCCAGACTTGCCACCCCTCTAATTGATCATCAAAATTAATCTTATACTAAGCCCAAGCTCTAAATCTGAAAATGCCAATCCCTTTACAAAATTGAGCTAACTTTGGCCAAAAATCAACCCCAAAATCCAGCCTATGAAAACTCCACCATAAAAGCCCAAAATATTGGCTTACAATAAGGATTAAATCCTTTTACAAAATATTACCAATATTTTTAAAATACTTAAAAATTGGATAAAAATCCAATATCAAATATAACCTAACCTCTAAATAGAAAATACTAAGTGTGGAAAATGCAAAGTAGAGAATGATGAAACATCGCTCAATCCACTTGCAACATGTTTCGAATGTAGAGGCATGAGGTGGCACTGGGTGGTTTTCAAAGACTGTAGGAATGTATATCTGCAGTAAATGCATTGAATGCATTTCTCTTGGTGGACTCCAAATTTCATAGACTCCTTTGTGATTTTTTGAAATTGGCACTTATCTCTATCTTCACAAAGAAGAAACTGGAAGATCTCTGCAAACCCTAGCCTTACTCTGGCAAAATTTTATGAACCTCAGTTTGTCGTTGATGAAACTCGAGCTCTTTGTTGATTTTTTCTTCACTGGTGTGCATTCTATGTCGAGCTTTGCATTATAGAACTCGGGCTTACTGATTGTTGATTGGAATCTTGATTCGTCATGCTCAACTTTTGATTTGGGTAACTCACTGTGTCTTCATTTGCAATTGAGCATGGCTTTGAATGATATAGTCTTCTCGGCCTCGAATCAAGGTAACCACTGTGTCTCTTTTTTATTTGATTGATATTGTTATTCACATGGCTCTCGGCTTCCACCATCTCTTTCCTCTGCAAAACAGAGACTTGACATAACTCCCATTTTCGCAAGTCACAGCTTGATGCATTTTGAGCTCTATGTTTTGTTTTGAAGCCGTGACTTACGAAAATGTCTTGGACTTGTGAGTTTTGGATGTAAGTCATGAATCGTGACTGGTTCTTACCTCTATGTCAAATGTCTAAGAACTCGGCTCTGCTGAGTATTATCCTTCATTTATGCGTCTAACGGTGAGCTCAAACTCATTGCATTGTAACAGTCACGACTTCATGACTGATGTAGCTTTATTTCTTTGACTATATGCTTGGTGACTTTGATGCAAACCTGGCACCATTTACATCTAGCATAAGTCACGACTTGTGACTTTTTGTTTTCAGCTCTTTTCCTGTGAATAAAGTCGTGGCTTATGCTAGTGCTTTAGCAATGTGGGTTTTTGATATCAGTCATTATTTGTGACTTTGAACTCACCATGATTATAGCCGAGATCTATGTATGATTTTTTAGCTTTACGAGCCCTTTGAACCATGTCTTTCAAACTCATTACATTGTAACTCTCGACATGACTATAGATTTTCTTGTTGAATACACACGACCACAACTCCATCGAATTTCTTCTATTTGCGGGTTTAGAACCACAAGCTTGGACTCATTCCATTATAATAGTCACGGCTTTGTGACTGGTGTACTTTTATTTCTTTGACTGTATACAAAGTCATGATTGTTGCTACATTCTTTTAAACCTGACTTTGATTAAGCACAAGATTTTATCACCATGAATCAAAGCTTGAGTTTGCTCTATGAGTTCACTGCTGGATAACAACTCGGCCTTCTCATGGTAAGTTGTCAACTCACTCAAGTTCACTGCTCGACTTAAGTATGAAGCTTTTATTTTCTATCTTCCACTCTTACTGACATGGACTCTCTTGCAATGTCGGCAATACCATAATCACAACTTGGCCTTCTCATTGATGAACAACTATAAACATGTCGTGCTAAAACTGTGAGTCATCAGAACTCAATTTTTACTTACAGTTTGTGAACTTGAGACCGTGGCAGTTTAGCATGAGATATTTTATATATACCACCATGTTGATGTGGGTACATTTGTATTTGACAGTGCACTATGACTCGGCCTTCACCGTGACAATACCATGATTTAAGAATGTTCTTTGTTCTGTCAACTTAGTGACAATCATGTGGGCTCTTTTCCTTCAGTCACCACATCAAAACCGTGAGCTTATGACTGAAATATATGGTAGATGTATTCAATTTTTTCATTAAAAGCTATGACATCTTTTAGTCATAAGCTTCACAGGCTTTGGAAGTTGACTAACACATGACTGAAAGATGTTAAAAAGAAACAAGACCTTTGATCAAAAAGATAAATTCATTTTTTCCTGTCTATTGTTTCTTTTGTTGACAGCCTATGTACATTCTTGTATCTTTTTTTTTTCATTACTATTATAAATGCACACACATATCACCAAGAACCCTCTTTGTCAGATTTCATTAAACACACTGTCCTCCTTGCTTAGAACATATACCAACATACTGCTTGTGATCATGAACCTATGCTGAAAATGTATGCTTTGTGTTGATAAAAATATCTCTACAACTTGTGCTTTCTATCAAATTTGTCACTTTTTGATATTTCAACTGTAGGTGTATTTTGCTATGCAAATCTGTACAATAGCATAAATTTACAATCTGAAAGAATTCAATACATAGCTCACTGTATCAAGTCCAAGTAGCATGACCACTTTTTAAATCACTTGACTGCATTTTAATTGTTCTTCTTCTAATTGCACAGTCACTTAGCACTTGAATTCCAAACTTGAAAAGTGAGAACACTCTAAGACTTACTGGCACAAATTACCAAGCTTAAAAATAATGCTTTCTCAATGTTGAAGTTGAAATCTTTAAATCATTGCAATAAGGTATAAAATGTTCGTTTGTTATCAATGAAGTTTGAGCACAGGCTCACGACACTCAAAGATACATAATGTAAAACATTTTATAACACTTCTTTGTATAATCAGCAATAACAGTGACATCACTTGAATTTGTACCTCTTGAATCAGCAAAGACATATTGAACCAGTATTTATGTAACTATATTTTGTGACATGATAGATTTGAACACTTGCAACTTTGGCACCTTCTGTAGCACTTTGCTTTGAAATTCCAACTTGATCTGCATCTCTTTTCTATGACTGAATATGAAAACCAGTCAACTTTCTTTTTGCAAAAATAAACTGTTAAGCTCTCAAACAACATCATTTTGAAATGGTTAGATTAGTGAACATAATAAATAATTTGTCAATCAATTCTCAGACCATTATGTTCACAATCTACCAAGGCACTGCATCATTTGAAAAAGGTTTCTCAGTTGGAAACACTAAGTCCCTTTAATTCAGATACTTGGTTAATAAAAATGACAACATACACCAGAATGGTCATAAGTAGTAAAAGGTTTCATGTTTATAGAAACAAGTCCCCTTCATACTACCTTGCAATGAGTGTTAGTGTACATTTCCTTATTGCATTTAATTTTCCAGATTGATATGTAGATTTGAAAAATTGATTGTTACATTATGTTATTTGTTTCTCATGCATTGCTTAGATCCAACAGGATCTAACCACTTTTCTCTCTCATGCAGGTATGAACCCTAAAGACCTAAATGCAGATGAAGACCTGGACGTGAAGACCTAGAACCTGGCAGACAACTAGTTGACAACATAGCAACAACAAAGGCAATGCATGAGACCCCTATTCCATACTTCAACCATTTTTTCCAATTCTACATGTGTACTCTATTGTTGATATGAAATATGAAACATGAAAAGACACTTTGTATACTACATTCAGTTTGAATGCACAATGTAATGATCAATTATGAATTTTGAAATTTTTGAATTATGATCAATACTTAGAGTACAATAATGACATCTAAAAATGAATGCAATAATGAAATGTCCATTAACAAAACTTGCAAGATAGTATTAAACGGACCAACAAATGTGCAATCTTTTCTTATTTATGCCTATTGTGT
This sequence comes from Chamaecyparis obtusa, assembly GCA_027943335.1. Taxonomy (NCBI): domain Eukaryota; kingdom Viridiplantae; phylum Streptophyta; class Pinopsida; order Cupressales; family Cupressaceae; genus Chamaecyparis; species Chamaecyparis obtusa. Next base: position 524,331 of record BSBK01004240.1, read on the forward strand.
TGTATGCTATAATTTTGAGTAATAGCTAATGCTTGTACATCTATCATTGGTTGTAGGTCTATCAATTCAGCCTTCACTGATCAATTCAGCCAAGGTGCCCTTTGGCTCCTGCCTTGTATGTCCTATTTGTTGAAGGCTTCAACTATTTGCTGGCATTAGCTGTTTCTATTGGCCATGTTCGCGATATTTCCCTTCCTGATTCTTCTGGCCAACTTGTTAATGGTCATTTTGCTGATGACTCTTTTCTTACCTTGATTGTAGAAAACGACAATATCTGACATGCTTTACAATGCCTCCAAACTTACTTCTTGGCTTTCAGGTTCTGTAATTCAATGGCACAAGACCCTCTGTTATAGACAATCTTTTCTATCACCTCCATAGCGGCTTTTACAATATGATTGGAAATGGATCCAACATGGTCTGGCATTCCATTTTTTAAGTATACCTTTTTCTTTTCATGGTTGAGATTTAGAACTTTGGGATGTGGTTCTCTCCAAAATTGAATCTAAGCTTGCCTATTGATTGACCAAGCCACTTTCTTTGGCTAGAAAGTTTCAAGTTTGCTCCAAATTCTTGCAACCACACATGTTTATTACTCCTCTTGTTGGTCTCCCTCAAAATTTACTTATGCCAAACTCGGGCAGCTTCTTCGTGATTTCTTATGGGCCTCTAATACCCAAAAGCATGGCTTCCATTGAGTAGCTTGGGAGTAGTGTTGTTTACCTTATCATTATGATGGCCTTGGTTTAATTTTTACACAAGCAAGTTCAGGCTCTTTGTGTTAAATTTGTGGTTTGTTGTGTCTTTGGAAATGAGGCTTGGAAAGTTCCACTTTGGTGTTGCATCTCTTCTGGATTTGCTACCTGTCATCCTGCCTAGAGAGACTTTAGGTTTCAAACCCTTCTGATTATGAGGGAACTAGTTCAAATCCAAGGTTCCTTTGTGGCTAAAAGTATTTGGTGTACTTTAGAAGTGGAAAAAGCTTGGCTTCGGTGGCATGGCTATAGTTTCCAAGATGGATTATCCTTCAACTAACATAATCTTTGATGGACTCCATTGATTTAGATGCAAGGGCTTCCACTTGTTAGTGTTGGTTTGTGGTGACTGATCAGGCAAGTACTGTACACTTGTCATTTATCATGGGGTTCGAGGCAACGACCCAAATATTTTTGGGGGGTTAACTCGTCAAGTATTTTTAGGGTTAACTTGTTAATTGAAATAAGTCTTGTTATAATGGCTTAGAGTTAGGGGTTTCTCAATATATGATAATTTTATAGCTTCTTGCAACAATATTGAGTTGCAAGTGATTGCAGATTGTAATAGGATGAAATTACTATATAATAAGATTGGAATCTTTGTTTGATGGATGTAGCCCAAGATTAGGTAAACCATGTTAAATATTTGTGTCTTCTTGTTCTACTTATGTGTGATTTATTCCTTTCCATTATTGAATATATTTTCATATAACTATTAAATTTATGTCTGCTAATCCTTACAAGTGGTATCAGAGCGGGTTGTTTTTCAGTTATGCTCTACGAGAAGGTCTCATGGTTGAGTGGGAGTAATAGTAAACAAGGGTAAGTTAAAGGTTGAGAATTTTAATGAGCAGAACTTTCAATTATGGAAAATGAAAATAGAGCACTATCTCTATTAGAAGGATTTATGGTGGCCATTGGGAGGAAAATCCAAGAAAATGACAACAATGACTAATGAGGATTGGGATATTTTGGATAGGAAGGCACTTGGCAGTATTCATTTATGCTTGGCACAGTCCGTGGCATTCAATATTACACAAGGAAAGACAATTGAAGAGTTGATGGAAACCTGATGCAGGAGCATCTTGGGTGTAAGAGCAATCTTGCATCACCCAAAAATATTTTTGTTTTTGTATTCAATAAGGGCTATCTTGTGCAGAGTTGCTATTTATGGAAACTTGCTATTTTTAGTAAGTTGGTCTTACGATCTCGAAATGTCTGATTTTACATATGGAGGTTCATCTCAGTAATATCAGCCTGCCAGCAAAGTTTCATGGCTAGATCAGGTGTAGTTTTGAAGATATTGAAGATTTTCGGTATTGGCAGCAGGGTACAGAAACTTCAAACTCAGTTTTGAAGGCTTTAGAGGCCCCGGATGAGGTTGAAAATTTGGGTGATGGGCACTTTGCGTAGGTCAAGCCTGTAGAGCACTTCGTGGCATTTTTGAAATGGGGTTATAATAGCCAATCAGGTCAACAGGCGATGATTTATGGTCTTCAGAAGTTGGGTCACCTAAAATGGCGGAATATAATTTTTCTTCAAAATTTTTGTTTGGGTTTCAAAGCTCATTTTGAGCCGACTTTGATGTAATAAATTGTAAAATAAAATAATTCTAAGTTTGGTCGGCCCTAAGGGCTAAATTTCTAGAACCTTCTCGGGCGGTGGAAATTGTCTATATAAAGAAGGCCCGTAGTGTTGTCTAGGGCAGTTCTGGGTAGTAGATCTAGGTATTGATTCGAGGCTTTGTCCTACAGAATATTGTAAGGGAATGCCCATGTGGCTTTGCATATTGTAATTCTGAAAGTTTATAATTCCACATTTGTGGAGATAATAAGAAGCCAATTTTCTATTCTTGCATATTATTGTTGTTGTTTCTCTATTTCTGTTATGTGTTTGTGGTATTAAGGGGAGCACCCTTCATCAAGTGGTATTAGAGCAGGAGTTCTTGAGTGTGTAAACAGATCACCGACTGTGAGGCATTTTGCACCAGGATAGTGGTTAGGGTTTCAGCACGCATCGTGAAAATGTCTCCACGAAGAGAACGTGGCGGAAGAGCTGGTGCTGTGACACCTGAGGTTAGAGAGCTGCAGAGACAAGTGCGAGCATTGCAAAAAAAGATTCGCAGAGGAATGAATCTTAATGTCAGAGACAAAAGCGAGGATGAAGCCGAAGAAGAATATCAAGAAGGAGAAGCCGAAGTTGTGAACCAGGAGGAAGAAAGACTTTTTCAGGTGATTTCCAAGATTGGGAAAAGACCTAAGATTGAGGTTCCTACATTTTTTGGAAATCTTAACCCAGAGGAATTGATCGACTGGATCAATGAATGTGAGGAATATTTTGAGTATGAAGATGTTGAGGATCCTGATAGGGTCAAATTTGCGAAGGCCAGATTGAAAGGTCATGCGAAGATCTGGTGGCAAGAAATTCAATTGGAGTGAAATAGAAAAGGGAAAGATAAAATCACAAGATGGGATCGGATGGTGGATAAATTGAAGCGACAGTTCATTCCTGTTGATTATGAGCTTGACCTACTAAAGAAAATGCAAAGTTTGAAGCAAGCAAGAAGATCTGTTCAGGAGTATACAGAGGAGTTCTATCGACTCCTCATTAGAACAGGCCATGCAGAAGCTAATAAGGAGAAAGTTGCCCGATACCTTAATGGGTTAAGGCCAAGCATTCAGGAGGAGTTGAATCTGGTTCGAATGAACAGTATTGAGGAGGCATACCAGTTTTCCCTAAAAGTAGAGGAAAAGTTTAACAAGAAGTTTGAGAGCAGACAAAATGGAAGAGGTCATGGTGGAAGATCTAGTGGACAGTCATATGGTGGCCAAAATGAAGATCCGAAAAAGAAGGATGAGGCCAGTAGCAGTCAGAATCAGAGAGGAAATAATTTCAATCATTTTCAGGATCAGAGTAATAAAGATCAAAGAGGAAGAGGAAGAGGACAAGGTTCAGGAAGAGGAGGCTTCCGTGGAACATGTTTTCACTATGGAGAAGAAGATCATAGGGCATTTGAATGTCCTCAGCGCCAAGGTAGAACAGATAGGAGAAATGAAGGCCAAACCAGAGTTGCACATGTAGATGAAGATGCCAGATCATCAAATTTTGAAGATGTTGAAAAAGGAGAAACGTTAATTAACAGAAGAGTCTTGCTGAGTGGTGAGAATGAACCTGAACAAAGGAGGAGCTTGTTTCGCACTAGATGCAAGTGTGCGGTTAAATGCTGTGATGTGATTATCGATAGTGGAAGCACTGACAATTTGGTGTCAAAAGAGATGGTGACAAAGTTGAAGCTCAAGAGACAGAAACACCCACATTCATATCGGATTGCCCGGGTGCAGGATGACCACAAGGTCATGGTCAGTGAACAATTCTTAGTAAAGTTCAAGATCGGCGGGTACCAAGATGAGGTACTATGTGATATAATATCTATGGATGCATGTCATATGTTGTTGGGTAGACCGTGGCAGTTTGACAGATGTGTTGTACACGATGGTCGTGTGAATACCTATTCCTTGATAAAGGATGGAGTGCGACATAAGCTAAAGCCATTGAAGGAGACCGAAGAAAAGGTATGTGGTAATGCAAGAATAACATTTGTTGATGGAAGAAAATTTTTAGATGGTATGAGGCATGATCATGTGTGTTTTGCTTTAATTCCAAAAGTTGGTAAAGAAGAAGTAGAGGATGTACTTGTAGAGGTTGCAGATTTGTTGAATGAGTTTCAAGATATTGTATCTAATAATGTACCTGATGGATTACCATCGGTAAGGAAGATCAGTCATCAGATGGATTTGATTCTAGGAGCTAGTTTGCCAAACAAGGCAGCACACAGAATGACACCAGCAGAAAGTGAAGAGTTGAACAGACAAGTACATGAGTTGTTACAGTAGGGATTGATTCAGGAGAGCTTGAGTCCATGTGCTGTACCAGCAGTATTAGCACCAAAGAAGAATGAAGAATGGAGGATGTGTACAGATTCCAGAGCAATAAACAAGATCACAATCAAGTATAAGTTTCCATTGCCACGAATGGATGATATTATGGACTGTTTGAGTGGAACTGTGTATTTCTCAAAGATAGATCTGAAGAGTGGATATCACCAGATTCGGATCAGAGAAGGAGATGAATGGAAGACTTCCTTCAAGATAAAAGAAGGACTGTATGAGTGGTTAGTCATGTCTTTTGGGCTAACCAATGCACCGAGCACTTTCATGCAGCTCATGAACGAGGTTCTGAAAGAATTTCTGGGAAAGTTTGTCATTGTTTACTTAGATGATATTTTGATCTTTAGCAAGACATTGGAGGAACATATGATGCATATTCGTATGGTGTTTGAGAAGCTAAGAGATGAGAAATTGTTGATTAATTTAAAGAAGTGCAGTTTTGTGAAGAAAGAGTTAGTGTATTTGGGATTTGTAGTTTCAGCAGAAGGTCTAAAAATGGACCCAAAGAAGGTACAAGCTATCCTTGAATGGCCTACTCCAAGGAGTGCTACCGAGGTAAGATCTTTTCATGGTATAGCTAGCTTTTACAGAAAGTTTATCAGAAATTTTAGTAGTATTTGTGGACCCTTGACTGAAACAATGAGAGGGGATAGAAAAGAGTTTAAGTGGACTAATGGGGCAGAAAAGAGTTTTCAATTGTTGAAATAAAAAGTTACAGAACAACCTGTTTTAGCACTTCCAGATTTTAATAAGGTGTTTCAAGTAGATTGTGATGGTAGTGGTACTGCAATAGGAGCTGTTATGAGCCAAGAAGGTAAACCTGTTGCTTATTTCAGTGAAAAGTTAAATGATGCCAAGAGAAAATATTCTGTCTATGATCAAGAATTTTATGCTATAGTTTAGGCATTAAAGAAGTGGAGACATTATCTGCTTCCTAAAGAGTTTGTTTTGTATACTGATCATCAAGCATTGCAATATTTGAATAGTCAAGGAAAGTTGAATCAGAGGAATTTGAAATGGGTTGAGTTTTTGCAGAGTTATACATTTGTTTTGAAACATAGAAGTGGAAAGTCTAACAGGGTTGCAGATGCTCTTAAAGAAGGAAACTATTGGTGACAGAAATGCAGATTGAGGTGGTTGGGTTCAAGGAACTCAAGAATTTGTATCCAGAGGATCCTGATTTTTGTGAAGCTTGGAAAGCTTGTAAAGAACCTGTTACTCTAGATAGGACGAAATGGTTGGATTTTATCATCCAAGATGATATGCTATTCAGAGGGAGTCAGTTGTGCATTCCACGAAGTTCTATGAGGGAGAATCTCATCAAAGAGAAGCATAGTGGAGGATTGGCTGGACATTTTGTTCATGATAAAACCCTTGCTTTGGTTGGTGAGAATTATTATTGGCCACAATTATAGTAAAATGTGAAGAAGTTTGTACAGAGTTGCAGAGTATGTCAGATGGCAAAAGGAGTGAAGCAAAATACAGGGTTGTATTAGCCATTACCGTTACCAGAGAAGCCTTGGGAGGATATCAGTATGGACTTTGTTCTTGGTTTACCGAGGACACAGCAAGGACATGATTCAATTTTTGTAGTAGTTGACAGATTTTCAAAGATGGCACATTTCATTCCCTACAAGAAGACTAATGATGCTGTTCATATAGCAAAATTGTTTTTCATAGAAGTGGTGAGACTCCATGGTTTGCCAAAGACCATAGTTTCAGATCGAGATACTAAGTTTGTTGGATATTTTTGGCAGACATTGTGGAAGAAGTTGAAGATATATTTGAAGTTCAGTTCATCACATCATCCATAGACTGATGGACAGACATAGGTGGTGAATAAAAGTTTGGAAAATTTGCTGAGATGTTTGGTTGGAGATAAGCCAACATGGTGGGATTTGATTTTACCACAAGCAGAATTTGCATACAATAATTCTATCAACAAGAGCACTGGTAAATCACCATTCCAGATTGTATATGAAAGTAGTCTAAGAAATGCATCTGAATTGAGAAATATAGATAAAGGAGAAATAAGTAGTGCTGAAGCTAAGGATTTTGCAGAGCACTTGAAGAACATCCATGAGGAGGTGAGGAAGCATATTACCAAGATGAATGTGTAGTATAAGACTAAGGTAGATGAGAAAAAGAGGCATAAAGAATTTCAAGTTGGAGATGAAGTCATGGTTCATTTGCAGAAGGAGCGATTTCCGGTTGGTACATATAACAAGTTGAAAATGAAGAAGTTTGGGCCATGTAAGATACTGAAGAAGCATGATTCAGGAAATGCATATGAGGTAGAATTGCCTACTGAGCTGAATATTTCACTAGTGTTTAACATTTTAGATTTGACAGAGTATCATGAAGGAGGTGTTGAAGATGAGGTTGCAGCAACATAGTGGAGTATTCCAGCAACCAGTTCAGATATCAAGGAGATTGAAGACATACTAGACAGTTGTGTTGGCAGAAGCACAAGGAACATGACATATGAAGAGTATTTGGTCAAATGGAAAGGACGACCTGTTGAAGATTCATCATGGCTAACAAAGGAGGAGGTTAACCGTCTTGGTTTTCCTTTGCACACTTGAGTCGTGACAAGGTCACTTCTCAAATTACCCCGGGTGTTTGATGCAGGAGCATCCTGGGTGTAAGAGCAATCTTGCATCACCCAAAAATATTTTTGTTTTTGTATTCAATAAGGGCTATCTTGTGCAGAGTTGCTATTTATGGAAACTTTCTATTTTTAGTAAGTTGGTCTTACGATCTCAAAATATCTGATTTTACATATGGAGGTTCATCTCAGTCATATCAGCTTGCCAGCAAAGTTTCATGGCTAGATCAGGTGTAGTTTTGAAGATATTGAAGATTTTTGGTATTGGGAGCAGGGTACAAAAACTTCAAACTTAGTTTTGAAGGTTTTAGAGACCCCAGATGAGGTTGAAAATTTGGGTGTTGGGTGCTTTGCGCAAGTCAAGCCTGTAGAGCACTTTGTGACATTTTTGAAATGGGGTTATAATAGCCAATCAGGTCAACAAGAGATGACTTATGGTCTTCGGAAGTTGGGTCACCTGAAATGGCAGAAAATAATTTTTCTTCAAAATTTTTGTTTGGGTTTCAAAACTCATTTTGAGCCGAATTTGATGTAATAAATTGTAAAATAAAATAATTCTAAGTTTGGTCAGCCCTAAGGGCTAAATTTCTAGAACCTTCTCGGGTGGTGGAAATTGCCTATATAAAGAAGGCCCGTAGTGTTGTCTAGGGCAGTTCTGGGTAGTAGATCTGGGTATTGATTCGAGGCTTTGTCCTACAAAATATTGTAAGGGAATGCCCATGTGGCTTTGCATATTGTAATTCTGAAAGTTTGTAACTCCACATTTGTAGAGATAATAAGAAGCCAACTTTCTATTCTTGCATATTATTGTTGTTGTTTCTCTATTTTTGTTATGTGTTTGTGGTATTAAGGGGAGCACCCTTCATCAAAACCCTAGCAAAGTTATATGAAAATCCTTCCACTTCGAATAAGGTATGTCTTATGAAGTGATTATTTAATATGAAAATGGTAGAAGGTGGGTTAGTTTTTGATCATTTAAATGAGTTTAATACAGTTACCAACCAATTAATTTTTGTTAATGTCAATTTTGATGAAGAAATTAGGGATCTCTTGATTATGTGATATTTGCCTGAAAGATGGAATGGCTTCGTAATGGTTGTTAGTAATTCTATTTCTAGTTAAAATACCTTAAAATTTGATGATGTTGGTGTTATTTTGAGAGAGGAAATTCATAGGAAAAGCTTAGGTGGATCCACATCAAGTAGTGTTTTGAATGCAGATAGCAGAGGTAGATCAAGGGACAAAGGAAATAATTCTGGAGGTCATGGGAAATCTCGAGGAAAATTAAAGGGAAAGAGGTCTCAATCTAGAGGACCAAATGATTGTCGGTACTATGGGAAACCAGGTCATGAGATGAAAGATTTCTAGTCTCGGAAGAATAAAGAAGTAGACAAACAAGAAGGTAATAAGGAGGCAAATGTGGTAAGTAACAAATATGAAGAGGATGTTTTTCTTCTTTCCCTTGAAAATGCTGACGATTCATGGGTTCTAGATTCAGTGGCTTCATTTCATGCTACACCCCATAGAATTTATTTTCTTGATTATGTCCAAGGGGGTTTTGGGCTAGTTTATTTGGGAGATAATGAACCCTATTAGATTTTTGGAAAGGGAGGAATTAAGATTAAGTTGAAAAATAAGAATCATTGGCTACTACAAGAGGTAAGGCATGTTACAAGGCTGAGTAGGAATTTAATTTTAGCGGGGAAACTAGGTGATGATAGTTACTTTTAAAGACAAAAATTGAAAGGTGTCAAAAGGCTCCTTAAGAGTAGCAAAAGGTGTAAAAGTAGGCACCTTATATCTTTGTACAGGTCATACTGGTCCTTCTACTTTAATTGTTATAGAGAAAAGTCAATGTTCAAGGACAGTTGTTGTAGTTGAGCAGGTAGAATCTGAAACAATCGTTGTGGATTCAGAAACAACACTACGACACAACAAACTTGGGCACATGAGTGAAAAAGGTATGAAATTACTTCATTCAAAGAAAGTTTTATCAAGTCTAAAATGTCAATATGGATTTTTGTGAAAGTTGTGTGTATAGAAAATAAAAGAGAGTTAGTTTTCTAAAGAGTGGGAAGGAAAGGAAAGATGAGAAGTTAGAGCTTCTCAATACAAATGTATGGGGACTAGCTCAAGTATCTTCCCTTGGTGGCTCTTTGTATTATGTTACATTCATTGATGATGCAACTAGGAAAGTATGGATTTATTTTCTTAGGTAGAAATCTGATGTATTTGCAACTTTAAAAAAATGAAAAAGATTGGTTGAGAGTGAGACTGGTAAAAGACTAAAATGTCTCAGATCTGATAATGGTGGTGAATATTGCAGCAAAGAGTTTGAAGATTATTGTTCCTCTAATGGTGTTCGTAGGCAGAAAATGGTTCCAAGGACTCCACAAGAAAATGGAGTGGTTGAACGTATGAATAGGACAATAATGGAGCGTGCAAGGAGTATGAGGTTGCATGTTGGGCTACCCTTAAACATGTGGGTAGAGGTTGTAAACATTATTTTTTATTTAATCAATAAAGGTCCCTCTACTCCTTTGGGTTGTGGTATTCTAGAGGAAGCATGGACAGGTAAGAAGTTGAGTTATTCTTTTTATTAGAACCTTTGGTTGTGAAGCATTTGCACATATACATTCTAAAAATAGAACCAAGCTGGAAGCTAAGTCAAAGAAATATATTGTATCATCTTAAAATGGAAGCACTTCCATCTTGATAGGTTTAGCACCCTCTTTTAGTACATTTATCATGATAGACTTGCATTTACGATGCATTCTGCACTTGATTCCTTCATTCTAGGTAAAATTAGGGATAGGATCCTAAGGATTCTCCTTAATTTACCTATGCCACGACTCTATTTTCTAGGTAGGATTTAGAAATAGGTCCTCCTGGCCTTCATCTCAATCATCATAGGATTTTGTGTCTTTCCCCAACATTCTGTCCCACTTTGGCATCATTTCTAGGTCTCTAGGCATCCTCGGGACCTCCTGTCCTAATTCTGGTAGGATCTGGATCTCTAGGTCAAAAATAACTTAGACTATGACCTAGGTCAAACTCAAGGTTGTCACTGACCTAGGTTAGAGATGAGGTCATCTTTGACCTCCTCTAGAATATGTGCCCCTTTTTCAAATTTGGCCCCAGCAGGCCTTGAAATCAATATCGGGCCCTCGGATCCAAGTGCGGAAAGATTTAATTCAAAATTCATTTATTTATTTCCCCTCTTTAAGTTAGTTATTGTGATTGGACCATAATTTGAGGTTAAATTTGAATTAAGGGTTCTCACATTGCTCTACGAGCCTCACCTTGAAACCTCTATATAAAGACTCTCATTTGCCTTCATTTTCACACAACAACACAACAAGATCAAGCAATTTCATGATCAAGTTATCTCAAGGAGACAATTTCATGAACAAGGAGATTCTAGCAAGTAAGGAATGGTGAAGTGAAGATGCAAGATTGCAAGAGGATGATATAGAAGATCAAGTCATTATTGACATCAAGCATCTTTGTGAAGCTCACCATTGTGAAGACCTACTTGGAGCAAGAGAGATCATTTCTTCCTTGATCCACCATTATCAACATCCAAGAATTCAAAGATAAAATCATGGGGTAACAATTATGGATTGTGAGTTTGGTAGGAGTACTTTAGCCTTGGGGGCTTGGTATGCTTTCCTATTCCATTCAAATCTATGCATTGTTTTCTCATATATATTCATGCTAAGGTTTGTAATCTAGAGGATTAGATCTTGGCATTGCACTTTCAATACATACACACACACATTCTATTTCAATCGGCTATTCGTGGAGGTGGAGATCACCAAAACGGGGGTTTGACTAAGGTAAAACCCTATATAGCCACCCCAAAAATACCATTTTTCAGATATCTATGGTTGCTGTTTTGAGAATTAGAGGACAAATGTAAGTACTCTTTTCAGAAAACTTTCAAGATCTACGAACAAAGTCAAAATTGACCTTCAGAATAAAAATGTAGCCTTTGACCTTTTATTAGGGTCAAAGACTACCTACTACCGAAAAGACAAAATTTTTTTGGGTTTTCTCTTTTACAGTCTTCTGGTCCCAGATCTGGTTGCAAAATCTTCTGAAACTTTGCACAAGCTTTAGAAAATAGGTATTTCTAAATCTATTGCATAATGAGGTATGTATCTTATTTTAATTAATTTTCAAGTATTTTCAGATTTACTTATGCTATTTCAAATCCAAAAACACATACAAATGAATGGTGTTGAATGATAGGTGCATTGTTAAAGCTCTATTTAACACCATTCATGTATATTTATTGGATGTGGAATTGATGGATTTGGCTATACTTTGGGATGTTGAGAATCATAAAATTGTAAGAAGCAAGGATGTCATATTCAATGGGAAAGTGTTGTACAAAGATAAATTGTAGCAGCATGAGAAGAAAGAAAATGATTATGTAGAGCTGGATGATACTCCAAAAGGTGTTGTTCTAGTGGTTCCTCATGCTCCGCAATAACAACAACAACAACAACAACAACAAATACCACAAACTCCAGTGAATATTAGATGGTCAATAAGGCTTAGTAGACCTCCTGAAAGATTCTCTCCCTCTTTGTATTTTATTTTATTAACAGATGCTAGTGAAACAAAAGGATATGATGAAGTTGTGCAAGTGGATACAAGGTTCAGTGGGAGCTTTCCATGGAAGAAGAAATGGACTCCTTGCTAAAAAATCAGACTTGTGAATTATGTAAGTTACCTGTAGTTAAAAAGGAATTACCAAATAAATGGGTTATTTATAAAGGAATTTGCATAGAAAAAGACTTTGATTTTCATGAAATCTTTTCTCCATTTGTAAAAATGACTTCTATACACACTATTTTAAGTATTGTAGCTACTGAAGATTTGCATTTGGAACAACTTGATGTTAAAACAACTTTCCTCCATGGTGATTTGGAAGAAGAAATATATATGCAACACCCAAAAGGTTTTGAGGTCAAAGGTAAGGAGAACTTAGTGTGCGGATTGAAGAAAATTCTATATGGCTTGAAGCAAGCACCTTGACAATGGTATATTAAATTTGATAGCTTTATGTCTGAGCATGGCTACAGTCAGTGTAATTTCAAACCATTGTGTTTATTTTAAGAGGTTGGATGATGACAACTACATTATTTTATGTTTATATGTTGATGATATACTTGTAAAGGGGTCTAACATGGATTAGATTAAGGAGTTGAAAAAATAGTTAGCACATTCTTTTTCTATGAAGGATTTGGGGGCAACACAAAAAATACTTGGTATGAAAATTTGCATAGATAGGAATACTATGTTGAAAAGGTGTTGCAAGGATTCCATATGGATAATGAAAAAGTTGTCAGCACACCTTTTCCTAGTCATTTGAAATTGACTAAGGAGATATGTCCAAAGACACAAGAGGAGGAAGACAAAATGTCCAAGGTACCATATGCCTCAGTTGTAGGTAGTTTGATGTATGTCATGGTATGCACTACACCAAATATTGCACATGTTGTAGGAGTTGTCAGCAAGTATTTGAGTCATCCTGGAGTTGAGCATTGGAATGTGTATGCACCCTAAAATGGTCACCTAGACTTTGGGCCCCATTCTTGCAATTTATCAAATCCCTGAATCAATATTTTCAAAAATCAATATTTTATCAAATTATATCAATCTCCTTGATCAAATCTTATGTTATCATTTATTCGATTATTCTTTGGGCTAACCGTTTTATGCTAAAGTCTTTATTTATTTAAAAGGAATATTTCCTCCCCTTTTAATAAATAAAAAGCCCCCACTTTTCCTCTTATCCTAAGTTGCACAAATAAAGCATTTTATAAAAAGGGAAAAAACACTTTTTGTCTCATATGGACACAAAAGTCAACTCTTATTTTCTCATTGGAGGATATTTGTGCACATGGATTGCTCCTCTTTCAAGCTCCACCCTTGATTAAATATTTTTCCTCTTAATCTCCATAGTCCATTTCTTCTCATTTCTTATAAAAGGAGAGCTCTTTTCTTCATTTTAGGTCATTCAATTTTATGCTAACTTTATGCTGTAGGAATTTTTGAAGACTTTGAAGCTTTTTGGAGATCATTGTTGCATCACATCTTGGCTTTCTTCATTGCTTCATAGTTTAGTTTTCATTCTTGCATAGTAGCTTCATATTTCATGCTTTCATAGTTTAGATATCCTTTCATGCTTTAGAATAACTCATCTAGTTTAATAGGAAGGATTGTAACACTTGCTATTTCCATTTCATAGTATAGCTTTTACTTTCATTTCCATAGCTTAGCTTGCATCTCTCATTTCTAGCTTGCATATTCATCTTAATCTAGCTTGCATTGCATTTCATTTGATTCTTGGGGATATTGGCATTCTTGCCCTTGTCTTCACTTGAATCTCTCATTGTGTGGTTGACTAGAAAGGTCATTAAGTTTATTAGCTCTAGCTGAGAGCAATTTTACAATCTTGCAACTCCATACATAGAGAGCTCTAGGTCGCTATTGAAGGTTTCCCTTTCATGGATTTCCTTTGATGTAATGACTTAGAGAAGTGCACTACTTTTGTGTGTATATTTTTGGCGCCCACTATGGGGTAGAGTAGACTGGCTTTGTCCCTTCTTTTTCTGCATTTTCATCAATTTTCGTCAATTTTTTGGCAAGTTTTGAGCTTAATTTTCAGTCTTTGGTTTTTTTTCTCGGAATATCGTGCGATACTTCCAGAAATATCGTGCGATAGTTCTCTGTATGCATGCGTGATACTTCGCTTGTCAGAAGTATCACCTAGCTATTGCAGAGAATATCGCCTGGTCTCAGGTGAAGTATCACCTGGTATAGGGAGAAGTATCACCCAGAAGTAAACTATCATGTCGGTATACTGAAAAGTATCGCGCAATACTTTTGGTGTCCGTACTATTGACTATACCTGGCAGTGACTTGTTTTTCTAAATCTTTTGGGCCGAGTTTAGATATAATTAGTTTGCTAGTTTAGTTCACTGTGGTTAAGTAGAGTTTAGTTGCAAATTTTATTTGGATTTTGAGATTTTTCTAACCTTGTGGGCCTAACAAGTTGTGGTTGTAAGTACATTTGCTTGAAATATTTTTCCAAAAGAATGCATGTCAAAGCTTCAAATGCACAAGGGCTACTAACAATTTTTGTAGGGCTGCCCAAAGCATAAAAACCCAATCAAGTGCTTGTTTTTATTTTCATTTCAAGTGTGGCATTTACTAGTTGTTTCCTTTAGTAGGCACATAATATCTTGTGAAAAAAATTTTGAGGTGGTAGGAGAAGTATGCTCTTCACCCTTGTGGTGAACCAGAAAATCTTGACCCATCTTAGGATTTTGGAAGCAAGAGAATAATTGAATTTTGCTTGGTGTGTTTGGGAGAAAGCTTTGGGATAAGGGAGTATGCTCTTCACCCTTGTGGTGAAACAAAATCCTTGAATCTCATAAGTTGATCCAATTTTTGTTTAGATTGTTAGAATCCTTTAGCGGGCCTACTCTTGAGCAATCAAGAGGAATGACCCAAGTGGGGACAAGCTTATTGCTAGCTATTCCGACCCACTATAAACTCAAGGCTATCAAGGACACAAAACTTTGGTAGATGTAGTGCTTGTCTTCACTTGATGTGAGTACTTGTGGGATCATGACCATGAGGAAAATATTGAGCAAGAATGCTTAAGGTACTCTTGAGGCTGTGAGGTCCATTACTTGCTGCAAGGTATGGAGTCCCTTTGGGGAGCAAGAGGGGTACTACGAATGGAAGCCCTTATTAAGAACCATAGTTAGAAGCCACCCTATTTTTTCGCTTAGCTTCTTGGTGCAAGGATTGATCCAAGTGGAATAACCCGGATCACCTCAAGATACTCACCATATGTGTTCCTTTGGATTGTGTCATTGACACTTCCATGACAAAGCCAAGATCTATTGTGGGTAACCACTTTGTGTGAGGTGAGGGTACATCAATTTGTGGGCCAAGTTGATAAGTAATGAGCCTTGACTTTCTAGGATAGATATTGCTTGAAGTGTCTTCGATTGTGTAATACCAATGTTAACGTTCTTGAACATTCAAACAATCGGTAGTATTCCAAGGGTGCTTTTCTATTTTGATATCACAAGTGTGTTTGTCTTGGCAAGGTTGCTTTTGCCCTTGTTTCAAGTGTTTTGAGACATGTTTGATCCCTTACTATTTGCAAACCTATCAAATTTCTGCTGATATTGTGATTGAGTTTGAAAACATCAACCTTCAGACTGAAAATTTTGATCAAACAAACCTGAAAGTACACATTTCACACAATTTTGGTCAAGTGTCGTACAAACTAGCAACAGTATCACCTGCTTTGAGAAGAAATATCACGCGATAGTTCGTTCCTTCTAGACTATCGCCTGACTTGCCTAGAGTCTATCACATGGATATTGTGAGGTCTATCATCTGGTGAAAGGTGAAGTATCACCTCAGTAAGAAGTATCACCTGGTTAGCCTGGAAACTGTCACCTGAGAATTTTCTGTTGTATACCTGGTTTCAATCATTTCGCAGTTGCTTGTAGTTGGCTAGGTCTTTAAGTAGGTAACTTATCTTGCCACTGGAAGCCTTTCTTTACTCTGAATTTCTATTTTTAGCCCTCTAGGGATAGTGTCATTTGATTTACCAAGTCACCTTAGGAAGAGTTGTCAAGTTAGAAGATTATTCCTGCTGAGAAAGTACATCTCTAGAGTTGTTAGTAACATTCTTGGAGAATTTTAGTACTCTTTTTGTCCAAATCATTTCCATTCAAATTCAATTTTAATTATACAATTTGGCTAAGTCCATCCTCTTGGTTCAAACATGCAAGGATATTGATCCTTTGATTTAAGCACCTCTTTGATAGTGTTGGTAATGCCTTTTGCAATTTCTATCTTACCATCTCTTTTTTTTGGACATTAGAGAACTTTGATTATCCTAGTTTGGTGTTGACACTTTGAGAGATCATCCTATCATCAAGAATCTTTTTCTTTCATGTTAGTTACAACAAGGTACCAAGTGAATCAAGGGAAATGACCCTCGGTTGCCTTTAATCAGATACCCCTAGTTAAGACTCGTCAACAGCGAAAGGGAAAAGAGCCCATTTTTTACCAATCCCCTAAGAGTGAGTTTGAGGTTTATTTTGACCCAAAGAGTAATCCTAGTGAATTGAGTACCTCTGTAGCACATTTTTCATCAAATATGGATATGATTTATACCTTGACCAAACAACAAAGGGAAATAATAGACCAATCACTTGGTGACATATTTCAGAGACATAGGAGAAACATGTCATTCGAAGATGGCAATCAACTTGACTCACCTCCTATTAATTCAAGATATCTAGATGCTCATCAATGAGCTGAAAGACATTATCCACAAGCTCATCAAGATGCATAGTCACAACATGAGGACCAAAACAACACATCTAGTGAAGCTCATGTCAACGCAGTGCATGCCAATGATTTGTACAAACATTCAAGACCAAGTTCCCCGCTAAACACAACTTCAAGATATACAAGTGAGAGGCTAAAAAGAATTGAGCAAGAAAAACAAGCTGCAAAAAATGAACGAGCTACAAAAGAAGAAAAACTTAGGCTTCTAGAAGAGGAACAATGAGCCTTGTTGGACATAGAGAGAAAAGCATTCCAAGAGGAACAAGATAGGATATTGGCCCAACAACTCAACAATCAATTCAACAACAGGGGTATCAACAGTGGAACCAACTCTCCACCATCTACTCCCTCAGCAACTCCAAGAAGTAGAAGGAGGTCAAGGACCCCTTCAAGATCACCTAGTCCTAGAGGCAGAAGGACTTCTTGACATGCACATTATAGGAGACATACACCTCCTAGACTTTCAAGACAACCCTCCCAATGAGCTCATCATGGCTCTCAACATGGAGGAAGTAATGCCAACCTTGATACTATTGATTTCATGACAATGCAACAAGAACCATTATTCCAACAATATGTGGAGAAGTATGTTGAGAAAAATAAGGATCAATTCTTGGAAATCTTGATCAACAAGGGTGCAAGGGTCCCATACAACTTTGATGTGGATAGAAAAATTAAGAAGCAAAACCCTTCAACTAATGAGGTGATTAAGCAGATGCAAAAGACTATGGAGAAAATGATGGCTCCAAAGAATACCTTCAACTTGGAATCCATATGTCCCAATCCCATTGACAAGAGTGTGGTTATGGTAGATTTTCCTAGAAAGGTTGAAATCCCCACATATGACAAATATGATGGTAGTGGTGACCCCCATGACCATGTACGACAGTTCTATATCATGAGCTTTGAATTTCATCATGAGGACTCCTACCTTATGAGATTATTCCTGAGGAGCCTTAAAGGCCAAGCTATGCAGTGGTTTACTAACCTTACTCCTCTTGTTAAAACATTCAAATAACTTGTCCAAAGGTTTGTGCAGCACTTTGCATATAATCTATCAAGTTCAGTCACCATGCTTGATTTGTGCAAGCTAAAACAAAATTAGGGGGAACCCTTTGTGACATTTTTACAAAGGTGGAGATGCTTATGCTCCAAATATTCTAGGACCATCCCTGAGGAAGAAAGGATTGATATAATTGTGGGCAATCTAGTGCCAAAATTAAGATATGAAGTTAGAAAAATGGTCTTTAATTCTTTTGACACTATGGTAGAAATTGCATGTCGCATCGAGGATGTTCTAAAAGAACAAGGTATTTTGGCCAAACAAAGTAACAACAACAATAAGGATAAGAAGAACTCATATTGGAACAAAAATAAGCAAGTAGTCAATGACGGAGTTGTTGACTCTCCACAGCCTAAGGAATAAGAAGTTCTTAATCTATGTAATGCAGTTCAAGCTATGAAGCTATAGACATCCTTAGATAATCAAGAGCACAAGCCCAAGTATCAAGATAAATCTAAGTCAAGAAAGAGGCAATTCACTAAGCTTGGAGACTCTTATGCAGATATTTTTAAGACCTTGATTGCTCATAATTTGGCACAACCTCAAGATCCTACAAAGTTTCTTATATCAGATCCTAAACCTTATTGGTGGAATGAGATAGCTTACTGTGTATACCACAATGGGATTGGACATGACATTGAAAATTGTTTTAAACTTAACCATCTTGTTCAAGACCTTATTGAGACTGGGAAATTATAGGTTGATGGGTTGACCACAAATGTAGACCACAAGGCCTTTAAGGAGCCCTTGCTTAAGTATGAGAAGAGGGAGACTTCTAAAAATAAGAATAGTAAGGCCACAATCAATTATACCTATATAGCTACAGAAAATGTCATCAATATGCTTGAAGTTGTGGACAATGATGTCAACATGATGAGGGGCAAAGATCCCTATGGTTATGATGTAAACTCACCTCCCATATTTGATGAAGAACCCGTTGTTGTGCTTAGGGGTCCTCAATCTCAAAGGCCATCTCAGCCTCTCAATGTTGTTACTAGGAGTCAGTCCCAAGGTCCTGTTGTCATTAGAGGTCCTAATTCTAATAAATCCAAGAAACCAGTGTCCAAAAGTGTCCCTTCCAAGTCTGCAGTTGGTCCTGATATGAGTTACAACATTGTTGATCAATTACAGCGAACACTAGCATAGATTTCCATTTTTGAGCTCTTAGAATTGTCTCCTAGACACAGGAGTGTCCATGAGGATGCCTTGCGAGCTGCTAATGTTCCTAATGACATAGATGTTGATCAATTCCAAAACATGGTCAATCACCTTGCTAGCCCTCATTACCTCACATTTTTAGAAGAGGATGATAAAGCATTAAGTCATCTACACAATTTGGCCCTTCATATCGAGGTCATGATCCATAAAACCCATGTTAGGTGTGTGTTAATAGATGGGGGTGCTGGGATTAATATTTGTTCTTTGAGTCTATTGAAAGCTTTGGGATATTTTGAACAAATAATTGACACTAGGAAGAAGATCACAATTAAAGCCTATGATGAAGCAGAGCAAAGCTCTAAGGGATTGGTTGTTCTTCCTGTTAGGATTGGTCCTATGGAAAAGGACATTTTGTTCCAGATTGTTGATGCTAGACCTTTGGCATATAATATCTTGTTGGGTAGGCCATGGATTCATGACATGCAAGTTGTGTCGTCTACCTACCATCAATGTGTTAAGTTCCCTTACAATGGAGTTGAAGTATGTATACCAGGGGATAGCACATTATCTATTAATGTGATTTCAGTTGGCTCTCATGTCCCTTTGAATAGAGAGGCTGATAATTTTGATGCTGCTCTTGAGCAGTGTAAGGGTAAGTTTAAGTCCATAGACCTTGGCATGGGAGACTACCAAATGGATTCCTTCACAAAAATGCCAATCTCACCTAGGTCTTATGGAAAACCTTCACCTGAGAGGAAACCTTCATTCTTAGCTATGACCTTGTTTGGAAAGTTTGTAGAGTCCTCAGTACCTATTCATGAGGAGAAAGAGGAGGTAGCCATTAGAGATTGGATTTATAGAGAAGAAAAGTATCAACACAACATGAATTTTGTGCCATCTCCTAAAACCTACGAGAGAGGGTATACTTTGGTTAAAAACATGGGCTATCCAGGTCATTTCCCTCTTAGTCACAGGTTAGATGCCAAGGCCGAACCACTCAACCATGCTCTTTTTGGTCATAGGACTAAGTCAACAATTGGCCTAGGCTTTTATCATGAAAACAAGACAAGTGTCCCTATCCTAGCTACGACAGATAGTGACAGTGACTCAGATTATACACCCAATCTTCAAAACCAACAAGACATGATTGATGATTGGGTGCTTTCCACCAATCTCCTTTGGGGAGATTCAAATGATTCAGCAGTTGAAAATATAGACACTAGAGAAGGTGATACCCTTTACAATCTCGAAGCTTCTACATTAAGGCATCCCAAGCCTTCTTGGTGTAAACATCCTAGCAAAGATTCAGAAATAGATTCGCATGAGTTTGAGTGGGACTCTCTTTCAGATGAAATAGTTGATTTGGACATGGATGTTGTTCATACCTATAGTACTCAACCCGATGTGACCAATGAGCCTAGTGTAGGACTAGAAGATTGGACTCCTCGAATTGCCTTAGTGGATGATGCTCCACTTAGTAGGATGAATCCTAATTTGGGTATCTTAGGAGACTTGAAAAATCCTATGTCATGTCCCCATTTTGGCTGACATCATTTGGCATGGTGGATTTGCCTATCATCGACTCTCGTAGGCAAATGGTTTGGAGAGAGGGTCATTATGTTGATCATTTGATTGCATATTGCTGACAGAGCCTACATTCGGTAGAGCCTACATCCAGTTTGGGCCTACATGCAGTTGTAGTGGAGCCTACATCCAGAGTGAGCCTACATCCAGTTTGAGCCTACATCCAGTTGTATTAGAGCCTACATTCAGTCTTGAGTCTACATTCGGTTGTAGTTGGGCCTACATTCAGTTATGAGCCTACATTGTTATAATTTTAAGTTGAGATATGTACTTTATTATTATAATGTTATTTTATTATAAAGTACATTATAATTGGATGTTTCTAGAAGTTCTAGCAACTTCTCAAGGAAAAGAATAAATAGAGGGTTTGGGCTTTCATTTGGACATGCTTGGATTTGGATTTTCTTCTACTTCTTCATTGTGAAGCAATTTGTAGTCTTTGGTCTGCAAATTCTATTCAATCTTTGGGAACGAATCACTCCCTTGGATTGGCATAATTGAGGTTGTGAAATATCTACTGAAGGGTTGCAAATTTGGATTTGGTACTTAGCCATCTCATTGGTACTTCATTGAGAATTTGATGTAAGGGTTTGTTTGTGATTGAAACTGCATTTCAGGAGGCATTTTTAGTAGGGCAAAAATTATAGGAGGCAATTTTTAGTAGGTCTAAAATTATAGGCGGCCATTTTTAGCAGGTCTGAAAAAGCAGTCCGAAAAAGCAAATCTGAAAAAGCAGTTTGAAAAAGCAGACCCGAAAAAGCAGTTCGAAAAAGTATACTTGAAAAATTGATATTGAGGGTTTGTAACTGGTTGAATAAGGGTTTGGAATTCATCACTTAATTGGTGAATCATTTGGTGAAGATTTGGAGATCATTTTGGTACATTTTTAGTTCAGTTATACCAGGGTTTGGACTCATATTTTTGCTCATATCTCACACACCAGCTAGAGATTAATTTTATGCATTGGAGGGGATATATACTAACCCTAGGCATTTCAAATCATACCATTTTCGACACCTAATACCCTGCAGATTATTTTATATCAGGGTCGTACAAGACTGTACTGTACGGACAGGTATAGTGCATGGTACAGCAGCAATCAGAGGTGCAGTTTGGGGATAGATTAGTCATCATTTCATCAGCATTTTTCAACAGTCAAAAGGGCAGAAATTTCTAGGTTCTTTCATGTACTTTGGATGTGGTTATTTAATGTCAAATTTGTATTGAAAGTTGCATATGTAACCACTGTTATATCAGTCCAGTATTTGGCATAAATCAATCACTGTTATTCCTCATTGGTAATTGGAATTGACATAGTGAATGAGATAGCATTGATAGGGACTTATCATTGTTCATGTGTGAAGTTGTAACAGTCCTTTATATTCTCAAAATTTAGTCATTGTCACACTCTGCATATTGTAATCGGATTTGAAGGTTCATAATCCAATAGATATGTTGGTCATTGCATTATCTTGTTTGGCCATAGCTCATTGTATTGTTTTGATGCCCAAATCATTGATATTCTGAAAATTGTCATAGAATTCAGCACTTGTACTGATTGCATTTCATTACACTTTGGCATTGTTATATCATTTGAACATTGTGGATTTTTTGCTCAACCACTATAACCTTGAAACACTACATCTCAAACAAACAATTCAATTGCTTGCCAAGTGTTTGACGAATTGTCACAGTTTAGTTTTGGGGTTTTTAGTGATCCTACTAGTGAGGGTCATTACAGTGGTATCAGAGTAGTTTTCTTGCCATCCTGTTGGGTAAGAACCATCTTTGCATGAGTGACCAGCACTTGATTAATTTCAGTATGGACAGGAATAGTACAAAGTTTCAAAGGACATGATCATGGGCAACAGATAGACACAGTAGAAATGATGGTTATTCAGACATTCGAGATGAACTTAAGAGAATAGACCAAAACTTTTCTAAACAGTGGAATAAGCACCACCATGTGATGAATGATATACTGTCCGACCCAGCCAAGGTGAATAAGTTATCAAGTTTTTTATTTGGAAAATCTTCTAGTAGGAGAGATAACATAAGATCGGCTGACATAGTTACCAAAAACCTTCATGAGGATTTTGAGGAACAAGTTAGTATTCTGATAGATGTTTCAGTTTCTACTCAGCCATAGAAGGAAGTGGTGAAGGACACTATGCGGATTGATAGTAATTGTCAACTTGGTACTCAAGTTGAGACAGTTGTATACAGGTTGCCTAAGGATGATGTCACAGGTGCTCAGAATAGTAACTACAACACAATGGATTCAGATGATGATTGTGAGGAGGTTGTTGTGCATGATGATGAGATACATATCAGTGATGAGCAGACATTGAGTATTCATGACTTTGTTGATAGAGAGTATCAGGCACAGTTGGATGCTTTGTCACATGAGGTTGAGGCTGGTTGCACTTCACATGATTTTTCAAGCCAACTGAAGATAAATGAAGATAGTGTTGTGTCTACATTATCTCATTATGACAGGATGTGGGATATGATAGAGGATCACATCTAGATGATTCAGTTACAGGATAGACATAAGGGAGTTCAAGCAGAGTCTTCTTGTGTTGACTTACAGGTGATCAGGGAAGGAATGGGAGCAATGAAGATGAGTTATTTACATCTTCTTTCAGATCGTGACCATCTTCTTAGCCTTGCTAGAGACCATTTAGATGCCTTGAGGAGGAAGGAGGAGGAAGTTGGTAGGCTTTCTCGAGAGTTCGAGGACACTCGAGCCTCTTTGTTGAGTACTCCATTGGCATTACAGGACTCAGAGAGACATGCTGATTTGATACAAGGAGACATCACAGGAACACCAGATTATGTTATTGACACTGATAGTGATTGTGGTATGGTTGATCTTGATGATGTTACAGTGATCAAGGATAGTACAGTTGATTGGAATAGTGCCACAAAGAGACATGTGGATGGGTATGGCATAGAGTTGAGTTCAGATCCATCTTACACACATGATACTCAACTTTCTATGACATGCAGATCACATGTGGTTACTGATAGTTGTGAGAGTACACTTTTCATTCATATCCAGGATTCAGGGTCAGTATCAGACAGGTATGTGGATGAGCTTTGTCTTGAAGCGAGTTTAGTTCAGGAGTTAGCACTTGTGGCGGGGACTCTGCTTTCTTTTACAGTCAGGTCCCATGTTGATGATGATATGAGTATGTCTAGCCTTCACATTTCAGATTCAGAGATTTTAATGAGTACAGTATCAGACATATATGTGAAGTTAGTTGGTATTAGTCATATTACTCAGGTGAGGAGTTTGCTTGAGTTACCAGCTGATTCTAGCTTACAGATATGGACTTGGGATTGTTATATTGGTGTTTGGGATTATGTTGACTGGAGATCCTTATCACTTATTGGTAGCAGTGATTGTTTGAGTGCTATCATGGATTTGATTAGTGGATTACACGGTGTTGTTCTCATTCATAGTAGCTTGTCAGATGTTGGTATTAGTTTCTATACACCGATGTTAGGAGTTGTGTACATTTCCACTCGACCACTCAGGGTGCAGTGGGTTTGTGATGATTTAGGTACATCTGAGGTGTTAGTATTTACAGATGAGTCCCAGGATCATATGGGTATTGATGACATCCAGGAGTATGTTGTGGATAGTTTTGAGGACTTAGCATCCTCGGCAGATTCATTTGTTACGACGGAGTTGGATAATGATGCTATAGGTTTTGATACTCCATATGATGATGTGAGCTTTGGAGTTGATTCACAGAGTATGGATGGTAGTACTCCAGAGATCAGTGATTTTGAGTCTACTCCTTTGGATAGTGTGGTAGAGGAGGATGATATTGACAGTATTGAGGACTTAGTCTTTTCAGCGGGTTCCTTTGATATGGAGGTTTATGTTGATGCTTCAGTCACTCTGTTTGATGATACGAGTTCAGCAGTTGGTTTGCAAAATTTGGATGGCAGTATTACAGATGATAGCTATTCTGAGGTTACTCCTTTGGATAGTGTACTAGGGGTAGAGTATAGGAGTTCGACCAGCCAGCACAATCATGTGTCTAGTTAGCTGAGAGTTAGTGAGCGTGACATTTCTGCCACTTGCAAGCATTTTGATGCTGCTCATCAGTTGTTAGCAGTTTACGGATGGGGTTCTCCTACTAGTGATGAGCAGGGAGGCAGTTATCTTACCTTGACGGAGATCCACTCTTTATGGGAGGCTATCTGGATTCTGAGACAAGATTATATGCAGTTGGTAGCCGACAGAGATTATCTTATGGAGTGGGGCAGTACAGCATACGATGCATTATTGGCCAGGGAAGATGAGGTGAGTGAGCTTACTCAGCAACTTGAGGTGACTTCTGAGTTTCTTGAGAGTACACAGTTGGCTTTCAAGAAGTCACAGTTTCATTTGGTTGAAGTGACCATGGAGTTAGAGTGACTTCAGTCTTTACCAGATTTTGTACAGTCACAGACCGTGGTGTCTGGTGATCCGAGGATGTCCATGGTCAAGGTTGATAGAGGCAATGGAGATGAGGATATATCTGTCCTCGATACTAGTATTGGCATGTTTGGTTCGTTTCCACTAGAGTTAAGTTCAGTTGAGTTGGGTGCTGCAGCTGAGCATTATGGTATGTTTGACATGATGATGGTCTCTACTACTAATGGCATGGAGACTAGTGATGTTGTACCAGAGATCATGTTTGATGTTGATGAATCAGTAGTTGGCATGGTTCTTGTTAGTGATACTACTCCCTTGGCGGTGTCTTCGGAGGTAGTAATTAGTTCTGGCTTGGTTAGTGATCGGTTGTAGTTAGTCTCATCTAGATTGCAGTCTGAGCCACTGACTGAGATTGGCGCATTCTATCAGCATTACATTGTGAGGTATGCTCATCAGTTTACCTTTGATGACCATGTTGATGAGATGATGTTACGTAGATATACTTTGGTCCCTAGTGCTTGTCATCAATTATGGGATGGTTTGACGCCACGGGATGAGAGTTATGATGAGCATGACATGGTGATAGGTTCTATAGTTGATATCTTGATAGTGCATGACTTAGAGTAGGAGTTTGGGAGTGATACCTCAGTGGTTGTTGTTATTGATTCTACTCCTTTGGCTATGTCATCTCTTGACTTAGCTGGTGATTAGCTGCAGTGGGTTGTATTACCTGTGCATGGTGAGCTATTGATTAAGGTTGGTTTTTTTTATCAGCATTATGTTGTAGGGTATGTACATCAGTTAGCATTTGATCCATGTGTTGAGGAATTGATGGCCGTCAAATTTGGTTTGGGTTCTATTTCTTGCTATCTATCTTGTGCTGTCTTTTCGCCATCAGCGGTACATGGGAGTTATGGTTATGAGACAGTGGTTGGTGAGTTGCAAAGTTATTTTCACTACAGGAGTTGTACAGTGTGTGGATTTTCCTTACTTAGCGTAGTTTCATTCAGGAGTGTTCACCATTGTTGCAAAGTTGGATTGTGCACTCTACATAGGCCAGTGGGATGTGTTGGTGATATTTACTATGTTGGCAGTTTGAGTTGTCCTCTCTACTTGGGTTCTGATATTTTGAGAGTTTGTTTCTCGTGGGTTCCTGACACTGGTAGTTGTGATGTTGGAATTTGGTTGAGTTGTATTTTCCAGTTTGATTATGGATTCCTCTTGATTATATTTAAGAGAATATTGCAGGAGCTTGCATTGATTGATAGTAGTTTAGATCATGACTACATTTGGGATCCAAGTGGATTGATTGGTTATTTGTTTAGCCATTACTTGGGGACAAGCAATTTCAGGAAGAGCAGACTGTCATGTCCCCATTTTGGCTAACATCATTTGGCATGATGGATTTTCCTATCATCGACTCTTGTAGGCAAATAGTTTGGAGAGAGAGTCATTATGTTGATCATTTGATTGCATATTGCTGACAGAGCCTACATTCGGCAAAGCCTACATCTAGTTTGAGGCCTACATGCAGTTGTAGTGGAGCCTACATCCAGAAGTGAGCCTACAGCCAATTCGAACCTACATTTATTCTAGTTGGGCCTACATTCGGTTATGAGACATCTTGGCCTACATTGTTATATTTTTGAGTTGAGAAATGTACTTTATTATTATAATGTTATTTTATTATAAAGTACATTATAATTAGATGTTTCTAGAAGTTCTAGTAACTTCTCAAGAAAAAAGAATAAATAAGGGGCTTAGGCTATCATTTCTACATGCTTGGATTTGGGATTTCTTCTACTTCTTCATTGTGAAGCAATTTGTAGCCTTGTGGTCTGCAAATGCTATTCGATCTTTGGGAATGAATCACTCCCTTGGATTGGCATAACTGAAGTAGTGAAATATGTACTGAAGGGTTGCAAATTTGGAGTTGGTACTCAGCCATCTCATTGGTACTTCATTGAGAATTTGATGTAAGGGTTTGTTTGTGATTGAAACAGCATTTCAAGAGGCATTTTTTAGTAGGGCCGAAATTATAGGAGGCAATTTTTAGCAGGTCCAAAATTATAGGTGGCCATTTTTAGCAGGTCTGAAAAAGTAGTTCGAAAAAGCAAATCCGAAAAAGCAATCCAAAAAAGAAGACCTAAAAAATTGATATCAAGGGTTTGTAACTAGTTGAATAAGGGTTTGGAATTCATCACTTAATTGGTGAATCAGTTTGATAAGTGTTGGAGATCATTTTGTGCATTTTCAGTGAAGTTCATATTAGGGTCTGAGATTCATATTTTTGCTCATATCTCACACACCAGCTGGAGATTAATTTTATGCATTGGAGGGGATATATACTAACCCTAGGCATTTTAGATCATACCATTTTCAAAACCCAATACCTTGCAGATTATTTTATATCAGGGCCGTACAAGACTGTACTGTACAGACAGGTATAGTGCATGGTACAATAGTGATCAGAGGTGCAGTTTGGGGATAGATTAGTCATCATTTCATCAGCATTTTTCAATAGTCAAAAGGGCAGTGATTTCTAGGTTCTTTCATGTACTTTGGATGTGGTTATTTAATGTCAAATTTGTATTGAAAGTTGCATATGTAACCATTGTTATATCAGTCCAGTATTTGGCATAAATCAATCACTGTTATTCCTCATTGGTAATTGGAATTGACATAGTGAATGAGATAGCATTGATAGGGACTTGTCATTGTTCATGTGTGAAGTTGTAACAGTCCTTTATATTCTCAGAATTCAGTCATTGTCACACTTTGCATATTGTAATTGGATTTGAAGGTTCATAATCCAATAGATATGTTGGTCATTGCATTATCTTGTTTGGCCATAGCTCATTGTATTGTTTTGATGCCCAAATCATTGATATTCTAAAAATTGTCATAGAAGTCAGCACTTGTACTGATTGCATTTCATTACACTTTGGCATTGTTATATCATTTGAACATTGTGAATTTGTTGCTCAACCACTATAACCTTGAAACACTACATCTCAAACAAACAATTTAGTTTCTTGCCAAGTGTTTGACAAATTGTCACAGTTTAGTTTTGGGGTTTTTAGTGATCCTACTAGTGAGGGTCATTACATCCTAACTATGCGATCACTAGAGATAATTCCTTTCACATCAATAATGTTGAACCAGTCATTGACCTACCCCTCATAAACTGTCATTTGATTGATTGGTCACAACTTTGTCAAGAGCCTCAGTTCCTCACTTTTCACGACTACGAGATAGCCTACTACTTGAATGCTCTTGAACCCATAGTCTCTTCCACCAATGAACCTACAATGAGTATGATGGAGCTGGATATTAAGTACCTTAGTTAAAAAATAAAAGAAATGAAACAAAAGAAAAATGGTTCTGATGGTGAAAACCACTTTGTGGCGGTGTTAGAACCCAAAATAGTAAAAATAAAAGACGTATCTGAAGGTGAAAACCTCTTTGAGGTGCCTAAGGTTTGGGTACTTAATAACCTGCTGAGTTATTTCCAAGACAGGTCATCAGTTCTTATTGAGCCTACACAACCAATAAATTTGAATACGAAAGAGGCTCCACAAGTGATACATCTAGCTCAGTCTCTGTCAGTGCAAGAAAAAGAGGCATACACAAAGTTCTTACAAAAGAAGAAAATCAATTTTGCTTGGACATATTCAGACATGCCAGGGCTTGACACTAATCTCATTATGCATCACTTATCTATAGCTTTAGGAATTAAACGAGTAAAATAGAAGTTGAGGAAAATGCATCCTCACATACCTTTCCTTGTTAAGGCTAAATTAGAAAAGCTCTTAGGAGCAGGATTTATTAGAGCTATCGACTATGCCGAGTGGATCTCAAATATTGTTCCAGTTTCAAAACATGATGGGTCCATTCATGTATGCATAGACTTCAGAGATCTCAACAAAGCTTGCCCAAAGGATGAATTTCCACTCCTTAACATAGACATGATAGTGGATATGACTACAGGCTATGAGATATACTCTTTAATGGATATTTTTTCCAGTTATAAACAAATAAAAATAGTTCCTGAGGATCAAAAAAAGATAGCCTTCACATGTGCATGGGGAACCTACTATTGGAACATCATGCCATTTGGCTTAAAAAATGTAGGAGCCACATACCAAAGAGCTATGACCACAATATTTTATGATATGATGTATAAAAACATGGAGGATTATGTGGATGATAACTTGGCCAAGTCTAAGCAAAGGGATACACACCTAGAAGATTTGGAAGTAATTCTAGATCAAATGGAGCAGTTTTAGTTAAGATTGAATCTGAAAAAGTGTGCATTTGGGGTTACCTCAGGTAAACTTCTAGGATTCATAATTTTAGCCAAAGGCATAGAGGTGGATCCTAAAAAGGTTCAAGCTATATTAGATATGCCACCTCCTAAGAACATTAGTCAGATGAGAAGTCTTCAAGGATGACTCCAATCCATATGGAGGTTTATTTCATAGCTTGCAGATAGAGCACAACCATTCAACAAGACATTACATAAGGGAGCCACATGTGCTTGGAATGAGGATTGCCAAAAGAGCCTAGATCAAATAAAGCAATACTTGGCTAATCCTCCAATTTTAATGCCTCCTATCCCAGGAAAACCATTAATTTTGTACATCTCAGCAATAGAATCTTCCTTGGGGGCATTGTTGGCTCAACTTGATGATACTAGGAGGGAAATAGCCATCTACTACATTAGTCATACTCTAGTATCTTATGAGATCAATTATAATAGTATTGAAAAGTCTTGTCTTGCGGTAGTGTTTGCTTCCCAAAAGTTGTGACACTACATGCTTGCCCATACTATACATCTTGTTGCAAAAATTGATCCTCTTAAGTATTTGCTTAGTAAGGCTGCTCTCACGGGTAGACTTGCTAAGTGGATGATGGTTTTGTCAAAATATGATATAGAGTACATTGAGTGTAAGGCTATAAAAGGGAAAGCTATTGTAGATCAACTTGTTGATTTCCCAGTCAAGGATAGCATGCCTATTCAAGTGGAATTCCCAGATGAGCATATCATGTACATAACCACACATACCTAGAAAATGTTCTTTGATGGTTCAAATATGCAAAATGGATCAGGAGCTGGAGTATTGTTTATTTCTCCTCATGGGAACAACATACCTAAGTATTACAAAATTTTATTTCCATGCACAAATAATATTGTAGAATATGAGGCTCTAACCAATGGACTAAAGATGGCTATAGAGTGGAATATAACAGAGTTACATGTCTTTGGGGATTCACAATTAATTATCAACCAAGTAAATGAAGAGTACCAAACTAAGGATGATAAGTTGATACCTTACAAAAAGATGGTTGATTCATTGTGATGTTACTTCACATTTGTGACATTTCAATAGATCCCTAGAGTAGAAAACAAGGCAACAAATGCTATGGCTACACTAGCTTCACTTCTCCAATTGGAACAACATGAATCAAGATTTGAATTCCTGGTGGAAGAACTATGTCACCCCATTTTTTACTCCTTAGACAACCATGTCATTTGTACCTTGGTTAGCCATGACTCATCCCGCTATGGTGCTATTTACTCATAGCTTCGTGATGGCATCATCCCTGATACATTTAACCATTCTAAAAGAAGAAACCTTGTCCGTAACGCCTCTCACCACACCCTTATCTTTGGTGATCTGTATAGGAGGGGTTTGGATGGGACACTTCTTAGGTGCTTGGAAAAGGATGAGTCTAACCAAGTGTTAGTTGACATTCACAAGGGAATTTGTGGAGGACATTCTAATGGTCTTTCCATGGCCCAAAGGTTGCTTAGGGCAGGGTATTATTGGCCCACAATGCAGATGGATACTATAGCTTTTGCCAAGTCTTGAAAAGTGTCAGAAACATGGAAACCTGATTCATGCTCTAAGTAGGGAGCTTATTCCTTCTATTTCTCATTGGCCATTTCAGTGTTGGGCCTTTGACCTTGTTGGGAAAATTCATCCCAACTCATCAAGTGGACATAAATTCATTATTACTGCTACTGACTACTTTACCAAATGGGTAGAAGCCGTTCCACTATCTGTTGCTTTAGGAAATACAATCTCTTTGTTCATATTGAATCACATCATTTGTCAGTTTGGGATACCTTTTGAGATAATCACTGACAATGGAGGTCAATTTAAAAACAAGGACCTTACACACCTCTGCAAGAAATTAAAGATAAAATAGAATTGGTCCTCCATTTACTTCCCACAAGGAAATGGAGAAGCAAAGGCTTCTAATAAGACCATTCTCAAGATTCTCCATAGAACAGTTCACAAGAATGGTCGAGACTGGCACTTACAGATCAATCCAGCCTTATGGGCTTACAGAATGAGTATACATACTCCCACAGGGGCTACTCCTTTTTCCCTCACTTATGGCACTGAAGCAGTATTACCTTTAGATGTAGAGATCCCTTCACTTAGATTCTCTCTCAAAGGTTTGATAACAGATGACGATTATCATGCCATGAGGTTACAAGACTTAGAACTTCTAGATGAGAAGTGCAAGGCCTCATTTGATCATATGAGAGTGTATCAAAAGTGTATGTAAAAGGCATTCAACAAGAAGGTTCATCCTAGAGAGTTTCAAGTAGGTGATCTTGTTTTGCGAGAGAATCCTAAGAACCAACAAAATAGAGAGCAAAAGGGTAAGTTTGAACATAATTGGCTTGGGCCATATGTCATCATAGCTACTTTTGGGATAGGTGCTTACTTGTTATCTAATGAACAGGGGGAGCAGCTCCCTGACCCTATCAATATTTTGCACCTCAAGAAGTTCTATCCATGATGCCTATTCAATTTGGGGGCATCCTTCATACATATTTTATGATCCTGAAAAAATTCCAAAAAAATTCATATATGATGCTGAAAAAATCCTAAAAAGCATATAAAGTCCTAAAAAAAAGAGCATGCTAGTGAAAACCTAGCAATAGGCACTTTGATGTCTCATCAAAAAAATAAAAAAATACAAAAAATTCAAAAAAATAGAAAAAGTGCCTTGGTGAAAACCTAGAAACAGGCGCCTTGGTAGCAAAAATACAAAAAATTGAAAAATCAAAAAATCTCCGAGTGGTGAAAACCTGGAAACAGGTGCTACTTGAGGCCTTTTGCACCCTTGTCTCTTAGCATGCATCCTCGACACTTATCCATTCTCCATCATGCCTTGACCTTATTTGACTTGGTCTGGAATTGGTCTTTATTTTTGTCTAGGGGGCATACCTATTAGCATAGGTCCTTTAGGTGCATTTGTCTCTTGGGGCATTTCACAAACAGGTGTTTTTCAACACCACCCCAAACAATGTTTTTCAACACTACCCTAGCATCAAGTGTTTCTCAACACTTATCAGATATCCTGCCCATAGTCTAGCATGATATGGTATTTCTCATTCGCAAACATGATACTCAAAGTTTGACTCTATGACCAACACACACATACTTAAACAATCAACTCAATTGAGATATGTTGACTTTATTTTTTCTGTGTGTTGTCTATGATGATTTCTTTAATGAGTGTTCTCTCCCTATGATAGTTTTCAATGATGCATAGCTAGAAGACTGAGGGCATGAGGGCATGTTTTATTGCTTTTTCTGCTTGTGGGTATATTTTTTTGGTCCTAACTGTCATGAGAATTTATGCTTGTCCCACTTGACTCTAGGATTTACAAGGTATTATCCTTGACTATTTTTGCAAGTGCTTGCTTGTAGTCATCTTGAATTTCTTGTGTCTCGATGCCAGCATAATCTCACTATACTAAACTTAGGTAATATCACTGCACTAGTCATCTTGACCCATATGTCTTTGGTGCCTAGGTGGGATTCCCACATTTTCATTTGATATAGGTCATATTCATATACCCATAGTCATACTAGTGTGTATTGTATGATCTTATGATGCTACCAATAAAGCTCGATGATGATAATTAGATATCTATAAGCATTGTGACCTTGCAAGTCAACCACTTTTCATAGTAGCTTGCATTTTTAGGTTCATGATTAGATTAGTTTTGCATCTTGTATATAGAGAGAGCTCTCCTTTTCATCATTCATAGACTAGTCAGTCAACTGCGCTCATTCTTCCTATTCTTGATCATGTCTTTCACTCTTTGTCTTTCATCTCAAACCTATTCTAGTTCATCACAAGGGGTTAATCATATCATCATATCTATATCTCAAAAATGTCATTTTCAAAAACATGAGTCTACATCATACACATGAGAATCAAACATACATCTATGAGAGAGAATATACATGAGCATTTAAAACATACATTTTGAGCAAAATGACAAGACAATACATAAACTGATACATCCATCACAAGTGAGACAAATACACATGATATATCAAACATCCAATAAGCTCATATATATAACAATGTCATCATACAATACAATATGAGATCCCAAAATCTGGATTAAAAGTCTCAGGATATGTCCAAAACATCTAAACCTAAGCCCTAAACCTAGGACTCACTACCACCATCTTGAGGACCTAGTGGTGGAGGAGGTGGTGCCACATCTGGTACTACATCTAATTTTCACACTACTGCTAAGTAGGAAGGAGCCCTCTGACCTACTGGTACTACCTATATGTAGAGACCATGATAATATGTGGGTCGCGCTGCCTCTCTCTATCTTTCTACAAGGGCAACCTATAGGGCTGTCTCCTGCCGCTCTGTCTCTACCCGTTGATCAGTGAGCTGCTGCTCTCTAACTGCTATGGTGATCTTGAGTTGCTGTATCTTAGCCTCTAGAGCCTGTATACTGGCTCTCAGGTCCTCTCCTCCTACAGGTTGATCCTACTGCACCTCTGCCTATCGATGAGCAGGTCTTGCCTCATCCTCAGGAGTCGTTGATCTCCCACCCCATGACCATTTTTGGCCACCTGATCTAGATCCCTCACCTCTCTCCATCACCCTCCCTCTCCCTCTCCCTCTCCCTCCATCCCGTCCATCTCCTCCATCATCCCCATCATCCCCACCCTAAGATGCCAGATGTACATCAAGAATAGTGAATTGAGGGAAGGGAACCCTCTACCGCTCAACCCTGTATGCTGCATCAGATCCTACATCAGCCATATCAGGAAGGTACTCCCAAGGCTCCCTCTTGATTCCATGTATCTCTGCAATGGCCAGCTAATAATCTAACATGGGTAGCCACCCATGTCCCTCCTCATCCCTAGACCTCACATAAGTGGTGGTCTTTGTAGAGACCCGCTGCTGCCACCTGAATTGTCACCATATTCAAGTAATGTAGAATCTCTTGACTATCTTTACATGTCATCCTACTAATGGCTGGCTACATATCATATAGCTCAGCTTGTCCTTTGCATCACTCCAGGACTCAACCTCCTTGTATGGCCTCCAGATGAAGGAGGTCATCTCATCTAGGATCCATCTGTAGTATGGCACATCCCCAGTATGGGCATGTGATATATACCCTCTGTACCTATATATGTATGGATATCTTCACTCTCTCAGCTGAACCCTAGGGTGCACCATAGTGATGTGCTCCCAAGCCCACACCTATGCCAAGATGGCACCTCAAGCCTATGTCTGACCATCCTTGTAGATGATCTTGTGTAACTCCTGATACATCTCAGTAAGTATGGCAGGTCCCCATGCCATACACCGAGGTCTGCCTACCAAGTCAACTAGTAGTTTGCCCCATCTAAGAGGGAATCCCTTCTAACTACGATCAGTCATCAAGACCTGTGAGATGATAGAGGCAACAATGCACGACACTGGGAAGTCTCTACCAAAATCATCCATCAGTCGCTCCCAGTTGATGTGTCTATCAATGATAGTGACATCCTAAAACATGCCTTGGATAGCATGTCAGCCCTTAGTGGCATCTTGATAATAGTATACCTATGCCAACACACAATCATGTTAGTTTTCATCATATGGAAACATTACACTTAAAGGATTATATCTTCAAGCATGATTATACTTACAGGCTTGCCATGGCATGGTACTCTGAGAATCCTGTAGACATCCTCTAATGTGATGGATGCCTCTCCAGTAGGCAAATAGAAGGTGTTGTGCTCACTATGCCATCTCTCGGCAAGAGCAGTCAACAACCCATGATTAGCCTGGATATAGGGGAACTGTATCAAATATCCAAATCCCATCGCCCTCAAGTCAGCCTTGCCCAGATCATCAAGATCTCAGATGCACTTTAGTCCCACCACCTTCGGTGCTCTAATGAGTAATGCTGGAAAGTGCTCCTACAAACCATTAAACCAAGCCAGATGTCAGTACATATCATGATGAATGTCTAAAAATTAGTACAAGACATATATAACATAAAATTGTCTAGACCCATGTCATTTTTGCTCAAAAATACTTAAAAATATCAAATTTTTAACTTGGGCGATATTGCTTTTGAAAAAAGTATCGTGCAATACTTCTCCCTATAGTAGTGTGATATACCTTTGATTGTGTGATACTTCACCAGGTATCACATGATAGTTCACCAGTGATCGTGTGATACTGGTGTCTATGCACGTGCAATACATCTGGGACCCACGAAGTATCGCGTGATGTTTCTCTCTAAAGGACGTGATACTTCTAAAGTATCGCGTGATACATCACCCGATTCTTGAAATTTGAAATTTGAAAATTTGAAAATTCTTCAAAAAACATGCTAAATATATATTAAATGCAATAAAAGACTCAAAAGTGGCTAGTTTTCGAGAAACATACCGGGGCACTATACTGAGGAGGTCGGTTATGCAACCGACCATGCTTGAATCTATGTCTGTGGATCAAAACTGCTGCTTATTAGGGCATTTTATCTCTCTGAGATCCTAAAATTCTCAAATAGCTAAATGACAAATGATTTTGAAAATGACACTTTTTGCCCCTTATATAGCATTTTGACTTTTTGACCTAATTTTCAAAAACACCTCAAAATTGCGTGAAAATTGCACCTCTAGCTAATTTCGACATCCTAGATCCATTTTCAGACTCAAAATTGAAATCCGAGTTAATCTTGATAGTCAAAATTACATTTCAAATTTTCCCCCTCTTCTGCACAGTTGGCTAACCATTTGAGCCCTGATCCTTCGATCTTCGCTAGGGCATCTTCATTCTTTCACCCCCATCTCTTTCAAACTCCTCATCTTTCATTCATTTTCATCCCTCTGAGGTTTTGACTTCATCTTTATCATATATCCTTTTTTAGTCAAACCTAGTCATTGGGGCATGTTTTCAATGCCTAATGGTTATCCTGTTATCCTTTATCTGCGATTATGATTTCATTATGATTTGATCATCTTTTATCAATCTGTTGTTCTCCTCTACCTGATTTTGATTTCAATTCCAAGGGGGTAGTACCTATTAGATTTAATCCTTGATTTTCTTGATTCAGCTATCTTTTTATGAGCTTTCGCTCAGCTTGAGATTTTTATCTCTTATTTTAGATTTGATCCCAAAATGAACTCATGTCTAGAATCTTTCATTTATTTTTGTCCGAGTCTGTTCCCAAAATGAACACACATCTGAGTTGTTTTGTGATCCCAAAATGAACTCACATTTCAATTCTTCTTTGACTGCATGTGTTCCCGAAATGATCACACATTAGTCAAAGAGGGGCAAATGTATGCACCCTAAAATGGTCGCCTAGACTTTGGGCCCCATTCTTGCAATTTATCAAATCCCTAAATCAATATTTTCAAAAATTAATATTTTATCAATTTATATCAATTTCCTTGATCAAATCCTATGTTATCATTTATTCAATTATTCCTTAGGCTAACCATTTTATGCTAAAGTCTTTATTTATTTAAAAGGAATATTTCCTCCCCTTTTAATAAATAAAAAGCCCCCACTTTTCCTCTTATCCTAAGTTGCACAAATAAAGCATTTTATAAAAAGGGAAAAAACACTTTTTGTCTCATATGGACACAAAAGTCAACTCTTATTTTCTCATTGGAAGATATTTGTGCACATGGATTGCTCCTCTTTCAAGCTCCACCCTTGATTAAATCTTTTGCCTCTTAATCTCCATGGTCCATTTCTTCTCATTTCTTATAAAAGGAGAGCTCTCTTCTTCATTTTAGGTCATTCAATTTTATGCTAACTTTATGCTGCAAGAATTCTTGAAGACTTTGAAGCTTTTTGGAGATCATTGTTGCATCACATCTTGGTTTTCTTCATTGCTTCATAGTTTAGTTTTCATTCTTGCATAGTAGCTTCATATTTCATCCTTTCATAGTTTAGATTTCCTTTCATGCTTTCGAATAACTCATCTAGTTTAATAGGAAGGATTGTAACACTTTCTATTTCCATTTCATAGTATAGCTTGTACTTTCATTTCCATAGCTTAGTTTGCATCTCTCATTTCTAGCTTGCATATTCATCTTAATCTAGCTTGCATTGCATTTCATTTGATTCTTGGGGATATTGGCATTCTTGCCCTTGTCTTCACTTGAATCTCTCATTGTGTGGTTGACTAGAAAGGTCATTAAGTTTATTAGCTCTAGCTGAGAGCAATTTTACAATCTTGCAACTCCATACATAGAGAGCTCTAGGTCGCTATTGAAGGTTTCCCTTTCATGGATTTCCTTTGATGTAATGACTTAGAGAAGTGCACTACTTTTATGTGTATAGAATGTAGTAAAATAGATTCTCAACTATTTGAGAGGTACATCCCATATATGTTTATATTTTAGGGGCTCTAATACTGATTTAAAAGGCTATGTTGATGTGGATTTGGCAGGGGATTTAGATATCAGGCGGAGTACCACAAGTTATGTATTTACTATTGGTGGGACAATAGTGAGTTGGATTTCTCAGCTAAAAAGGGTGGTTTCTTTATCCACTATAGAGGTAGAGAATGTTGTTGCTACAAAGCCAACAAAAGAGATGATGTGGCTACAATTCTCCATGGAAGAGTTGGAAAAATTATAGATTGACAATTATCTATTTATAGATAGCTATAGTGCCACTCATCCTACAAATAATTTTTCCTTGCATTCAAAGACCAAACATATATAGTTGAGGTATCAATTCATTCAATTAGTATTGGATAATGGATAGTTAAATTTGGACAAGATACATATGGATGAAAATACAATGGATATGTTTACAAAGGAAGCGACAAGGGAGAAGCTCAAATCATCTTCAGCTTCTGTTGGTCTTCACGACTAAGAACAATTAAAAGAACAACAAAGTCCAAGGTGTGTCAATCCAGTGGGAGATTTAGGGGTAGCAATGTTGCTACCAGATCAGTCTCCTAGTGGGAGGTTTCTTAGTGTGGAGCCTAATTAATCCCCAAGTGGGAGATTGTTGGTTTGTGGTGATTGAGCAGGAAAGTACTATACACTTTTCATTTATCATGGGGTTTGGGGCAATGACCCAAAAAAATTTTGGGGTGTTAACTCGTCAATTATTTTTAGGGTTAATTTATCAATTGACATAAGTCTTGTTATAATGGCTTAGGGTTAGGGTTTTTCAATATATGAGAATTTCATAGCTTCTTGCAATGGTATTGAGTTGCAAGTGATTACATATTGTAACAAGATGGAATTACTGGATAATAAGATTGGACTCTCTGTTTGGTGGACTTAGCCCAAGATTGGGTGAGCCACATTAAATATTTGTGTCTTCTTGTTCTACTTATGTGTGATTTATTCCTTTGCATTATTGAATATATTTGCATATAACTGTTAAATTTATGTTTGCTAGTCCTAACAGTTAGGATCCTAGGTGTTAGAGCTCTGCACTTTCATAGGCATAGCATTCAAACCCCAATGGATCTCTTATGCAGATCTACCACGTCTGTCCATAATTGGGAGGATGTACGGGTGCAATTTCATTTAACCCGTCAAGATATAGATACCTTTGAGTTTCTTATTTCTCTCTTACCAGGAGATATTTTACATAAGATTGGGATAACAAGTCACACACCATGGTGGAAATATTGGAGATGGTATCTAGAGACAAGCTTTCAGCAATATAGACCCTGTCAAGGTTATCAATGGCTCTCTCGTCACGTGCTGATGGTTGATGTTTTGAATCAACATTGGCATTTGCAGTCTACACATTCAATTTAGAGATTGTGTTTTATTGTCATTTGGTCTACTATTCAACAACCTAAAATTTCTCATTTTGTTTAGTGTGTTATATTTCAACGCTTACCTCTAGGTTTGTGCCTACACCATTTGGGCATTGTTGATCTTTGGTGTCCCTTTTGTCACCAGATTCATTTCTCCATCTATTTTGGTTCTATCAAAGAGCTCAAAATTATTGGGTTTAGATCCATGATATTTTCTCCTCTTTTCATCCCACCATGTTTTCTTGGCAAATGGTTCAGTTGGGAGATAATCCTCTACTACATTTTCCTTTCCTTCAACTTTGGCACACCTTCAAAATGGATATTCTCTTTGGAAATTGGAAAGAGAGAAATGCAGTAGTATTTTCTAATACCATTATTGATGCACTAATGTTTCCATTTTCACTAAAGCTTGTATGCATAATAATGTTATGCTTCAGATACAAGTTCAAGTAGACAAGGTTTCCCTTGAGGCAGCACATGATAAATATGTATAAATCTAATGCAAGTTGTGGTCTCCCTTATTATATTACGAGAATTTGTATCAAGGACATATTTTTGGACTAACCATTGCAATTGTTTCAAATTTTGAGGTTTTTTATTGTCAATGTCTATAATGAAGAAGTGAGAGTTATAAAAATAGAAATGTTTGAAAGGTTCACATTTAAGGTGGCTTTGACAAAAAAATTATCTACCTAAAATGATTAAGTTGGTTCAAACAATAAATATATCACTTAATGTTTTTTAAATGGACTTAAAGAGACTTACATTTTGTAATAATCAATCTTTTTCTATAAAAAAATTGACAATTAAAATGAATTGCAATGATCCTACAATGAAATGTCATTATCAATCATCAAATCATCCAAGGCAAGGTGAGGGCATACATATGTCCCTAGAACCACAACAACTAACTAAATACAACAATATTGAAGGAATACACCAGGCGTCATATAATTTTTGCTTAAGTCACACATTTTTAATAAAATATGATGACTTAAGCCTTAAGAGGTCCCATTTGAAATAATTAATTAAAAATGGTTAGATCAATGCTTTTGAGATCTAAAAAACTTTGATCTAACCTCTCTACTCCTCAGTCATACCTACAATCGAGTGTCCTTTGCACCTATCAAAATCCTGACAAAAATCACTTTAACTTTAGCTTTGGTAGGATCAAATGAGTTCATTTGACAAACTGAGATGAAGGATGGTACTACTCAAAAAAAAATTCTAATGATTATAATTATAATTTATATTTAATTCATTATGACTTCATATTTTTAGTTTTACTAAGCATAGATTTTTTAGCATATATCAACTTCTATGTTCAATGCTTATGAAAAAATAGTAAACTAAGCCAAAAAAATTGAAAAATATCTAGGCACTATGTATTAATGTCCTCTTTCTAACAAAAAAATAAAAATTGAATTTTGATACACATAGAATAGGTTATGGATCGCTAAATGAACCTATGTCTAAATTGTAGGTAGTGTCACTTAAACACTAAAAAAATACAAAATATTTGTCCTAATCAAATGAGACCAATTGAAGTCACTAGATATCGATGTTACAAATCTAAATTCAAAAGAATAACTTTTTATCACTTTTAGAAAAAAGTTACGTAGTACTAACTGAATGTCACTCCTTAAAATTGTTATTTTTTGTTAAAAATTAATTTTTGAAGGAGATGAAAAAATGGAAACAAATAAATTCCAAAATAAAAAAAAAAAAAAAAAAGAATCTAACCACAAAATGTTAAAAATCACTAGTTTACATCATCTTCAAATTCCTAATGGTTTTGCAGCAATAGGTGTCCAAATGTGAAGTTTTATTTTCAGAATATTCATTTCAATGTCAAAGTTGGCAAAAAAGTATAGCCCACTATTATGGGAACCCAATGACACTTCTCAACCATGCAAAAAAATTTATTTGTAAAAAATACAAGTGCTAATACTCAATCAACTAAGAATAAGTTAACTCTGAAAAATTAGAAGGCAAGAGTGTCTATATGGTCAAAACTTCATCTCATCAAAATACAACCATTGCATTTTCCTAGTTTATAGGAACAATAATAAATATGTAGCTCACTCCAAAGAGAAACCAAGGAAGCATTAGCATCAATATTAGAAACCCCGCTTGTAATACTAACAAGGAAGAGCATGAAAGATCTATTGAAATTATGTGTCACCATATAATGCATAAAGGAGAATTTGAATGTGCACAATAAAGTACCTGCAACTAAAAAAATGGTATGCGTCAAAATG
This sequence comes from Chamaecyparis obtusa, assembly GCA_027943335.1. NCBI lineage: Eukaryota > Viridiplantae > Streptophyta > Pinopsida > Cupressales > Cupressaceae > Chamaecyparis > Chamaecyparis obtusa. The sequence goes on from BSBK01004240.1 coordinate 565,630, forward strand.
CACACATGCATAGGACAAGAATCTCTAGGACTCGATGTTATGATGGAGGGACACTCACTGAGAAAAGGTATGATGGAAAACAAAAGGAACTACATAAACCCCCCATGGCACTTTCTAATATAGTGCATCTACAAAATAAGGCACCAAATAATGTGTGAAATTGTTAAAAAACTATTCAAAAGAGTGGCACATAATTATCTCAGTGCATCTACAAATAAAGAAGTGCATGTAAAAGATGCTTGAAATACCCAAATAGGGCAAAGTGCTAGAAATACATGTAGATCAACCCAAGGGAAGTAATCCAACATGGAAAAAGGTTTTGAGAGGCCATAACATCCAAGTCATCATCTATGATGTGAAAACACACAAAAATAAATAAGAGATACCTGGTGCAAGATCTTAAAAAATTGACTACATATCTGGATAGAGGACTCTTAAGATCTTTCTAATGATGTTAGAAAGTTTTTTTTTTAAAAGTCCATAAAAAGAGAATTAGGACCCCAAAAGCAAGAAAAAAGACTAACTTCAATGACATGTAGTTGTCACCTAGAGTAAAATCTAATAAGACTAGTACCATGTTCCTATTGATGTTGGAACCAACTTTCTGACGATAACTTGTTTGTGCAATTTTGAAGTTGTAAACTCAAGTTATGGCCAAAAAGAGAACTTTATGTCAATTAGGGCTTGGAAGGTTTGAAGGATTTTCAAAAATAGAAACTCTAAAAATCAAATGTTTCAAAAATGGAAAATTTATAAAAATTGTAACTTTTTGAAAATTAAACTTTCCAAAAAATTAAAAATTAAAAAATAGAAAGCTTCCAAAAATGGAAATTTTCCAAAATACTTTTGATGTATATTTTTCTCTATAAGCTAATAAAAATTGCCCAAATCCAAATTCATACAAGGAAAATTTGGAGACCCTATAATACTTTTAGGAAAAGAAACCCTCAAAATTAAGAAGGTATTTGTTTGATCCATATTCTGATACCATGTTGAAATTTGCAACATGAGCACCTCTAGAATCAAACAAAAAACAAAGAATACCTTCTACAAGGAGAGAAATGTGAAAATAATTGAGCTACATTTCTCAAGATGCAAAGAAGACAAGATTACAAGATTAATTATTGTAGGATTGCAGGATAAATTACGATGAAGAGATCAATTGCCTTTATAGAAAGCAATAGTCCTAAAAATATGCAAAAACTAAATCAAACTAAAAATAGTAAAGTAGATCTAGATATGCAAACTAGTAGTACATGATATGCACAATGTGCAAAATGGAGCCCAAACACACTGAACTAAACTAGACTGGGCTCAACTAAGTGAACTTAAGTGAGACATGCTTGTGTAAACATGTAGTCAATTATGTATAAGAATATACATGAGAATATTCTTGAGTGTATGCATAATTAACTTATGCAACATATGAAACTATGCCTAATGAAACTAATATGCATGGTCTACCAATATTTATAATTTATTTAGCATGATTTTGAATCACTGCAAAAATAAGTATAAAGATTATACATTGTAAGTATACATGTATTGTACAAAGGGAAAGGAAATCAAAGCATGGATTCTAATCCTCTAATCCTAAGGCACACTAAAATAAAAAACCACCTCAAGCCAAATATGATTGACACCACTTGACTGAAAGGGTGCCAATGTAATAACTATGCTCTTGAGTTTTTTATTCCTTTATTGCTTAGAATCAGGAAGAAGATGGATAATGTAATTATGAAAATGAAGAAATGTATAAGAGATGTTCTTGTTGAAACTAAATATGAGTACAAAAGGAACTTAGGATAGAATTGTGTGCACCTAAAATTGAAATAGGAAGAATATTGATGCAAATCTAAATTTATAATAGTCGGGATCCCAAAAATACCTATAACTACAAATCTAGAATCTTTGAGCCAGAACCTAACTACTAACTGAATCTGAACCTAATATAGGAGGAATAAAATTCCTAGGGAATTCTATTCCTAGGAAAAGAATGCTTGAGGCATTTTTGACCTTTCTCCTAGAGTTAGGATAGACAACACAATGATTGTCACATGACAGAGAGTATGGCTTTTCTCCAACAATTTTTTGAAGTCTTCTACACTTGTAAATCTGAGAAATATTTGTGTGCGTGGCTAAATAGGGGGTTTCCTTAGTCAACCCCCAATTTTAGTGATTCCCACCTCCCTAGATAGCTAGTATAACATAGATAAAGGGTGTTTTTCTCATGAATCTAGTGTATGTCTAAATTGATATGATCCTAAATGCATAAATGTAATGTAAACAATATACTCTAATGTGATAGCGTAAACCCTATATGAAAACATGATCAATGTATGACTGAAAACATATAACAAACATAAATGTATAGATATGAGAATAACAAGAAATCATACCCAACCTAAGAGGTAGAGTACAAGTCAATCATCAATTCGTCATCTCATATCCATCATCATGATCATTTTGAAGCTTCATATTAATGTTGAATGCTTGAAGTGATAGAATACTTGATAATTACTTGATGTAGTATTGATTTACAAGCTTTTAATTCATGGGATGTCTTCAAATTGGGGCTTCAACCTTGCAATTTCTTTCACCTTACCAAAATCAAGTGTTAGCCTTGCTTTTATACAAAATCAAAGAATAAAATTAGGAGAGATGACCATAAATCCTACATCCTAACTAAAACATCAAGACCAAGACTTGGTCTCAATTTTATCCCTATTCTTTGGGAACATAATGTCTTGGGTTTTATGTTCTACCCAATCAAACCTTAAATTAGTACCATGGGTCCCAGATGACTGAGGGCTGTTAGAATAACTAAGAGGGGGGGGGGTGGTGAATCAGTCATTCAATGTCCCAAAACAAAATGTATAATTCAAAACTACTTCTCTAATTTATGCTCCTTGGTAAACAATAACTACTTTCACTGTCTATGATTTTACCGATTACCAGTCAAATATCATAACAATTACCAATCAAATCTAACATGTAACATGTAAAGAATGATAACAAACAAATATCACAATCAACACATAACACAAGAGATTTAACATGGAAACCCTGTAAAGGGAAAAACCACCTAGGACCGGGAACCCAAAATTGTTCACTCTTCTAAAGTGAGGTCGGTTAAGACCCAACCTTGTTAAAGGTTTACAAACACATTGTCAGGTGTGACCTTGTTAGAGGATTTTAGACTAGAAGTTATCATCCAACCAGCATTCACTATGTGGTTGATAGGATAACAATGTTCATTTTATGAATGATATATCATAAGACTTTCAGAGTCCACTCGGTTAAGAGATTTTGACTGTATACAATGGTTAATATGTAATAGTAAATGACCTGCCTTAATAAAACTTCAATTGTAGATTACAGATCAATATTCAGTCCATACAAATCCTTCTGATCAATATTTCACTTCAGATTCAATACTGTATCAACTTACTATCTGTCGGTAATTTCTCTCTATAGCTCAGTAATTGTTCTGTAGCTTAGTTCTTACTTAACCAGTATGATCAAAATGCATGAAAACCTTGTTCACACGATATTCCTATAGTTTCTACTTCTTCTGGCTCTCTTCATAAAGAAATTATGTTCTCTTATATAGACGAGTAAATCATTTTCTTCTCCACCATCAGATTTTTCTACTTAACCACATTCATAGATTTTTCTGCTTCAAACTTTCTCGATACTTGTGTCAATAACACATTTGATTCCCATCCTTTAGATCTTTCCTAAATTTCATCAGCCATCGATCTATGTAACAAACATTATTTGTTACCTTGATGTTATACTCTTGTCAGCTCATCAATCTTATTGGCTAAACTAATCATTTAATTCATTATGTTCCACTTGGTTAACAAAGAAATATGTCAGTGAACACTACTCAGTTAATACTATGATCGGTATACACTACACTTCATTGGTGTATACTAGAATTGCTTCATTTACCGACAACACTGCTTTGTGTCTTTTAGTTCTATACTTCATCATAGATGAATGCAACATAATAAAGTCAATATCATCAAGTCATAGACTCATCAATAAGTTACTCAATGTGTTCCTTATCCTCATCTGTCATGTACATCTTTCCTCATGTAGATTTCTCAGTTCTTCATCTCTTTCACCTTTCTTCAAATGTCTCAGTATAGTAACTTACAAGATAAGTGATGTCAAACTAGTTGACATCAATGAAAACATAATACTAATTTAATCATATTACATATCTAATCAACAACTCCTTAGTGATCTTGTAATCATAGATTCTTCAATCAGATTCCAAATTAGTTGTAGTTCAACAATCTCTCCCTTTGGCATTGATGGCAACTCATGTAATATGAAATGTACCATACACATACCAAACATATATTCTACAACTTTGTGAACAAATTTTGTAAGTCGAATAGAATTAATATGTTTAATCACTACATTACTAAACTGGCATTAAATAATATAGCTTTACCATTCTGTAGTTGTGTTCTTTTCAGTTCTCTTGTTCTTGTTTCAGTAACTGATCTTCAATACTCTGTCTCATTTGTCTCTCCCTTAGATAATTCTCATCAGTGCTTGTTCCTTTTCATATCTTGTTCCTTTTTATATTGTTTATCTCTCCCTTTGACAACAATGCCAAAGAAACAAATAAACAAACAATTATGTCTTCCTCTATATCTCTATATACTGATATTCCAATCGGTTCAAGTTCTCAAACTTAATCACAACCTTGAACATGATTCAAAGTGTGAACTATGCTGCATCAACATGAATGATCTTTTGATAAAAATAGGCTGATGCAACATCCAAATCACCTTAGTGACTGATAGACAGGGGATGGACCCCAAGTCTATTCCTCACGTATTGAAATGTGTCCTTCGGTAGGGGTTTTGTAAAAATATCTACAAGTTGTTCTTTAGATGTGACAAATTCTAACTTCACTTGCTTCTCTTGCACTTGTTCTCTTAAGTAATGATACTTAATAGATATATGATTTATTTCAGAGTGCATCACATGATTCTTTGAAATATTAATAGCACTAGTGTTGTCACAATATATATCACCAGGTCAGTGATTACCTCATTCATTCCTTCCAACACTTGTTTGATATATGAAATGTTTGAATAGTTAGTAGCAGTAGCAAAATATTCTTCTTCAACTGTAGACTGAGAAATACAAGCCTACTTTTTACTTGTCTAGGTTACAAGTCTTTCACCAAAGAAAAATGCTCCTCCAGTGGTGCTTTTTCTATCATCCACATTTCTAGCCCAATCAGCATCGGTGTAAACTTTCAGTTCAAACTTCCCTTCCTTAGGATACCATAATCCATAATTCTCTATTTTCTTTAGGTATCTTAAGATCCTTTTTGTAGCTATCATGTGTGATTCTCTAGGATTAGCAGAAAATCTTGCAACAATTCCCACAGCATGTGCTATATTTGGTCTATTGTGAAATACGTACATTAATTTACCAATCATGGATCGTAAAGTGTCTGGTTTACCTCTATAGTTTCATCCTCCTTTGTCAATTTTCATCTAGTAGCCATTGGTGTTCCCACAAGTTTAGCATCTTCCATGCCAAATGTCTTAAGTACTTCCTTTATGTATTTAGATTGTGTGATGAATATCCCATCACTCCGTTGAATCACTTGTAGTCCAAGAAAGAACTTAATCTCTCCGAACATAGACATTTCAAATTCCTTTTGCATTTCATTAGAAAATTCCTTGCAGACAAGATTTGAGCCTCCAAAAATAATGTCATCAACAAATATTTCAGCAATGATAATAGTGTCATCAGTATCACCTTTCACATACAAATTGTTATTTTCACTTGTTCTAACAAATCCAATATTTAACAAGTAAGTATGTAATCTTTCATACCATGCTCTCGGTGCTTGCTTCAAGCCATATAAAGCTTTATGTAATCTACATACCATGTCTTTATTGTTGGGATCAACAAATCCTTCAGGTTGTTCAATGTAGACCTCTTCTTCAAGTATACCATTCAAAAATGCTGACTTCACATCCATTTGATATACCTTGAATCTCTTGTGTGCAGCATATGCAAGTAGCAATCTAACTCCTTCTAATCTAGCAACAGGTGCAAATGTATCACCATAGTCAATGCCTTCTTCTTGTGCATATCCCTTGCATACCAATCTAGCTTTATTTCTTGTGACTTCACCATTTTCATTCAATTTATTCCTGTATATCCACTTAGTATCAATAACATTCTTATCTTTTGGTCGGGGTACTAAGGACCAAGTTTTGTTCTTCTCTATTTTCTCTATTTCCTCCTTCATTGCATTAACCCATTCTTCATTCTCTAATGCAACTTTCACAGTTTTAGGTTCAAATTCACAAATTAAACATGTACCTTGTCTTGTTTTGCTTCTAGTTTGCATTCCAGCATGTCTGTCTCCAATGATTTGTGTTTCAAGATGATGTCTTTTGACAAAACTAGCCAGAACTTGATTTCTCCTTTCTTGCTCATCCTGCTCAGGGTCATTTCCTTGCTTGGTAGCTCCATCTTGTTCCTCGGTTTGTGTTTCCTGTTGTTCTACATTATTTCCCTATTGACCAGTTGTTACTATTTGCGGTGTCGGTAGATACTCTGGATGTTCAATGTAAGTGAATCTACCGTAGTCTTCCGGTTCCTTTTTACTTTCCTCTATGTACTTGTCATCAAACTCATCAACATGAATATTAGTACTTTCAACTATCTTATTTGTAGCCTTATTCAGACATTTATATGATTTACTTGTAGTGGAATATCCCAAAAATATTTATTCATCTCCTTTAGAATCAAATTTTCCATTTCTCTCATCTTTCAAAATAAAGCATTTACTTCCAAAAATTTTGAAATAACTTACAGTAGGTTTGTGTCCAAACCATAGTTCATAAGGTGTTCGGTTGGAGTCCTTCTTTAGTTGCACGGTTAAGAACATACACAGCTGTACTAATAGCTTCCCTCCAATATGTATGAGCAACATTCTTTTGTATCATCAATGTTCTAGCACAGTCAATTATAGACCTGTTCCTCCTTTCAGCAATGCCATTTTACTGAGGTGTCCTCGGTGTAGATACCTATCTTTTGATTCCATGCTCATTAAAAAAATTAGTAAATTCATCAGAGATAAATTCACCTCCTCTATCAAATCTTAAGCATTTTATTTCCTTTTAGGTTTCTTTCTCTACCTTAGCTTTATACCACTTAAACATTTTGAAAGCTTTAGATTTCTCTTTCAGGAACATAACAATCATCAGTCTAGTATTGTCATCAACAAAAAGAATAAAATATCTATCTCCAAAATAGCTCTGAGTTCTCATAGGACCACATAGATTGGTATGAACCAACTCAAGTATCTTCTTTGTTGAGTAGTCTTGCTTTTAAAACTAGACTTAGTCATCTTACCTTTCTGACATTCATGGCACATGGCATGATTAGGTTTTGTCAAGTTAGGAAATTCTCTAACTCTTTTCTTTCTACTAATCTTGATCATGTTGTCAAAGTTCACATGGCATAACCTTTTGTGCCACAACCAAGCATCTTCATCCTTTATTAACAAATAAGAAGACTGATCCATCTCAAGATAGAATAGATTACCTATGGATTGTGTACTAGTTTTGACAAGTCTTCCTCCATCATCATAGATCTTCACCTTTTTGCTCTCAACAGCCAGTCGGTGGCCTGAATTGTTCAGCTGAGCCACACTTAACAGATTATAGTTCAGTCCATCTACCCAGTATGCATTTTCACATTGTAATCTATCATTGATCATCAGTGAGTGTTTACCTCTTACCATACAAGGTGCATCATTTCCCATTCTCACAAATCCTCCATTATATTCAACAAGATGATCAAACTTCTCTACATCACTGGTCATATGATGTGTACAGCCACTGTCTATGATCCATGTATCATTTCTACTTACTTTAGAGATCAGTGTTGTCTCTTCATGTTTCTCTTCTTCCTCTTAGTCATCTTTCATAGCAACAAATACGACTTCTATGTCATCATTAGAATCAGATTCAGTTTCAATATCTTCGGCTATATAACATACCTTTTTGCATGTTTCATCTCGGTTGTCTCTGTTGTTGTGTCAGTATCCTATGTTGACTCTTCTCCCATAGCTTCATTCAGATCGGTCTTTGGATCTATCATCATATTTCTTCTGAGGGCATCTAGCAGTGATGTGACCTACTTCTTTACAATTAAAGCAATGCAAAGGTATCTTACCTCGATACCTTCCTTTTCCTTTGGGTAATCTTCTGGCCATAAGTGCTTCAAGCTCATCAAGTTCATCATCAATATTGTCATCACTATCACAATTCTTACTATTCCTGCTAGACTTTCCAATCTTCAAAGAAGACATGAAAGTAGATTCAATAGAAGGAACAACACTGTTATCAAAAATTTTTAATTCAAAGGTTGTAAGTTTACCAATCAGAGTGTCAAGAGTAAGGTTGGATGTAGCTCTTGTTTCATGAATTGCAAAAATCCTGATTGCATAAACTAGTAGCAAAGTTCTAAGAATCTTGCTTATCACTGTTTCATCATCAATTACTCCATCAGATGCTCTAATAGCATGTACCACCTATTTGATTCTATTTGAATATTGGACAATGTTCTCACCTTCTTTCATTCTCATATCATCAAATCTACCTCTCAGACTTTCAACTCAGGCTCTTTTAACATTCAGATCTCCACTGTATATTTATGTTAATTTATCCCACATTCCTTTAGCATTCGTGCATGTCTTGATATCTTCAAATTCAGCATCGGTACAGGCATCAACAAGTTCCATCATAGTAACATTGTGTTCATGCTTATCCTTCAGTTGATCAAGATTTAAAGGACCAGTGGGCAGTTATATGTAGCCATTCTCCATCAAATCTAGTGCAGAGTTCCCAATTCCAAATATGTGCAACTTCATTCTGCTTTGCCATACTGTGAAGTTCTCTTTGTTCAATTTCAGTACTTCCCTCTTATACATCTTGAGACCTTTATGCTTAAGTCCTTAAAACTCTATTCCAAGCAACCACAGCTCTAATACCAATTGTTAGAATAACTGAGAGGGGGGGGGGGTTGAATCAGTCATTCATTGTCCCAAAACAAAATGTATAATTCAAAACTACTTGTCTAATTTTTGCTCCTTGGTAAACAATAACTACTTTCACTGTCTATGATTTTACCGATTACCAGTCAAATATCATAACAGTTACCAATCAAATCTAACATGTAACATGTAAATAATGATAACAAACAAATATCACAATCAACACATAACACAAGAGATTTAACATGGAAACCATGTAAAGGGAAAAACCACCTGGGACCGACAACCTAAAATTGTTCACTCTTCTGAAGTGAGGTCGGTTAAGACCCAACCTTGTTAAAGGTTAACAAACACACTGTCAGGTGTGATCTTGTTAGAGGATTTTAGACTAGAATTTATCATCCAACCAGCATTCACTATGGGGTTGACAGGATAACAATGTTCATTCTATGAATGATACATCATAAGACTTTCAGAGTCCACCTAGTTAAGGATTTTGACTGTATACAATGGTTAAATATGTAATAGTAAATGGCCTGCCTTAATACAACTTCAATTGCAGATTATAGATCAATAATCAGTCCATACAAATCCTTCTGATCAATATTTCACTTTAGATTCAATACTATATTAACTTACTATCTATCGGTAATTTCTCTCTATAGCTCGGTAATTGTTGTGCAGCTTAGTTCTTACTTAACCAGTCTGATCAGAATGCATGAAAACCTTGTTCACGTGATAGTCCTGCAGTTTCTACTTCTTCTGGCTCTCTTCATAAAGAAATTATGTTCTCTTATATAGATGAGTAAATCATTTTCTTCTCCACCATCAGATTTTTTCACTTCAAACTTTCTTGGTACTTGTGTCAATAACATGTTTGATTCTCATCCTTTAGATCTTTCCTAAATTTTGTCAGCCATCGATTTGTGTAACAAACATTATCTATTACCTCGATGTTATACTCTTGCTAGCTCATCAATCTTATTAGCTAAACTAATCATTTAATTCATTCTGTTTTGCTTGGTTAACAAAGAAATGCCTCCGTGAACACTTCTCGGTTAATACTGCGATTGGTATACACTACACTCCATCGGTGTATACTAGAATTGCTTCATTTACTGACAACACTACTTTGTGTCTTTTGACTCTATACTTCATCATAGATGAATGCAACATAATAAAGTCAATATCATCAAGTCATAGACTCATCAACAAGTTACTCAATGTGTTCCTTATCCTCATGTAGATTTCTCTGTTCTTCATCTCTTTCACCTTTCTTCAGATGTCTCAGTATAGTAACTTACAAGATAAGTGTTGTCAAACTAGTTGACATCAATGAAAACATAATACTGATTTAATCATATTACATATCTAATCAGCAACTCCTTAGTGATCTTGTAATCATAGATTCTTCAATTAGATTACAAATCAATTGTAGTTCAACAGAGGGATGTCGAACTACATGATACAACTGATTTTGAGGTCAGGATGAAACATAAAGGCTACAAATGGTAAAATAGGGTTTAGGTGATGAAATGAATTATTAGATTGGAGGAATAATAGAGGAGCACACTTAGAAATAAGTACTTACATATATTTTAAACAAAGTTGGATTGATAGAAAAGCCATATTTGAATTTAGGTATCATTAATGCAACATGAAGTCTTATTATGAACGCTACAATGAGAACACACTAAGGTAGGTGCTATATAGTCATGAAATTGTACACACCAATTAGGTGCTTACAATTTAGCCCCCACTTTAGTAGTATATGACACTATGTGCATATGAAAGCTAAAGAACAAGAATAGTAAAGAAAAAGGATATTCTAAAGTTTTCAAATGAAAGCCTTGAGCATGCAATACTTACAACAAAATGTTAGGAACCACATTCTAAAAAATGACTTTGTGAGTTGAAAATCATAAACCACCTAAGGCTTACTAAGAATGAAAATATTCATTGGTAATTATATGCCCCATGTTTTGGATTTCTATTTAGAAAGGTGAAATGGGGTATCTTGTTTACCACATGAATTGTGAATCCAAATTTGTTGACAAATATTATCAACAAGGTTCAAGATAGACTTGAAACATGCTATAGAGCATTTGGAAAGATAGAGAATTGAATCAAGATCTTAAAGAAATACATAGTGTGAGAATTAGAGCTCTCTAGCTCAAGATATGAATGATTAAGTAATACATGTATTAGTGAAAGAAAAAGAAAAAGGAAAATAAATTAGAAAATTCACCACTTAAATAGTGTTTACCTTTACTATTCAAAGTGTCATTTTTGTAGTTTGTCTTTTTCTGATCTTTGAAGAGGTAAAAAATATGTTAAAGAAGAATTCAATCATCTCCACAAGGATCGAGAACTTGAGATGAGCAGTCAAGGATGGGACACTAATGCCCTATACCCTCAGGAGCATTGTGTATCATTCTGGGCATTTTGTAACTAGATGGGCTCTATGTACCCTCTTGGGTATTCTATAACCAGGTGGGTGCTATGTACTCTTGTAGGTGTTATGTACCCTAGTGGGTGATTTGTACCTACTAGGACATTTCATTCCCAAAGAGGATGGAATGAGAAACTTAGGACAGCAACATTATGATGTATATATTGTGTACTAATATTGATTCTTTTTCTTAAGTTTTCAAGAGTGTCCCAATATACAATAGCACAAAGGTGGTCAACTAGTTTTGACTGTACTTATCATGATGGTTATAAACATCTTAAGAAAGAAAAATGGTAAAGGAATGAGATATCTACATGAAGATGAGATGGATGAGAAAGATATGGATATGGTGTACATTGGGTAACTTATTGATGAGTCTATGGCATTATGTTAGTGACTTGATTGTATTAAATGATTCTATTGTGTGTTGAAGATCAAGAACAAATAATTTTATGTGGTCGATAAAAGAAGAATTTTGTATACATCAAGAAAGTGTAGTGTAAATTGAGTATAGTGTTAAATGGGCTAGTTATCACCAACGCATTATGGTATTGACCGAGTGAAAGAAATAAATGGAGCTTATGAAAATTGACTAAAGATGATGAACTGGATGATTATTTATGATTCTGAGGTAAATGATAATATTTTTTATGATGATCAAATGGATGAAAAAATTCAAGGATGATTGGATGAAGGAGAATGAAATGTGTTATTGACACAACTATCGAGGAACATTAAAGTGGAAAAATCTATGGCGAAGATTAAGAGGAAAAATCTATGGATGGAAAGAAAATGGTTTATGATGTCTATATAAAGAGACGTGAGATTTATTATTGAGTTTGATTCAAGATAATTTGCATGAAAAGATTTTTTTCATGCAACATTGATCAAACTAGTTGAAGACAAAACCAAGGAAATCTACAGACAACACCGAGTGACAAAAAAAAGTAATTAGCGAGTAGAACAAAGTTGGAGGAAATGATGATATTGAATCGATTATTGATCAAAGATATTTTTGAGCTTAGAATACATCTGGAAATGTGCAAATCAAATTGTATTTGAATCAAATAATTATTGTATATGTTTAACCATTGCTACAGATAAATCTCTTAACTGAGTCGGACTTAACAGTCTTTATATTTCAATATGACATTCAATGAATGTTGATTTTTTCTTTTTGACCCCCTAGTGAATGATTGGTCAAGGGAGAACTGTTAGTGATAAATCCTCTAACCAGGTCACACCTCACAGTGTGTTTTGTAAACTTTAACAGGGTTGGCTCTTAACTGAGATCACTTCAAAAGAGTGAATTATTTTGGGTTACTGGTCCCAGGTGGGTTTTCCCCTAATAGGGTTTCCACGTTAAAAATATGTGTTATATGTGTATGGATGTGTTGAATGGTTATTTTACTTTACACATTACTAAAAATTGATAGATCGGTAAATATAGTATTTAATTTACTAGTAATCGGTATATGAAGAGAAATGCACTGTTAACATTTTACTGAGTTGATTATTTGATTTGAAAGTTTTTTTATATACATCTGGGAGTATTTGGGACTATAGGATAACTAGAATTAACTGATTCACCCCCTCTCTTAGTTATCTAACAATTGTATGGATCTGATTCCTGGAGCTATTTTTCTGAATAAAGTACCACACCGATTGACACCAATCGAGAATGAGGAACTTAACTAAAAATTTAATGAGATGTTGCAAAAAGGATTGATTAGAGAAAGTTTTATTCCATGTGGAGTACCATCTATATTTGCACCTAAGAAGAATAGAGAGTGGCAGATGTGTATTGATTCAAGACCAATTTATAAGATAACAGTTAAGTATCAGTTTCCTATACCGAGAATGGATGACATAATGGATTGTTTGAGTGGAGAAATGTATTTTACTAAGATTGATTTGAATAGTGGATATCATCATATTAGAATCAGAGAAGGTGATGAATGGAAGAATTATTTTAAGATAATAGAAGGTTTGTACGAGTGGTTAGTTATGCCTTTTGGTTTAACTAATGCACATAGTAATTTTATGTGATTAATGAATGAAGTCCTAAAGAAATTCTTAGGTAAATTTGTGATTATTTATTTGGATGACATTCTGATATTAAGTAAAACCAAATAAGATCATTTATTTCACATTAGATAGGTATTGCAGAGATTGAAAGAGGAAAAGTTGCTGATTAATTTGAAAAAGTGTTCATTCATGAAAGAGAAGATTGTATATTTGAGATTTGTGATTTCAGATGATGGTTTGAAGATGGATCCTGAGAAGGTTGAAGCTATACTTGATTGGCCTACACCTGATAATGTTAGTGAGGTAAGATCATTCCATTGTTTGGAAATTTTTTACCAAAAGTTCATCATAAATTTTAATTCTATTTTTAATGGTATGACTGAAGCTATGAGAAGAAATAAGAGAGAATTCAAGTGGACACATGGAGCTGATAAGAGTTTTGAGACATTGAAAAATAAAGTCACTAAATTTCTTGTGTTATTTTTACCTGATTTAAAAAAGGTTTTCCAAGTTGAGTGTGGTGCAAGTGGAAGTGCAATAGGAGTTGTGTTAAGTCAAGAAAGTAAACATGTTGTTTTCTTTAGTGAAAAGTTGAATGATGCTAAGAGGAAAAAATGTGTATATGATCAAGAATTTTATGTTATTGTTCAAACCCTAAAGAAATGAAGACATTATTTGATGCCAAGTGAATTTGTGTTGTATACTGATCATAAGGCTTTACAATATTTGAGTAGTCAGAATAAGTTAAATGAGAGACACATGAAATAGGTTGAGTATTTGTAGAATTTCACATTTGTGATAAAACATAAGAGTGGAGTGTCTAACTGCGCTTTTGATTCATTGTGTAGAAGAAGATATTTGATGAATGAAATGAGAATTTAGGTTCTTGGTTTTGATGACATGAAGAATTTTTATGAAACTGGCCCTAATTTTCCTAAGCAGTGGACAATGTGTAGAGAACCTATACTATATCAACCGAGTAAGTTTGAAGACTATTTCATTCAAGAAGGTATGTTGTTCAAAGGAATTTAGTTATGTATACTTAGAGGATCAATGCGAACTAATTTTATAAAGGAAAAATATAGTAGTGGTTTGGATGGAAATTTTGGAATTGATATGACATTGAGTTTTCTTAATGAAAAGTATTTTTAGCCTCTGTTGTATAAATATGTTCAGATATTTTTGAAGAGTTGTGAAATTTGTCAAGTTGCAATTTAAGGAGTAAGGCAGAATACTGGTTTATATACATTGATTTTTGTTCCTAAGAAACCTTGGAGAGATATCATCATGGATTTTGTTCTTGGCTTACCAAGGATAGTAAGAGGTAATGATTCCATATTTGTTGTTTTAGATAGATTTTCTACGATGGAACATTTCATACCATGTAGAAAAACATCAGATGCAGTGCATATAGCAGATCTTTTCTTTAAGGAGATTGTCAAATTTCATGGATTACCAAGTATCATCTCTGACAGAGATAGTAAGTTTGTTGTTTATTTTTGGAAGGCTCTATGGAAGAAGATGAACAATGAGTTGAAGTATAGTTCTACATTTCATCCACATACTAATGGATGTACAGAAGTTGTAAAGTAAAATTTTGGGTAACTTACTGAGATGCTTAGTTGGAGACAAACTGAGTAACTGGGATTTGATGTTGGCACAAGCAGAGTTTGCATACAACAATTCATCGAATAATAGTACTAGAAAGACACATTTTTATATTGTTACTAGCACACAATCATGAGGTATATCATACTTAATAGATATTTCTAGAGAAGAGAAGAGAAGTGTTGAAGGAGAGGAATTTTTTGAGTTTATGATGACATTGCATGAGGAAGTGAAACATAAGTTGGAGCAGAGTAATCAGAAGTACAAGGATAATGAAGATAGGTCAAGAAGACATAATTTTTTTGATGTTGGTGATGAAGTAATGGTTCATTTGAAGAAAGGTAGATTTCCTGTTGGAACATATGCTAAGCTGAAGATGAAGAAATTTGGTCCCAACAAAGTACTGAGGAAGTTTGATAGTGGAAATGCTTATGAAATTGAATTACCTAATGACATGGATATATCACCAATATTAAACATTGTAGATTTTTATGAGTATCATGAACCTGATAAAGAAATGACAATACCAAGTGATTATCCTAAGATGAAGATAGAGGAAGTTGAGCAGATTTTGGATCAGAAAGTTGGCAGAAGCACAAGAGGAAAGGATTACATGGAGTACTTGGTCAAGTGGAAGAACAAACCGATTGAAGACAATATATGGATTTCACAATATGAGTTGGATTCAGCTTAGGTTGTACCTAACACATGATTTCGAGAATCATTTCTTTCCAACCCTAGGTGTTGGATGCAAGAGCATCTTGGTTTTATAGAAATCCCAAATCAATAAAAATATCTTAGAGTTTGTTTGGATACTTGGTAGCTTGTTTTGATTTCACGATAACTAATTTTGAGTTCTCAGCGAAGTGTTCCTAATGGTCAGTAGCGAGCTCAGTTACTTCTTTGTAGTTTCTTTTACTGAGTTGGTTTGGTAATGTTCGGTGTTGCTCACTTGTTGAGTTCACTGACTAGTGGAATTTAATTGTTTGATGTTGGCCAACATGTGCAGTTAATTTTGGTCATGATATTAATGTTGGGATCATGCATTGGGAAATGTTTGGACCTAAATATGGGTCATTTTTTTCTCTAATGTTGTATCTTAGGATCTTTTGAAGCTGACCTGTTCGGTGGCCTCTTGTATAAATAATTAGATATGTTATAGGATTAGAAGTCAGTTTTTCTAAGAAGATAGAATCTAGATTTTTGGATCCTCACATGTATAAGGACTATTCTTTAATTTAATTTAATTATATTGGCTATAACTAGGAAGGCCTTACAACTTGACATTTATGAAGTTTGATGGATAAATAAATATATATTTTCATTCCTTCTCTCATTCTATGTTGTGTTTGTTTTGAGTTGTTTTTCTGCAAGAGGTTTGGTATTTGGGAGCTCCTTTGGCCCCAAGCATCATCCCTCTTTACATCATATAATAAAATTTTGTATACCCTTTTTGTTGATGAAAAGATCCAAAATTTCTTACAGAATGAATTTGATTCTCCATCTATTCCTACACCATTTAAACAAAATGCATCTTCCCCTCCTAAAGATACTTAGTCTCCTACAATTTCCCTTTTAGAAGATGATAGAGGGTCATTATATTTTACACCATATTTTGCGTGTGAATGAAAACTTTCTAATTTTAACATGGGACTCTTTAAAGCACCTAGTGTGTCATTTATTCAACATGATTCTCCCAATAATTCAACTACTAATATTCAACATGGTTTAGTATTTTTGCAACAAATCTTTGAGAATCATGAGAAAATCATGGACGTGTTTAGTCTCAAACACCCTCCTTTGTCAACTTCATTATCATCTAACACTTCTATGTACTATGTATATCTTTAATAAAGAAATCATTTTGACAAACCTTCTTCATAATAAATATGTTTATTGACCTAACTCCAAATAGAAGCATATTCACAACCTTATGAATCTTCCTTTCTGCATGTATCATCGATATCATGACCACTCTACTAATGAATGTCAATATTTTCATTAGAAAATTTATGAACTCATTAATTATGGTATCATTCACATAACATGTCACAATGATTTAATTTTCAAATCTGATTTCTTTAAATAATATTTAGGTTCCTATTATGTTTCTCCACACTATGTGACATTGTTAGCCTATCCTTTGGGGGCTCATTCTCATGCATGGTGGTACAATTCTCAAGTACGATTATATATTACAAGTAAAATAATAGTCCTAAATTTTATTCTTGTCTCTACACTTGGGGGGAAAGGATAGTATTTTCAATCTCTCTCATCCTTCTCTTAAGGATCCACTTTTCTCTTGGTTAAGTCACATTTATTTATTTTTTGATATCCAATATTTCATGGAATTATTTTTTTACATTAGGGATTATCTCTTATAAAAGATATATTCATCCTTGATCATAACCATTTCATTGTTTGCAATTGGATATCCAAGGTAAAACAAATCTCTTACTCTGGGGGCTAAAAAGTGTGTCATCCTTCCTCAAGAATCCCTTTACCTATAAATATGGAAGGTGTGAATTATTCCCTTTTTTTATCCTTCAAAAGTATCCCTTCACACTTCTTGCATGGTATCTCTTTCATTGATCCTTTCCTTGATATCATAGGAGTTGTGACCTCTTTGGCTTGGATTGGGTGTTTCTTGTGGGTACCTCCTTTGTGTTAAAGGTTCTTTATTGTTGTATCTCTTATCCTTAAGATGTAAAAATAGTTCTCTTTCACCATCTTAAGAGGGAGCATGTATGGTATTATTATTGAAAACATTATCTTTACTTTAAGAATTTTTTAGGTAGAGTACACTAGCATAATACAACTTTCTAGGGCTAGTTAACTCTCCTTTATACATTTTTGGAAGATTTTCTTAGATACAATTATTTCCTTGGTTATCCTTAGGATTGGTTTATATCTCATTTGACCTCTCCTTTGTATACATTTTCAGGATTGGTTGACTATCAAAACACACCTTGCTAGACCATTCAACCTCTCATTTGCATAAATTTGCATGAGTTGAATATGATGCACTAGACCATCAACTCCCTCTTTACACTATTTTTGATGGGTGGAACTAGCATAACCCAATTTTGTAGACCATTTCCTCCTCTTTTCTCTCTTCTCTCTTCTTTATCTCGCATGGATCACCTAGCACAACACAAATGACTAGTCTATGTCATCCATGGTTATCTTATTCTCTTCTTAATGATTCTATTTCATAACATAGCTTTTTATGATAGAATTATGGATTATTATCTTATCTTTGATGTGTGCTCTTTCTCTTCTAATGAAACTGCTTGTTCTTTTGCAATAGATTTCTAAGCATGATACTAGTGGTTGAGACATTTTCTTTAGTGAGGCCTCTTCAAATAGTTGAATTGGAATCTTAGTAAGATTTAGGCTTTTTGTTTTCATTTAATGTGTCCTTGCACATGGATTTACAAGTTAAGAACCTTGGTTGGGGAGATTATTTCCTTAAACTTAGAAATATCCTATCTCTTTATAGATTTCCCATGATCTTCATAGTTCTCTCGCTTTCTTCTACTTTACCTTGATCATGAGGTGGACTCATACTCCTTCTAATGTCGAGGCTAAATGTACCATCCTAAAAAGTAAACACCCTTAACTAGGTGCTCATTTTAGCCCCTTTTTAGTATATATGGATTCTCACATTGATTTAATGTTCTCCTAATGCTCATTGGACCTTTATTAATATAAATTAATACTTAGAATAATATTATGAGTCCTCTCTTAAATGATTTTCACCAAACCAAATCTATCCAAGATTATACCAAGGAAGCTCACTATCAGAAAATGGATCAAATGATGAGGAATTTTGATAAACAATGCAAAATCAAGCAAAAAGGAGTAGGCGAATACTCACTATCCATGATGGACTTGCCATTATCACCTAAGTCCTATGGAAGACCATATAATCTACCCCATAAATACAATGATCACTTTGTGAGAGCAAACATCTCTTCATTTATAGATGAGGATGATAACGAAATCCTAAAGTGGCTTTACAAGGATGAAGAAACAAGCACACATGTAAAACATATTCAGAATATAAGAATTTCCAAACATAAATATGGGAAAGGATTTCAAATCATGCAAAATATGGGGTACAAAGGCCAAGGACCTTTGGGTATGAAGAATGAAGGACTCATTGAGCCTATAGAAATGACATGGTGAGATAGCAAGGAGAAGACATGATTAGGGTACCTTGAACAAGGGTACACCCAAAAGAACTATCCCAAAGTCTCTAATCAAATATTCCAATCAGAATCCCATAGTGATGAAGATTCTAATCAATGGGAATGGGACTCATTTTCAAGTGAGTCACACCATGATAAAGGGGTAGATGTTATTCATACCTACACTTCTAGCAAAGAAAAAGGAAAAATAGCAAAACCAAATCAAAATCAAGCCTCTAGTTCAAATCAAGTGGTCTTAGAGAATCCTCAAATTCAAGAAATTGCAATAGCTCAATGGCTAGGTGAACCCTATGTATCTTCATGGAGACCTACTATGGAGGGATCAAACATTAGGTTTAATCTACAAGACTTTTATCCAATAGAAACCTTAGAGGATTCTAGCGAGGAGGAATTTGACCCTACTTCTTTGGAAAATTTAGAAGAGGTGCATGTCATAGACTTGAAATATGCAATGTAAAAACCATCAAACAAGGTCTTATCCCTAAATCCCATTGAACCAAGCCAAAGTGCTGATCCCTTAACTCTCATATACCCAGAATTAATCGAGTGGGATTCTATTGAACCAACCATCCTCCCAATCTTTTTGAATGAAAACGTGGTGTCCCAATATCTCAATGTGGTTGAACCTTCTTTTAATATGGAATATCATGAGGAAATGATAAAGGGGAGTATCCAAAATTTCAATCCACCTAAAAATGAAAAAAAAAAAAAGAAGTAAAAAAGGAAAAGAATCTAACATTGAAAACCACATGGTGGCAACATTAGATCGAAAAGAAAAAGAAATAAAGGATGTTTTCGAAGGTGAAAACCCAATTGAGGCACCTAAGGAAGGAAGTTTGGATGCTTTGCCTGAACATTATGAAGAGAGATCTCCAATCTTTATCGAACTTAGAGAAAAGATAAACATTGGGTCAAATTATGAGCCAAAGATCATATATCTAGCGGCATCATTATATAGCGAAGAGAAAAAGGAATCCATCAAATTCTTCAAGGAAAAACAAATCAACTTCACATGGTCATATGATGATATGCTGGGCTTAGATCCAAACTTGATCATGCACCATTTAAATATCAAAGAAGGGGCCAAACCAATCAATCAAAAGCTAAGAAAGATGCACCTATATATAGCCTTGCTTGTAAAAGTAGAATTGGAGAAATTACTAAAAGTGGGATTTATTAGGGCCATTGATTATGCCCAATGGATTTCAAATATTGTACCAGTTTCAAAAGTAGATAAGTCCATCAGGATTTGTACAAATTTTAGAGACTTAAACTTGGCGTGTCCTAAGGATGATTTTCCTCTTCCAAGTATAGATGCCATTGTGGACCTAGCAGCGAGACATTCTATGTTCCCACTTATGGATGGTTTTAGTCACTATAACCAAATAAAGATAGCACATGAGGATCAAGATAAAGCAACATTCACGTGTGCATGGGGGACTTTCTACTAGAATGCCACGTCTTTTGGTTTGAAGAATGCCAAAGTGACCTATCAACGAGCAATGACCACTATATTCCATGACATGATGCATAAGTTCATGGAGGACTATGTAGATGACATATTAGAAAAATCTCATTCAAGAGAGGAGCACTTACTAATTCTAGAGAAAATCCTTGTTAGATTAGAACAATTTAAGGTAAGGTGCATCTAAAAAAGTGTGCATTTGGGGTCCAATCAGGCAAGCTACTAGGCTACATTATATTAGTGAAAGGGATAGAAGTAGATCCTGCTAAAGTCAAAGCCATAATATAGATGGAAGAACCTTGAAACATAATCCAAATGAGGTCACTACAAAGAATAATTCAATCCATCAGGAGGTTTATATCCCAATTAGTGGAAAAATGTCACAACTTCACTCAACTTCTCCCAAAAGACACAATTTTCAAATGGGATGAGAAGTGTGAGGAAGCCTACAACATGTTAAAGAAATATCTCATGAATCCTCCAATTTGATGCCACCAATAAGAGGCAAACCCTTAATCCTATATATTTCAGCAATCGAGCATTCATTAGGGGCACTCTTGGCACAAGAAGATGAATCAAACAAAGAAAAAGCAATATACTACATAAGTAGAACTCTTGCAATATATGAGTTAAACTATACATTCATCAAAAGGGCATGTTTGGCTATGGTTTTTGCTTCACAAAAACTACATCACTATATGTTATCTCACAAGATAAAACTCATTGCAAAGATTGATCCTCTAAAGTATCTACTTAGAAAAACATCATTAAATGGAAGGCTAGCCAAATGGGTCATGGTGTTGAGTGAATTTGACATCGAGTATGTAAAATGCCAATCTATCAAAGGGCAAGTCATTGCTAACCAAATAGTAGAATCAGCACTACAAGATGATCATCCGATTCAAGTAGAATTCCCAAATTCAAAGATTTTGAATACAAAGGTAAAAACATGGCAACTATGCTTTGATGGTTCATACATACAACATGGATAAGGAGCAGGAATACTCTTGATAACTATGCAAGCGTCTACAATTCCAAAGTCCTATAAATTTCTATTTTCATGCACCAATAACATAGTAGAATATGAAGCCTTAGTCATTGGCATAAAGTTGGCTTTGGAATGGAAGGTGACAGAACTGAAGGTTTATGGAGACTCTCAACTAGTCATTAATCAGATTAATGATGAATATCAAACCAAAGATGACAAGTTGGTGCCTTACAAAAATATGGTAGAAAATCTTAAGAAGTACTTTACTCTTATTACATTTGAGAAAGTACCACAAGAGAAGAACAAAGTAGCAAATGCAATGGAAACTTTGGCATCACTTCTACAAATACTAGATCAAAGCATGCGATATGAATTCCTGGTAGAAGAAGTGGAACAACCTGCATTTGACCCTACCCATCCTCATACTATTGGCCTATTAACTGAAAATGAATCACCTTGGTATGGAGCCATTTATACTTACCTAAAAGACCAAATCTTACCAATGGACCAAACTAGGAATAAAAAAAAAAAGTTTCATCCACCAATCCTCTCGATATACCTTAATATCCAAAACATTGTATCGTAGGAGTCTAGACAGAATTCTTCTTAGATGTCTAGAGAAAGAGGAGTCAAACATAGCCTTGCAAGAAATCCATGAGGGAATATGTGGGTCACATTCAAATCGATTAACCCTAGGTAATAAAATTCTTAGGATAGGATATTTTTGGCCTACAATGGAGAAAGATGCTTGTCATTTTGCTAAGACTTGTTGAAACTGTCAATTTCATGGAAACTTGATCCATGTACCAACCCAAGAGCTTCATCTTATGACTACGCCTTGGTCATTTTATCAATGGGGATTAGACTTAATAGGGATGATTTATCCACCATCTTCCAATGGTCATAAATTTATCATCAATGCTACATAGTACTTCACTAAATGGGTGGAAGTTGTACCCTTGTCAACTGCAATAGGAAAACAAATATCCTTGTTCATATTGAATCATATAATTTGTAGATATGGCGTACCTCATGCTATCATCAAAGAAAATGCTAAACACTTTAAAAACAAGGATTTGAAAGAGTTGTGTACAAAGTTTGACATGATACATCATTCCTCTTCAATCTATTACCCCCAAGGTAATGGACAAGAAGAAGCAACGAATAAGAATATCCCAGAAATATTGAAGAGAACTGTGGATAACTCAAGCAGAGATTGGCATGTCCAAATAAACCCAACTCTATGGGCTTATCAAACTAGCATTAGGATGCCAATAGGGGCTACACCATTTTCCTTAGTCTTTGGAGTAGAGTCCATCTTACCTTTGGAGGTAGAGATTCCATCCTTGAGAGTATCGTACATGGGTTGATAACTAAAGAAGACTATAGGGTTTCTAGGTTGCATGAACTAGAACTACTAGATGAGAAACATCAACAAGCATTTGATCACTTGAAAGTATATCAAAAAAGATGTCAAGGACCTATAATAAGCACATCAAATCAAGGACATTCCAAGTAGGTGACCTAGTTTTGTGAGAGAATCCCAAGAATCAAGAAGAAAGAGAAAAAAAGGAAAATGGGAAGTAAAATAGTTAGGACCTTTTGTGATTACCTCATCTTTTGGCATAGGTACCTACAAACTAGCTGATTATGATGGAGAAGAGCTACAAGAACCTATCAATAGCATTCATCTAAAGAGGTTCTATACATGAGACAGATGAAAGAGTATAAATAGTATTAGAAAATCAGATGGTGATCATCCTATCTATTTTAGATAGTCAAAAGAGATTTTGAAAATACCAAAAATGTTGAAAAGTAGAAAAGACCAAACAAATTGGAAAAGTAGAAAAGATCAAAAACAGTGAAAAATTGAGCATGAAAAAAGCCAAAAACATTCAGAAATTATCCTCAAAAGATGTTGTCTTGGTGAAAACCTATACAATAGGCACCTTGATGATATGAAAAGAGAAACAAAATTGAAAAAATAAAATTAAAATAAAAATAAAAAAAGAGAAAAAGTATCTTGGTGAAAACCTGGCAAATATGCACCTTAGTAGAAAAAAAGAGAAAAAGCTTTAAAAACAAAAAAAGAAAGCAAGATCCATTCAATTAGTGAAAATATGGTAAATACACACCATTGAAAGTCCAAGTCAGTCACATACCTAGTGGTCATCCTTGTAAATACTGCATTCGCCAATATTTGTATATATTGCATAATAAAACCCCATAGTTGCATTCGCTAGTACCTAAAGATTTTGGTCACCTAGTCTACAAATTATCCCAAGTCCCACAAACATAGTCATATCAAGCTGGGGGAAATATACTCGAAAGGAGGAAAGGTTCATCAAAAGCAAATTTCAATCAATCAGTGAATCAAGTCATCAATTAAAGTACAAATAACAATGATCAATCAAATCCAAATTCTAATCCAATGTGAACCCAACATAAAATTTGATCTGAGATCTTACATGACCTTATCTTTATCAGGATTAAAACTATGAAATGGATGGAACTATACTTGAAATATGGATTTGAAAATATTGCAAACAAATTTCTAAGTGTTAACTTAATTGATGAAATCATGTCTTTCTATCAAAACGATGAAAGTTTTTAAATGAGATAAGCTATGATGAAAGCATGATATTTTATTGATTTCTGAATGACTGTCTTAAGATCAAAGTGTTAAATCATGTATTATTTGTCTAAGGACGTGATCATCAAAGAATCGAGGACTTGTACATAGGATAAAACTAAGATCTTTTTTTGTTTACACAAAAGGATACCTTGGATATTTTGATGTTCAATATCATAAATACCAAAATCCACTTGCAACATAGAATCTGACAAAATTGGTATTTTCACTCTCATGATTGATTTCAATCAGTGATAGTCATACCAGAAAGAGATGGGAAAAGCAAAACAAGAGGTGCAAAAAGTATTCATATCATCATGGTTGAACTAGTGATGGTTGTACTAAAATCGAAATTCCAAAAATGCTCAATAATGATTATAAGCTCCAAATTTTTGAATAATGATAGTTAGTTGCATACATCTTAGATTAAATGCATTTAAAGTATTTGCCTTTTTTAGCTTCAAAATCTAAATTGCAAGAGGGAAAATTGACAAAAATAAAGGGGGTGTAGTCAAATAAAAAATCAAAAGGTCATCAAAAACTATATGTGATCGAGTGTGTTGGAAATCCAAAAATCAAAGATAAAAATGCATTCCATTAGTCCACTTTCATTAGTTAGGTTCATTTAAACACATTTCATTAAGTTGCTTTAAATCATTGAAATCATTGCATTAGATTCATTTTATCTTGCATTCATTTAAGCATCTTCATCATTTAAACCATTAAGTTCATTGCATTTCATCATTTACCATCGTCATACTAAATCCATGGCATTAGGTTGCATACATCATTTAAATCCATTGCATTAGGTTGCATTCATTCAAATTCAAATCATTAAGTGCATTAGATTCATTTCATTACAGTGCATCATTCTTTACAAAAAGAAATCATTCATATTACATCCATTAAATGCATTTACCATTGCATTCATTAGACATTAATCATTACATCATTGCATTTCATAGAATATCATAATCATCATCATTAGGTGCATATTATCTAAGTCATTCTAGAAACATTGCACATAAACCCATTTGACAAAAGCATTTGCATTTGCATCATCATTTATATCATATAACATCTAGAATCATTAAACATTACATATCCATATCACATTACATCATCATTACATATCATTTCATTGCATCACATTGTTTTGATAAAGCCATTCATATACATTAGGCATTAACTCCATCTGACATCTATATATCATTACATCCATCAATAATAATCATAAGCATTAATCATTAAAATCCACATCATTGCATTTATCCATCTGTTATACGTCATAAATAAGACAACCATTTAAGCATCAATAGAACATATGCATGCGTATCAAAAAAATGCATTCTCAAAAACATAAAACAAAGCATATAGGAGATAGAACCATCTAGATCTGCATATCACGCTAAAACACCTGAAAGGGGATCCAACACATCATGCCATCATATATAGTGAAAGCTATCAAAACAAGTATCAAATTCTATAACAATCACCAGAAAGTAAACAAAATATCAGAGTCCATCAAATGATCATAAATGCAACATATGGAAATCAAAGCCCATCAAAGTATCAGAATGTCAGCATAAACAACATAGAGTGAATAAAAAAGATACAATAGAGTCCAATGTCTTGATATCAACAAAAAAATGAGATCATGTATATCATCAAGATGTAAAACAACTGAAATATCTCAATTGGTCGAACCACCGGTACAACTATCAAGACCATGAGCACTATCTGGAGGCTGACTCAAACTAGGTCGTAACCCCTACTAACTCATCATGTCCATAAAGGTCTTCATCATCAAACTCAGCTAAGTAACTTGTTGTTGCATCACTGACATCTGAGACTGAAGAGATATAACATTTGATGCTAAAGCTGGTGCAGGAACCTGTGTAGCAGAAGTCTATGGTGGAGGTATGGAAGAAGAAGGCATCAAAGAAGAAGAAACAAACAATGATGGAAAAAAACTAGAAGAAGATGGATGTGATGAAGAAGATGGCATTGAAGTAGAAGTAGAAGAAGAAGTAGAAGCAAGTGCCTGAGAAGGAGGAGCCTGTGGAACAACTGACAGAATACCCTGCTGAGGAGGAAGACCCTGTGCTCGATCTAATAAAACCTGTGCAACCTATGCCTCAACCTCTCTATGTCATCTGGCTCTAGGGTGACCATGCCTCACATCAAGATCCCTGACAACCTGATGAGGTTCTTTATCCGCACCACCTCTAGCCAGACCACCACCACGCATAGGAGGAATAGGAGCAACAACAATAATTGGAGTGTGAACTCTACCCACTCTGGATTCTCGATGACCACTTCATCCACGTCATGCTTGAATCCTACCCCTACCACCATCCCCACCGTCATCATCTCCACCATCATCTCCGTCATCCCCAACATCACCACCGAGACCATCTAACACCTCATCAATGCCAGGAACTCTCTTGGTAGGATCTGTAAACCTCAGAAATGGGTTCTAAGCCAGCCAATCAACATACTCATCTATGATCCTAGTATCCATGATATACTCTCTCATAGATCAAGGTAAGTACCCAAGATCTTGAATCTCTTGGAAAGTTGTCCCGCAATCTACACAGGGACCCCACAATGATCTCTTAGCCTAAACCTGAGCATACATCACAATGCCCTGGGGCATACCCTGTGTGTGCCCATACTGACACAGTACCCTCCTGAAACATAATATCTCAATGATGTAGGTCGAATATCCACCATGAGAAGAACATAAAAGGAAACTTAGTCCCATCCTCAAGCCAAGCCTCACACCCCACATATGGCCTCTAGACCACCACATCCATATCGTTGATGACATGACGCCAATAATCTAGCTTACCCATATGGGTCTGTATCACCATACCCTCATACATCTAGGTGAATGGCCAACCCAAATCTCATTGTCATACTATAATGGGCTGTGTCACTAGGATGTGCTCCCAAGTCCAAAGCTGTAACAAAATTGCTCCTACAGTGAGCGTAGAAGAGCATCTATAAACAACGGTATGTAACTCATGATACAACTAAGCTAATACACATAATCTCCAATCAAATTGCCAAGGATGAGCCATCAAGTCCTCCAGAATAGGAGCCCACCCACATGTAAATCCATGACCTCGTATGTCAGGAAGAAGGAATCTATTGATCACTGCACCCAGAATCGCAAGCAAAATAGGGAAGGAATGAAACTGCACACACTGGATATGATCATCTCCAATGGTTGGATCTTGGAAGAACTACTAACATGCTGGCCCATCATAAACAGTATCATAGTAAACCAACTCTCCTCTGGTCAGAAAGCAAAGGATGTGGTACACATCCTCCGGGGTGATTGTCATCTCACCCAGAGGAAAATGGAAGGTATTATGATTTGAGTGCCATCTCTTGGCCATAGCAGTGATCAAACCTTGATTCAATCAGAATCAAGGTAGAGCTAGAAGGAAAGATAATCCACATATACCATTATGTCTATGATCAAATGCACTAAGGTCATCAATCATATTGAGTGGCAAAGGGTGTGAACTACAGATGCCTAGTGACTTAACCAATGTCTACAAAAAGAAAGTTCAATCACATCAGTTTTGAAATCAGTTATCATTGGAATTATCCTAAGTCAATCAAGCATTTACAAATATCAAACCATAATCAATTTTCCTGAATCTATTCAGAGAGGACAGAAAATTCATCATCATCCATCATCTAAATCTAGATTGATGATCACACATTCAAACTATGACTGACTCATACTAGCATCTCACAACTCGCTATAACATCAAGTTTGTTACCTTAACCAATCATCTAATTGATGACATTGAACAATTTGCAAAGTTGACTACGACAATTTAAAAACTTTTCTAGTAGGGTGAAAGCACTATTTTAGGCTTTAACAGTGCAAAAAATCAAAAGTGTCGTTTAAAAATTTAAACGCGCTACTTAAAAATTCAAAAGTGCAACTTCAAGGCAAACACACTAAACTATTGGAAAGCACCATTTATCAATTCATATGCGCTAATCTAAAATGCAAAGGAGAAATCAAATTTAAAAGTGCTATTTAACAAAGCAAAAGTGGTTTATGCCCTAGAACAACCATGTAAACACGCAACTTCAATTCACGGAAGCGCAAAATAAAATTTCAAAAATGTTATTTAAAGTGTAAAAGTGCTATTTAAAGGAGTAAACGTGCTAATTCAAAACTAAAAAGCAAAAAAAGAGGGTTTTACTATGTAAAATTCAATTTTTTTGAATTTAAATGCATAAATTGAAAAAACCAAGAGGATTAGGCACTTACCGAAGGTCCATAAGCCTGTGGCCGCTGATATCATTGGTCATGCTTAAATCTATGCTCATGGATTGGGGTCGACATCATCAAGAAGTCAAAAGAAAGTCAAAGGAAAAATTCAATAGTAAAAGTGAAAATGAATAGTAAAAAAGACTTTTTACCCGTTTATATAGACCTTTTGACCTAAAAAAGGGTATCTTTGACCTAAAAAGGGAATCTATGACTAGGAAATGACCAGGGACCCAAAGTTTTCACCAATTCTACCAAATCAGGGGCATTTTTCATCACTCAGATGCGAAAAAATATTAGAAATGAAATCAAAATTAATTATAAATTGACCCAATTAACACAAATTGACCTAAATCATCAAAATTTCTCAAACATCTATCAAATTTTAATTCATTTCTGAGGGGGCATACACTCAGATAATCAAATCAACATCAAATCATCAAATCAGGAGAACGATTATCAAATTAGAGCGTAAACTTTTATCAGAAAATTTTCTCTTATCAATCGAAAGGGGCATCAAACATCGAATCACATCAAATCAAGTACCATATCAAGAAATCTATAATCAAATCAATCAAAATGACCATCAAAATTGTATCTTCTATCAGACATCAAAATTGACCATTGACAGAATTAGGATCTTTATCAGTTAAAACAAGACTTTCATCAAGCTAAATCAATACTTTCTTTGAATTGACACTCTTCGCATGTCAACTCAAAGAGGGGCATTTGTAATCACCAAAAAGTGGATAGGATAATTCATGTGAGTAATCAAGGAAAACTAAGGTAAAATCAAAGCAATTGAATCGAGTCAAGCATTTTGATGTAGGAGCATCTTGGGTCCTTGGCAATCTTGTGTCACCAAAAATATGTTTTGAGTTTTCTGTGTTGCTCAGTTTCTGCTTTGACCAAGTTAGTCGGTAGTTGGTCGATTTCCTTTGGTTACCAAGTGTAGTTGGTTATCTCCTGGGAAGTCAGTTGTTTCACTAGCACTTAGTGTTTCTTGTCTGTGGCTCAGTCATCCTTCCTTACCGAGTAGTTTATTTTGAGTTCTTATTGGGCCGAATTGTGCATTTATTAAAGGTCACAAATTTAATGTTGGAATCCATCATTGGGAGGCGTGTGGTCCTAGATCTGACTATGCCTTTCATTTATTGTGGATCTGAAGGCCAACTCAGTTCGGTAGACTTTTGTATAAATGTAGTTGTTGGGTTAGAGTTTAGGAGGCAGTTTTGGGGATAGAAGATAGATTTAGAGATTTTGACAGATCCTCGCATGTTTGAGGACTTCTGAATTTGATTGTAATATCTAACCGTAACCGAAAAGGCCTTACAGCCTGACATGTATGAATCTATTTGATGAATAATATATGGTAGATCCTGCATTCTCTCTCTCACTATGTTATTGTGTTTGCTTTCGTGAGTTGTTGAGAAGGTTGGATCATTAGGGTGTGCCATTTTTTGGCCCCTTTTGCTCCCTACCTTGCATCAGGTGGTATCAAAGCAAGGTTAGATCTTGATCTAGGTCTACGGATCTAGGTTTTTAGGTTCCTCTTGAGAAACCCTAGTTGATTTGTTGTGGGGGTAGTAGATTGTGATCTGACCTGCAATTGAAGAGGGTTGTCAAGATGGTTCGAGGGAAGCGAGATGCAGATCCAGGATTGGCAGACATGTTGAGACAAATTGCTGCTAGATTGGAAGCTTTTGAAACAACCCAGATAAGAGGTAGACATCTTGAAGATGTTAGTGATGTTGAAGTTGAGGAAGAACAAGGAAATGCAGAACCTATACCTATGATGGATCAAGGTGAGGTAAGATTTTTGAAGGCTTTGACAAGTTTGAAGTCTACACCACATTTCAATCCTCCTGAGTATGGTGGAAAATTGGATTCTGATGAATTGGTGGATTGGATCACTAAGATGGAAAAGTACTTTGAGTATGAGAATGTCCCTAAAGACAAGAAAGTGAAGATTGCAGGCACAAAGTTGAAAAGTCATGCATCCTTATGGTGGGAACATCTGTAGCTAGATAGAAAAAGGAAAGGCTAAGACAAAATCAAGGTATGGAATAAAAAGGTCAATAAGTTGAAAGGAAAGTTCTTGCCTTGTGATTATCAAATTAACCTAGTTAGGTGAATGCAAAGTTTGAAGCAGAAAGATAGATCGATAAAAGAATACACTAAGGAATTATATAGACTAGATATTAGATCTAGACATGATGAAGATGATGTGGAAAGAATTGCTAGATACATGAATGGTTTGAGAGTTTCCATCCAAGAGGAGATTAGCTTGGTTAAGTTGGAAAGCATTGAAGATGATTATCAATTTGCTTTGAAAGCCAAGGAGAAGTTGAACAAGAGACATGAAAAAAGACAAGAGGAAGAGGTGGTAGATTCCCTAGAGGAAGAGGTAGATCCAATGGTGAGAATGGTAGATCTAAACTTGAAAAGACAAATCTAGACAAAGGCAAGACTGAGTGGAAAGGTGAAAGTTCATCTAGAGGAAGAGACAATAACTATCAAGGTGGTTATAGTAGAGGAAGTTTCTGAGGAACTTGTTACAATTGTGGAGAAGAAGGACATAGATCATTTGAGTGTACACAAGTAAGTAAGAAGGCTGGTAGCAGTAGAAATGCTTTGGTGCAAGAGGAGTCACCGAATGAACCTGAGAAGGAAATTAACTTGATGGTAAGAAGGGCACTCTTGAATGAAAGCAAAGAGGAAGATTTAGTAAGGAAAAGTTTGTTCAAGACCAGATGTAGAGTTTTTGACAAAGTTTGGAAGGTAATCATTGATAGTGGTAGCTCAGAGAACCTAACATTTGAGGAGATGGTCACTAAGTTGCACTTGAAAAGGTTGGAACATCTAAAGCCCTATCAAATTTCATGGATCAAAGATGAGCACACACTCTTGGTAAGTGAACAATGTTATGTGAATTTGAAAATTGGTAAGTATTATGATAAAGTGGTGTGTGATATCATGCCTATGGATTGTTGTCATATTTTGTTGGGTAGACCTTGGCAATATGATAGACATGCTATATATGATGGGATATTGCATAAGTATACTATTGTGGCTAATGGAAAGAAACAAATCTTGTTACCATTGATGGAAAAACCTATTATTAATGTTTGCACATCTGTGAAAGTTTGCTTGATGGAAGGAAGAAAGTTTTTAAGGATTTGAAAAAGAATGATGTATATTTTGTTGTTATGCCTAACAAACTGAGTAAGAAGACCGTGGATAGAGTTCCTAAGGAGATTGATAAGTTACTCACCGAGTATAAAGATATCATTTCTGATAATGTACCTGATGGTTTGCCACAAAAAAGAAGTATTGATCATTTTATGGATCTTATTCCTAGAGCTAGTTTACCGAACAAGGCACCTCATTAGTTAACACCTACCGAGAATAAGGAATTGAATCAAAAGATTCAAGAATTGTTGGAGAAAGGTTTGATTAGAGAAATTTTGAGCCCTTGTGCAGTACCTACTGTATTGGCACCTAAAAAAAATGGAGAATGGAGAATGTGTACTGATTCTAGAGCAATCAACAAGATAACGGTGAAGTATAAGTTTCCTATACCAAGAATGAATGACATAATGGATAGTTTGACTGGAGCAAAGTATTTTACCAAGATTGATTTGAAAAGTGGGTATCATCATATCAGAATCAAAGAAGGTGATGAATGGAAGACTTCTTTCAAGACAAAAGAAGGTTTGTATGAATGGTTGGTTATGCCTTTTGGTTTAACTAATGCACCAAGTACATTTATGAGGTTGATGAATGAAGTTCTGAAGAAATTCTTGGGTAAGTTTGTGATTGTATATCTTGATGAAATTATGATATTCAGTAAGACCAGAGAAGAACATTTGTTGCATGTTAAACAAGTTTTGCAGAGATTGAAAGAGGAAAAGTTACTGATAAATCTGAAAAAGTGTTCATTCATGAAGGAAGAGATTGTGTATTTGGGATTTGTTATTTTAGCTGATGGTTTGAAGATGGATCTTGAAAAGGTTGAAGCTATTTTGAATTGGCCTACACCTGAAAATTCTAGTGAGCTAAGATCATTTCATGGACTAGCAAGTTTTTACAAAAATTTCATTAGAAATTTCAGTGCAATTTGTAATGCTATGACTGAGACTATAAGAGGAGACAAAAGAGTATTCAAGTGGACATATGGAGCTAGTAAAATTTTTGAGACTTTGAAGAAGAAGGTTGTTGAATTGCCCATTTTGGCATTGCCTGATTTCAGTAAGGTATTTCAAGTAGAATGTGATGCAAGTGGTAATGCAATTGGAGCTGTGTTGAGTCAAGAAGGTAAACCTATTGGTTTCTTTAGTGAAAATTTGAATGATGCTAGAAGAAAATATTCTATGTATGATCAATAATTCTATGCTATTGTTCAAGCTTTGAAGAAATGGAGACATTATTTGATACCAAGTGAATTTGTGTTGTATACTAATTATAAGGCTTTACAATATTTGGGTAGTAAGTATAATTTGAATCAGAGACATCTGAAATGGGTTGAGTATTTGCAGAGTTATACATTTGAGACAAAGCATAAGAGTGGAGTCACTAACTAAGTTGCTGATGCATTGAGTAGAAGAAGATATTTGATGACCGAGATGAAAATTCAAGTTCTTGGTTTTGATGAGATGAAAGATTCTTATGAAGATGATCCTAATTTTTCTGAGCCATGGAGAAAGTGCAGAGCACCTATTCAAGATCAATTGAGTACTAAATGGGAAGAATACTTCATTCAAGAAAGTGTGTTGTTTAAAGGTATTTCATTATGTATACCGAGAGGACCAATGAGGAATAATTTGATAAAGGAGAAACATAGTAGGGGTTTGGCTGGATATTTTGGAATTGATAAGAAATTGAATTTTATTAAGGATAAATACTTTTGGCCTCAGTTATACAAAGATGTTCAAAAATTTGTGAAAAGTTGTGGAGTTTGTTAAGTTGCAAAAGGAGTAAGTTAGAATACTAGTTTGTATGTACCAATTGCTATTCCTGAGAAACCTTGGATTGACATCAGTATGGATTTTGTTCTTGGCTTACCGAAGACAGTAAGAGGTAATGATTCTATATTTTTTTTTGTGGATAGATTTTCTAAGATGACACATTTTATACCATGTAGAAAGACATCAGATGCAGTACATGTAGCAGATCTTTTCTTTAAGGAAATTGTGAGACTGCATGGATTACCAAGGAGTATTATCTCTGATCAAGAAAGTAAATTTGTTTGATATTTTTGGAAGACCCTTTGGAAAAAGTTTGGCACTAAGTTGAAATATAGTTATACATTTCACCCACAAACTGATGGATAGACAGAGGTTGTGAACAAAAGTTTGGGTAATCTTTTGAGATGTTTAGTTGGAGACACACCAAGTAATTGGGATTCTGTGTTGGTACAAGAAGAGTTTGCATATAACAATTCAATGAATAGAAGTAGTGGAAGGACACCATTTGAGATTGTGAATGACACACAAATTCAATAGTAAAAGCATTTACTTCCAAAAATTCTGAAATAACTTACAGTAGGTTTGTTTCCAAACCATAGTTCATAAGGTGTTTGGTTGGAGTCCTTCTTCAGTTGTACTCGGTTAAGAACATACACAACTATACTAATAGCTTCCCTCCAATATGTTTGAACAACATTCTTTTGTATCATCAATGTTCTTGCACAATCAATTCTAGACCTATTCCTCCTTTCAGCAATGCCATTTTGCTGAAGTGTCCTCGATGTAGATACCTATCTTTTGATTCCATGCTCATTACAAAAATGAGTAAATTCATCAAAGATAAATTCACCTCCTCTATCAGATCTTAAACATTTCATTTCCTTTCTGGTTTCTTTCTCTACCTTAGCTTTATACCACTTAAACATTTTGAAAGCTTTAGATTTCTCTTTCAAGAACATAACTGTCATTAGTCTAGTATAATAATCAACAAAAAGAATAAAATATCTATCACCAAAATAGCTCTGAGTTCTCATAGGACCACATAGGTCGGTATGAACCAACTCAAGTATCTTCTTTGTTGAATAGTCTTTCTTTTAAAATTGGACTTAGTCATCTTACCTTTTTGACATTCATGGCACATGGCATGATCAGGTTTTGTCAAGTTAGGCAATCCTCTAACTCTTTTCTTTCTACTAATCTTGATCATGTTGTCAAAGTTCACATGGCATAACCTTTTGTGCCACAACCAATCATCTTCATCCTTTATTAACAAACAAGAAGAATGATCCATATCAAGATAGAATAGATTACCTCTGGATTATGTACTAGTTTTGACAAGTCTTCCTCCATCATCATAGATTTTCACCTTTTTGCTCTCAAAAGCCAGTCGGTGGCCTGAATTGTTCAACTGACCCACACTTAACAAATTATAGTTTAATCCATCTACCCAATATGCATTTTCACATTGTAATCTATCATTGATCATTAGTGAGCCTTTACCTCTTACCATACAAGGTGCATCATTTCCCATTCTCACAGATCCTCCATTATATTCAACAAGATGATCAAACTTCTCTACATCACTGATCATATGATGTGTACAGCCACTGTCTATGATCCATGTATCATTTTTGCTTACTTTAGAGATCAGTGTTGTCTCTTTATGTTTCTCTTCTTCTTATGAGTCATCTTTCATAGCCACAAATACAACTTCTATATCATCATCAGAATTAGATTCAATTTCAATATCTTTGGCTATGTAACATACCTTTTTGCCTTTTTCATCTCGGTTGTCTCTGTTGTAGTGTCAGTAGCCTCTGTTGACACTTCTCCCATAGCTTCCTTCAGATCAGTGTTTAGATCTATCATCATCTTTCTTCTGAGGACATCTAGTAGCGATGTGACCAAATTCTTTACAATTAAAGCATGCTAAAGGTACCTTACCTCTATACCTTCCTTTTCCTTTGGTCAATCTTCTGGCCATAAGTGCTTCAAGCTCATCAAGTTCATCATCGGTATTGTCATCACTATCATAATTTTTACTATTCCTGCTAGACTTTCCAATCTTCAAAGAAGACATGAAAGCAGATTCAACAGAAGGAACAACACTATTATCAAAAAAATTTAATTCAAAGGTTGTAAGTTTACCAATCAGAGTGTCAAGAGTAAGGTTGGATGTAGCTCTTGTTTCATGAATTGTAGAAATCCTGATTGCATAAACCTGTAGAAAAGTTATGAGAATCTTGCTTATCATTGTTTCATCATCAATCACTCCATCAGATGCTCTAATAGCATGTACCACCTCTTTGAGTCTATTTGAATATTGGACAATGTTCTCACCTTCTTTCATTCTCATATCATTAAATCTGCCTCTCAGACTTTCAGCTCGGGCTCTTTTGACATTCAAATCTCCACTGTATATTTGTGCTAATTTATCCCACGTTCCTTTGGCAATCATGCATGTCTTGATATCTTCAAATTCAGCATTGGTACAGGCAGTAAAAAGTTCCATAATAGTAACATTATGTTCATGTTTGTCCTTCAATTGATCAAGAGTTAATGGACTAGTGGGCAGTTGCATGTAGCCATTCTCCATCAGCTCTAGTGCAGAGTTCTGAATTCCAAATATGTGTAGCTTCATTCTACTTTGCCATACTGTGAAGTTCTCTTTGTTCAGTTTCAGTACTTCCCTCTTATACATCTTGAGACCTTTATGCTTAAGTCCTTAAAACTTTGTTCCAAGCAACCAAAGCTCTAATACCAATTGTTAGAATAACTGAGAGGGGGGGGGGAATTAGTTATCCAGTGTCCGAAAACAAAATGTATAATTCAAAACTACTTCTTTAATTTCTGCTCATCGGTAAACAATAATAACTCTTACTGTCTGTGCTTTTACCGATTACCAGTCAAATAATATAACAGTTTACCGATCAAATCTAACATGTAACATGTAAAGAATGATAACAAACAAATATCACAATCAACACATAACACAAGAGATTTAACATGGAAACCCTGTAAAGGGAAAAACCACTTGGGACTGGCAACCCAAAAATGTTCACTCTTCTGAAGTGAGGTCAGTTAAGACCCAACCCTGTTAAAGGTTACAAACACACTATCAGGTGTGACCTTGTTAGAGGATTTTAGACTAGAAGTTATCATCCAACCAGCATTCACTATGGGGTTGATAGGATAACAATGTTCATTCTATGAATGATACATCATAAGACTTTCAGAGTCCACTTGGTTAAGAGATTTTGACTGTATACAATGGTTAAATATGTAACAATAAATGACCTACCCTAATACAACTTCAATTGTAGATTACAGATCAATATTTAGTTCATACAAATTCTTTTGATCAATATTTCACTTCAAATTCAATACTATATCAACTAACTGTCTGTCGGTAATTGCTCTTTGTAGCTCGGTAATTGTTTTGTAGCTCAGTTCTTACTAACCAGTATGATTAGAATACATGAAAACCTTGTTCATGTGATATTCCTACAACTTCTTCTTCTTCCATCATCTTCATAAAGAAATTATGTTCTCTTATATAGACAAGTAAATCATTTTCTTCTCCACCATTAGATTTTGCTACTTAACCACATTCATAGATTTTTCCACTTCAAACTTTCTCGGTACTTGTGTCAATAACATGTTTCAATCTTCTCCGTTAGATCTTCCCTGAATTTTGTCAATCATCGATCTGTGTAACAAACATTATCTGTTACCTTGATGTTATACTCTTGCCAGCTCATCAATCTTATCGGCTAAACTAATCATTTAATACATTCTATTATGCTTAGTTAACAAAGAAATGCATCGGTGAACACTGTTCGATTAATACTACAATCGATATACACTACACTCCGTTGGTGTAAACTAGAAATGCTTCATTTACCGACAACACTGCTTTGTGTCTTTCAGCTCTATACTTCATCATAGATGAATGCAACATAATAAAGTCAATATCATCAAGTCATAGACTCATCAACAAGTTAATCAATGTGTTCCTTATCCTCATCTGTCATGTACATCTTTCCTCATGTAGATTTCTCTATTCTTCATCTCTTTTTCACCTTTCCTCAGATGTGTCGGTATAGTAACTTACACGATAAGTGTTGTCAAACTAGTTGACATCAATGACAACATAATACTAATTTAATCATATTAAATATCTAATCAGCAACTCCTTAGTGATCTTTAATCATAGATTCTTCAATCAGATTCCAAATTAGTTGTAGTCCAAGAGTTAGACCCAATTAGGACCTATTAGAACCCAGTTAGACACAATTAGGACCAATTATGACCTATTAGAACCTAATTAGAATAAACTAGCACTTAATTAGACTCAATTAGACTCAATTAGACCCAATTAGACTCAATTATGAGTAAATTAGCACTTAATTAGACCCAATTAGACTCAATTAGACCCAATTAGACTCAAAAGTTTTTGTTTAATAATTTATACTTCATACATGTAGGAAATGCTCATGAATCACAAGCTCAACAAGCTACCCAACCTTCAGAAGTTGGAGAAGGGTCATCACAAGCTTAACAAGCCCAACCTTCAAAAGTTAGAGAAGGGTCATCACAAGCTCAACAAGCCCAACCTTCAGAAGTTGGAGAAGGGTCATCACAAGCTCAACAAGAACAACCCTCAGAATATCAAAAAAGTACACATCTCTCTCTCTTTCTCTCTCAATTTAGTCTCTTATTGGTGAATATACATTTTGGGTCTTTCCCCTTAAGAAGTTATTATTTTTATTGTGTACATGTAGCCTTTGATGATGTAAATTTTGGAGAAGGAGCATCCCAAGTTGAATCAACCCAAGGTCAAACAAGTATGTGTTTCTCTCATTAGTGTATAAATTATTATAGGTTTGACATGTTCAAGATCTTGTAAATACTTATTTGACCCAGGTCCCCTTAAGATGAGATATTAAGATATTTTTTTTATTTTATTTGTAGTGGAAGTGAAAGAATCATATGTGAATAATAGTCTACTCTAATAGTTGAAGAGAAAAATTAATTGTAAAAGCATAGATCATTTAATTGAAATGGATGTGGAAAAATTGAGAGATTATGCTAAACAACCCATAAATATTACGAAGAGGGCATTGAATAAAAAGTCTAAGCAAATAATGAAACAATTTGAGAATCTTGGCACACTTGAAAAAACTCAACTGTTATCAATTACACTTTTTAAAGATGAGTTAAAAGAGCCATTAAAATTGTTGGGTGTAGATGCAAGTTTGAAAAAGTTAAAATCAAGTAATGTACAAAAAAATATTGTTGACAATGTTAAGGAAGGTTTGCATTCTATTGGAAAAATAACTAGATCTACAGATGGGTCCATTTCAAGAAGAGTGATATTGACATCTATTTTAAATAAAAACATGTCCCAAAGAAGACAAATTTCTTCACTTTCATCTTAGATCAGGTACAGTAGGAAGACAATGACACACTATTTGAAAAGAAGAATCAATTTGGATGATACTACATTGGAAGGTAATTGGGCACTAATGTGTAGAGCTCCTCGGTCTGATAGAATTAATGAAACAATTAGGAACTTAGTTATGTCATTTTGGACTGATCATACTCATCCTTCACCAAATACAAGAGAGGTTATCAAGAAGAGGATTGAGCCTAAGGAATATTTCTAGCACACAAAAAATTGATCTAAGGGGTCCTATTAAGTTCATAAATATGTCCTTAATTAGGCACTATTACTATTCAATATTAGTTCCTATTACTTATATTAGGTCATATTACTCACATGTATTAGGTACATTAAATAGCATAATTAGGTATAATTAGGTCTTGTTATGGGTTAATTAGTCTAATTAGGCCTTAGGGGTTATATTATCCATATTAGACCTCATAATAGATCTAAATATGCCTAAGGGATCCTATTGCTCATATTAGATGTACTAGCAGGTCCTATTACTCATGATATTAGGTGCGAATTAGTCTTAAATTAAAGGTCTAATTAGGTCTTAAGTGGTACTCTTATGTCTTATTACTAAATTTAACAAATTAGGTTATAATAGGCCAGCTATTATATCTAATTAGGTCTTAAGGGGTCCTCTTACTCATATTAGGTATACTTGGGACTAGTTACATGTCTTATTAGGTGTTAATTGGTCTTATTAGGTATAATTACGTCTTTAAGGCCCATCCTATTAATGATTATAGGTCCTAATTTGGGTCTTATTACTCATATTAGGTCCTAATAGGTTAAAAATTAGGTCTTAATGGGTCACAATACTCATTAGGTCTAATTAGGTATATAATTATGTCTTCTTAGTCTTATTAGGTCTAATTAGTCTTATCTAGGTCTTATTAGGTAGATTATTAGTCTTAAATAGTCTTATCTAGGTCTTATTAGGTCTAATTAGTCTTATCTAGGTCTTATGTACATACACATGTATACATACATACATGTACATGTACATACACATGTATACATAAAAATCTATATATATGTACATGTGTATACATGTATATATATATATATGTATGTATACATGCATATATATATATATATATATATATATATATATATATATATATATATATATATATATATGCATACATGCACATGTATATACATGTATATATAAATATATATACATGTATATACATGTATATATATACATATATATACATGCATATATATAATAATGAAAAATATATATATAATCAATACACATGTATATCAAAAACTTTAAATAAAGAAAAATCTATATTATAATATATACACATGTGCATATATACATGCATATACATGTATATATACATATATACATACATATATACATGCATATATGCATATATGTATATATGTATATATATACACATGTATACATGAATGTATACATGTGTATATACATATATGTATATATACACATGTATACATGAATGTATACATGTGTATATACATATATGTATATATACACATGTATACATACATATATATACATGTATACATGTGTGTGTGTGTGTGTATGTATGTATGTATATATATATATATATACATGTATACATGTATATATACACATGTATACATGTGTGTGTGTGTGTGTGTATATATGTATGTATGTATGTATGTATGTATGCATATATACATGTATATATGCATATATACACATGTATATATGCATATATACTATTTATCCATCTATCAAAAATTACAAATAATAAAAATGAAATATGAAAATACCTGGAAACAACATTTGCAAATTCAGAAGTCATCCACGGGTTTCACTATTGCCGAAAGTGACAGTGAAAGTCACTTTCGGTGATTATATTTATGCCAAAGTTTAACCCTAATTCATGACTTTCGATCGAAAGTCATTAGCTAAAGACTTTTGATTGAAAGTGCTTTATTCACTTTCGATCGAAAGTGACATAAGAATTTTGATCGAAAGTCACTTCTGATCGAAAGTCTTATGTCTAAGGACTTTCGATCGTAAGTTTTGTACTTACGATCAAAATTCCATCATAGTTTCTATTGAAAGTAATCAATTATTTTTTGGATGAATTTGTTTTTCAGGCCGAATTCATTCCTCCCAAAAAGTGTAACCCACTATTGTGGGTTCACCCTGATCTATGTTCATCACATTCATTAGGTGGATTCATCACATGCATTTGAATTGGCGTATGTTGATCATTTTGATTTGATGCATTCATCATATCAATTTCAATTGTTGAATGTTCATCATTTTCATTAGGTTCATTAGATGACGTACCTTCACATAATCTCCTCATACACTCCCTTTGTCCTTCTTTTGTTGTCTCTTGTTGTTCAATCGTTCCTCTCTTGTTCTTTCTCATTATTGATATTGATTGTCCTACACATAACATCATGAGGACAATCTACAATCAAATAGAATAAAAACAACAAATGAACATCATTTTATTATAATCTAAAGTAACCATGATAAAATAACTTCAAAAAGAATCCAAAATACAAGACAAATAAATAATTTCAAAGAAAAATTGACAATAAAAGAAACAAAACCTGACTAAAACTGTCCCAGAAAATCATGTGCAATAGTAGTGGGGTCTTCAAACAACTTGCACTGTTGGTTTTTAGGCCATTGTGACTCAAATGTAAAGAATTCCTCATAACCCATATGAGTTATGTAAACTAATGAGAACACTCACAATTTCTCATAACCCATATGGGTTATGTAAATTTATAAAAATGTTCACAATTTGTCATAACCCGTACGGGTTATGTAAAACTAGAAATTTTACAGAGAGGGAGAGGGGAGGAGGAGTGAGAGAGAGAGGAAATAAGAAAAGTCATGCATGTATATAAATATATATATATGCATACATCTATATAAATATATGTATATATAAATATAGATATATATATATACCTACATAGAAACATATCATATATGTAAATATATAAAAATGTGTATTTTATTACACATTTACAAGCAATATTTTTAATGTCTTCATAACCCATATGGGTTATGTGAAACTAGAAATGATATTTTATGTCTTCATAACCCGTACAGGTTATGTAGAACTTGAAATTGTGATTTTTGTTTTTCAAAACCCAAGTGGGTTATTTTGTACACCATAAATCGTATGGGTTATGGCTTGGTAAAAGGTTTGGAATGCAACCCTAAGGCTTGCAAGTCCATTTTCCCTCCAATTTTGTTCATTTACACATTTTTCCTTCTTTCAACATGATTTCTCAACTTCGTTGTCATCAACTTTACAAATGATCAAGTGGGTATCTCTAAAATTACTACCATTATCTCACATGTCTTCTAGGCTTTCTGACTATATAAATGTTTCTATTTTTGGATAATATTAGCATATTAAACTTTAATTTTCTTTACTAGTGTCTTCACAGTCCTCACAAACATATGTCTACCATTTTTTTAATAACTTTTGATCTACTTGAACAAATTCAAAACAAATTACATATTACTGTTCTACACTAGATTTTATACACTTTAAAAAATTGCAATTTGAATTATTTTGATGCAAGTTATGCCCAACGCATGAATAGGTACCATATTTTTAGGATGCAGACACTTCAAAAAATCATAAAAATAAAATACTCAACATAAAATTATTAAAAATACACAACTTCTAGATTTCACTCTTACATATCATCCTACCAAAGGGTTTTGCAAAATGCTAAATCTAACTATATAGTTTGTGAAGCACACGGAAACGGCTATGTTATATTTTTTTATGAAAAAATTAGGAATAATATTTCGTGCGCGAGAGGTTTGACCCTCTTAATATTATCCATTTTTAAAAAACTTTAGTAGATTAGAAACTAGATTTAGAGTACTACAATTGTTATTTTTTTACACAACTCCTCATTTTGAGTGCATGACCCTCAAATATCTTTGTGAAGTTCAGGTTTCCCTAATTTCAAAAAAAAAGTGGTCATTTATACCCTTTTTTGTTCACCATCTTGGTGCACTTACCCATGTCATACAGTTTGATGTGATTTTTGTGTTAAAATGGTTAAGTGATTTATAAGATTAATATGTTATTAAATAATTAAATTTTATTAAATATAAAAATATTATATATGAGGTATTTAATTAATGAGAATTAATTAAAAAATATTTGTTAATTAAAAAGACTTAATGAAAAAGTCTAATTATAAAAATAGAGGCCTTAATTAATTATTAAATCTAAAATTAAAATTAAAGGCATAAATAATGAATCAATATGCAATTAAATTTATACTTTCAGCTTAATAAAATTGAAATATAAATTTAAGTTAAAAGTTGAGTGATTTGCATGAATGAGAATTATTAATTAAAATCATTCTTTTAATAATAAATGTTTGATATAAATGAGGTTGGAGTTAACACTACTACATTTGACCTCATTTTTCTACCAAAATTTTTGACCATCAATTAAAAAAGTTTAGGTTGGTCGGATTATAGAAGGAAAACTTCCTTTTTTTTTAATCCATGCCCGTGTTAGTCAAAATTTAGACCAATACCATGTAGGTCAAAATTTCGACCAACACAGGCATAACTTTAAAAAGAAAAAAGATTTCGTATCTCATTTCATTGTTTGGTTTCCACTTGGAGCGCATGAAGGAGCTAGAGCATGCAATTGTTTGAACTCTTATTTGGTGAGAGTTTTGTCTGCTTGTGAGGGTTGCCACTGTGATTTGGTGTAAAAGGAGGACCGCCTGTAATGGTTTTCTTACTCTGCATTTGTCTGGCATTGTTTTATTGGTTACCTACTTAGGGCCCGTGAGCAATGTGC
This sequence comes from Chamaecyparis obtusa, assembly GCA_027943335.1. Classification (NCBI taxonomy): domain Eukaryota; kingdom Viridiplantae; phylum Streptophyta; class Pinopsida; order Cupressales; family Cupressaceae; genus Chamaecyparis; species Chamaecyparis obtusa. Next base: position 609,617 of record BSBK01004240.1, read on the forward strand.
CAGGGCATCATGTATTGGGTATTTGCTAGGTTGTCTGTTGTGAAGGGAATGTAGAGACTAAATACCCATGCAAGTCCATTTGACACATTCATAGTTCTTGATGTTTACTTGATTAGTTTTATCTCTATTTTACACAGTTAGTTGCACAATGAACAAATAGTTGAATGTCATCACAAACACAGTCATGTAACTACATTGATTAGATTTCATTTTCCCTGAGTATGTTTTTGTTTATATATCATGCCTTGTCAATTTGCAAAGTGAGTGGATAGATTGAAAATCTCTGCAAGTTTAACCTTCGATGCATCCACATTTTTGAAGTTCATTTATTAGTTCTACATACATTTTATTGAAACTTTTGTGTTGTGCCCGTGAGATACTAAACTCTCTGTCAAACTGTCTCGAAAACTCCTCAGTCAGCTTTTTCGTGGAGAGTGTACCTTGACTTGAAATTTCTCCATTGGTCTCCAATGCCATTGGGTGAAAAGAAAGCCAAGGAAATGAATTTTAATGACCCAAGTGCTCAGATTTCAAGGAAGTAGCTACGCTTCTTCAAAATTGATGCCCTAGTTAGATATATGCTATGTGTTTACCAACAAAGTAAGAAAATGCTTGCAACAATGTCCTAGGAATAATCTAGATTCAAGGCTTAGTTAAATTTGAAAGCCTCAAGAACATTGAAGAATTCTTAATGACAATAACCATTGTAAGGACCCACTATTAGACCATTCCAGATGACCCTAATCTAACTTGATCAACTAGATTAGAGTGTCTTTGCAACAGTTGATAGTGCTAGAGTAGAGTGGTTAAATTTAGTTAGAAGATTTAGTGTGACACATTAGAAGACAGTGAATTCTATGTAGAAAGGCCTTGACCCAAATCCAATAACCAATTGAAGGGAGGAACACAGTTGCAGGCTTAAAACCAAAGAAAGATTGTGATCCTAAAGGGAATCAAGAATTGAGTTAAATATCAGCAACCAGTTGATGTTTATGAAGAAAAGTGTCACTTGGAACTTTACAAATCCCATTCAAGGAAATTAGTAGTTAGAAGAATCATCCTGTGGTAGAAGAAATTTAGAGACTAAGGAGTTTTGATAGTGTTGGTTGGAACCATTGTCCATGGTTTGAATCGACATTATTATTCTATTGTGATAATTGGTTGGGCCTACAAGAGCTTCAGTTATAACCATTGAAGCTTCAGGGTATTCTTAAATCTCCTATCTCTGATCACTTCTAGGTCCAATATGTAGTTGTTTCACCATTAGATGATCATTATAAGATGATCCAAATCATAATCTATGTTCCTCCTTCAGACCAAATGGCTACTGTTGTAGGATACCAAGCAAATTCATTAAGTTTCCTCTATAAATTATGGTGATCACCCTATTACCCAAAAACTAATCATACAACACAATGGGCACTACAAGAGAAATTTGCACATTCCAGTTATCTATCTAACACTATCTTGTAGGTTTTGATGATTTGCATCTACTTACTACATTTATTATCAGATTTTTATTTTATGTACTCTACGTATTGATCAAACTATTACAAATTTAGAAATTCATCATTCATCATTACATTGTGCATTCATAAGAATGTAGTACAAATGTCCTTTGATTCGTAATTCATGTTTCAATAAACAGAGTACATTGCAAATAAGAATAAAAAAATTGAGATATGGAATGGGGTCCCATGCATTGCCTCATGTTTTCAAGTTGGTTTTGCTAGGTCTCTGTTAGGTCCTCGCATCTAGGTCATTCCCGGATCTCCATCAGCATTCAGGTCCTTAGGGAAAGCATCATCTAAAAAAAGAGAAAAAAAACAATGGTTAGATCCTGACGGATCTAAGCAATGCAAGAGAAACAATTTCATACATCAGCTATCTATTACTATCTGCATATCAATCTGAGAACAAATGTAGCAAGAAAATGAAAACCAGCACTCACTATAAGGTAGTGTTAAAGGGACGTGTTTTGAAACATGAAACCTTTCACTTCTAATGCCTATTATGGTGTATGATTTCATTTTGAACAGTCATGAATCTGAATGAAAGGGACTTAGTATGTTTCCAAACTGAGAAACCTTTTTCAAAATGTATTTCATACTAATATTGCTTGAAAATTAACAAGTTGTTTTGTAGATAATAGTTGACTGGTTTACATTTTCAGTCATTTTTCAAGATGCAAAACAAGCTGGTTTCCCATGCCAAGTTGCTACACGAAGTTCCAAGTTGCTGATCTTTAAAGGAATCAAATTGTTTCATCAAAAAGAGATGCTGATTTCATCATTTACAGAGTACATTTTCATAACTTTCAAATGATTTAATGCTAAATATTTTACAAGTGCTTCAAGATGTCATCATAATTTGAATGTTTATAGAATGTTATGACTGGGTATCACGAACCTGTGTTTGAACCTCAAACATTAATATTCTATCATTTTTGAGTGTCACGAGCCCGTGCTCGAATTTCATTAACAAATAATAAACATTTATCTTGTTGTAGTTCATACTACAAATTGCCAAGTTCAGTATCAAAAGGAAATGTACAATAATCTATTACAAGAACAGTTTTTACAAATGCCGGTTATGTCAACTTCATAATGCTAAATGGATCACATTTTATAGTGCTCATCAGAGAAATCAAAAAGTTGGTTCATATTCAGAACTTCTATCAAGAGACATGTCATATTTATGAATGCTGAAAAGTGGATCAAATTCTAAAATTTGAACTCAAGTTCAAAATGTGCTTATGCTAGAGGAGCAATAATAGTTAATGTTTACAAATAAGGACTGGTGAAAAGAAATAGAGTCCAAGTTCAGCTTATTTCAAATTCAAAATTCTGTTTGAAACCAAAAGCTCATGTTTCAGGTGACAATGTACAATTTTAAAATAGCAAAATGTCTTATTATTTTGATAAATTGTTGACTTAAAAGAATAGAGTGTGCATAGGGAGATATGACAATCTCTGTCATGATCATGAGTACATGTTCAAAATCAATGAGTGCATCTACAGTCTTAAGTATTGGGTTTCATCAACACTTACTAAAAGTCCGTATGTATATGTTCAAGATGATTCAATGCTGATATACCTACGGTTGCAGAATCAAAGTTGGCTTTCATAAAATCATACAAGTGGCCTATTCCAAACATATACAATAATATTATACAGGAAATAATAGTTCAACAACATTTGATGCGATACAAGGTGACATATGAATATGATCCAGTATTTGCCCTTGGCTTTGTCGCTGTATATGACCAACTCATGGATGGATACCCAAGTGACGAGGATCATGAAGCAATCTTCAGAGCATACATAAATGCACTGAAGGAGGATCCTGAGCAATACAACATTATAGGAATATTGCTAAAAAGATGGAAGAATGGGCCAGTTCACAAAATGCAAGTTCTATTGTTGAATTTTTGTCTAGAGATGATAAAGTTGAGGGGATATTGAAAGATATTTCTGAACGGGCAAAGGAAAAGAAAATTTTTAGTTATAGTTATTTCTTTGCAATTGGATTGTTCCGTCTACTTGAACAAGCAAATGCAACTGAACCTGTTGTCTTAGACAAGCTATGTCAAGCCTTGAATATAAGCAAGCCCAACGTGGACGGAGACCTTGATATTTACCACAATATTCTTTCAAAATTGGTTCAGTCAAAGGAGCTCTTGAAGGAGTATATTGAGAGAGAAATGAAAAAGAGAGCTGAAAGAGAAATGAGCCAAAAAACTAGTAAGACTATTACAATCAAGGGAGGGCACGTTTTGTGCTATTTTATTCAATAGATTGAACCAGTAGTGCGTATGCACTTAAAAATGCACTTTTCCAACCAAATAGACACATATTATTCAAAAAATCATGGCACATTTTTATAATAGAAACGAACAGAGAGTTTCAAAGTTCACTCCAGCAATAAAGACATATATTCAGCAGAGAAAGAAGCCATATATCATGCAAAATGGAGGCCACATTTTTTTTTAAAAGAGTGAAAGATCAAACAGCAGCTATCCATTCGAACTTCAAAGCCCACATTTCAAGCATCGTATCTGTATCTAAGCAGCAAGTGAACATTTCCATTATTTCAAAATCTGTACATGCAAGTATCTGACTTATAAAAACAAATACTAAACTATCTATCATGGAATAGGGCACGTTCTATGTATAATTACATGAACATTCAATGTAAAACGGAATAGAGAGTTTCGAACTCTATAACAACTTTAGTTTGTAGAAGAAGAACAGAGAGAGTTCATAAATGAATTTATAGATACTTGAAGAATGTCGATTTTCCTGATCAAAATTCCATATCACTAACAAACTCTAGGCTTTCAGTGAGTTTCGAAAGTTTCTTCAGCATGTTTCCAGCTACGGTTTCGACCCTAAATCTCTTGCAGATATCAAATGAGATACAAGTGCCAATACAAATGCCCAAATGAAACATAATAGAGTTTGGAATCCGCAAGAAATGTCTGACAAACATTTAATACGGTTGTAGAAAAATAGTGCTAGCTGTAGCACTTTGATAGTATCAAACCAAATGCCACCCTTTCTTTTTAAAATCACATTCCTCATATCATGTATACGATAATAAGTGGGTAGAAGTCCTTTGACTCCCCATTTTGTTATTTGTTTTTGCTTAACTTTGGGTAAGTTAGGGATTTGATTAAGGATAGGTTAGGGCATTTTTAAATTTCAAGTTTTGATATTAATAAATATTAAAGTTTTTAATATTTATTTCTTTTTTAATAAATTTGGCATCATGTATTGTAAAGGGAATTTATTTTAAATTCCTCATTTAAAAGCCATGTTTATTAAAAGAGATAGTTTAAATTTTGGCACAATAGATTATAAAAGGAATTAAATTCTTTATAATTAGCCAAAATTTAGGGAAATCACATCTTTTTAGGGAAGTGACATATTCACTATATTCTTGGAGCTAATTCTGAGTCAGATTGGAGCATTTTTAGGAGGTTTTCCTAGGATTCTTGGATTTTCGGATTAGGGTTTTGAGGGCCTCTTAAGGTAGGTGGATGGATGGTTTTGAGGGTCGCATGTGTGGGAAAGAGAGCCTATAGTGAACTGATTTGTTCCTAGAAGGTCAAGAGCCCATTTTGTAACCATTTTGCAGAGATTTTTGAAGGAAATATACCAGGTTTCAGCTCATTTTGTGTTTAGATTATCAATTCCTTTTCATCTTCTTTAATAAGTGTTTTCAATTCTAATTTTGAATTTGGATGTGAATGTTTCATTGTTCCTTCCTAATTGATAATCTGATCTATCAAGCCTTATTTGAGAAATGTATGTTGTTAAGTGTTGAAGTTATTTGTGGTTAATCCCTGATAATTAAATTCATTAACCTATATGTTGAACAGTGTACCAATCATCTGAATTTCATTGTGAGTTAAGTCTGGAATTAATATTTTCTTTTCAAGTTTCTAATTTGTTTATTGGTGTATCACCCTATTTTCTAAGTTTTAAGTTCCCTTTACCCTTTTCCCATCAAATTTTTTTCAAGTTAGTAAAGTGATAGCCAATATTTTATAGGAACCGGCCTAGAATCCAAAGATTCCTCTCTAATCATAGTCTACCCATGGCTAGGAGAGGTTTCCATTGTCAGTTGGAATTGTTGTTAGCCTCATTGCCTGATAGAGGTAACAATTCTAAACTTGAACAATTTTTGGCACGCCAGGTGGGACACGTTCTTACGGAACGGGTCGAATTGCATTGTATCACTTGCTGGTTCTGGTGTGCAATTAGCAAGATTCAGACCTGAGAGAGGTCACATTTGTCATACCTGATGAATAAAGATGTCAACTTTTCAAGGAGGATATGCTTATCCAAATGCTCAGCAATCACAATATGATTTTCATCATTCTATAAGTGAAAATGATACACAGAATAGAGATACTGCAAGTATGTTACAGAATATGAGTTTGCAGATTGAGGATATCAAAAGGCAGTAAGAATCTGAATTTCAATAAGAGCTGGATAGGCAGCTAGAAGAGAAAGCTTGTCAAGCAAAGATCCATCAACAGAAAGTATTCGCTAAGCAAGATCAAGCTTATAGAAGGTATCTTGCTGAGCAATATAAGAAAAATGAAGCCAAGCTTACAGGAGGATTGGAAGCACAGAAGAATATTCATCAAGAAGAGTTGCAAGCTCAGAAAGATGATTATGAAAAGAAGCTTTAGAATTAAAAAAATCTTTTAAAGGTCATGTTTGAAAGAGGTAATGAACTTCATGTTTGTTTGAGAGCACATCAAGTATTTCAAGAGGAATATCAGTTGGAAAAAGAAAAAGAGTTAAAAGATCAGAAGGAGTCCTATGAAAAAGAGTTGAGAGCTCATGAAGAGTTCCATGAAAAAGAGTTCCAGGATTTCAAGCAAAAGATGGGATTCCTTTCAAGGACAGCTGAAACATACAAGGAAGCTTATCAGATGCAGATTGAGAAGTGTTCTCAGTTGGAAGAAGACAAGGAGATCATTGAGAAAATGGTTACAGATCTAAAGAAAGTTATTTTTGAGCAAGAGGATATATCAAAGAAGATTCCAGAAAATCAGAGCATTTGTGATGATAAGAGTATACTTCTCTTACACGAAAATAAAGAAGAAGAAGAAGATCATTTTTGGGATGAGATGGAGCAGTTTTGCTTGCATCTTGATGTCAAGCCCTCACTTCCAGAAAGTACATACAAGCTACAAGAGAATGTTTCTAGCCAGCATAATGAGCAGATCTATGAAGATAAAGTTATTTCATCTCAGGAACTTGAAGCAATCAAGGAAAGCTCTAAGATCACTCTTTCTCATGGCTATCCTATAAAGCATTTGGCCAGAGTTCATGTTAGCAAACAAGGACAAGTTGTACCAACACTTCTGCATGATGTCTTGTCAAAAGATGGAGCTCAAAGTGAATCAAATCAGCTCATTGTCCTGTTGGATCTAGTAAGTAAGCCTCTGTTGGATCTTCACCAAAAATCATTGCTTGCTGATTTTCTTCATGATAATGGTGTTTATAATTAGCTTGATCAAGTAAGTGGATTTCATGTTGATCAGATCCTTGTCAGGCAATTTATCGAATATGTCTTATATATTCATCTTGTAATAGCTTTCCAAAAGCGGGTTGATTATCGTGATCTCAAAAGGAAAGGAAGTTATTTTTCACAATCAATGAATGGCTTCATTTAACCAAGCTTCAAGCTGGTTCAAATAGGTTAGTTTTAGCTTTCACTTTCAATAAGTGTTGTTCCAGCACTAGGTCTTAGGTTGTTTCGAGTCTAGGTTTTCTAGGTTGCACGAGTCTAGTTGTAAGATGCATTTTCATTTCAATAAACTGCATTCATGGTTCAGTTTTCCAAGTTTTGAAGCCCTAGGATAAGTCTACAGGTCATGTCTAGCAGGCAGACATCTAGCAGAAGTCGCCAAAATTGTTACCCAAAAACTAATCATACAACACAATAGGCACTACAAGAGAAATTTGCACATTCCAGTTATCTATCTAACACTATCTTGTAGGTTTTGATGATTTGCATCTACTTACTACATTTATTATTAGATTTTTATTTTATGTACTCTAAGTATTGATTAAACTATTACAAATTCATAAATTCATCATTGATCATTACATTGTGCGTTCATAAGAATGTAGTACAAATGTCCTTTGATTTGTATTTCATGTTTCAATAAACAGATTACATTGTAAATAAGAATTAAAAAATTGAGATATGGAATGGGGTCCCATGCATTGCCTCATGTTTTCAAGTTGGTTCTACTAGGTCTTTGTCAGGTCCTCGCATCTAGGTCATTCCTGGGTCTTCATCAGCATTCAGGTCCTTAGGGAAAGCATCATCTAAAAAAAGAGAAAAAAAATAATGGTTAGATCCTAACAGATCTCAACAATGCAAGAGAAACAATTTTATACATCAGCTATATATTACTATCTGCATATCAATCTGAGAACAAATGTAGCAAGAAAATGAAAACCAACACTCACTATAAGGTAGTGTTAAAGGGACGTGTTTTGAAACATGAAACCTTTCAATTCTAATGCCTATTATGGTGTATGATTTTATTTTGAACAATCATGAATCTGAATGAAAGGGACTTAGTATGTTTCCAAACTGAGAAACCTTTTCAGAATGTATTTCATATTGATATTGCTTGAAAATTAACAAGTTGTTTTGTAGATAACAGTTGACTGGTTTACATGATTTGTCATTTTTCAAGATGCAAAACAAGCTGGTTTCCCATGCCAAGTGCTACACGAAGTTCCAGGTTGCTGATCTTTAAAGGAATCAAATTGTTTCATCAAAAAGAGATGCTGATTTCATCATTTATAGAGTACATTTTCAAAACTTTCAAATGATTTAATGCTGAATATTTTACGAGTGCTTCAAGATGTCATCATAATTTGAATGTTTACAGAATGTTATGACTGGGTGTCATGAACCCGTGTTCAAACCTTAGTCATTAATATTCTATCATTTTTGAGTTTCACGAGCCCGTGCTCGAACTTCATTAACAAATAATAAACATTTATCTTATTGTACTTCATACTACAAATTGCCAAGTTCAGTATCAAAAGGAAATGTACAATAATCTGCTACAGGAATAGGTTTTACAAATGCTAGTTATGTCAACTTCATAATGCTAAATGGATCACATTTTATAGTGCTCATCAGAGAAATCAAAAAGCTGGTTCATATTCAGAACTTCTGTCAAGAGACATGTCATATTTATGAATGCTGAAAAGTGGATCAAATTCTAAAATTTGAACTCAAGTTCAGAATGTGCTTATGCTGGAGGAGCAATAATAGTTAATGTTTACAAATAAGGATTGGTGAAAAGAAACAGAGTCCAAGTTTAGCTTATTTCAAATTCAAAATTTTGTTTGAAACCAAAAGCTCATGTTTCAGGTGACAATGTACAGTTTTAAAACAGCAAAATGTCTTATTATTTTGATAAATTGTTGACTTAAAAGAACAGAGAGTGCATAGGGAGATATGACAATCTCTGTCATGATCATGAGTACATGTTCAAAATCAACGAGTGCATCTACAGTCTTAAGTATTGGGTTTCATCAACACTTCTTGAAAGTCCATATATATATGTTCAAGATGATTCAATGTTGATATACCTACGGTTGTAGAAACAAAGCTGGCTTTCATAAAAGCATACAAGCGGCCTATTCCAAACATATACAATAATATTATATAGGAAATAATAGTTCAATAACATTTGATGCGATAGAAGGTGACATATGAATATGATCCAGTATTTTCCCTTGGCTTTGTCGTTGTATATGACCAACTCATGGATGGATACCCAAGTGACAAGGATCGTGAAGCAATCTTCAGAGCATACATAAATGCACTGAAGGAGGATCCTGAACAATACAACATTATAGGAATATTGCTAAAAAGATGGAAGAATGGGCCAGTTCACAAAATGCAAGTTCTATTGTTGAATTTTTGTCTAGAGATGGTGAAGTTGAGGGGATATTGAAAGATATTTCTAAACAAGCAAAGGAAAAGAAATTTTTTAGTTATAGTTATTTCTTTGCAATTGGATTGTTCCGTCTACTTGAACAAGCAAATGCAACTGAACCTATTGTCTTAGACAAGCTATGTCAAGCCTTGAATATAAGCAAGCCCAGCGTGGACAGAGACCTTGATATTTACCGCAATATTCTTTCAAAATTGGTTTAGTCAAAGGAGCTCTTGAAGGAGTATATTGAGAGAGAAATGAAAAAGAGAGCCGAAAGAGAAATGAGCCAAAAAACTAGTAAGACTATTACAATCAAGGGAGGGCACGTTTTGTGCTATTTTATTCAATAGATTGAACCAGTAGTGCGTATGTACTTAAAAATACACTTTTCCAACCAAATAGACACATATTATTCAAAAAATCATGGCACATTTTTATAATAGAAATGAACAGAGAGTTTCAAAGTTCACTCCAGCAATAAAGACATATATTTAGCAGAGAAAGAAGCCATATATCGTGCAAAATGGAGGCCACATTTTTTTAAAAAAGAGTGAAAGATCAAACAACAGCTATCCATTTGAACTTCAAAGCCCACATTTCAAGCATCATATCTGTATCTTAGTAGCAAGTGAACATTTCCATTATTCCAAAATCTGTACATGCAAGTATCTGACTTATAAAAACAAATACTGAACTATCTGTCATGGAATAGGGCACGTTCTATGTATAGTTACATGAACATTCAATGTAAAATGGAATAGAGAGTTTCGAACTCTATAACAACTTCAGTTTGCAGAAGAAGAACAGAAAGAGTTCATAAATGAACTTATAGATACCTGAAGAATGTCGATTTTCCTGATCAAAATGCCATATCACCAGCAAACTCTAGGCTTTCAATCAGTTTCGAAAGTTTGTTCAGCATGTTTCTAGCTAGGGTTTCGACCCTAAATCTCTTGCAGATATCAAATGAGATACAAGTGCCAATACAAATGCCCAAATGAAACATAATAGAGTTTGGAATCCACAACAAATGTCTGACAGACATTTAATACAGTTGTAGAAAAACAATGCCAGCTGTAGCACTTTGATAGTATCAAACCAAATGCCACCCTTTCTTTTTAAAATCACATTCCTCATATCATGTATACGATAATAAGTGGGTAGAAGTCCTTTGACTCCCCATTTTGTTATTTGTTTTTGCTTAACTTTGGGTAAGTTAGGGATTTGATTAAGGATAGGTTAGGGCATTTTTAAATTTCAAGTTTTGATATTAATAAATATTAAAGTTTTTAATATTTATTTCTTTTTTAATAAATTTGGCATCATGTATTTTAAAGGGAATTTATTTTAAATTCCTCATTTAAAAGCCATGTTTATTAAAAGAGATAGTTTAAATTTTGGCACAATAGATTGTAAAAGGAATTAAATTCCTTATAATTAGCCAAAATTTATGGAAATCGCATCTTTTTAGGGAAGTGACATATTCACTATATTCTTGGAGCCAATTCTGAGTTAGATTGGAGCATTTTTAGGGGGTTTTTCTAAGAGTCTTGGATTTTCAGATTAGGGTTTTGAGGGCCTCTTAAGGTAGGTGGATGGATGGTTTTGAGGGTCACATGTGTGGGAAAGAGAGCCTATAGTGAACTGATTTGTTCCTAGAAGCTCAAGAGCCCATTTTGTAACCATTTTGTAGAGATTTTTGAAGGAAATATACTAGGTTTCAGCTCATTTTGTGTTCAGATCATCAATTCCTTTTCATCTTATTTAATAAGTGTTTTCAATTCTAATTTTGAATTTGGATGTGAATGTTTCATTGTTCCTTCTTGATTGATAATCTGATTTATCAAGCCTTATTTGAGAAACGTATGTTGTTAAGTGTTGAAGTTATTTGTGGTTAATCCCTAATAATTAAATTCATTAACCTATATGTTGAACAGTGTACCAATCATCTGAATTTCATTGTGAGTTAAGTCTGGAATTAATATTTTCTTTTCAGGTTTCTAATTTGTTTATAAGTGTATCACCCTATTTTCTAAGTTTTAAGTTCCATTTACCCTTTTCCCATCAAATTTTTGTTAGGTTAGTAAAGTGATAGCCAATATTTTATAGGAACCAGCCTAGAATCCAAAGATTCCTCTCTAATCATAGTCTACTCATAGCTAGGAGAGGTTTCCATTGTCAGTTGGAATTGTTGTTAGCCTCATTGCCTGATAGAGGTAACAATTCTAAACCTGAACAAACCCAAACATTCTTCCTTCTCTTTACATTAATGGATTAGGGAACTATAGTACATGTTAATACTTAGTCATTTCATGTGTTACAGTGGTCAGAGGTCATGGAATGACCATATTCAATTGGAAACTCACAAAATTGTCAAAGGAATGGCTAAAACTACTCTGCTAGTCAGAATTAATTGAGTAAAAATACAAATACAGACCTCACAAATGCATAGATGTTGTCTAGGATCAATATCTAACTATTCCAAATGCATTGAAATGTAAGACAATGACAAAATGAATCCAAAATCAAAACTTAGTACAGTCCATACACCAGGCCTCTTTTGTCGTATAATGAAACTTTGGCATATTTGATGGACTCCTAGAAACTACCCGAACCAATCCTAATTGGTTGGATGGATTAGTTTGCACTAAAACATTATAAAATCCAATTCCCTCCATTTTCTAATAACCGTTGCATTTCTTTGGAGTTTTTGAAACTTTTAAAGATAATGAAGCCTTAAGACTTTGAAATGTGACCCAAATGAACTTATTAAGCATTATTAAAATCAAATCTAAAATATTATAAACTTGTAACACCAAATACCATCCTAGGCTCTTATTTTGGTCCTAAGGCCTATTAGGCCTTTTAAGACTTATTATATATTTGCCATTTGCATTGCATGGAATGACCTTATAGGCCATTATAGATACCAATACATTCCAATTGATGTCTTTAGATGTCATTAGGTGCATGGTTGTCATTATGGACTTCTGGTAGTCTTTGGATGTTCTAGGTGCCCCTGCCCCATGTTCACCACCTTTGAAAGGATTCTTGTCCCAAGAATCAGTCCTGGCATTAGATGTCTGAGTCTGAACCTATACTTTAGGAATATGGTGCCTTGACAGTTGGTTCTTTCTGCCCATTGGACATCCACATCTAAACATGGTTGTTTACTGGCTACCCTTCAATAGGACACTTGACTGTACCTATTTGAAAAATCCCAAAAGTTTGCATTTTTAGGACTGTGCAGCATTGTCCTATTCAATCCTTTGTCCTTTTCTTCCCAAACCTGATTTGTCCTTCCTCCTCTTCCCCTCATTGAAGAACCTCCTCTATTTTTTCTATTCCATCTTTCACTTTTCCTCTTCAATTTCTCCTCTATTCTAAGGGACAACTAGTAACATTCCTTCACAATTATGGGGTTAGAAGCCACAAATTCATCTTGGATGTTAAATCTTAAACCACCTAAATATCTAGCAACCTTAACAACTTCATCTTCTTTGAATCCTAACCTTATGCTTAGTTTATAGAATTCATCTATATATGCTTTAACATCTAAATATCTTTGTTTTAAACTTTGCATTATTTTATGCATTTGTACATCAAAGTCTTTAGGAAGAAAGTTACCTTTCAATTTTGCTATCATCTTGTCCCAAGAGACAATATTTGGCTTACCTATTCTCCTTATGTCTGCCTCCTCATGATCCCACCATAGGAGTGCATGCCCTTTGAGTTTTGTTTTTTCCAATCTTACCCTTTGATCTTTTGGTACCTCTTCACCTTCAAAGTATGCAACCATTGATGCAATCTAGTCCAAAAGCTCTTTTTCTTTCAGACTTCCATCATACATAGGGATATCTCCCCTCACCTTATGCTGCTCAATCTTCATAGCCTTGAATATCTTGATTGTCCTCTTCTCTTCAGGATCTATTTGTTCCCCTTCTTCCTCTCCTTACCCTTCCTTATGGGTTTCTTCCTCTTCTTCACTATCAACACCTTCATCTGCTACTCTTCTTTGATTGGATTCCAGTGCTTCAAGCCTAGCCAAAAGTGCATTGTAAGAATCCTGCAACCTTGTGTTCTTCTCCTTCATCTCCTAGATCTCCCTGGCAGTACCTGCATCCCTTGGAGGTATTTTCACAAACAATAGTCAAACTTCTTTAGCAAAGTGTTCCTCTATCCCTCTAAGGCACCATTTATTTTAGATAATTTAATTTTAACTTTGGTTGTGTTAACAAAAATATGTTGACTTTATTTTGTAGTTGTTTAACATGAGATTTTGTAGATTAATAGGAGTTCACAGATACTAGTGTGCCATAGTTTCCCATATATAATTAGTGAGATGCACATAACTCATGTACCTCATGCTAATGTGCTTGGATACCTTGTATACACTATTTTTCATTAGACTAGACATTATCCAAATAGTGAGTATTTATATAAAGTGCTATAACACATAGGTGGTCCTCCTTTTACACCAATTAATAACAGTGACAACCCTCACAAGCAGTTGGATAATGTCTAGTCTAATCCAAGCACACTAGCATGAGGTACATGAGCTATGTTCATCTCACTAGATATAGATGGGCATTAATGCTCAATTGAATGATACGACATTCCCATAAAAATGTGAACTCCTATTAATCTACAAACTCTCATGTTAAACAACTACAAAATAAAGTCAACATAGTTCCTTTAACACAACCAAAGTTAAAATTAAATTATTCAAAAAAGGGTTTGTGTTTTGAGTTAATTGGTTTATGTAAATCTGTTTCAGCAATAGGTGATGAACATTCATATTTTCCTAAGTAGTACTTTGAGCATTCCTACCACACATGTACTATTGTAAAAATTATCACAAGTCCATTTGTTGCAGGAGAGAGAGAGAGAGAGAGAGAGAGAGAGAGAGAGAGAGAATGGGAATGATGAGGATATTAATGCTCCGCTTACAAGTCGTTACCTTAGAAAAATGAGCAAGAAACCAAAAAAGAAATGATTAGCAAAAAATGTTAATTACAATCATTTCTTTTTTGGTTTCTTGCTTGTTTTTCTAAGATAACAGCTTAACGGAGCATCAATATCCTTGTCATTCCCCTCCTCTCTCTCTCTCTCTCTCTCTCTCTCTCTCTCTCCCCTACTGGTCCTTTGACGTGTATTAAACATAATCAAATTTTCAACATATTATTATCATTCTATTTCTTTGTTGTAAATATGCCATTGGTTCAGTTTTGTATTTTTTTTTTTGTTAAATGCATTTAAAATAAAGGTCTAATTCTATAGACTGTTGATGCAGAGCCCTCTCTATCACCTTAAATAGGCCAACTCAACTTGAGGATTCAACAAGAAACTTAAATGGAATACACTAAGAAGTACCAAATGATGAATGCTCAATTGTTGTAATGGCAAAGCAATATCAAAACTGCCCATTTCTAGAACTTGATTTTTCTATAGTCCTAATGATTTTTCTTATTTCTTGAACATTGTTGACATACTTAAATGGAATACACAATATCAAATGATGAATACTCAATTGTTGTAATGGCAAAGCAATATCAGAACCGTCCATTTCTAGAACTTGATTTTTCTATAGTCGTAATGATTTTTCTTATTTCTTGAACATTGTTGACATACTTAAATGGAATACACAATACCAAATGATGAATGCTCAATTGTTGTAATGGCAAAGTCTCAGAACCGTCCATTTCTAAAATTTGATTTTGTATAGTCTTAATTATTTTTCTATAGTCCTAATGATTTTGAAAATTGTTGACAAAGAGTGTTTCTTTTATTTATTATAGTATAAATGATTTTTCTATAGTCGTAATGATTTTTCTTATTTCTTGTCTTTTGTCCCTTTTTTATTTCCTATGTTTGTGCTTCATGACAGGATTTTGTCACCTTCTTTTGATGGTATATTTCATTCACTCTATGTGGAATACTATTTTGTTCACTATTTTATTTCAGGTTGATATTTCTTTCATTTTTCATATACACAGAGACTACACATGTTGATAAAAAAATGAGCTATTTGATTTAGGTTTACTTTTCATTATTGTAAATGGTTAATATTTCGGATGGTACTCCTTGGTGTATTCCATATAAAACTAATAAATGTAGTAATGATGGTGCAATGCATTATTGATATAGGCACGATGGTTCTTGTCAATGTGCCAAACTATCAATGTGGTGGTGGGCAGTGTGTGTTGAAGACTTCACGAACACAAAGAAACCCTGGACAACAATTTTGGTGCTGCCCAAATAGAAAAAAGGTTTCTAATGTGTATATATTTAATATTTTAGTATGTAAATACTTTTCATTATATTATAAGAACTAATGTAGATTGGGCATCACAAGGAAATAATAGCTGTGGATACTTTAGTTGGGTCGATGACAACTCGTCTGCATCTATCTGCCCATCTCCACTTATCCGTGATGAAGGATTTGAGTGCAAAATGTGTCAGGTTAGGGAAAATTCTGAAATTATATTTTTACGATGCCTTCTCTGTATTGTAATCGCATATATTTGTTGCGACCATATGCAAAGATGAACTCAAGAATTAGTTAGTTTAGTATTTTCATATTGTAACTAATATTTTAATATGGATATGACGTAACTTCTCTTTGCCTCAAGTGTGCATATATATGGTTTACATCTTTTTTTAGAATAATTCTTCATGTTTATGGCTCAGGTGAGCCCCAATTTGCTATCAATCACATGATTTAACGTATAGTATTTTCTTGGTTATTCCATTTGTTCCTTGAACTTTGAAGGCCATTTGGTAATTTCAACTACACCTAAGGATCCATCAATATTTGTGGAAAATAGGATTCATGTTGCAATGCCCAAGCTGTGAGATGGGAAAAGATAGGCAAGAAGAGTGGAAAGAAGATGATATTCCTGAGATTATGGATCATTTTCAAGCTTCAGTGAGGCTTCATATGATGCACTGTCTGCAGATTTGTACGCAATGCTGATTTAGGCTGGAGGTAAACTACATGTGTCATGTAAACAACATGGTTGAATGTAATCTCTTTTGTGCATTTTCAAGAGTTTTCCCACCAATACAAGAGTTTAACATAATCTACGAACACTGCATGGTATGAAGTCTCGCTAAAGTTTGAAATACAAGAGCAGGTGACAAGAGCAAGTCACATGGATCCCCCACATGATAGAGGTCACGGGGATACTCCTCCCACCCATTCATCAACAATGGTAAACCTTATTGAAATTGTACAAATTAGATAGTTGAAAAATGTTATATTATTATGTTATTTTATGTAGGGTTTTGGAGTTATTATGATAGTTTTACTGATATTCCTGTCACAATTTGATGTTTAGGATAGGAGAAAAGAACCTACAACAATAGAGGCAATAGCTATAGATACAGATGAGGATATCCCAGAAATCCCTAATATAATAAATATGTTGAAGAAAAAACTAAAATGAGTCAATACATAAATTATTAGAAAAAGAAAATTTTAGAAAAAATTGCCAAACATCTTAAGACTGTGAGGGACTCATATAGAAGGAGTCTCCTCCATAACCCAAAGTACGAGCATCCTCCCTTTATTCCAGTGAGGGATTGGAATGAGTTCATTTTGGATGCAAAGGAGAAAGGGGATACTCAAACAAGAATTACACTAGCAAATGAGAGAAGAAGGTATGCAATAGTATTTACTACTAGTAGAATATAATAATGCACTAATTAGTGACCTTTATATCTATATCATGTAACATATTTCAAAATTTTCATAGGTTGCAGGACACATCAAAGGCAACAAAGGCCAGACTATAAAAGATTTCACAATAGTTGACAAACGTAATTGTAGGCATCATGGTCACATGTTTTTAGAGACAACATAATTGAGTTGTATACCAATGATGATGGAGTACAACCTCTGCTCTTTTGATTCCAAGTTGACATTGTGGGATGTAGAACAACTTAGAACCAGAGGTGCAGAGGTTTCTCTCCATCATCTAGGTATACCACTCAATTATATTGTCTCCAAAAAAATGTGACCATGATGCCTACAATTATGTTTCTCAGTTGTTGTGTCCTAGGACCACTTATGACCCTTTACGACCATTTAAGATCCCTAAGAATATATCTTAGAGGTCTTAAAATTTCATAAAGGGTCATAAGAGGCTCCTAAGAGGGCCCAGATGAGCTTCCACCTTCACGTGGTTGGCCCTGTTAAGTAGAGAATGTTAAACTATTCTTGAAACAAAGAGAAGCTCAATAATTTAATAAAGCGATTACGAAGGGATTCCATTCTAGTGTGGGAGGTGTATTCAAACAGGGAATCCTAGTGGAAAGACATCTCACACCATCATTATACGATGGAGAAGAAGTTGAAGCAACAAAAGAGTTTTTGGAGAGCCATGTTTTGGCACCAATCATTTAGTACAAGCACTAGAATTGAGTTTTTTGGCACGGGCTGGGAAATTTTTGTATATCAACATGCAATAGAGTTTGGGGATTTTTAGTATTTAAATACATCTGTGGGATGTATTTCAGAGTTTGGATATATGGGAAGAATGGTTGTGAAAAATATATTTCTATTTTTCATTCTGAGAAGATCCAGAGTGATTTTGAGTCACAGAGGAAATTCCCTAATCCTTCAAAAAGTGCTATTTTGACGAGTTCTGATCACTTGAGGGACAAAATATCTATTGATCACTTGATTTTCTTTTCAACTCAACAGATAATTTTTTGTCCTTCAAGTGATCAGAACTCATTGAAATAGCACTTTTTGAAGGATTAGGGCATTTCCTCTGTGACTCAAAATCACTCTAAATCTTCTCAAAGTGAAAAATAGAAATATCTTTTTCATAGCCATTCTTCCCATATATCCAAACTCTGAAATACATCCCATAGATGTATTTAAATACTAAAAAATCCCCAAAATCTATCGCATGTTGATATACAAAAATTTCCCAACCTATGCCAAAAAACTCAATTCTAGTGCTTGTACTACATGACTGGTGCCAAAACAAGGCTCTCCCAATCACTGACTGTGACCCATTGGAAACAAGAAACAGAATGAGTGTGGACACCTGAAGATAAATATCAGATAGGAGAAAAGCACCTGCAACAACAGAGGCAATAGCTGTAGATACAAATGAGGATATCCCAAAAATCCCTAATATATTAAATACGGTGAAGAAAAAACTAAAAAGACTAATGCAGAAATTATTACTATTTTGGAAGATGCAAATCCAACTGAGGAGATGTTGAAGAGGATAGATGAATTGATGGTGTGAGCATGTCATTTTGAAGTAAGCAGTAATGAATCTTTCGTTATAACAAAAGTTCAATAAAGGTTTATATTTTATACTCTTTTATGTCGTGAACTAAAATATGTATGTGTTCTTGTTACATGATTTTTTGCTTGCTCAATTACCTGGTCATGGACATCATGGTGAGGCCAGTAGTAGCATCATGAAAAATAGTAATAATTTTTGGATTGACTCTTCTTTAGTTTTTTCTTCACCATATTTATTATATTAGGGATTTCTGCCATATCCTCATCAGTTAATTATATTATATGTCATGTTAATGAATATTGTTATGTGTTAATGAATTATTGATTAGTTTTGTGTATTAATGAATGTTATATCATATTAATGGATGTTATGTGATTGTATTGATTGAATGTTATAGTTCATAAATGGATGAATGAAGTGTGTAATTAGATGTTAATGAGATTGATGTTAGGGGGAGGGGGAGTGAGGCCAGATGAGCTTCCACCTTCACGTGGTTGGCCTTGTTAAGTAGAGAATATTAAAGTATTCTCAAAACCAAGTGAAGATCAAACTAACATACCTTCATTATTTAATCAATTTCATTCATTCTAGGTCTTTTCTCATAAGTGCATTTTGAATGTGTCATTGTTAGGAAACTATCAAATAAAAAACTAGAAGGGCAAACTAGAAGGGCCAATAATCAACTTCTCATTGTCATTGTCTGGCATGATTCATCTTCATTTTGTGTAAGTATTCTCATATTGAATGTGTCAACCTCTCTTGGCCTACTGTGGATTATTTCATTGGTTTGTGCTTTTGAGTAGGTGAAGTGTTAAATCAGTTCCTATCTTCTATTCTTAATTTGTTCAAACTACAAGAGGACCTGACAGATATACTCAACATAGAATTGACTGCTAGTCTGGACAATTGAACACACTGAGTCTTTGGCTTGAGAGAAAGAGTTGGGTAATGTTGTTTCTAGAGACCTGTGCAATTGTCCTTAGTGGCCTCTTTTTTTTTAACAGGTATTTATATATATGTAGTGTCCATGTTTTTTTTAATACAGATTCTTTTTGTGTATATGCTAGTGCTATGGAACCTAAATAAACAATTATAAATGTAATAGATAATGTCTTTGATGAAGGAATTGATGTACCACATGTAAACCAAAATCCATGCTTAATGTCATTTTGTGCAAAATGAGTTTGTCTATTAGCATATCAGATTTTGTTACACCCTTCATGACTGTAATGTTTAAGTTAAGTATTGATGCAATTTTCTAAAGTAGCAAGTTCTGTTGTCATTGTTTTTTTTCTAGTGGTTATGAGGAGATTAAGAATTATCAAGGAAAGATATTGAAGTGGAAAGGAAATTTTTTTGAGAGGTTACAAATATTGAGTCATTGATCATGTATACTTTTTTTAAGTAATTGCTATAGAAATGGTTAAGTTTTCCTGAATTTTTAAAATAAGTCATAATTATTCAGTATCATATTCTTAGCTGCAAGTTGCAGGTCTTCATACCATAAATTTTAGAGTTTAAATCTTACATGGACAAATTTGTAGGTTATATTGAACCATCTATTATCTTTTTTGACTCTTTAGTTGCCAGAAAGATTAAATTCACATCCTAGTTGTCATTGTGTTTGGGACATAAAGCTTTATTTAACTAAATTAGTTCTTTTAATATTGAGATAAAAAATCTACAAATAAAGCCTAGACTGGGGACTGCATAGAAAACTATCATATGAAGAACTACTAAAATGGCGGTATCAAAGTTCCTTACAAGCAATCCACATATGAAAATCTAGTTGTAGGATTGAAAAAAAGACAAGATAAAAAAGTTCATACGCCCATACAAGACACCCACCAAAATATAGACCATCAATTTATAGAACCCTTGCAAGATATCCCAAGGAACAACAGGTAGTGAAAACCAAATAGATAGAAAAAAGAACATAACCATATGTTGCCTCACCTGTTTGAGCCAAGGGCCAACTTGTAGTGATCTTTATCATATAAAACATTTAGCAGATCTCCATAACCAGTTCAAAAAAAACCATTAATAAATTCATAACCAAATCTAGTTTGCAAAAGCCGCCGCAATTGAAACTCACCTTCTCAATATTTTCTCTAATAGCATACTTGCAAGCCTACTGACAAATCTCCTTAATATTGGCTCCATTGAATCCTTGGGTATAACAGGCCAATGCCATTAGGTATAATGAAAACTATTTTCTTGGTTGTCATACCATCCATCTCCATCAACAACTGGTTAAGGACTCTGCCCGTAGCACCACCAGCATCCCCAACACTGCTTCCACGCTGCAAACATGCAAACCAATTATGAATCACTAGTCAGACCCTATCTCTCAAATAGCTCAAACAAAATGAAAAAACCCATAGTTTCACGCAAAGCAGAGCAAATGGATTGCTAGAGCCTACTGAAAAATCTCTTTAATATCTCATCAATAAATATAATGGATGGAGCATTCTTCTCAGACTCCTCAAAATCCTTCCAGAGATTTCTTCCACTTTCTCCAACCAACTTTGACATGATCTCAAGTCCATTGATATAGAAAAATAGGGCACCGGTTTCATTTGCCACTGCCCTAGCAATTAAAGTTTTCCTAGAACCAGGAGGCCCATAGAGAAGAATACCCTTTGGGGGCTTCACACCAATAAATTTGAAGAGTTGTGGGAGTCTAAGAGGAAGCTCTACCAATTCACGGATCATCAGTCAGAATTACTTGAACTAGAATTTCTTTGTTGTACTAGAATTGATTTAGTATAGAATATTTTCCAGCAAGATTTTTTTTTTTAAAAGCAAGGTTTTCGTAGCATTATCTACCACTTGAGAAAAATTTTCCATAGCTAAATTTCCTTGCCATAGTTAATATTGCTCTAAAGACTTACAAGTTAGTAAGTCCTTGGCTAAAGGGCTAATAAACTAAATAAAGTTTCAAACATATGAACAAATAAAACTCATACAAGCAAAAGCCGGAACCAAATTGAATAGCATTGGTTGTTTGTCAGCAGAAGGTCCCTGCTAGAACAGACACATTTGTCACTTCATTAAGATGAAAATTGTGTACTAAGTTTCCTAACTGTATAAGTCATCATCATATTTATTATATATTGTAGCAAATACATCTAAAGCATCAGCAGAAGCACCGGGAAATTGAAATTCACAACCAAAGCCTTGAGATTGTTGCAGTGTTTGTGCAAAGGCACGATACTTCTGAATATCAGCATCACTGACACTTCTTCAGGCATATTTCTTTGAATGGATGTGAATCACTTCCAACCTTCCCACTTCATCTGGAACCCCAATATCAATCTCCCTGTCGAACCTTCCAAACCTTTTGAGTGCTGGATCAATACTATTTGGTCGGTTAGTTGCTCCCATAACAATAACATGGGCGTGAGATTAAGTCCATCCATAAGCATAAGAAGTTGAGAGATAATTCTCCTCTCAACTTCACCGTGGGCAATTAAAGTTTCATTTTCCACTGCCCTAGCAATTAAGGTTTTCCCAGAACTAGGAGGGCCATAGAGCAGAATACCCTTTGGGGGATTCACACCAATAGATTTGAAGAGTTGTGGGTGTCTAAGAGGAAGCTGTACCAATTCATGGATCACCAGTCAGAGCCTATCTCTCAAATAGTTCAAACAAAATGAAAAAACCCACAGTTTCACATAGAGCAGAGCAGATGGATTGCTAGAGCCCAAAGCAGTCTAGAAAATAGAACGAGTAGGGACCTACTGGCAACAAGCAACAGAATGAGTGTGGACACCTGAAGATAAATATCTAGACTAATCACTGATCAAGATGTCATTGGTAATTAGTCTGGATATTTATCTTCAATTTTTTTTAAATACTCCACGTTTCATCAAAATTTTGACCCAAATGCGTCAAAAGTCTGGTAAAAAATTGACCATTCTGTGTCATAATTTGGCGTCGCGGGTTTGGCATCCTGGTCAGAGCTGCTAAATATTTCAACCAAATGTGGTCGAAATATGACCGCTGTGAGTTTGGCATCCTGGTCGGAGCGACCAAAGGTTTCGACCAATATTAATTTATATTGGTCAAAAGATCGACCAATACACCAACACTTGTCAGTGTTATTATTGGCCTAGATTGCCCTCGTTTTCAACTAATATTGGGGTCGATCATTCGACTGTTGCAACAATTAGTTGATATTTCGACGCATATAATAGCGATGAACCAATTGGTCGACCATTCGACCACGTTGGGTAGAAACTTCAACCAATTGTGTGTCGAAAAATGGTGCAAAATGTACTAGTGTAAGTTCTACTTTCTGTGATTTGGAGTTAACAACTTTATTTTATATAACAATTGCATTCTATTTTGTTATTTTAGAGTTGGATTCTTTCAACTCTGGTATCTGGGTTTTCTATATTATAGAGCTTGGAGGCCATTTGAGAATTATTCAATCAAGTTTTGAAGAATTCTCTCTTGGAATTTTTTTGGAGGATTAAGGTTTTTGTGTTTTCAAAAGTTTTGGATTTTCAAGATTTAGAATTGATTTTCAATTCAACTTTGTGTATTAAGGTACAATTTTAAAATCCTTAAAATTTGTCCATGAAAGTCATTGTCTTCTTCATGTTTGATTAGATCTTGTGTATAGATGATGAGTGTTTGTTAAAAAGATGTGTTTCTTTGATAATGAAGAATGTTAGAGAATCTTTTGGAAGGAAAATTTGATTATAATTTTCTATAAAATTTTTGCTTTGATTTATATTGGATTATGGTCTTCCATGGTTTTGAAGATTTTGAAAGAGTTCATTTTTAGTGAAAATACATATTTTTGAAATAGAAATATAGATATATGCATGTGTGAAAGATAGATATATTTAGTTGCATGTTACTTAGGGTCTATTTTTTTGTTTGAATTAGACTGGAGTTGGGATTGTCAAATCCTAGAATTGACATTTTTTATGTGTGTTCAAAACATGAAACTAGAATAGGGATTTGTTAATTCTCATTTATCGTCAAAATTATAATTTGAATCTTCCATCTAAATAGGTGGAATTAAAAAATCAATTCCAATTCCATTTAAATGAGAATTGGGGGCAAAGCTAAATTTATAATAGTTTGAAATCCATATGCAAACAATATGTTTCATCTTCTCATTATGAATTCCAGGTGAATTCCAAGTGAACCAAACAATTCTAGCCATATTCCAAATACTATTTTTCAGATTTAAAACTTTCAAATTTGTCAAATACTGAAATTTGACAATTTCAGTATTATTTTATTCTAACAACCAAACTAACCCTTAAGGAAGATATATTCAATTGCATGTTATTTAGGAAAGATATATTCAATTGCATGTTATTTAATCAAGATATATTCAGTTGCATGTTATTTAGGAAAGATATATTTAGCTGCATGTTATTTAAGGAAGATATATTCAGTTGTGTGTTACTTAGAAAATATATCTTTAGTTGCATGTAATTTAAAGAAGATATATTCAGTTGCATGTTACCTAGGAAAGATATATTCAATTGCATGTTATTTAAGGAAGATACATTCAATTGTATGTTATAAAAGGAAGGTATATTCACTTAAATGTTATTTAAGGAATATATATTTAGTTATGTGTTATTTAAGAAAGATATATTCACTTGCATGTTATTTCAAAAAGATATTTTATTTTCATGTAACAATATTCTATATTTAAAAGTTTTATTTTTAGAAAAATAATAATAATTTTTAAATTAAAATAATTATATATATATATATATATTTGCATGCATCGGTATTCTATATTAAAAAAATTTATTTTTATTTAAAAAATTATTAAAACAACTTCAAACACGGGAATTCTTTTAGAAAAAAAAAAAGAATAATAATGATATATAACTAAATATTATTTGATGAGAATTTAATGTTGATGTGTTTATTATTAGAGTTTTCATATATTGTGTTTGATTGTCGGTATGACTAGCATTAAGTCAGCTTTTAGAAATTGTTACTAGAGGCTTGGGGGTTTACCTTTTTTACTATGACATGTATTTACAATGTTTGTAATGTGATAATGGTTTTGATCATTTTACTCAACCTTTGTTCATTTTAAACTCATTAGTTGTGAAATCTTTGAGGGAATATTTTTATGATGTTATGGCTTGAGGACCAATATGGATTTTGTAATGTTTGGTTTGAGGACCAATGTGTGCTCATGTTGGTATCTATGGAACGGATATTTAATCATTTTACTTCTACGAGATTTATAAAATTTATTTGAGACTTATGAGCTTATGGTAGGTTATTTATGTGTTAGAGTGGAAGTGGCTTGTTTTGGAGGCGCTAGAGTCTAGAAGTGGTTGCCTAGGTATCCTTTGCAAGTTACTTAATAAAGTGATAACTTAAATACATTAAGAGTTTCAAAATGAATTATAAGATTTATATGTTTCTCATCCATACCTTGAGTGCTAGTACATGCTAGGATGGTTTGTGAGAAAATATTGATTGCCTACACAGATTGGATGAGGCATAGTTGGTATCCTTATTTGTATGAGAGGTTACCGATACCACATAGAGTCACTAGGGGGTCGTGTCCAGAGAGATGGTCAGGGTAACTCTAGAGTTGACTTGTGTGATGACACTTTCATTTATGCATCTTAAGTTTCATACATGTGTTGGTTTCCTCTAGGATTAGTGTATTTACCTTTTCATTTTGAGTTGTACTGCTTGAGATAGAGAGTCTTCAGAATCCTTTGCTTAGGTGTTATATTGTGATTGAATTTTTGTATTTGTTATCCAAGTGGGATCTATTGTTATCTCTTCAACACAATGAGAGTAGATCTTTGGTTCCATGAGGTCGACTGGTAGTGATTTTTTTACCATTTGAAATTCTGATACCCTTGTACCGATGTTGAATTATCCTTGTAGCATTTGTATTATCGTATTCTTCATCGGAGACTTGCTCTTATCTTTCATATAATATTTTGTACTTTGCATTTAGTTATTATTACATACCCTACAACTTGTGTAGTAGATGTTGTTTCATTGTGTATACCTTATGGTATTAGATGTATCTAGGTTTTATTTATAAGATGGTGTACTTATTATTTATTTGCATTATATAGAGATTGTATATTGTTTGTTGTATTTAGTAGATTAATTAACTTACATAATTCTACATCATGGAACCCTTGGAATTTGTAATCTATAAATGAATTACATTTGTAAGTATGTATTGTCTTATGTTACATTGCTTCCTCATTATTATTCATTATTGTTTGTAAACTTTTGAGAAAAAATAATTTTGTAAACTTAGTAACATGTTTTAGATTAATTTATCCTAGTTTCTCTGGCAGGGCATTACACTTGGTATTAGAGCATGAGTTTCTACAGTGGGAACTTTAAAAATTTGTGCATCCATTAGATGTCTAGTAGTTGAAACTTGAATCAAAATTTAGACATATAACTCTCTTGTGTTTTAGACTATTGTTTATGACCTCAAAGGTATGATATTAGACTTGTATGTTTGGATTAGATTTTATATGACTGTTGTATTAACTAGGTTTGCATGAATTTCTCAACCTATTATTTGATGTAGATACAAATGTGTGTTTTATACAATTGATTACTAGGTGTTTCTATAATAATGAATGAATAAAGATCTAGATCTATTTAAATTATTAAACAATGAATGATTGATCAATGCAATTTTTAATTTATTCTTAAACCAAAACTATATTGCTCTTGATGACTATATATCATGGCATTATTTCTTGGCTTGTTTCGAGATATCATTTTATCTTTTATTTTAGTAGAATGCTCCATGATTGAGGGATGCATATCCTTATTTGTTTACAGGCTTCCAAGAGTAAGCCTAATTCTAGGGGAAGTGAATGTAATACCCCTGACATCATTTTCTTTCAGTTTATATGACCAAACTCTTTTAGGCCACTCTAAATGTTGATTATTCACATATGATGATTTTATTTATATTTATGATTTTACCGACTAGTTACTTGCATGTTTATGGTTAGCATGTATATTTTATTTTTTATTTGACGTGTCTAATATGGTTGAAGAACGGAATCATAGTTACTTGCTTGTGAGATCCAAACGATCAACCAATCTCCACCATTGTCTGTTATATATTTATACATGTATGTACATGCTTCTCTTCTATGCAGGATTTAGGTATCGAGCATCAACTTCCTTAAATTATTTGGATGAGCATGCCCTACACAACATCTCAATGGTAAGAGGGGAGATAACATATAGGTCCAATCCCAACCAAAGTCATTTATTGTCCTGAAATAGTGGACATGTATCTTACTTACTACCCTTTGAATTCGTCAAGGTGACGTCATTCATGAACCCTTCGTTTGAGTTTGAATTTTGTAGTTTGAGTTTAGTTGATTTGCTTCATGTTGGCATGTCATGTGGTTTGATGTGATTTTTGTGTTAAAATGGTTAAGTAATTTATAAAATTAATATGTGATTAAATAATTTAATCTTATTAAATATGAAAATATTAAATATAAAATAGGAGTAATTAATTGATGAAAGTTAATTAAATATATTTGTTAATCTTAAAGACTTAATTAAAAAGTCTAATTGTAAAAATAGAGGACTAAATTAATTACTAAATCTAAAATTAAAATTAAAGGCATAAATAATAAATTAGTATTTAATTATCAATTTGTATATTATTAATATGCTAAAAATATTAATTGTTAATTAAATATTAATATGCACTTAAATTTGCACTTTCAGTTTAATAAAATTAGAATATAAATTAAAGTTAAAAGTTGAGTGATATGCATGAATGATAATTATTAATTAAAATAATTATTCTAATAAATAAATGTTTGATATAAGCGAAGTTGGAGTTATGTTATAATTTATGTGATTTGGAGTTAATGTAATGACCCTTACCAATAGGCCACTAAAAACTCTTAAAAAATGTAACTCAAAATGTAGATAGAAAATTATTTTTGAGTATATGAGTTCGCTATCCCAAAATTTCAGAATAATAGATAACAACCAAATAACATCTAAAACACTATCAATGATGTAGGAAATTGCTCAAAACCATATACCATTCATATATCAACAATTTGCAACAATGCCATACATATTTCAGCCATTAATATGATCATCAAACCCTAGGTTTGCAATATAGATAAACTGAAAATTACAATGCCCTTTCACTTGCAAAATCCTAGCCTTCCTTTGATACCAATAATGCCAAATGGCAAACAAAGACAAGTACAATGTAAAATAGTAAAGTGCTAAAGCTATATTTTGTACTCAGCTGAAAACATACATTTCTCAGAAAATATGTCAAATGCCAAATGAGAAGTGAGGAACCTGATTGTAGATGGCTGTGATAATTTTTACCAGTGCTGAAGATGCCAACACCCAAGCCAAAGTCACCCCAAATCTGAAAATGTACTTTCTTGCAGATTTTTTAAAATGTCTAGGAATTTTTAAAATTCCTTAAAAATAAATCATGGCATTTTGGGACTCCAAAATGCACCTATCTTTCTCTCCTCGACGATAGAAATCCGATGCAAAAATACCCAGAATGATATGCTGAGTAATGACATGCAACTAAATATATCTATCTTTCACACATGAAAATCTATATTATTTACATGCACATATCTATATTTTTATTTCTATTTAAGGAAGATATATTTAGTTGTATGTTATTTAGGAAAGATATATTCGATTGCATGTTATTTAAGGAAGTATATTTAATTGTGTGTTACTTAAAAAATATATATTCAGTTGCATGTTATTTAAAGAAGTTATATTCAGTCATATGTTATTTAATGAAGATATATTCACTTACATGTTATTTAAAGAAGATATATATTTTTTGCATGTTATTTAAGAAAGATATATTCACTTTCATGTTACTTAAGAAAGATATATTATTTGCATGTAACGGTATTCTATAATTAAAAAATTTATTTAAAAAAATAAAAATTAAAAATTAAATAAAATATTATTTTTAAAATTTGCATGCAGTGATATTCTATATTTTTAAAAAAATTATTAAAAAAATTTATACACAGATTTTTTTTAGAAAATTAATAATAATATATAATTAAATATTATTTGATGATAATTTAATATTGATGTATTTATTATCAGAGTTTTTGGTTGTATTTAATTGTTGATATGAGTAGCACTAAGTTGGCTTTTAAGAATTGTTACCAGAGACTTGAGGTTTTACCTTTTTACTTTGACATAAGTATTTACAATGTTTGTAATGTGATAATGGTTTTGATTATTTTACCTAATATTTATTCATTTTAAGCTCATTAGTTGTGAAAATAATAATAATAATAATAATAATGATGATATATAATTAAATATTATTTGATGAGAATTTAATATTTATGTATTTATTATCGAAGTTTTTAGTTGTGTTTGATTGTCGATATGGGTAAAATTGGCTTTTAGGAATTGTTACCAAAGGCTTAAGGTTTTACATTTTTACTGCGACATAAATATTTACAATGTTTGTAATGTGATAATGGTTTTGATTATTTTACACAATATTTGTTCATTTTAAGCTCATTAGTTGTGAACTTTTTAAGAGAGTATTTTTTTAATGATGTTAAGGTTTGAGGACCAGTATGAATTTTGTGATTTTCATTTGAGGACAAGTGTGTGTTTTTGTTGGCATCTATGGAGTTGATATTTGTTCATTGTACTTCTATGAGATTTATTTGAGACTTATGAACTTACGATAGGTTATCTAGATGTTAAAGGGCAAGTGGCTTGTTTTGGAGTTGTTAGAGGCCAAAAGTGGCTGCCTAGGTATCTTTTGCAAGTTACTTAATAAAGTGATAACTTAAATACATTAAGAGTTTTAAAATGAATTAATAAGATGTTTGTGTTCATCACCCATGCCTTGAGCACTAGTACAAACTATGATGGTTTGTGAGAAGATGTTGCTCACCTGCGTGGATTGGATGAGGCATAGTTGGTAGCCTTGTTTGTATGAGAGGTTACTAGTACCGCATAGTATCACTAGGAGGCCGGGGTCTAGAGAGACTCCCAAGATAACTCTAGAGTTGATGCATGTAATGACACTTCTCTTTATGCATCTTAAATTTCTTACATGTGTTGGTTGCCTCTGGGATTAGTATGTTTACCTTTTTATTTTGAGTTGTACCTCTTGAGATAGAGAGTCTTCAGAATACTTTGCTTAGGTGTTGTATCATGATTGGATTTTGTTGTTTGTTATCCGAGTAAGATATGTTGTTATCTTCTCAGTGTGGTAAGAGTGGACCTTTGGTTCCACAAGGTCAATCGGGTGGTAGTGATTTTTTTACCATTTGAGATTCTGACCTCCTTGTACCAGTGCTAGATGACCATGGTAGCAGTTGTATTATCTTGTTCTTCGTTGAAGACTTGCTTCTTCTCTTTCATATATTGTATTATACTTTGTATTTAGTTATTATTACATACCCTGCGTTTTGTGTAGTGGATGTTGTTTCATTGTGTATACCTTATGGTATCAGATGTATCTAGATTCCATTTATGAAATGGTGTTCTTGTTATTCATGTACATTAAATGGAGATTGTATATATTGTTTGTTGTATTTAGTAAATTAATTAACTTACATAATTCTATACCATGAAAACCTTGGGATTTATAATCTATAAATGAATTACATTTATAAGAGTATTATTATCTTATGTTATATTGCTTCCACATTATCATTCATTATTATTTGTAGATTTTTAAGAAAAAAAAATTATTTTATAAATTTAGCAACATATTTTAAACTAATTTATCCTCAATTGCCTAACAGGACATTACACATCGAGTCATGAAATGATGCAAACAAATTACAATTATAAGACAACTAATGATTCTTTCACCTTCACATTATGAACCCTTGCCAATACTTCCAAACTCAAGACAACTATCCTTAATGCAAAACAAACATTGCATCGTTTTCCTCATATTTTGGGAAGGCTATGTCATTCTTTCCCAAACTGGAGGCATTGATAATTAAATATTTTTGCTAGCTACAAAAATTTATATCCTAGGAGATAACACAGTGCCAATACTTCAACATTTTGACTAGCGAATTGCAAGAGGCTGGAAGACATGCCTCAAGACTTGGATTGGCTTATCCGTCTTCAAGAGCTGAAAGTGATCTTCAAGAAAATAGCCATTTTGGGAAAATTTTCAAAATAGACAGCATGAGAAGCTGAGCTACAATGGCCAAGATGAATTTTCAATTGACCATTTCACTTCCAACCTACCAATACATGCAAAATTGCTAAGACAAGATATATGTGTAATTACTTTTTGCATGTTGAGTAGGAAGCTATGGATGATAGCATGACGTGGTGTGAAATATTTTTAGGTCTTTTTGCGTTGTTTGATAAGCTCGATATTTTTGTTAACCAATGCATTCAGATTCAACACTACCCAAGTTTGTTACAGTTTATGTTCCAATAGCCGATTAGACAAATACAAACAATGTCATTTCAAGAAGAGCTTAAAGAGATTAAAGCACACGTTGTTTATCTGTAAACTCAGATTTAAGTTGTTTATGTGGAGACTTAGACATAGGTAAAAGTATTTATAAAAAGTCTATTTGGTCAATTTACAAGTAAAATAGGAGAAGTGGGAATAATGCTTGCAATTGTGTTCTCACCCTTCACTCACAATCTTGTCCCATCATGGTAAAAGTGAAACTTCCAAACTTCTATACTTCAATCATAAAATTGAAATGCAAAATTGAGATGATAGATTTCTCAACTTTCAACTTACGTTTGCATGTGATGACTGTTTTTGCAATGAATTGTACTCGCGTGTGAGAGGAAAAGAAAAGGGTAGCCTCATGTTCTAGTTTTGATGTGTTATAATGCCATTTGGTTTTTCTCTTCCAATTTGTTGACACCTAACTCAATTGCTGGCTCAAGCCAATCGGTCCCAAGTGTTTACTTTCCAAAAAGATGATTTAAATGATGTTGTTCAAGACAAATATTCATTGCAACTTGTCACCTTGAATGGAGATAATTTCTTGAGTGATTTTCATCTAACTTTAATATGTCAATGAAGTTTTTGATGTTTTGGGCCTGGAATTAAGATATTTATGTTAGTATTTTTTTTAGATTCGTTATTTTTGTGTAGTCTTCAAGTGTATTGACTATTTTGACAGAGTGTAAGTTTTCTTTTAGATTTGTATGATTTACTATTTTTAAAAATCTGGCTTGGATCATTTGGATCATTATAGTATAAGTTTTGTTAAGCCAATCTTAGAAAATGACAGGCTTTATGGTTGTATTAATGATAAAAATATTTTTTTTTTAATTAAAAGTTGTTTCAATTGATACACCTTGTTTTCAATTATTTTTATTTGGATTTTTATTTTTGAGTGCATTTAATATATGAATTTCAAATTGTTATTTATAAATAATTAGCCTACTTTAAAAAGTGTACATATAAATTAGTTGAATATTGTTCATGGAGATTAAAATATATTTACATGTCAGTTATTGTATTTAATTATAAAATAAAAGATTAATATTTAAAAGTTTAAATTTATATATTTAATCATTTCTAATTTTGTTTTACATACTTTGAATGAATAGTTTAAGACATTTACAAAATGGCAGATGAAATAATTTTATGAGAATTTAGATGAACTTTTCTAACTTTCACATGACCCCCTCTCTCTTGCCCCCACCTTGTTCTCAATGTGCACACATCTTAATATTTTATCTCTTATTGCATATTTATGTTTCTTATGTATATAACAATTTATATACATTCCCCATCATTATACGGTCTGTAAAGCCCCTATTATTGGGGGTTCGGATGTTGTCTCTCCTCCTTCTGATAATGCTTTTGATGATGATTCTGTGGAAGTCCCGGATGTCTCTGTTGCTGCTGTCACTGCTTCTGATTTGGCCTTGGATCATGCTGTTGATGTCCCTGTCCAAAATGCTGCTGCTAGTTTTACACTGTCTTCTGGTGCTGCTAGCCAGGTTGCTGTCTCTGGCACAGTTCGTGGTGTTGTCTCTGATTTTGCCACTTTCTTGGATGTTGATGAGGCATGTTCTTTGTCCCATGTTTCTCCAGTGAGGGTTCGAGGGAATGGTCGGGGAGCTATCCCTGCCCCTTTTAGGGTTTATGATGTTACCTTCCCTTTTGTGGGCTTATCCACATCTTCTGGAGTACAGAAGGCTATTGGTAAGATGGAGGATGGATGGACTACTGTGAAGGGATAGAAATCTAAATCATCCACTCCCTCTTTTGATATGAACTTACATTCAAAGATGAATGGGCTAAAATGTAAATCTTGATTACCTTTTGTAGTACTTGGTTTGGGCTTTTGTCCATTTGGTAGGAACTTTGGTTTGTTCCTTTGGTTTGTTTGGTGGGGCACCACAAATGTCTTTTACTGCTATATCTTTTCATGCTCTTGTACAAGGTTTCGGGTCCTTTCAAAACCTACTTTTACGTAATCAAAACAATTTATATACATTCTATTATTCAATTGATTTGATTGTTTTCATATCTCAAGTCATTTTTATATGTGATTAACATAACAATTTTAAATTTGATCTCTAACTTTTTAAAAATCAACTTAAAAAATTCTGAATTGTTGTCTATTAAATTCCTACTTAAGCCAACTAACCCCACATTTTAACAATTTGTTACTATGTACTTGTATTTAATATCACTTATATGCAATTGTCTTCATCATTAGATACTCATTAAATATCATCCATATTCACAAAAATGGCATGTAACTCCTCATACCTATTAACATATCAAATTGTAGACAAAAATTTAACAACCGTTTCGTAAACTCAAAGTAAACAGTTTCTTATTTAAAATTTCAGTTAAAAAATGAAACAATTATTCCTAATTATAAGCATTGATTACACTAAAATATTGGATTTCAACCGTAAGGTAAGCCATGAAGTAGATCGCCAATACCCATAGAGGATACTTTATTCTATAAAAAAATGATATATTGGCCTCTGTTAAAAAATGTTGTAGGATTTACAAGGTTGATAGAAAGTTCTGATGATTCTTATGCAATTACTATATCTCACATAACCCTCCATACCAATATACCGTTAAATCAGCCCTGTCAAAACATATTAATCAGCCTGCTTCAGGCCTGTTGGCCTGGTGTACTCAGCTTTGTTAAAAGGTCAAAACTTTAACGAGATATAAAATCCAAACTATAGTACCAAACGAACTTCATGTCAAAATTTGTGTGAACTTCTGCTTGACATTTAAGGCTACTCTTTGTGAAACTATATTTGAAGGATTTGAAAATGTTCCACGGGCCAAAATAGATTTATGAAGTCTCCTTCAATTTTGAAATGCACTTTGCAACATTTGCTCTCCAGATGTTTATTGTCAGCACAAAGAGACTTTCATTTTGTAGCTCTTCTTCAATATCCTATGCTGAACTCACCCACAGGCTTAGTCGTTGTCTTCACCATCTCCATATTGAAAGGGAAGTGGAACAGATTTGAATGCTCTGTATTTCCCAACATTGTTGAGGTGTTCATTTTCTAACCTGCTCAAGAGATGAGAAAAAATACAAGTTTTATGATTAAATGTCCGGAGTCAAAAGCTGTATCATCTAGCAGAGAAGGTTTAAGTAAATAGAAAACGTGATTGCAGACCTGAAGAAATTCCAAATCCCACGACGGACAATCTCTAAACAAGCAAAAATAGTAACTGTGACTTTGTAATGTAGACCTGGTATCTGAAATCTCAGTACAGATTGCATCCAAGCAAACCTCAAGAACACATTTACAATCTGAAGAGGCCAAAGTTAGTCATCTGCTATAACTTGAGTTACTAATATATTGAGTTAAGAAGGAAACCTGAGATAGATATAGAGTCATCGAATAAGAACAAGACTGAAAAATTCAGACGCGTTGGCAATAAGAAAACAATATAAAGAGGAAGGAGATTATTTTATATATATCATACAGATTACAGTGGAAGTAATCCACCATGGATAAGAAATCAGATCGCATGAGTATATAGTTACAATCTGAGACAGCGGCAGATTCATTGCATAAGCAAAGAAATAAATATGAGAAACATTGATCATGAGTAGTTGAAGATGATTACAATTTAAAAAACAACAGCCGAAATATATTACACTAAAGGCTTGTAAATTGTGATGTTAAGTTACATGCTTTCCAGCTTGAGCCAATCTAAACTTGGATAATAAATAGATTCTCAACTAAACCCTATCAATCGTCTAGTTCAATAGTTTAGTATAAAAGTAACATTTAGCAAAACTCATGATTGTTTTCTTCATTTTGAGCTGGTAACAATTAGGCTCAAACATCAGGTGGGATGGGGTTCCACGGAGCTTAAGTTTCTATTTTCAAGAAACAGGTCCCATGAAGAAGTTTTTTTTGGCTAGGAAATTATTTGGAATATTTTCCTGGAATCAACTTAGGGGTGTTATCTGCCATTTGTCAATCATTCAAGTTTAGATTCCCACCAAAAAGAGGAAGGAAAAAGGAAAGGAGCTTTTATAATCCACGATACTACCCATCTGTTTTGGGTTGTTTTGGGGTCTACATATGGTTACAGCAACATCGGACTACCCTGTACTCCTTGTGGGAGGTACCTAACTGTGCAACAAATGAGGCATACATACCTTACCTCCTATGGGATTTGAACTTGTGACCTCTCTTTCAAAAGTACAAGTTAGGTCACAAGTTCACCATTAGGCCAACTCAGGGTGTACATTCCCCATGCCCTCATATAATCCATCACTAGGCCAACTCAGGCTGCACAATCCATATGCCCTCATATGCTCCACCACTAGGTTGAATCAGGATGTACCAAGAGATAAATCCTGCCAAAAAAATTTGGAGGGAAAATAAAATTTATTTACTTCATTTTCACCTGCATATGCACACCACGGACATTGCACAGAGTAAAATTCATCTAGATTTAAAGTATTCCTAAAAAATCTCAGCAGCTCCAGCTCTATTTTCAAGAAGCCCCCCTCCATCAGACCCCAACCTAAGAATGTTTCCTAAATGCAACTGCAATTCACCATCCCTAGAAAGAGTTCATGCAAAGGTTGCATCTAACCTACATGTAATCCGGCCGACTTGGGAAATTTTCAAAATCACAGACAACAACAGGGATTTAATACCCTTCCTGCTTGTGAGCAATTAAAGCTCATGCTGTCTCACCAAAGTGTACTGAGGACAGATTAGAAATTGTAATTTGATCATACGCCTTTAGTTATAAGGAAACCTTGGGATCCCTCAAAGAAGCATAGGAATTTTTCTACGTTTTGATCACAAATCAATAAAACTTAGGATTAAATTAATAAGTTGCCGTGCGAGGTTTTGGAAGGTATTAGTTTTCCTCATTACTTAACATTACTTACCAGTGCTTTTATATGGATTTTAAATCCGTTGCATTGTCTTCTTTGTGATTCTTTTTAACCTGAAAGTTCTAAGTTGTCGATCCTGGTTTGGGTTCGGATTTGGGTTTGAGATTCAAGTTCAAAATTCGTTCAAAAATTTTTTGGGGTGGGTTTGAATTTGTTTTGGGTTCATTTGTACAAAAACATATATAATTTTAATATACATACATACATATGTATGTATGTATGCAACAGTCAATAAGTTCATACACCACTATGGTAATAGTAAAGCAACAAAACAAAATACACCACCATATCAATGTTTCAGTTCAAAAATAATAATGTCAACATTAACAATCAGCCATCACTGATCAAATATCATCAAAAGTCATCAAACATATCACCATCCTCTGGCTGTGGCAAGTTAGAAGCACAAAAAGTGCCACTGGCATCGATACTAGCAATGTGTAATGTCCCATCTGCGAATTGATAATACTAGAGGTGGTTGCGTACGTTTTCGATGTACTCGTTCATAACTTTGGCATGCAGCACGCGATTTGTTCTATTTCGTATGACCACAATCAGCTTATGGACTATATAACAGTCGTACGGACATGATAGCCTCCCTTGTGCACAATGTATGTAGATGACTATGGGCGATGTTGGCTGGGCAACACTACCTATTGGCACTATGCCGTACAAAGACCATACGGCTCAGTCTGTCTTCATCATACGCCCAATCACCTCCTTCCTTGCGTATGGTGGTTCTTTCGTACGGTGGTCCAAAACACTCGCCCTTCGTGAAACGTCGTACGGTCAATATGACCTCACCTGTACACTCTGGATACCTATTGTACGATGTAAGATTCTTGCCATCCGGATGGTAAGATAATGATATCACCAAACAAACAAATATTATGCAAGTTGGAGTTAAATCTCCAAGAAAAACCAATGAAGATTCGCACATGCAAATGAAATTGATATTCAATAATGATAGCACTTCAAATTACAATCATCTTGAATCAGAAGCAAAATAGGGTGGAGTTACTCCCACCGAAACTGCAAATGCCAAGTAGGGAGGATCTTTCACCTCCGAAATGGCGGGCAATAGAACTCCAATAAGAATTCGCACATACAAAGAAAATACCAAATTCGCATACCTACCCGGCCTTATATATGGCTTCGGAGAAACTTTTTGAAGGATTACAAAAAGGCCGATGTACATTATTTATTATTTTATTACTTTGTTCCCCTTGAATTAATTAATTAAAGGTCCTTTATATTATTATTTAAATTTTGAGACCACTTAATTAATTAATTTAATTAAGTCGCTTTATTAAAAAATATGGGGACATTACAAACCCTCGCCGTCCAAAGATTGCTTGCTCGCAAGCAATCCATCATCAAATGGTTTGCCCACTGCGAAGCTATAGGATCCCAAACCAAGCGCGGACACCAATAGCTGTATGCACTGAAATCTCCATGCCGCAACATGACCACGTGCACACACCTAGAAGTGAGCGAGAAGGGTAAATCTCCATCAAGCTTCCGCTGCACCACTCTGATATAAGCGTTGCCATGTCCGGAGTCATCAGGATCCCACTAAAGCCAATCATCTAACACATTGATGCTCGGATTCCAGGCTGTTATGCCATCATGCCAATCAATCACTTCCCAAAAATAATGGTCTAGAATCTCAAAACTAATCTACAACTTGTTCTTCCCATGTAGATCCACTCTTTTTGGGAAGCAATGATCATGTCTGCCGCATGTTCTACAAAAGGAGGAACCCCATACTCAACCAACCATAGACCTTGCCCATGAAAAGGATCATTGGCGGAGTTTGTGTCTCCATGTAGTTGATTGATCAATGTTGACTTGGAAAGCTCCATGCAAGCACCCTCTTCAGCCTTTTGGTTGTCACATGGGCTTAATTGTTCTCCACTTGTAGGCGTAGTAGTAGATTCTTGCAAATCCTCATGTGATTGAAGTGACCCTATGATCATGTCTTGATCCTCCTCATGTAGTGCATCACTCTTATTGCTGTTGCTAACTTCCTCACACTTGTACAAATGAGACTTCAATTTTTTTTCACAATGCTTGAATACATTATTAACCAATCTACATACTGCAATAGAAGGAATGCATTCTAGATTACGAACAAGTCATAGCATAGATATGATAGGCTGGGATATTACCTCCATCTCTTCAATACATGAAATCATAAGGCTCTCCATGGCAACAAAAACCTTATTATCATGGTACTACTTGGTTGTGACCAAGAAGTGATGAAACATATCATGGATCAAATCTTGCAATCCTAGATCTAAGAGGAGGTTACGTACTTTGATTTTTGCACAGATATCTAGTATTGTAAATCTCCTAGCAAATGGATCACTACTAATGTCATCAAGGCTCTGAAAGCTATCAATAATCAAGTGCAATATCTCTGTCATGGTGTCATCATCATACGATACTCGAGGAGCCGAGATTCTTAAAATCTCGCTCAAGCATGAAGTGGGTGCTAGCTTAATTTCCTTGTCATGGTGTCTCAACAATCCTGGTTGTCAAGGCAATCTCAATTGGAGCAAGGATACTTTGTATAAATATTGAAGGTAGCTGGTCCACCTTGCTCAAACATGCTTCCAATATATCTAATGGAATATCAACACCATCACTGAGCTCTCTGTCAATCCTTTGTAGTGTATTTAACCACCATTGTCCATCACTCGGTGCCATGATTCTCCCAACCAGATGGCAGAATCACTAGCTCTCATACCACTATAATGTCCCATCTGCGAATTGATAAACCAAAGGTGGTTGCGTACATATTCGATGTACTCGTTTATAACCCTAGCATGCAGCACGTGATATGTTCTATGTCGTATGACCTCCACAATCACTATACGGACAAGATAGCCTCCCTTGCGTACAGTGTATGCGGATGCTTGTGTGCAATGTTGGGTGGCCAACACTACCTGTCGCCACTATGCCATATGGAGACCATATGGCTTAGTCTGTCTTTGTCGTACGTCCAATCACCTCCTTCCTTGCATGCAGTATGTCTGTCGTACGATATGCTCTGTAGTACAGTGGTCCAAAACACTTACCCTCTGTGAAACGTCATATGGTCAATATGACCTCACCCGTACACTTTGAATACTTGTCGTACGATGTAAGATTCTTGCCTTCTGGATGGTAAGACAATGATATCGCCAAACAAACAAATATTATGCAAGTTGGAATTAAATCGCCAAAAAAACTCAATGGAGATTCGCACATGCAAATGAAATTGATATTCAATAATGATAGCACTTCAAATTACAATCATCTCAAATCAGAAGCAGAATAGGGTGAGGAGTTACTCCCACCGAAACTGTAGATGCCAAGTAGGAAGGATCTTTCACCTCCAAAATGGCAGACAACAGAACTCCAATAGCAATTCGCACATACAAAGAAAATACCAAATTCGCATACCTACAACAACTAACCCAACCTTATATATGGCTTCGGGGAAACTTCCCCAAGGATTACATAAAGGCCGACATACATTATTTATTATTTTATTACTTTGGTCCTCTTGCATTAATTAATTAAAGGTCCTTTATAATATTAATTAAGTTTTGGGACCACTTAATTAATTAATTTAATTAAGCCACTTTATTAAAAATTTGGGGACATTACACAATGTCAGCCTCAGGAGAAACCTTAGTATCACTAAGTAGCTTGTGAACATCATCATCAATTGCAAGTGCATCAAGGTGGGCAATTGAATCATTCAACTCCGCACGCTCTAGTTCAACATCCCAATGCTTTGCCTCCTCTTTTTGTAGATATTGTCTTTATGTGTTAGGAGTCTCAAGTTTGAATGCACATAGACCAAATATTCTGCTTTCTTAAAATGTAGTCTATTGTGTTTTATTGAGTGGATGGAGTATGTGCTCCAGTTCCTCTCGGATGATGATGAACTAGCAACTTATCAAGATTTTCAATTTTGAAATTAGACTTACGAGTTTTAAATAAAAAAATTAAATACAAATTCAATATTCATCAACAAGAATTTAGAAATTAGAATCTTAAAAGTTAAGAACTTGTGATAAAACGTTGATGGTAACAGGTTGTAGGTGTTGGTGCATTTCTCCATGGAAGTACCATCATTTATGAGCATCAACTTTGTTCTTATATTCAAAAGCGTCAAGACCACAATCATCGACGCTTGAAAAACTCATGAATTCAACCCTCACCATAGGCCATATGGGATCAAGAAAGAGTCTACAAAGGCTTGCCTTGTACCCATGACAAACTTCAAGATCTCTATATGGGGAAACTCTAGTGCTACTCTCCTTAAGAATCGACTAACTATAGTACTTGGGGCTCAATGTAAAGGCAAGGAGATGCTAGCCGTTAAGCTAATGGGGTTGCGGGCTATTTTGCAAATGTGGGAGTCCAGGCTAACAAAGAGATTATGTGGAACCTAGGTGATCATGTGCCACCAGATGTTAAATCCCTGGTGAGATATGATTTATCTCAAGCACGGAGAATCCTTCCACCTATGGAATAATAATGACATATTTTGAGTTGGCAGTCCATTCCATCATTAGGAGTGTTATGAAAATGTGGAGATTATTAATGCTTACATGCCATAGCTTCCTACACACTTCCTAGGTGCTTTGTAAACTCTCTTGGTGTGTCTCCATTTTGTATACTAGTCTCTCGGTCATTCCCGCAACTATGGGCAGAGATAGGTGAAGGATTGAGCCTCTTGACTATGAGGATATTAGAAATGATGCCCCATGTGGCCTCCTGCCAACCCCTCATGTGATTCCTTCAGTACCCCTGGTATCTCCTCCTGCATTACACATCTTCAAAAGACCTGGTCCAACCCCATCTTATACAACAGCTTATTGATGAGTTGAAAAGTCTTTCTTTTTAGGGCTAGTTTCCTCCTTTCGCTTGGTGACATGTCCCATATGTATGTGGAAGTAAATAGCTATTGACAATTACTTTCATACTAGGAGGGTACGGCTACAATCAGGAATAGGTGGGCATCTGGGAAATCATCATTTACTCCTGGCAGTTTTGATTTGATCGTCAACAGTTGGTCTGTGATGACATGGCTCTTCTCGGGTCATACCACAGTATTGGAGGTGAACACTTGGACTAAGAGTAAGCACCTACTCACCCTTCCTTGTATGATTGGTTTGTTTACTAGGTACATCAACGCTTGAGGGTCCATGTAAAATGTGAATAGTGTGGCAAGTAGGAAATGTCGGAATTTTTGTATGGAGTATACCATACCAAGTGCTTCCCTCTCTGTTGTACTGTAGTTTCGTTTGGCCCTCAAGAGTAGGCGGCTAGAAAATAATATGGGGTGGTCCAACCCCTCCGAACCGGCTTGTGCCAGCATGGCACCAACGGCATAGTTCAAAGCGTAAACGTGCACATGGAATTCCTTGTCTCAGTTAGGGTACGCCAAGATGGATGCACTCATCAATCTAGACTTGAGTTCCTTGAATGCCTCCTCGTGTTTTGCTCCCCACACAAACAGTTCACCCTTCCTAGTCAATCTGCCTAATGAAAATGATATTTGGGCAAAGCCTTTGATAAATCGTTGGTAGTATCCCACGTGTCCAAGGAGGGATTTTACTCTAGACACATCCTTCGGACTCTCCATCTGGATGAGGACCCCTATCTTGTTTAGGCCCATCTTCAATCCCTCCTTTCATACTATGTGACCCAGTAACTTAACTTGTTGTACCATAAATGGACACTTCTTTGAGTTAAGAGCCAGTTGTGCCCTCCGACATCTTTCCATACATTCTTCCAATGCCATGAGGTGGGTCTCCTTCCCACTATTGATAGACCAATCGCCCAAGAAGGCTTTCAAGTTGCCAACTGACATTTTGTCAAATATGTGTAGTATTATTCTCTGGAACATGGTGGGCCATTGCACAGCCTGAACAACATCTAGTTGTAGGCATACACTCCATCTTCGTCCACGAACGTGGTTTTTAATTTTTCCTTCACAATACTGATTTGATTGTATCCGGAAAACTTGTCCATGAATGAGTACATCTCATGCCCCGACACCTTCTCTAATATGCTATCCGTGAATGGAATTGGAAAGGGGTCCTTAATGGTGACCGCATTAAGGCATCTAAATCCACACAGATTTGAATCTGGTTTGCTTCTTTCTTTAAGGAAATAATAATGGGAAAAACCTACTCACTTGTCTATACCTTGAAAATGAGGCCTACCTCCAACATCTTTTTTTATTTCCTCTCGTACTTTGGCGGCATAGTTTTTGTTCATATGGTACAACCTCTTCTGTACGGGTTGTGCACCCAGTATGAGAGGAATCTAGTGGACATACAATTCTACTAATATTCCTTCCAAATCCTTGTACATCCAGGCAAAAAAAGCTTTGTACTCCAAGAATATCCTTTCGAATTGTCTTCCTCTCCCAGGTTTACCTTCTGTATGTTTGGTTCCTCGTACTTTACCTCCTTATCCCTCTCAAAC
Organism: Chamaecyparis obtusa; assembly: GCA_027943335.1. Lineage (NCBI taxonomy): Eukaryota > Viridiplantae > Streptophyta > Pinopsida > Cupressales > Cupressaceae > Chamaecyparis > Chamaecyparis obtusa. The sequence continues at coordinate 652,282 of BSBK01004240.1, forward strand.
CTATGGGCAGGTGTGTCATCCACTCTCGCCACACCTTTGTATTTGTCATACTCGACAGGGAAAGTGTCACTCTCCATGCCCACTTCTTCAGTCTCCAACATATTGCAACTCGGATGGAAGACTTCGTAGTCCAAGTTCCAATGTTCCCTCGTCATTGGGTTCAATCCCCATTTGCCAGTGAAACAACCCATTGAGGAAACTTATTTCATCTTTTGAGAAGTTCCCAAGTTCCAATATTCCCTCGTCGTTGGGTTCAATCCCCCCTCCTTCCAACATCTTTTCTATTTCCTTTCATACTTTGGCGGCATAGTTTTTGTTCATACGGTACCTCTTCTGTACGGGTTGTGAACCCAGTATGAGAGGAATCTAGTGAACATACAATTCTAGTAGTTTTCCTTTCAAATCCTTGTACATCCAGGCAAAAATATCTTTGTACTCCAAGAATATCCTTTCGAATTGTCTTCCTGTCACAGGTTTACCTTTTGTATGTTTGGTTCGTCGTACTTTACCTCCTTATCCCTCTCAAACCTATAGGCAGGCGTGTCATCCACTCTCGCCACACCTTTCTATTTGTCATACTCAAGAGGGAAAGTGTCACTTTCCATGCCCACTTCTTCAATCTCCAACATATTGCAGCTCGGATGGAAGACTTCATAGTCCAAGTTCCAATATTCCCTCGTTGTTGGGTTCAATCCCCATTGGCCAATGAATCAACCCATTGAGGAAACTTGTTTCATCTTTTGAGCAGTTCCCAAGTTCCAATATTCCCTTGTCGTTGGGTTCAATCCCCCCTCCTTCCAAGTCAAATTCCCCACCTTATGACTCAATGTCTAATGCCAACTCCTGACTGGCTGCTTGGTTCCACAAGTCAATGACATACTTCCTTCCATCACTTGATAGAACATGTGTTCATCTAGTTGTGATTTGCCTTTGCCATGATCAACCAAACCCTTCAAAGATCAATGTCATACGCCTTCTTCTCCAATGGAATGACGACAAAATCCAAAAAGAAGTGTTGGGTGCCAATGATTACCTTCTAGACCATGAGTGTTCCAATTGGTTTGATGTCGTTTTGGTTGGTACCTACCAAATGGAAGGTTGGCGACCAGAGCATTGTCTTGCCAAGCACCTTCCATGTCTCCTCTAGCAATATATTCACGCTAGAGCCTTCGTCCATGATATTATTTGTTAGTTTTCATCCCATTATTTCCATCTCTACTACAACTAGGTTCCTCCCGATGCCTATAGCCAACAGCATTGAGTCAATGGTGGGACTGTCTTTTTGTTCTTGCATCGGCTTGCCCTTGTCTTGGTTGCTTGCGCTACTACCAAATACATTGGTAATGGCCACTTTCAATTGCAGCATGATCTCCAGAAGGTCCGATACTCGTACAAGTACAATGGCTTGCAACATTTATCTCATGATGTTCTTTTTGGACTCCGATCGTAGGGGAGTACTTGCAACATCATGTGAAGTTCTTCGTTCTTCCTCCATCACCCGTTCAATATTGGCCTTGGCTTCCCTCAATTTTCCTTTTCTGTACAGGGGTCAAGGTATGTTGCCTTCTTGCCCTGAAGCCTGGTGATCACCAATACCTCCTCAGAGTTTTTTATGTCCAACATATTTATCCCTTTTTGTTTTGGATAGTTAATGTCCTCATGGTTCCTTAGACCAAACCATTTGCACAACAAACTTCCACTCCCCTACCCGCTTTGACAAATCTTGCGCGAAGTGACCCTACTCATTACATCTTCGGCATTGGATCATGGGTTGCCCCTTCGCGTCTACTAGATCTAGCTTTTGGGTGTATTGTTGTTGATGTTATTGTTTTTGTTCCCTCGCCAGTTGTTGTGGTATCCACCCAACAAGGCATTAGAATTTGTAGTCGGCCTTGGTGGTGTGGTTGGAGTTGTCTGCTCTCCTTGGGTGAAGAGCACTTCTGTGCTCCTAGCCTTTAAGTTGTACGGGCACTCCTTAATGGAGTGTCCTAGCACTTGACAAATGTCACGAAAGGACTTCTTTGGGCAATTCACCTTTGTGTGTCCTTCAACTTTGCATTTTGTGCACAACTCCTTGCCATCCTTGGTACCTGTTGGCTAAAAACTTTGTAAGTCACTGAAACCACAACTTACAAAATTATGACTTTAGGCAATGTCCCATGATATTTCTCTCTACTCTCAGCAATAGGGGAGGCTCCCTTCTTACCATAGGTGGCTTCAATAGAGACCTAACTGAAATTAACAAAAGGGTGGTTCTTCTTAGTCACTTCCACTTTCTTCAAGAATGACTTATATACAACTTTTCAACTTAACAAAAGGTATCTATTGCTACAATAATACTAGTGGCTTAGGGATTGACATAAGAACAACACCAAAGACAACAGTTTACTTATGCTTTTTGTGAAACAAATATAGGAACCCAAAGTCTCTTGTACTTGTCTCGAATGAGGATTCAATAATCAGAATAACCAATAAGGCACAAAGTCTCTTAATAGATACTCTCAAACTTAAAAAAATACTTACAACTGAAGCCCAAAATCTTTCAGTTCTAAGTAATTGAAGCCACTACTAACTATAACAATTTGTCCTTCTGCACCACAAAGTCTTCAAAAGTTCAAATTGACTCTGAATACAATAGGCAACTCAAAGTCTGCACAATTGAATTCAAATCCCTCTTGAACAAAGTATTAAAACTCACAATCAATTCAAGAAAAATCCCTCTTGAACAAAGCATTAAACTCACAATCAATTCAAGAAAATGTCATCAACATAACATGTTGGATTGACACAAAGTCTCAAAACAACCTGCCTCTTTTATTGAAAGCAATTCAGATTTACATCTAAGCTCAAAGTCTTAGAGTGCATATACAAACTAGCAGATTTTTCTTGCCTTGCCAAAAGATAAAAATTACAATGAGCTCTCTCCTTTATATAGGAAAAGACACGACTTCTATTACATCATCCTTTATTGGTCCTTATGCTGCTACAGGATGCCCGATGACTGATGTGTTCTTGTCTGGTGAAAGCAACTCAAACCGGAATATGAATTTGCAACCTTGATTGTTTTGTATTGATGGCATTAGCCAATCACCTGCTTGAAATCAGTTTTGAAAGAATTATATGCTTGCATCATTCCATTTTTCACCTCCTTGCATGAGCACATATTTTCCTCTTGTGATTGGGGTTTTCAAGTCCCATTACAAGTTATTTTTGAAAGTACTTGCCACCTACAAACGGGTTCTTCATGCTCCTTTGCACGCATTGAAAAGAGAATCAAAAGTGCATGGAAAACACTTATAGGTGGGCTTTTTAGCTTGCATTACATATAGGGGAAAAATCTTATTTTTGGTTAGAACAATGTTAAAAATGGGGTTTTTAATCCCGATTGCATATGCAAGGGAAATGAATGTCTGGAGCTTTCTCTTTGTGGGAAGAACTTGCATCTTTATGTGCATCATTCAGGGAAGAACTCATATTGCAGCTATACTTCAAGGGGAAGTACTTGCTTCTTTTTTGAAAACCAATGCTCTCATTCAAAAGACCACACAAATCTGAAAATGGTCTTTAAAAACAAAAACATATAAACAAAACAAGAACAAAACAAAAGAAGCCCTAGCTTGCACCAAAAGGAATTCAAAAATGAAAGTATAGCTCTTCTTGAGAATAGGATGAAGTCTTTGAAATCTTTGAAGAAATCTTTCACAAATCCAAATGATTTTCGAATTTGGAAGAAGATCCCAAGATTGCAGCTATATAAGCAAAGAGTTTGATTAATTCTTCTTGCCAAATAAATTCATTTCTTGAGTAAAGAACACTTTCTTGACAAATGTCCATGATAGAGGAACAAAATGAAAGAGAATAGAAACAAGAAGACTCATTCAAATCTGCAAATCGGTGTTATTTGTAATGGAGATGCAATCTCAAACAAAAACGGTGCCTAGAGAAACGCGATTTTGGATGACAAAAGCAAGCTCAATGTGTTGTTTTATGCCCTAGACGGGGTTCTAACTCCAAAACGCAGGTGTGAATGCTTGCATTTGCTCATTCAAAGCCGTTTTTAATCAAATGATGCCCTTGACAAGCTGTTTGAAACAAATCGCAGGTGTTTTCTTGCATTTAAATGTCTTTAAAAACATGTATTGGCAATAAAAATCACCACTATTGCCTTTCAAGGGAGACGCAAGTCTTATAAAGATTAAAAACGTTCTTTTGGAAAAGCTTTACATGCCCTAAAATGACTTTCATTAATAAAAATGGGTTTCTTGTATCAATAAACATGTATCATGGGCTTTTTTGAGGCAATAAACACCTTACACGAACCATGTAAATGCTACAAAAATCGCCACCTTAATTTGGAGAAGAAAAGATGCAAGTTGCAAGTTAAAAAAATGCCCTATACGGGCTTTTTGAATCATGATACATGCATTTAGGAAGTCATTACAGGTTTATTATGACTTTTACACATAAATAAAGTCATAATGTTCTTCTGGGAGGAAGATGCATGTGTTTCTTTTGTTTTCAAAAACATGCAAATGACTTCAAAATCACCAACTTAAGTATGGACGGGCTCTTTGGAGTGTATTACATATGTTTAAACTTTGATTTAAAAACATATGTAATGCCTATAAAAATCACCACCCTATTGATTTAGAAAATGAAATACATATCCAAGGTTTGAATTAAGACATGCAATCATTTGAAAAATCACCACCATTTGCACAAAGTGAAAGATTTAAACACTTATGGGTATTCTCATGTGCATTTACAAGTAAACATTTAAAAGAGAAGACATGCAATCAGAGTTTAAAAACCCACCATTACATCGAAAAATCATTTAAAGTTCATTTAAAATAGAGTTTTATTTCCATTTCACATGTAAATACTCCCAACGCATTATGCAATGGTTAACGAAAAGTCCACTAGGCGAGATTTTAATCAAAGAATTAAGATATGCAGTCAAGCCAAAAAAGCCCACCTGTTGAACACTTAATTCTTTAACATCTTTTGATAAACAACTCCAATTGAGTCTAAGAGAGCTTGAAATGAGCGAAATTAAAAATGCCACTGTTGTGAAATCAAGATCGTCCTATAGAGATAATATATACTAGTGTGATATTGTAGAATACAATTGCCTTCGTTATTGATTGATTCTACAATAACAATAGTGTATATGTATATATTGAATAGTCATGTAATGAATAGACATGACCGTATATACTTATGGTCATGTCACTTCATTACATAACTATTAGTTAACATATCTTAACCAATAGTTTATTCATACTTTGTATAATATATATTATATATATATATATATATATATATATATAAGTACACACATATGCATATTAATATATACTTACTTTTCAATTCTATTATATAGTATATATATATAAATATATCTATATTTATATGCATATCATGATTGTCTCGTCGTTTATTAAACATGAACGAACAATACTTTAACACTCCCTCTTGAGAGAGAGTTTAATAGAATTTGTAGAATCTTTTCATATCATGATATCCGGCACATCCGGGACAGATCCTTTCAGGAGTCGATCATGATAGGCGTCAAGATATCTGGCACATCCGGGACAGACCCTTTCGGGAGTTGATCTTGACAAGTTATTACACATCCAGTAATAACATAAGCAACAAGATATCCGGCACATCTGGGACAGTCCCTTTCGGGAGTCAATCTTGAAGCATGGTTAACTATTTTCAAGATCGTCACCTTGAAATAGTAACCCAACACACATGAAAGATCATCACCTTTCATAACACAAAATGAATGGGCCCATAAAGTCTACCATGACTTCCGACACTTCGGGACACAATTTAATGTAGTCTCGTCATGAAAATAGACTTGAATATCATGATATCCGCACAGTCGGGACACACACTTAAGTAGTCAATCATGATATGGTTTCGTCATTACACAACAAGTAATAACAAGAGTCAAGATATCCGCACAGTCGGGACACACACTTAAGTAGTCAATCTTGACAGTTTGGTTCACTATTATCAAGTGAGGATGGCTTCCACCTTAAACTTGTCTATCAAAGACAAGAATCATTTAAGATACAAAATGATAGATCACTAAGGCTGAAAATCTCTTTTTAGCTAAGACTTTATTCCTCAACATCAAGAATACTTCCTCTGAATTAATATGACCACGATCCTGGGTTGCCATCTTAATTTGATCTTCTAGCTTCTCCCACTGACATGAAAGCATAGCCTTCTCACACGGTAATTCATCATAATTCTCTACTACAGTTTCTTGATCACTAGGTAACCAACAAAACATGGTCTACTCCCTCTGAATCAAGATCTTCGAATGTCCACTGATGCAGATCCTTTCGCTTCCTCTTCTGTCACGGAGGCATATCCTGTTTATATGCTCATCTCAGTGTTACTGCAGGATGTGACTCCGTACCTTTCTTCCTGAGAGAATCGATGTCTCATACATGAATAATAGACATAAGGTTGCCGACTCACATTGACTAGCATAGGATGCATTTTGATCTTTTTCAAGGCCACAACATTAACACTACCTCTTGGACTTGAGGGAAGATAATAAAGACCTCTAGTATGATGTCCATCTCAATGAACTGTAGGTTCAAGATGTATGAATTACTTCAATCAGAGATCCTATCTATGTGTATCTCATCTGTGATTCTATCCACGAGTTTCCACTTCTATAGCCTCAGAATTGTTTCACCTTCAGCAATGATCTCTCTCTCAATCAATATGATCGATTTTGTCACAAGTTGACTGAATCATCTGCTCCCTCTGAAGCTCAAGTTCATCAATTCTTAAACTTTCTGAAGATGTCAGGACTCCCTCTTAATCTGAATTTCACATGCTTTCGTCCTTTTATATTCCCTTTCGTAAGGTGAGCCCATAAAAAAAATATTTTGAAGAATCCATCTCGCTATAGTCCAAAGGTTGTACACAAATCCACGAGTACTTATTATGAAATTTCACAGTCGTAGTGTAATCAAAATCTGGAGTAGTGTAGTTGTAGGAGCCTGTCAGTGCCACATGTGCAACAGACCCTACACTCAGCAATCCATAGGTACTTGTGATCAAAGAATCATCCTGCACTTATTATAGTACAGGAACAACCCTGCATAATGCCTTGATTGCATCATTCTTCTTTTTTTTTTTTTTTTCTACAAGAACATTCTTGGAGACAAATGAAAAGATCAAGGCAAATAGCTCTTATAGTACAAACATGAATACATATAAGAAAATGACTACAAAATTATAAAAAATTTAACTCAAAGATGAATACTTATCTTAAGTTTCAAATATTTCCTTTCGTAATGTGAGCCCATATAGGAAATATCACACATGAATTAACTCTCATCATAATTCCCCTTAATATTTTACTCTGTCTAAGAATGACGAGATGTTCTCACTGTCGACTCATTATTAGATAGTTGATTTTACAAGCTCAACTATCGTAGAACTAACTGAATTTGCCCTTAAATTTCAAAATAGAGTGGGGTTGCACTTGGAAGTTGCCATGAGACATTCCCTACACCTCAATATATTGCAGCACCATTGGCCTGTCACACCACGCTTGTCCACAATATTAATTATATCCTTTTATATTCATGCTAGTTATACATTATGATAGGTTCCATTTATGGTCACCATTGATAGACCATTTTCTTATTTATTCCCTTTATCAGTTATCCATATATGTAATGTTCTTTGGTTCCTTCCTTCTCCAAAGAATGTAGCCTCTATTATATAATCACATGATTGATGATTTCTTCGTAGAAAGATAAATGTTATATGACGGGAATGATCCCATCAAGGACTCATTATATCTTCAAAAGTTTATCCCTTGTCGATATTGGATGTCTTTCATAATAAGTCTGAAATGCATCGTTCCATGGATAAATCCTAATTGTTGTTCTTCACAATATGAGGTTGGCTATAATACCTCACAGTTCATTATTAATGGTGTATTCTTTATTCAGAACTCACCCAAGGTGACGATCAGCTTTATATATTCTTCATTGAAATTCCTCATCCTTCTTGTGTAGAAACCTCATCCTTAGACATTCTACTCAATCTGTAATCCACACATTTCTTCATGATTTTTTTCTTTCCTACATGCTGACCATTTATCACTGGTTGTCATATTGATTCGCCACCTTCTCTCATTACTCATAGTATGTTATCAGTTGTCTTAACCAATATCCTTGTTTGTCACTTAACCATACAACAACAATTGATCCGAACAGCTGAATATCTTCCTTTAATGACGATGACTGGTCTTAATGCATGTTGGCTGTTACATCTTTATCACGTAATGCCTATGTTTATAATATATGATTTGTATGCTCCATCAATTTAGATATCCACCAGAATCGAAGTTCAAATATGCTCCATATCATTGTCGAATATTACTTTTATCCACAGTTACATTATGAACAGAATTATATACGTCAAGGATCTCTATTGTGTCTTTCCCTTGTGTCGTCCTTACTACAGGCTTGTCATCAAATCTCATTCCAACCATTATATATTATGTGGGAATCGATGACGATTGTTGTCGATATAACCATTCTGTTTCCAACCTTTATATCCTAGTCGGGGGATTCATATTTCTCTTATGATTCCTTCAATGATTTCTGATTGGAACACTTGATTGATACAATGATTGTCATCTTAATCTTTTATCCACATGATTTCTACTTTAAGTTTCCAAACGGTAATCGCACATGCCAGAAGGGGTTAGATGTTCTCAGAATTTCCTCTATCTCTCCTCTTTATTACTGTCGCTGCTCCACTGTGTGAACTTATATTTTTCTTTCAGATGTCTGTCGTATAGTTCACACGTGCCCACATCATAGATACCAATCATATTATTTATCTCCAAAATATATCTGACTCTGTTAAGGTTCCGCCCAGCCCTCAACATTAACGCAGCACTACTTCAAAATATATCGACCCATGATCGAAAATGCAGTATTAATCTTTAGAAATGATTCTTGTCATCAGACTGCCCAACAAATGCTTAAAATAAATGTCGCACAGAATAACAGCATGATTAACGATGCCCAACTCCTTTTACATCCTCCGTTTCAAAAATAATTACTCGCTGCCCGGTAATCATCCAGTAACGCACAGCTGTTAGTACCTCAGTGCTGAATTAATAGAAGAGCTGGCCTTGAATAAAAATGACTCCTTGCTCATCCAAGAAAATGCACGTCAAATAATATACTTGAATAGCTTTGACAAAGGTTTATACAGATCGGTGACTGGATGACTGCTGTCTTGTGTTTCGATGCTGCTTTGATTGTAGACATAATAAAAATTTGCAGTCGACGTTATTGACAGGGCTCTTCTGTGTGCTGGCCCAAGTCTGCCATATCCTCTTTATTTCATCTTCGGGATGATATACTACTCCAATGTTATTATCTTCGTTCTGCACCAGTCAATATTTCTTGCACTACTTAGACTCAGTATTTGCCGTCGCTGGACATGTGCTTCCGCATTTACTTGTCCTGAGAGACTTATGTTTGCATTTCTCTTTGTAATTCATCCATACACTGCAATTTGAATATATTTTCTCTTATAGGTTAGGCTCTGATACCATGTTGTGAAATCAAGATCGTCCTATAGAGATAATATATACTAGTGTGATATTGTAGAATACAATTGCCTTCGTTATTGATTGATTCTACAATCACAATAGTGTATATGTATATATTGAATAGTCATGTAATGAATAGACATGACCGTATATACTTATGGTCATGTCACTTCATTACATAACTATTAGTTAACATATCTTAACCAATAGTTTATTCATACTTTGTATAATATATATATATATATAAGTACACACATATGCATATTAATATATACTTACTTTTCAATTCTATTATATAGTATATATATATAAATATATCTATATTTATATGCATATCATGATTGTCTCGTCATTTATTAAACATGAACGAACAATACTTTAACAGCCTCAATCCTAGGTAGAAAACAAAACCATAATTGAACAAAATAAGTAAGAAAATGCCTTAGAGAGTTCATACTAAAAAAATTTGAGTAGGGTTGCCCCAATTTTGTGAATACAAAATTGAGGACAATAGTACCTTCCTTTTCTTTCTTTGCTCTCAACTCCATCATCATCCACATCATGTCTCTTTTGAGGGCCTGTACAAACTTTGATTCTCCATCGGTGCTTGCATCCATACTATCATCATCACTGGCCTTTTTCTTCCCTCGGGACGTCTTGTTTTCAATCTCAATGTCCATTGCCCGATTGTAGCCATTAGCATGTATGAAGGGGGTACAACTTCCATTTTCTTCCATAGAGAAGGAATCAACCCCTTGATAAACCACCTCTTTTTCAGCCCATCAGCTAACTAGTTTGGCAACTTACGAAGCAACTCTCTCAACCTATGATTGTAGGCCCGTACATTCTCATCCTTTCCTTGTCTCGTATTATAGATTTCTGCCACTATCTCATTATCATCCCATAGCAATTTAAATTCTTCTTTGAATGTTCTCTTCAAGTCATTCAACGTTGTTCTATATACTCTTGGTAAGTCCGCGTACCACTCGACAAGGATTCCCTGTACGGTAGAAGGGGATGCCTTCAACTAATAGTCGTGATCATCCTCACCATTGGCCTCCCATATGGTCACACAGGTCTTATAATGGCAAGCAGGATCCTCTAATCCATACCTTGTGAATTTAGGGAGCTTTTTCTTCTCCGAGCTATTCACCACCTTTCTGGCTTAGTCGACACTGTGTGTCGAACTAGAATTGAGTGGCTCTTTCTATACGTTCTTGTACCTCACACTTTCAACCACGCGCGAGCTCTCGACAAGTCCACCTACATCGTCCACAACTTGGTCGCCTCCCTTGTGTTGGTGCTCCCTTCTCCTCGGAGTCTTCGGTTCTGGCCTCCTATGCTTGGCTCTTCTAATATGAATAAGTTCACAATTAAGTTCTTGATACCCAAAAGAGTGTTCTCAAATACTTCAACTACATCACTCGAGATTTCTCTCTGCATTATCTTCGTCGTGTGCAGGACGCATTGACGATTCACTCTGTATGGATTCAAACTCCGAGTCTTCCTCGCCCGTCACTACTTGTACAGACAAATTATTTGCTCTGTTGATAGGATTCTCTCTCACCTCGTCAAGAAGTGGTAGGTTGCTTGTAATCTCCTCTCACTCAAGCCACGTACGTTGTGTCTCACCCTCCTTGTTGGTGGGATCCTGCCTCTCTCTACTCTGGCTTTGGCTGACACTTTGACTTTTTCTTTGTGGTGGGCTTTGAGATTCCTCAACGATTCTCTCAAAACCATTGTCTCTTTTCACTTTCGTCCTTGATTCAGAGAGATTTTCTCACTGCTTCTCCTCTCTTCTTTCTCTCTCCTGGTATGTCTTCTTCTATCTTTGTTTGGTAGAAGGGGCATTAATTAATGGAATTGCTAGAGATACGACATCTGGTCGTGTCACGCTCTTCCTCCTCCCTCTAGTTCCTTTCCTCGTACCATTGCAGTATCTGTTTTCGACATTGATCCCTTTGTTTTTCCTCCCACTCTTCTTTTACCTCAACCAATTTACGAGCCAACAATCTGGGACTACTACCGAGGAGATTGTAGATAGTCGGCCGCACTGTGAGTTCATCACGTACCATGCCTTCAAGGACCGCTCTCTCTCGAGCTTCCCTCTACACGTACTAATCAACCGAAACTTCCCATGCGTAAGTCCTCTGTCAATTGATCCTACTAGGTTTCTTCCCCATTGTCTTGACATCGCTGTTAGCTACCAACACTCCTTAATTGAACGTGCAGCCCATAATTCTGCCATCCTTCCTATTGGCCTTCCTTCAAATCTCCGGGTTTGATCAGGCAACGATGTCATAATGTTTACTCCCTTTCACAGGTATGTTTATTACTCAAAGTAACAAAAATATAAACAGAATATAAAGAACATACCAATTCAGATAGAACACATGAAATAGTGAATAGGCAAAGAGATGTATCTTTTCATTCCATGTAATGTCTAGACTCTATACAATGCCTGTTTATTCTCAATAACAACTTACAACATATAGCACCTGACAGTTGGCTAAGAATGCCAAACGTCGTTTCCCTACAACTACTTGAGAACCACTTTGTCATTACATTGCCTTATACATAACAAAACATAATTTATTCAAATTGGTGAAACTACCACCAACACCTTGCAAATCAACAAATTCCCCCAAAACTGTAATGTTCCCATTTTTTGCAGGTCATTGATCTGATGGTGCCAGGTCATTATTGTGATCTTCGTGGTCTAGCGAGGTGTTTAGAGGGTCTTTGGTGTAAACTTACTATTTATAGTAAGTCAATGGATAGTTCCGATGAGCTCAGATGAGTTAAAGGAGTTGAATGATGCTCTCGGTTTTCATTTCTGGCTTCCGATTTGGGCTCCAAGAATCTTGGAGAGAGCGTCTATTTTTAGTAAGTCACCTTGTCAAGTTCATTTATCATCTTTCATCATATGGATCAATCCTGTGCAGACAGATTTCGATTCGGAAGCTTCTTCAGTTGTTTTCGCAAGATGGGTGGTTTATTATTATATTTAATTAAATTTGCTAAGGTTGCCATTTTTGTTGGTATTATATGCTGGATACCTTAGTGTTATAGCTCGTTGGAACCAGGATGAAAAGTTTTAAATCTTGAGCACAAGAAACAGGGACCTTGCGTGTCATAATTTCATGATATTGGTGAAAAGGTCTTTTTTGGAGCCAAATGAATTAATAAATTATATTATTCAAATACGTGCCTAAGTATAAAAAGTGTTTTAAGTGAAAACTGTGTGAGAGAAGACACTTTTGGAATTATAAAAGCAATGCTTTGTGAAAGGAAAATCATTCATTGTTGAATTATGATTTTATTGAAGTTGTGAGAGCGACAACCCTGCTAGGGTTTTGAGGACTAATTCCTCTTCTGGCAATTTGAGCCATTACAAATTGATGGTGAATTTTGCAACTGTATCTGAGATCGTAATCCAGTGCTGAGGTATACTAAAATTCTGAGAAGTTTGTTCTATAAGCAAATCAATTTATTCATTCTGGGGTTTGAATTGTCTTCCTGCTGAAGTTTTGAATTTGTTTGGGAAATTACGGTTGAGAGCGATTGGTTGAAGGGTTTACAGAAATTACTAGAAGCTTGAAACCAATCAAATTGTCATACTCTTCTGAGTAGGAGCTGTACGAAATTCTTTGCTGCTGTACAGAATTGAGGCTGAGCCATACCAATCCAGTGCTGGGCATGAATGCAAGGGCATGCGATTTGATCTAAGGTTGGCACGTGATAAAGAGCAGTCCTCTTGATCAACATCAATACAACAGAGGAAACCGAATGGGGGCTGATGTTCTTTCTTTGGGTGTTACGTCAATAACAGATGGTGGACGTTTCAAAAATTAGCACATTGGGATCTGATTTGTTACAAGGTGTTGCTCTTTTAAATTCTGCACTTTCGATAATCTTGTTAAGTATTGTTTTCCTCAAGCAAAGAACTACATTAAATTTGCTGTTATTTATTATAGTCAATGCATGCTGGAAACTAAGACAAGTTGTAATTTTTTGGTGGATTAAATGGTTATTGTTGAGAAAATACAGAGAATTTACTACTATGTTTTTACTCTAGAATTTGGAAATGAATTATGAATATTCAAAATTTCTCTTAAATTGTAAAATAAATTGGGAAAAGAACAAGTTTCCAATTGAGAGCCAGACAGGCTCTTTACAGTGGTATCAGAGCATTTTTCCTGCCATCTTGTGGGGTCTGGATTCATTTATTTTCTGAAGTATTTTAAAAGTGACCAGCACTTCCATTTTTCCTAGCTATGGATAAATACCGGAAATCCAGTTCCGGAAGTCGTCATAGTAGTAAGAGAAATAGAGCGGAATTAAATGCTTTAGTAGAAAGCATGCAGAGACTTAGACTGCATCAGCAGAGATTGGCAGAGAGTTTGTCGGATCCAGTTACAGTAGATAGGGCAGTGAGATATATGGTCTCTGCCTTTAGAAGGCCAACATTGAGTTTGCAGGGGTGAAGGCTAGAGTTTTCTTTTACAGTTGTCCGTGATGCTGATGTTCCTACATCTAGTTCAACACCTGCTATTCCCATTCGCAGTGCTAATGATGGATTTATTGCACCGGAAACAGTGGATGTTTCAGTGCCATTGGATGACAGCAGTGCTGAGCATCACCGGATTGAAGCTCCCAGAGCAGTCACTACAGATTGTATAGAGGCAGCTGGTGTTGCAGTTATCACCGAGTGTTCAGACTCTTTCATGGAGGGAGTTATTATTGGAGATGTTTATGTCAGCTGTAGTAGTGTTGCTCCAGTTCAGGAGGCAGTTGCTTCCTCAGATAGGATCAAGCCATGTACGGAGTCTCCCAGTGGTGAGGTTGGTGATCTGGGCATTACAGCAGGGTCAGTTGATGACAGTTTGTGCTCTAGCATTATTGGTGCACAACTTGACGTTGAGTCATGTGTGCAGAGACACGTGTCCACATATGAGATTTCAACAGGAGATGTGGGAGCTGATAGTATAGACACATCTGATGACACTTTTGAGGATGCTGTGAGTTGCATTGGAGATGACACCCCCTGTGAGATGTTGGGTGATGACTGCTAGGAGCGTATGAGCTCTGACAACTCAGAGATTTATGATAGCAGTCACAGTGTGGGATCAGTTCAGGAGACAATGGTTTCTTCCTGTGTTGAGGATGTGTCTCAGGATCTGGACTGTCAGATGGTTGCAGAGGACAAGGTAGCTAGAGATTGTGTTGAGTCATATTTAGCAACAGCTTCCTCGGAGTTAGATGAGGACATGTCCGATGCCTGTACTCCGTTTGTTGATGTGTACTTAGATGAAAGTACAGAGAGAGACGGTGATCTTGAGGGAAGTTTGTTGGATATAGCTTCATCTCATAGTGTAGACAGTGCGTTTGAAGTTGTTCGTAGGAGGCCTATTGTGTAGAGTCATCATGTGACTAGCCAGTTGCGAGTTGATGAGAGAGATATTACTTCTACTCTCGAGCATTTTGATGTCACTCGTCAATTGTTGGCTATTTATGGTTGGGGTGCTCCTATGACAGATGAGGCCAGTGGTGGTTACCTCTCATTGACAAAGATTCATACTTTTGCGTGAGGCTGTCTAGATTTTGAGACATAACTACTTACAGATGGTAGCCAACCGAGATCACCTGGTGGGGTGGGGGTGTACAGCTTATGAGGCACTAATGCACAGAGAGGAGGTGAGTGAGCTTACCTAGGAGCTCACAGTGACTACTGAGGTTTTAGAAGACACTCAGCAAGCCCTTCAAGAGTCATAGATCCAGTTAGAGGTGACCGTGGAGTTGGAGCATTTGCAGTCCACACCAGCCCCAGACCTAGTTCAATTGCACATTGAAGTGGTTGGTGGTGTTTTCTGTTATGGGTAGTGATGAGGAACATGATGATGTGGCAAACACACATGTTCAGGATATGGGAGCTCTTGGTTTCGAATGAGGTAGGAGTACCAATGGAGTCAAGCTCTTAGGTTGATTTGCTTCCCTTGGCTGGGAGTGAATCTATTTCATCATCTCACATAGCTGATAGCATAGGACAGTTGGTTGTGCCACATTTTCAGAAGGATCAGTTCTAGATTGCGGGGGAGCAAATTGACGCTTCCACGTATAATTTCTACTGCACCGAGTCATTTATGGAGTATTTACTTGAGAGTGCAGATGTGCAACAGGATTCTTATGGAGTGTCTGAGGGCACTCTCATCCGAGGCTCTTGTGCTATCCGAAAGTTGGTAGGGAGGATTGTGGAGACTATCTACAATGCTTCCCCACAGGGATTTCAAGGTTGGGTTTGTTGAGAGAGTTGCTCAGGGGCCTACCCAGCCTACAGTTATGTAGAGTCAAAGATTGGAGCCATCTCATGACCCCCAGTTTAGTAATGATGAGCTATTGACAAAGATTGGGGTTTCCGACCGGCTGTATATGGTGGGGCATGTTCATCATTTGTTTTTTGGCACATAGGTAGAAGATTTCATCTCTCGCAAGGGTAGTTTGGCTCCTAGTCCTTATCTTCCGTTATGGGATGGGTTCTTGCCATCAGTAGTTGATGGGAGTTTTGGCTGTAAGTCAGTAGCAGGTGACTTGCAGAGTTATGCTGACTGCAGAGATTATGCAGTGTGTGGATATCCGGGTCCTGGTGCAGCTTTGTTTAGGGGTATTCATCACTGTTGTGCAAATGGTCTACACACTCAGTACAGGTCAGTTGGGAGCACAGGGGGAGTTCAGTGTGTATGGGATCTAAGTCTCCCATACATCTTGGTTTTTTCATGATCCTGAAGTTCACTTCTTTCAGTATCCGGGCAAAGATAGATTCAGTACAGGAGTTTGGGTGAGTGGTTGTTTTGGGTCTCTTACAGAGTTATCCGATTTGTATTTTGGGTGATGTTACAGAAGCTTACAGTTGATGTCAGTAGCACGGTATACTCTTTTCTGTGGGATCTAGGTGGATTGTGATGTTTCTTGTTCTGGTGATTGCTTGGGGACAAGCAATTTTGGGGAGGGAGGACTATAATGTCTCCATTTTTTGCAGGTCATTGATCTAATGGGGCCAAGTCATTATTGTGATCCTCATGGTCTGGCGAGGTGTTTAGAGGGTATTTGGTGTGAACTTACTATTTATAGTAACTCAATGGATAGTTCCGATGAGCTCAAATGAGTTAGAGGAGTTGAATGATGCTCTCGGTTTTCATTTCTGGCTTTCAGTTTGGGCTCCAAGAATCTTGGAGAGAGCATCTATTTTTAGTAAGTCACCCCGTCAAGTTCATTTATCATCTTTCATCATCTAGATCAATCCTATGCAGACAGATTTCGATTCGGACGCTTCTTTAGTTGTTTTCACAAGACAGGTGGTTTATTATTATTATTTAATTAAATTTGCTAAGGTTGCCATTTTTGTTGGTATTATATGCTGGATACCTTAGTGTTATAGCTCGTTGGAGCTAGGATGAAAAGTTTTAAATCTTGAACACAAGAAACAGGGACCTTGCGTGTCATAATTTCATGATATTGGTGAAAAGGCTTTTTTTGGAGCCAAATGAATTAATAAATTATGTTATTCAATATGTGCCTAAGTATAAAAAGTGTTTTAAGTGAAAAGTGTGTGAGAGAAGACACTTTTGGAATTATAAAAGCAATGTTTTGTGAAAGGAAAATCATCCATTGTTGAATTATGATTTTATTGAAGTTGTGAGAGAGACAACCTGGCTAGGGTTTTGAGGAATGATTCCTCTTCTGGCAATTTGAGCCATTACAGATTGATGGTGAATTTTGCAGCTGTATTTGAGATCGTAATCCAGTGCTGAGGTATACTGGAAATCTGAGAAGTTTGTTCTACAGGCAAATCAATTTATTCATTCTGAGGTTTGATTTGTTTGGCTGCTGAAGTTCTGAATTTGTTTGGGAAATTACGGTTGAGAGCGATTGGCTGAAGGGTTTACCGAAATTACTAGAAGCTTGAAACCAATCAAGCTGCCGTACTGTTCTGAGTAGGAGCTGTACGGAATTCTTTGCTGTTGTACAGAACTGAGGCTGAGCCATACCAATCCAGTGCTGGGCGTGAATGCAAGGGCCTGTGATTTGATCTAAAGTTGGCACGTGATAAAGAGCAGTCCTCTTGATCAACGTCAATACAATAGAGGAAACTGAATGGGGGCTAGTGTTCTTTCTTTGGGTGTTGCGTCAATAACAGATGGTGGACGTTTCAAAAATTTGCACATTGGGATCTGATTTGTTACAAGGTGTTGCTCTTTTAAGTTCTGCACTTTCGATAATCTTGTTAAGTATTGTTTTCCTCAAGGAAAGAACTACACTAAATTTGCTGTTATTTATTATAGTGAATGCATGCTGAAAACTAAGACAAGTTGTAATTTGCTGGTGGATTAAATGGTTATTGTTGAGAAAATACAGAGAATTTACTACTATGTTTTTATTCTAGAATTTGCAAATGAATTATGAATATTCAGAATTTCTCTTAAATTGTAAAATAAATTGGGAAAAGAACAAGTTTCCAATTGAGAGCCAGACAGGCTCTTTACAAAAACTGTCTTTCACCACGACCAATTGTTACCAAGAATCAAAAATCATAAAATCAAACTGAGCAAATTATGACACTTAAATCTCTGCCAGTTCATTTCTACAAGAATAAGTTCATTTACACATGCCAATCGAAATCTGTGGACATGGATATCAGGTCTGCAAGCAAAAATTTGAACCAAAAACTCTAAAACACCTACCTGATCATGCCCGAAAATTCTAACCTTGTAGTAAATCGATTCCTGACATTTTCAGCATCATTTCCCATCTTAAAAAAAAAATCCTTATAAATTCTATAGTTAAAATTTAAATTCATTTTATGTCCACAATTAATTTAACATTTACCATTCTCAATCCAAATTCAATTTGTATATATATATATATATATAGACACACATGTTTGTGTATATGTATATACACCAAAAACATGTTTATTTACTACTCATGTTTATTTATACACCAAAAACATTTATTTACATGTTTATAGAGGCTTCCTATGTAATATGCACTTTTCCTAATTGATTTCATTCTACTCATTTTCTACTGACATAAAATCTCAAGGGTTATGATTTTATGTTTAAAATACCTTGTACATTTCTAATCTCATACATCATGTAATGTTCAACTTGTATAGATGTCCCGGTCAACTATTGAAGAAGAAAGGATAACGAAAATTGCAAATTATTTCATCATGTTATACAACAAAAGATCTAGAATACAAAAGGAAAGGGAGATGAAGTAGGTGTGGTGTTGGCAGTCTATTTATTCTAGACTGTTGTGCTTATCTGCACTGCTGGCCATTTGTAGGTCCCATAAATTATTTGACCTTGTGAACATTATTAAAAACATTCATTCATTCCTACACCTAATATTTTAAATTTATGACATAACCTTCATTAAACTTAACAACAAGAATTCAAATAAAAAGTGTACACATTAAACTAGATAAAGAAATTCATATATAAAATTAAGAACTTAACCAAAATAATATAGAAACAGACTGCAATCAGTAAAGATCATTTGAAGATGAGAGTAAACTCACCATGGCTAGAAAGTATATTTTTTTTTTCCCAATAACAAGTTTTTCCCTCAGCCAGGGGTTTCGCGAATTTTTCTGCAGTAATCCCCAGTCGATTACAATGTCCCAATATATGCCAACAAATGTGGCAATGCCTGATGTTAGGAATGACAGCATCATCCAAATATCATTTGAATTCTTACTGTACGCTGTTCTCATTACAACTGCAACAACTGTTGCAAAATACTTCAAGGCATTATATCCTTGCATTGGATCTCTCTCTTCAACAAGACGCCTAATACTCTGCAAACAGCACTATAATATCGTCAATCTCAAAATCTGCAAACCAAAGAAGATTTATTTGATAAAGACAAGTGTATGCATTATATATATTAAGGTAGGAGATATCAAATTGCAATTTTTCCATGTTCAAGCTCAAGCTTAACGGGGATGATTATGGACACCCATTTTATGAGTGCCAAAAAAGTGCCTATGACTGTCAGACACATAGGTGAAGGTAGCTTCGATTCGATGGTTCTGAATTTCCACATGATTGGAAATTTTCAGGGAATTCATTTGTTTCTCATTTGAGTTCTTTGTGCACACTTCAATATAAATGTGAAAGCAGCCCAAGGCCTTCTACTTGATTACACAACCGCAAGTATTAACGATTATGTCCGATTCAAATTCATTGATCTCAATATTTATCTGCCATGATATATTTGCTATATTTTAAGAATTACTAGAATTGGGATATCAGTTGTTTGTGTTGCACCAATCTCGAAAATAGCAAGCACACTCTTTTAAGTGAAAGGATGACCACACAGAACTTAACAGAAAAGATACGAGAAATAGACCCCGGACATGTTTCTTGGTGCTTTTGTTCCCTAATGACTTGGAACATGTATGTTTATGTTAAAATAAGACAATATGATTAGATTACCTGAAGGCAGCGAATCCCATAAGGAATTATGGCTACAACATAGAAAAAGATTTCATACACATCGTTGTTGACGAATTCTGTCTCTCTATTCTTGAACGCCCCCGAAATATAGTAGCAGATGAAATATTGGCATTCTCTTATCGCTTGTACCTGAAACACATTAGATATAGTCAATTTTCTTAAATGCATTTTAACATGTAAATACTAACTTGACATAAACTAATATTAATTTGAATTAAAAATAAACATCCAAACAGTATGATTTTTTCTTGTAGAACTAGTTAGCAGAAGAGCAGATAACACTTGTGGAAAGTGATAGCAATGAGAGACCAGTTGCATTTGTCAAGTTTGGAGAGCAGTTCCACATTGTTTTGGAAGGGCAGACAAGTTTTGGGAATAAGAGAACCAAAGGAGGTCCAAAATTCAAGCAAGAGATATATCACGTGTTTTCTGCTGGTAATTTAGTGAATATGGTTAGAGTTAGAAATGATAAAGATGATTTGTTATGTCAGTTGTAGTTAGCTATATATGTACACTGATGTTATTACAATTCAATTTTATTCTTAAAATCTAATATAAAATGTAAGGGAACATATGTAGTTATGGGTATTAGAGGACGCAATAGAATTGTAATTAAGGACTGATGGTACATTTTATCACAATTCTAGCAGTTATTGTATCAAAACAACTTTGAAAAAGTTGTTATGTGAGGATATAATTGCAATAACCCTTGCTGGTTCTAACTCTGAAACTCAATTTTGCCTGTTTGACATTTTGTCAAACAGTTGTCTTGCCATGTCTTTGCCTGTTGTTCTTTGTTTCAAATTGTATAGTTTGAGTCTTGTATGCTGCAGTTGATGTTTTTGAATGCTTCTAGCAATGCAAGATTGACTAACACTGTCATATAGATGATATGCTGACTGATTTATGACTTTTACATGCATATAAGTGGCTGAAAGTATTAACTACAGATACCTAACAAATTATCAAACACTTGGCATGCATCAATCCAATATAAGGTACAACAAAAGACACTTACAGCCAATAGACATTTAGACAAACATTTGGCATGCAACCTTGTATCTTCATCTTAAGATGCAAACAAATATGATACTGATATACAATTGATCTAAATGCAAGATGCTAAAACCTGGCATCCAATCACCTGGACTAGTCTTCACCAAATGATTGTAACAATGACTCCAAAGCTGGAAATGGTTGTGTATGGCACATTAGTCCCAAATTGTGCCTTCTTCCATTCAAACATAGGCTTTCTAATAGTGGTTGTTGTCCCTAATGAATCTGCCGCTGCCTGAAGGTAATTGCTGGCTTTCTAAACCCAAATGCGGACCAAAATACTGTAGCATTCACTATTCACGCTACTGTAGCAGCCCATACAAATTTTAATATGCAAGCAACTGATCTTTAATATTCTGATCTGCAAATAGATATACATCAAACCCTCGTGTCCTTGGTATTTCTTTTTCGATTTAGCACAAATAGAACCTCTGTATGAAGCTCTCTTGGATGCCAAATTCAATAGATAATTCACCACCTCAAATGGCTGCAACCCTGAAAAAATATTGTTCTCCAATGTCGGATGAAAGTCTGAAACCCTTGGTCTCTGCTCTCCACAAAATCATCGAAAAATAGATGCACAATCATAATGAATTGAACTTCTCTCATTAAATTTATATATTCTCCAAGAGAAGTTTCAAACTTATCCAAACAGCTCTTTATTAACATTAAAAATGTTATAACGTTGCATTGGCTTCATTAATGAAATAAAACTTTGAGTTATGCTCAAATAATTAATAAATTCAGCCCCCTTCTTATGATGACTCAACCCTCAACTTAAGTGAAATTATAAAGTTAAATTATAACTTTATAATAAGCCATTTAATGATTTAATACTAATTTGGCCACTAAAACAATAACTCCCAAAATACTTATCCTTTAAATATGTTATCTAAAACAGGAGTCACACTTATTATTTCCCCACATGACCAAATGCACATTCCAAAAATAGAAACGGTTGTAATGTTGCCGATTTTCCGTCTTCTGGGATTAGCTTGGTTTGGCAACCCTCGCAAGCTAATCAGGTGGTCAAAGGGGGTCAGATTGAGGAGCCAGTATTGGGATTCCATTCTGGAGATTCTGTTTACCAGGTCTACTCTTTGTTCGGGTCAATTTGGTCGACTTACTATTTTTAGTAAGTGGTATTTTGGGTATGGCCAGGATTAGCAGGGTGTCTACATAGAGTGTCAGATGTTTCAAGATCGAGCTTTAGGGAATCTCCAGTTTGAGAGACTTACTATTTACAGTAAGTCTAATTTTAGCAGCTGGCTATTTTTGGCAGTCGGTTATTTTCGGCAGGGCAGTTGGCGTTTGGACTCTAGTGTCGGAAATGAGTTGGTTTCAGTTAGCAGAATTCAGTGGCTTTGTTTTTAAAGATATCGTTATTAAGTTAAAGTATTTTAATTTAATGACTTAAGTACTTTATAACTTTATTGTTATAAAGTGAAATTTTCATTTAAAAGCCTTTATATTAAAAAAAAGTGAAATTGTGCTTTTTTTGAAAAGCACTTTCATTTACCCATTGTTGATTTGATAAATTGTTTATGTGATAATTCTGCTTGGCTTGGAAAAGCTAGGGTTTCTAGAGCTTGGTCTTCATTTTTGGAGAGAGTTCTTCTGAGATTTGTCGAGTTTGGTCTTCTTCCAGGAGAGAGCTCGTTCTGATACTGAATTGAATCCAATGTTGAGGTATACTGGATTTGTATGAAGTTTCTTATCTACAGGCGAATCAATTTGTTCTCAAAAATTTTGAATTTGTCTCTTGCTGGGGTTTGATCTATGGATTATGAAATCTATTGTGATTTAATACTGGAGTCTTTGTATAACGGTTTGTGTAATGACCCTTACTATAAAGGCCACTAAAAACTCTAATGCTGGACTGAGTAATTTCGTCAAACACTTTCCCTGCAACCTGAGTTTGCTGATGTTTGCTTGTTTTGATTTGATTGTTTGGTATCAATGATGTTTTAATGATTGCAAATAGTTGCAAAGTATCTAATAGAAAGTCTAAATGATATGCAACTTACATTTATTCCTTTTCAAGTACAAATGCATGTAATCCTGATGTAAAACAAACACCTACAGCCATGAGGCATTTTCACAAACACTTGGCATGCAACCTATATGCTTTTAAGCACAACTACAGCCATTGACATTGTGTCAAATAGTTGGTGTACAACTAAAACCCCAATACAAAAGCTCACTAAATGATGTAAGTACAGTACCCAAGCAATGACTTGTTTCAAGAAGGTTGCCAATATGCATACAAGTGCTGACTTTGCAAGCTATAACAATTTTCAAACTTCAATGACTTAGCACCAAGATAATACAATGAACTTTTGCCAACCAAAGATAATGCAATGACCAACAATGTCTATTGGATTATCAACACTACAAATCTGATTGCAATATGCAAGATAAAGCATTGACTGATTCTATTGACTGTTTTTTTCTGAATACATATATGGACTGTTACAACAGTACTCATGAACACTGAATTATGACAAGACCTTGCAATGCACCTTCAATACTTATCAATCCAATAACAATAATGATAACAGTGACATACAATGGACTGTTATGACGGTGACTGTTTTGACATGTACTGGACTGTGGTGATTATATCTGAATATATGCAAGGTTATACAATTTTTGACATCCAAGAACAATGTATAAGAACCTGGAATCGCTGCCCTCTTATATGTTGACAATGGTTGATGCAAGGAAGACTGAACCGACCCCCAAACTGCTCCTCAAAACTCTGCCGTACTGATACCTGTTGCAGGCCATACTTGGGCTGTACTGTACGGCACCTGCATAAAATTCTTTGCTGGGTGTTGGGTGCCGAAAATGGTCCAAACAGGGGCGCCTAGGAATGAAGTATCATTCCCCAAATGCATAAAAATATTCTCCAGCCGGTTGTGAAGTTATGAGTAAATATGTGAGTCCAAACCTTGGTATGGACTACTCTGAAAATACACCAAATTGATATCCAATCTTCACCAAAGGGATTCACCAATGCAAATGATGAATTCAAACCCTTATTCCAACAATTGCAAACCCTTACATCAATTCTCAATGAAGTCCAACATGAATTGGCTGAGTACTAACTCCAATAATGCAACCCTTCAATAGATATTTCACTAACTCAGTTATGCCAATCTAGGGGAGTTATCGTTCCCAAAGATCAAATGATATTTGCAGACCAAAAGACTACAAATTGCTCCACAATGGAAGAAGTAGAAAAAATCCCAAATCCAAGCATGTCAAAATGAATGCCCAAGCCCTCTATTTATTTACTTTTCTAAGAAGTTACTAAGAACTTCTAGAAACATCCAATTATAATGCACTTTATAATAAAATAACATTATAATATAAAAGTGCTTTTCTCAACTCAAAATTATAACAATGTAGGCTCATAACTGAATGTAGGCCCAACTACAACCGAATGTAGGCTCGGACTGGATGTAGGCTCTACTGAACGTAGGCTCTAACAGCAATATGCAATCAACTGATCTCCAAATGATCACGAGATGACTCTCTCCACATCGCCACCAGTCTACGAGAGCCCGTGATAGACTGATCCGCACGCCAAATGATGTCAGCCAAAATGGGGACATGACAGTTTGAATTATGTCGTGGAAAGAATTAAGTTCGAGGCTGGTATATCTCCTTTCTAATAATCGTAAGTACATAAACAAAGAAAAATTATCGAATTAAGTGAGGATTGTTCATTCTTTCATGCTGCGTTTACATACATAGAGGGTGGTGTCTTAATTGATAGTGAATTCACAATACACTAGTCAGCGTCAACCCAGAACTTGGCACGTGGGATTGAGGAGGCATGTGACAGCAGTATTTTGGTCACGTGATTACTACAGCAGGGCCTTTTGGGCCAATCCCTTTGATCGGCATTGCTACAGCAGGGTCGTTTGGCCATTTTCTTTGATCGGCATTGCTACAGCAGGGCCGTTTGGCTTTTTCCTGAGACGACATTCAGTCTGGGCTAGTCACGTATTGCTAAGAGCAATCAAGTGTTGAATATTCAAGGTGGCGGCCATATTCAGGTCGTCGTGACAGCATAAGGAAGATTTGCAGAAGTACAGGTGCATTCGAATTTAATGACATGTGATTATTACAAAAACTTGTTGAAATAAGAATTCAAAATAGTGAATGTTTATTGAAAATATTAATTGTCTAAATTTAGATAATTAAATTTGGTGAAAGTATCATTGGAATTTGCTTTGCATGAATATTATTGAAAATAGTTGCAGTTGTTTTCAAAATTATTAATAAGCATCCAGGAAGAGCCAATTTGGCTCATCACAGTGGTATTAGAGCAAAGATCTTGCCATCCTGTAAGGGTATGAAAATAAATAATGGTAGATAGATTTGTACCAGGTGTGATCTATACCCGCAGGGGAAGAAATTCACCATCTCCTGAAGGTAGTGAACAGGGCCCACAAAATGAACAAGCAGAGAACAGGAATGATATTGGAAATGATATGGACAGGGAGGCTAGAGATGCTTTCAGAGATATTGCTGATGGTCAGCATCATGTTGCAACTGTATTGCAACAACTTTCAGACACTCTACAGTGCATTGCATTACCAAGTGCTAGAGATAGAGGTGCGCGTAGTGTTTCAATTAGCTCACACAGGTCACGAGCTGATGACAGGCATGTTAATGACAGACGAGATTACAGAGTTGATCACACTCATACTTATGACAAGCAGTTAGTGTTGAGCCAGAGCCTGCACCATTTGTCGATGACATGGTGGCACATTTTGCAGAGTGGGATGCTCTCCATGAGGCACTAAAAAGAAATTTAAATTTTGACAGATATCTGACGTAGAAGCGTAAGCATTCCAGAGGCAGGCTAGCTCCTAGCATGAGGCAAAGACCTAGACAGAATGAATTAAAGCAAGCAACCGGCAAGTTGACTTTGGACCACTTCGATGGAAGTGGAAAGACTACAGCCAAAGCATGGATCCACAAGTTGGACACTTATATTTCACTTCGTCCTATGTCTGAGGAGGACGCTATTCGATTTGTTGTGCTTCATTTGGATGGGGTTGCTCATGATTAGTGGTATCATGGGTTAGTGTCTCTACATCATGATCATATTGTGCAATATCAGGAGTTTGTAGATAGATTGATAGAGCGGTTTGATCGGAAGGACCTGGAGACCTACTTCAAAGAGTTAGCTCAGTTGAGACGAACAAGTGGTCTTGAGGTATTCATTAGTGAGTTTCAGCGTCTATCAGTCATGGTATATGACATCTCGGAGATGAGAGTCATGTTGTTCATAGAGGGTTTGTTAGAGCCGTACAGAGGATGGATCAAGTCCTTGGATCCACCTACTCTACAAGATGCTATGAAGAAGGCAAGGAATCTTGAGCCTTCTGTTTCACGGGGCAAGTCTACTCCTAGTCCTACTATTCCTCCTGCAGATGAGGTACCTCCACCAGCTATTGACAGAAAGAAGCCTGCAGTAGACTTGATGATGCCACGCGAGAGGATTTGAGGAGGCAGCTTTGCTATTGGTGCAAAGGGCCTTATGATAGAGAGCATACTTGTGCTATGAGGCCTAAGGGCAGGGCGAATCACTCTATGTGGGTTTATTCTAGTGAGAGTGAGGCTAAGTCTTCTCATCAGGCTGTTGTTTTTGATACAGAGGAGGAGCAAAGAGTTACTCCAGAGTTTGGTACTGAAACCATACTATCTCCGATTGTGTTGTCCACCTCTATGCGACTTCCCTCTGCTTTCAGACTGAAGGGATTAGTGGAAGGACAACCTTGTGTTGCTATGTTGGATACTGGAGCTTCGCACAACTTTATTCATGAGCGACTTGTTAGTCAGTGTGGGCTTCAGGTAGAGGAGTTTGCAGGGTTTGGAGTCAAGAATGGCTACAATTTTACCTATACCAGGCACATCCAAGATCTCTCTTTGTTTCTTGGTGATTATGAGTTGATAGCCGATTTCTATGTGTTTGATTTGGTGGAGATGGATGTAGTTTTAGGGATGCAGTGGATACAGGAGATTAAGGAGTTATGCCTTAATGTAAGCCAGATGCAAATCAGATTTGAGTACCAGGGCAAAGAGTATGTGTTGTCGGGCATTGCTGATGGGAATCTATGCACTATGTCCTTCTGTACTATAAATAGTGTTGATTCACGAAGACATGAGTCCATAGAAGTAGAGCCGATCACATATCATGTTTCACAAAGTTCACTGTATTATGGCTCAGATCAACAGATGGGTGTTGTTCACTTTGTGAACAACCCTTTATTTGATGTGGATGTTGGCATGACTTATGACAATCCACTGTTTGAGTTTAGTGATGATCCCTTACAGGAGATGTACGATCACGATTTCGATGACATTTGGGATCCAATTTGTGCACCAACTCATTAGGCAGTTTTCCCAGGAGGCCAGTCAGACCTAGCTGATCAGTTTTCAGGGGTGTACACGATGAGGAGTGCTTTTAAATTCACATTCGATCCTCACGTTCAAGATGTCTATCAGTCACAGTTCTTCAGCGCATCCATTCCATGACTAGTATGATGAGTTGATTAGTTCTAAGACTGGGAGTAAGTCCAATCTGTTGGTTGAGTTACTCCTGGTTGAGTTTCTCCCACGTGGTGATCCTGTTGCAGCATCATCAGTTCGGGTGTTGAGTGCAGATTTCCAGTTACTGATGATGGTACTGTTGATGTTGTTGGCATCTTCACAGGAGTATGAGGTTGATCAGGACATTATTCATGACCATCCTTGGGATCCGGGTGGATTGTGATGTTGTTTGTTTTTCCTGATTGCTTGAGGACAAGCAATCTTGGGAAGGGAGGACTGTAATGTCCCCGATTTTCCGTCTTCTGGGATTAGCTTGGTTTGGCGACCCTCGCAAGCTAATCAAGTGGTCAAAGGAGGTCAAATTGAAGAGCCAATATTGGGACTCCATTTTGGAGATTCAGTTTATCACGTCTGCTTTTCGCTCGGGTCCATTTGGTCGACTTACTATTTTTAGTAAGTGGTATTTTGGGTATGGCAAGGATTAGCAGGGTGTCTGCACGGAGTGTCAGATGTTTCAGGATCAAGCTTCAGGGAATCTCCAGTTTGAGAGACTATTTATGGTAAGTCTAATTTTAGCAGCTGGCTATTTTTGGCAGTGGGTTATTTCTGGCAAGGTAGTTGGTGTTTGGGCTCTGGTGTCGGAAATGAGTTGGTTTCAGTTAGCAGAATTCAGTGGCTTTGTTTTTAAAGATATCATTATTAAATTAAAGTATTTTAATTTAATGACTTAAGTACTTTATAACTTTATTGTTATAAACTGAAATTTTCATTTAAAAGCCTTTATATTAAAAAAAAGTGAAATTGTGCTTTTTCTGAAAAAGCTATAAGTACAACTCGAAAAAGCACTTTCATTTACCCATTGTTGATTTGATAAATTGTTTATGTGAGAATTCTGCTTGGCTTGGAAAAGCTAGGGTTTCTGGAGCTTGGTCTTCATTTTTGGAGAGAGTTCTTCTGAGATTTGTCGAGTTTGGTCTTCTTCTAGGAGAGAGCTCGTTCTGATACTGAATTGAATCCAGTGCTGAGGTATACTGGATTTGTATGAAGTTTCTTATCTACAGGCGAATCAATTTGTTCTCAAGGATTCTGAATTTGTCTCTTGCTGGGGTTTGATCTATGAATTATGAAATCTATTGTGATTTAATACTGGAGTCTTTGTATAAGGGTTTGAATTATGTTGTGGAAAGAATTAAGTTCGAGGCTGGTATATCTCCTTTCTAATAATCGTAAGTACATAAACAAAGAAGAATTATCGAATTAAGTGAGGGTTGTTCATTCTTTCATGCTGCGTTTACATACATAGAGGGTGGCGTCTTAATTGACAGTGAATTCACAATACACCAGTCAGCGCAATTTGTTCTCAAGGATTCTGAATTTGTCTCTTGCTGGGGTTTGATCTATGAATTATGAAATCTATTGTGATTTAATACTGGAGTCTTTGTATAAGGGTTTGAATTATGTTGTGGAAAGAATTAAGTTCGAGGCTGGTATATCTCCTTTCTAATAATCGTAAGTACATAAACAAAGAAGAATTATCGAATTAAGTGAGGGTTGTTCATTCTTTCATGCTGCGTTTACATACATAGAGGGTGGCGTCTTAATTGACAGTGAATTCACAATACACCAGTCAGCGTCAACCCAGAATTTGGCACGTGGGATTGAGGAGCCATGTGACAGCAGTATTTTGGTCACGTGATTACTACAGCAGAGCCGTTTGGCCAATTCCTTTGATCGGCATTACTACAGCAAGGCCGTTTGGCCATTTTCTTTGATCGGCATTGCTACAGCAGGGCCATTTGGCTTTTTCCTGAGACGACATTCAATCTGGGCCAGTCACGTACTGCTAAGAGCAATCACGTGTTGAATATTCAAGGTGGCGACCATATTCAAGAGGTTGTGACAGCATAAGGAAGATTTGCAAAAGTACAGGTCCATTCGAATTTAATGACATGTGATTATTTCAAAAACTTGTTGAAATAAAAATTCAAAATAGTGAATGTTTATTGAAAATATTAATTGTCTGAATTTAGATAATTAAATTTGGTGAAAGTATCATAGGAATTTGCTTTGCATGAATATTATTGAAAATAGTTGCAGTTGTTTTCAAAATTATTAATAAGCATCCAAGAAGAGCCAATTCGGCTCATGAAAAGGGTCCTTCTCGAACAACATCAAGCTTACTATAAATAGTAAATGTGGCAAACGTATACCAAATGAAGTCCAAATGATGCCAAACCAAAGCATACTGAATCCTGCAGTAGATGCCCACTGAAAGAGACCCTTTATCCATCCCCATTAGTGTGATGAGCCCAACTGGCTCTCAACTGCAAACTAACTTTTGTCTATATTTTATTTGCAATTTTTTTGTATTTTTAATACATATGTGATTTTTTTTTTAATTTTTCCAAATTATGAAACTAAACAACAGCAAATTAAAACTAACTTCTGAATGGTCTCCAAAATAATTATTAATCATGAAAATATTTGAAACAAGGGCATTGCAATATCCATGAGTAAAATTTGGCAGCTTTACATTAAAACGCAGTTAGCCAAGTACGAAACACAGCTCAAGGTGGCTCGAATTCCCTTGCTAGAAATTGACGCAAGCGGCAAATAACAATTACCAACTAGAAGATCATCTTTCGTGACTGAATTTGATGAAAACAAGAGATAAGACAAACTCCCTTTACACTCACGCAGCTGCAACTTGAAACGCAGCCTCCTCATGCAATCTTCATAACCGTACAGCATCCAATATGCTCAATTTTAAACAAGATTCACTCTAATCAATAGCATTTCGAATCCAAGCAAGGTCTCTACAAATCCTGGAAGAGGCTTGACATTTTCTCCAAAGATGAAGACGAAACCCCAAACCGTAGATCTCCCTTCAAAAAAACTCAGTATCCTTCTCAAGACAACTTTTCAATTTTCATCAAATGATA
The DNA here is from genome assembly GCA_027943335.1 of Chamaecyparis obtusa. NCBI lineage: Eukaryota > Viridiplantae > Streptophyta > Pinopsida > Cupressales > Cupressaceae > Chamaecyparis > Chamaecyparis obtusa. The sequence continues at coordinate 682,989 of BSBK01004240.1, forward strand.
ATAGGTAGAGAATTTTGAATTCTCCCAATGCTTTATAATGCAATAAAGAGGTCTTCTTCAATACACCTTTCATTAAAGAAGCTTCATCCACACACCACCAACTTATAACATGAAAAAAACATAAGTTGTTAAATTAAAACAAACTTAATTTAATAACCCCAAATAAAATGTGGTGCAATCAACTTCTCTGACAACAGCATCCTGAACACATACTACCTTGCCAGGAATAGTAACCAGACCAATTTAGACTTGCTAAAAATAGAAAATCCCTCAAACTGGAGATTCTGCATAAGTAATCCCGCATCAACTGAAACCAATGCACAAGCGCTCTACTTAACATAGAAATCAAGACGATCACCAAAAAATAACACTTACTATAAATAGTACATCTGCCAAACTGACCCCAAGGAAGAGTGATCCTGACATCTCAGATCTCCAAAGTGGAAACCAATCACTGGCTTTGCCAAATGACCCCCTCTAACAACTTGATTAGCTTACTATTGTCACTAAAATAAGCTAATCTCAAGGGCCTAAAACGGAGACATTACAGTCCTCCCTTCCCAAGATTGCTTGTCCTCAAGCAACCATGAAAACCAATGCAACAACACAGTCCACCTGGATCCCATGGATAGACATGCATAATGTCCCTGTCATCACCAAATTCCTGCAAAGACAACTCCATCATCAATAGTACAAACAGCAGAGTCTGAGATACTGAACTCAACACTCGAACTGAGGGTGCCAAAACAGGAACATCACACGGGAGTAACTCAACCAATAAACTGGACTTGTCCCCAGTCTTCGTGCCAACTACACTATCATACTAGTCATCAAACGGATGCACTAAGGAACTCTACAACTGGTAGATATCCTGAATATGAGGATCAAGTGTAAAACTATATGCACTCCTCACTGTGTACACCTCTGTGAACTACTCAACAACATCTATTTGGCATCTTGTAAGAACTGTCTGACAACCCGGTGTACTAATAGGATCCCAAACATCATCATCACTCATCACCTGAAAGGAATCATCACTGAGCTCAAACAACAGATTGTCATAAGACATAGTGACATCCATATCAAACAAAGGATTGTTCACAAAGTGAACTGCTCCCAACTACTGATCTGAGCTAGGTAACTGTGAGCTATGAGAGACATGATGTGTGTTGTCCTGCATTTTGTCACCACAAAATGTAGGTAACAATATGAAACTTTTGAACTTAGTTTCGTGTTTCTCTATGATAATTTGCTATTTAATTAGCAAATATTGATCAATCAATTGATCTCAATATGTTTAGCGAATCCTTTTGCTGAAGCTTTCGTCAAGTCTTTTTTGTTTTTTCAATCTATCTTCCTATACTTGATTTTTGAATCCTTCAACGTCCTTTGTCGTATTTTCAACTGTGTAGTTGTTTTTAGTCTTTTTGTTTCGACCAATCTCTTTCTTTCGGTTTTCCCTTCGATTTGATCTATCTTAGGGCTTAATCGGATTTATCAGTCAAAAGATATGACCATTTAAGCGCCCAAAAAGTGGACTCTCGAAGCTCAACTACTTATTTTAAAAATATATGTTATAATCTATAGTTGAGTTGCACTCTTTGAAAACTATAACATAAATTCATTTTATGCTATGTTTTTAAGTCACTTTATCACTTAAATTTATCACTCAAGTGACTATAGTGCACTCTATGTTATATTTTAATGTTGAGTTGCTTTTAAACTGTTCACTTAAGTGACTTAATCACTATATAGTTCTAATTTAATGTTGAGTTTTACTTTATGTTTTTAGTAATATTAGGCTCAAGAAATAAATAGACATGTGCTAAATAAATCACTTAAGTTGTGCAAGTCAACAGCATGACTTCCTTTCGCAGTTGATCTCCAATGTGTTATCTTTTGTTGCGTTTTGGGAATGGCTTGGTTTTGTTCTTGGTGTTGTCTATTCTCTTAAGCTTTGGCTGATCTATTTTGTTTTGGGAACTATTATTGCTTTATCTTAAGTTCCTTCAATGTACAGGGTTATAGTTCCCTTCAAAAACTGATTTAACCTCAATCGAAAACAACATGACTTCCTGTTCCTACTCTACTTTTCCGATTTCGCATGTAAAAGCCAAAGACTTAATGTAAAAACATGTAGTGCATACATGCAATCTCTCTTGGACAGTGCAACTTGCATATGTTAACAAAAATAAATCATGCAAATGCGTCTAGAGAGTGTGATTTGCTTGCAAAAGCACAAGTCATGCCCATTACATGTAAACAACAAGTTTTGAGAACATGTAAATGCACTTGGAGAGTGCGATTTGCATGTAAAGGGCATTTCCATTCAAAAATAACATGTAAATGCATTGGGAGAGTCCGATTTACATCAAAGACATCATTTGCATCCAAAAATAACACATGCATTTGCATCTAGAGGGTGCGTCTTGGTTTTATGTTATTCACAAAGGCATTTTCAGTCAAAAATAGCTCATGCAAATGCATCTAGAAGGTCCGATTTTTCTCCAAATGCATGTCTTCATCTCAAGAACACGTTTTTAGCATTTCCAGCCAAAAATGTCTCATGCAAAGGCATGTTTAGAGTGTGTTTTTCTCCAAAAACACCCAGCAAATTCATTCTTGCCAAAACGTTTTGCATGAGAAGGGTTTAAAAGATTGATTTTTGACATTTACATGCAAAAACGTCTCATGTATTTGCATCTTGAGACCACGATTTGCAACTTGGAATTGGTCAAAAGAAGTTGTTGTATGCAAATGCACTTGGAGAATCCAATTTTGGGAAAGTCAAGTTCATTCCAATTTCTTCTTCTTCCATTTTTGGCTCTTTGAGCTCCAAGTAAGTAAATGTATTTATTTTTGCTTGTATTCCTTACTTGTTTTCCCATATTATTGCATTATATGACTCATTTTTATCCATTTGTTCAAATGAAGCCCATGTATTTTGCATTTTGTGTTTAAATAAGTTGAAGTCTTCTTTTAGCAAATGCATAAAAATCATCCAAAATCCAAAAAAGGATTTGCATGTAGAAGAATATGTTCAAGTTTGTCAAGTTTGAGTCAATAGCAAGAAGTATGTTTTTGTTTTTATTTTTGTTAGCTTGCTTGTTTGTTGCTTGTTTTGTTTTCGTTTTTTGGAAGAAAGTTGAAGTCATCCTCCCAAGAATGCAAGTCCATGCATGCTTCCTTCATTCTCCAATACATGTGATTGCATCTCCCAAGCCCATTACATGTAAAAATATGTCATTTTCACTACATGTAATCACCTCTAAAGAACCCGATTTTGGTAAAAGGTCACTCTTTTAGATACCACAATTATCATTTACACATATCCATGTGCATCTAGCTTGCATTCTTGACCATACAAACAAAGCCCCACATGCAATCCATTTCTATAAGTCCAATTTTGCCCCTTTTTGCCCACGTACATGTGCTATTTGTTTCATTTCCAGCCAACACGTGTTCTATGAGTATCTAATCAATACTCCAAACACCTTGTTCTTCGTAGACCTATCGTTGCAAGCCAAAGCCTAACCCTCTCATGGATCTAATCTCCTCAGATGATGTATTTACCCTTTGGACTTTCCATGTTGCAGCACAGGATATGTCAGCACCATCAAAAGTCAAAGGAAAGATGAAATATCAATATGACAAAGAGCTACTCATACCATAGCCTCACTTGTTTCATCAACTCTTGATCAAATCTCAAATACAAAGATTGGGTATGTTGACATGACCAATTTCTTGCAAAGGCTCGAAGATCCCGTCAACAAGGAATTACAACGTATCAAGAGTAATATTCACCTGATATCTACTTTTCCTATGGCTGCTCTGGAACCTGAGTTCGTCTTTGAATATGCACGTCATTTCAATCCCAAAGGCAAGGTAGTTAAAGATGTAGATGGTAAAGTGATTTTCAGCCTGGATCTAGACATCATTGAACAGATTTTCAGAATTCTTGCAAATCCTGAATGTGCAGACTTGTCTAAAGATATGTCTATACAGTTGTGGAACCAAAACAAGTCAGATTATCAAAGGTACATGAATGATCAATGGTTGGTCAATAAAAGATCAAATTTCTCTAGATGGCCAAAGACAATACACATATCTGACTTCTCTCCAGAAGTTAATAATTTGATAACTCTCCTCAATAGAATCTGTGGTCTCAAAGAATCTTGTAACTTTGAACCATAGATGTATAAATTCATATTTCAAATTCTTGAAAACAAAGAACCTATCTACTAGGGAGAGCTCATAAGCACAACATTTTGCAAACAGCTGAGTCATGTGGGAACATCAGTACCATTCTACATGAACTCCTATTTGGTCTACATTGTTGCAACCATGGGGGCATTCTCCAGACTCCCCACCAAAGGTGATCGATCACTGGTACCCATTCGGGAATATCATGATCAAATCATGCTGACACAAAGCAAATATCATTACAGAAGGATACAAGATACGTTCTTTGGGCATTTTAGGTGCCTTTTTGACAAAGAATTGGCAATTAAGAGACTTTCAGATGAGGCTTGGGAGAAGATAAATCAATTTGGGTCTATCTTACTGCAATTTTCAACTTTTACCTATTTGAGAGTTGGTTATTTTCAAAGAGAACCCTATACTTTACCAAGATATCCTACTGATAGGATCATCCTCATGGAGATGGCAAGGCAACTCATGGAAGTTCAATCATACCAGCACAATCAGAATAGGCCAAGTTTCGGTATCACAACCACCAAAACCCTCCAAATTGGTCAGTATACACTCAATTCAATGTATAAAACAAAAGCTATGGAAGCAGAACTTCAACCTATTACATTGAAGAAATTCAAAGCTAGATCCGGCTTCGATTATCGAGGGATGCATTCCAAAATAAAAGGGCCTTCACCCATGTTCATCGCATGGAGGATGTGTGGATTGACTTGCGCACTGAAGTAGACATCATGAGAATGGATTACTGCAGACTCACACTACGACAAATCATTGATCTCAATATGATCGAGATTCCTGAGGGCTTTGAGGTTGAAGATGATGGTTTGGTCTTGGATCCAGAGTATTACAATACCCAGTTTGAAAGCTTGTTCCTTTTCCTATTCAGTGGCAACAGAAGGAAGGGAATTCTGTCTTGGATAGATTCCAGTCCATTTTGATGAATACAAACAAATGGATGAAAAGGCCTCAAGAGAGTACATCCGAAAATTGGGGTAGACTGTAATCATTTTGGTCCTATTGGAAAGAGATCTCAGGTAGAAATCACAAGCAAGGATGATTCATCTTCTTCACAACCAGTTAAAACTATCAAGTTTACACTCAAACGAGAAAAAGGGTCAGATCCATCCTTAGGTTCTTTTCAATCACCCCTGCAAGAGGAAGAATCAAATGAAGAAGGAGAAATAATGATCATATCTCTTCCTCAATTACCAAACAGCGAGGATCCATCTAATCAAGAAGATCCATCTCTAGATGTTGCAAATAATGATGTGGATTCATTCTCCATGGTATTCACAACTACTATTGCTATTTCGGAGGTGAACATGTCTACATTTCCTATCTCTTCTGTAGCTCCTTCCATCCTCATAGCTGTCATGTCTCCTTTCTAGTGACATGATTTTTCATATTGGATTTGCCTATCATCGGCTCTCATAGGCAAATGATTTGGAGAGAGAGTCATTTTTGGAGATTAGTTGGTCATATTTGCTCTTGGAAAAGTGAAGTTGAGCTTATATTTTATTATTATGTGTTAGTAGGGCCCATATGTTATAATTTTAAGTTGAGATTGCACTTTTTATTTTATAAAGTTACTTTATTATAAAAGTGCATTATAATGGGATTTTATAATGGATGCTTCTAGAAGTTCTTAGTAACTTCTTAGGAAAGTGAATAAATAGAGGGCTTGGGCATTCATTTGGACACGCTGATTTTGGGAATTTCTTCTACTTCTTCCATTGTGGAGCAATTTGTAGTCATTTGGTCTGCAAATATCATTTGATCTTTGGGAACGATAACTCCCTTAGATTAGCATAACTGAGGAAGTGAAATATCTTCTGAAGGGTTGCCATTGGAGATGGTACTTAGCCATTTCATGTTGGATTTCATCTGAGGTTTGATTTGAAGGATTGAAATTGTTGGAATAAGGGTTTGGGATTCATCATCTTATTGGTGAATCACTTTGATTGAGTTTGGAGATCATTTTGGTGCATTTTCTGAGAAGTCCATACCAGGGCCTGGACACACATTTTCACTCATAACTCCATAACCAGCTGGAGATAAATTTTATGCTTTTGGGAATTGATTCTATAACCCTAGGCGCCCCTGTTTGGACCATTTTTGGCAGTCAATAAAAAAGGAGTTTTTTTGTACAACTGCCGTACTGTACGGCCCAGGTACGGTCCTGCACCAGACAAGTACAACAAATGCAAATTGGGATCAGTTCGGGTGCATTAGGAGGTGTCTACATCAGCGTTCTTCATCATCAATTTGGTCAGCAATTGGTGCATCATTTTCCAAGTTCTTTATGTGATTTGGTTGTTGTCATTGAATGCCAAAATTGTACAAAAATTGCATAGGTACAGTCACTGTTATAATCAGTCCAGAATTTTGTCATAATCAGTCATTGATTACTCATCCTTTGTAATAAGATTGTCATAGTAATTGAAGGTGCATTGCAAGGTCTTGTCATAGTTCAATGTTCATGTGTGGGATGTGTAACAGTCATACGTATTCAGAAAATCAGTCTACTGAATCAGTCATTATCATACTTAGAACATTGTCATCAGACCTTGGGAATTTCATAATTCATTTGGCATTGACTTCATTTCATTACTATTAAAGCTCTATTATTGGTCATTGCATTATCTTGTTTGGCAATAGTTCATTGTATTGTTTTAAGGCCAAATCATTGATATTCCGAAAATTGTCATAGAAGTCAGCACTTGTATTGATTGCATTTCATTTCAATATTGACACTGTTATATCATTTGAACATTGTGGATTTGTTGCTCAACAACTATAACCTTGAAACACTACATCTCAAACAAACAATTCAGTTGCTTGCCAAGTGTTTGACGAATTGTCACAGTTCAGTTTTGGGGGTTTTAGTGGCCTTTATAGTAAGGGTCACTACAGTGGTATCAGAGCGGTGTTCTTGCCATCCTGTTGGGTAAGAAACCTATATGCATCCTTCAGCAATTGGGCATCACAGGTACTACACACGCAGAAGAGCAGCACTAGAAGGGGAACAGGAGTTCAGAGACATTCTTACCATGGGTGAGAGACAGTCACAGAGTCCACCTAGAGTTCCTAGGAACGATGATGATGATGCTAGGGAATTTTTCAGAACCATGACTACTGCACAGCATGAGATAGTCCAGTCATTGCGTGCCTTGACCACTATGATGGAGAGAGTGGTTCAGCCCAGAGCTCAGGAGCAGGGTAGAGGTACACCTGATCATAATAATAGGAGTGTACCAGGTTCACAGGGTGCTCCCAGGCATAGGTCTTGGACAGCAGATAGACCTACTCGGCCTACTTTCTTTAGAGAGGAGGCTCTGGAGGCAGGAGAGGGTGATGTGCAGGATGAGTTCAAGGACGATCTTAGAGCTGCCACTGCAGAATGGCAGGCATTACCACCACATGTGCGTGAGTTACTTAACTTTGATCGCTACTTGAACCAGAGGAGAGAGCACATGTGGAGTACTCGGCAGAACAGGAGACCTAGAGGAGGCCATGATAGTGAGTTGCAGCGAGCTACTAACAAGCTCACTTTACCCTTTTTTGATGGTAGTGGACAGATGACAGCACAGGCATAGATACATAAGTTGGATACTTTCTTAGCATTGAGACCCATGTCAGAGATAGATGCCATCCGATACGCCACCTTGCATTTGGAGGGCACAGCTCATGACTGGTGGTCACATGGTATGGTTACTTTGCAGCACAACCAGGTGACATCGTACCAGGATTTTGTGGATAGGTTGGTGGAGCGTTTTGACAGGAAGGATCCAGAGATATTCTTCCGTGATCTTGCACAGTTGAGACAGATAGGCAGCTTGGAGACTTATATCAGTGAGTTTCAGAGGTTGTCAGTTATGGTTCAGGACGTATCGGAAAGGCGGTTGGTTATCCTATTCACTGAGGGATTGTCTGAACCCCTCAAGGGTTGGATCAAGGCATTTGATCCATCGACACTACAGGAGGCCATGAGGAAAGCTTGCAGTATGGAGCTTATAACACCCTCTAGTAGATTCACTCCCAGAAGTTCTTCTTCTTTCAGAGATAGAAAGAAGTTTGATAAGAGTAAGGGGAAGAAGGTTGATACCAAGGGGAAATCCACTACACCCTTAGATACCGAGGCACTTAATGACCTACGCAGGAAGAAGCTATTCTTCTATTGCAAAGGTCCATATGATAGGGATCATGATTGTCCTTTGAGGCCTAAGGGGAAGGCCAACAGAGTTATGTGGGCATACTATGAGGACTCAGATTCAGACAGTACAGCACATGAGGATGAGCACAGTGATACAGAGCCTGAGGTAGAGGTAGAGGCTTCAGAGCCTAAGACGGAGCCTGAGTTACATTTGCAGCAGGCACGCTTGTCTAGCATTCAGCAGGAGGGGTCCTTTAGATTGCGTGGTGTTCTCGCAGGGCAGAAGGTGATCACCTTAGTTGACACAGGTGCTACACATAACTTCATTGATGCACGATTGGTTGAGCGCCGTGGCATTGACACAGAGGAGTTTTAGGGTCTCCAAGTACAGGTTGCTGATGGTTACACTCTTAGGTGTAACAGGATGATTAGAGACATGCTCCTACGCTTGAACAATTATTAGTTCAAAGTGGATTACCATGTGGTTAATATGGGTGACCTAGATATTGTGTTGGGGATGACATGGTTACATTCATTGGGTGAGGTCACTTTCAGGCTTAGAGATATGGAGATTAAGTTTGAGGCAGATGGGAAACAACATGTGTTGAGAGCTATCAGAAATAGTGACATCAGAACTATTTCTTTCAGGCGCATGGAGAGGTTGGTTAGACACGATGGTATTGGATGGGCAGCCATGTGTACTCTCATGCCTACACAGGAGGATCAGCAGAAGACAGAATATCACCCCGACATTCAGAGATTGAGAGAGAAGTATGACAGGGTATTCAGTGATATTCCACCTGGCACACCACCTGATAAAGGGATTGAGCACATCATTGAGTTAGAGGAGGGTGCTAAACCAGTGATGATCACACCATACAGGCATCCTAAGAGGCTCAAGGATGAGATAGAGAAAACCATCAAGGAGCTACTTGAGATGGGGCACATTAGACCGAGCAAGTCTCCTTTTGCTTCTTCGGTAGTTTTGGTGAAGAAGAAGGATGGTTCAATGCGGATGTGCATTGATTATAGGGTGCTGAATAAGAGGACCATCACGAATAGATATCCCATCCCTCGGATTGATCAGTTGATAGATGAGTTACCTGGGGCATGCTACTTCAGTAGGATTGATTTGAGATCCAGCTATCACCAGATCAGAGTCAGAGAGCAGGATGTGGAGAAAACTGCATTTAGATGCCATTGTGGGCACTTTGACTTTGTGGTCATGCCATTTGGGTTGACCAATGCACTAGCTACTTTCCAGTCCACAATGAATAAGGTTTTCCATCATCAGTTGAGGAAATTTGTATTGGTCTTCTTTGATGACATCTTGGTATACAGTCGGACATGGCAGGAACACATAGCACACTTAGAGACTGTATTGAGTATTCTGCAGACGGAGTCCTTGTATGCCAAGGAGTCCAAATGTGATCTGGGTATGACTGAGCTATTGTACTTGGGACACATTATCAGTGCAGAGGGAGTGCGGATGGATCCTGATAAGATCCGTGCTATAGTAAAGTGGCCTATTCCTGAGAACCTGACACAGTTGAGAGGGTTCCTAGGCCTATGTGGCTTCTACCACAGATTTGTGAGTGGATATTCACAACATGCAGTCCCTATGACAGATTTGCTAGAGAAGGGGGCCTTTGTTTGGACACCGGAGGCACAGGCTTGCTTTGACAAGTTTAAGGAGATTATGACTTCATGTCCGGTGTTAGCTTTGCCTGATTTCTCGAAGCCATTTGAGCTTCAATGTGATGCGTCCGAAGATGGTATTGGTGTTGTGTTGATGCAGGACAAGCACCCTATTGCCTATGAGAGCAGAAAACTCCATGGGCCAGAGAGATCTTTCAGCATCTATGATAAGGACATGTTAGCCATCATGCACGCATTGGCTAAGTTTAGACAGTATCTAGTGGGTGGTAAGTTTTGTATTAAAACTGACCACAACAGTTTGAGGCATTTCCTTAATCAGAGAGATCTCAATGATAGACAACAAAAGTGGGTGAGTAAGCTACAAGCTTACGATTTTGACATATCATATGTGAGAGGGACTCAGAACGTGGTGGCAGATGCATTGTCACGTAGACCACATCTCAGTGCATTGATTGAGATATCAGAGGATTGGAGGCATATGATAGTGGCGGAGTATGCTAGAGACCCATGGGCATCAGAGATAGTTGATGGGTCAGTTGTTGATACCCGGTATACACTTGTGGATGATTTGATTATTTACAAGAGCAAGATATTTTTAGTCCCAGGATCAAAGGTGACACAATCTATTTTGAGGGCTCTTCATGATTCACCTACAGTTGGTCATCCCGAGTACTTCAAAACATATAGACAGGTTCGGGAGTGGCTCACATGGAAAGGGCTTAAGTCAGATGTTTTGCAATATATTCGTGAGTGACCTGTTTGTCAGCAGAACAAACAAGAGCACACCTTTCCAGCCGGGCTCGTACAGCAACTTCCCATTCCAGATCAGAAGTGGGAATGTATATCCATGGACTTCATTACGGGCTTGCCCAAGGCCCAAGGTTGTGATTGCATATATGTGGTGGTGGATAGACTGACGAAGTATGCACACTTCTTTCCCATCACTACTACTTACACAGCAGTACAGGTAGCTGAGGTCTTCTTCAGAGAGGATTTCAGACTGCATGAGATACCCCGCAATATAGTGAGTGACAAAGACAGTCGATTTTTGAGTCACTTTTGGCAGGAGGTATTCAAACTATGTGGCACTGAGCTTACACACAACACCAGTTATCACCCGCAGACGAATGGATAGAAAGAGATAGTCAACAAGTGGGTGGAGGGCTATTTGAGGAATTACGTGGCTGGTCAGCAGAGGTCATGGGTGAGATGGATACATTTGTGTGAGTATTGTTACAATACCACATTTCACATGTCGATTCAGATGACACCTTTCAAAGCTCTGTATGGGTATGATGCATCGAGTTTCATTGATTTGTTGATGAGTGATGTTAGAGTTCCATGTGCTGGGGATTTGCTTCAGGAGAGCAAGGATATTGTTGATGCTCTCAAGGATAACATGGCCAGGGCACAGAATCAGTATAAGCAGTATGCAGATCAGAAGAGGACAAAGAGGAGCTTTGAGGTTGGTGACATGGTTTACGTCATACTTCAGCCATATCATCAGTCTACTCTTAAGAAGAGTGGATCAGAGAAGCTTAAGCCTAGATACTACGGGCCTTTCAGGATCATCAGGCGTATAGGAGAGTTGGCTTATGAGCTTGAGCTTCCCACAGATAGCAGAGTGCATAACGTGTTCCATGTGTCGCACCTCAAGAAGGCGTTGGGTCAGCATGTTGTGCCTTCTACAATATTACCTCCCTTGGATGATGAAGGGAAATTGATCTTAGTGCCAGAATCTATTTTGGATAGCAGGGAGAAGTAGCTTCGCAGGAGAGTGATTAGAGAGTATTTGGTTAAGTGGAGAGATCTAACTGTTGAGGATGCTACTTGAGAGAGTAAAGCGATTTTGCAGCATCCAGCATTGAGATTGCTTGAGGGCAAGCAATTTCAGGAAGGGCGGATTGTCATGTCCCCTTTCTAGCGACATGATTTTTCATATTGGATTTGCCTATCATCGGCTCTCGTAGGCAAATGATTTGGAGAGAGAGTCATTTTTGGAGATCAGTTGGTCATACTTGCTCTTGGAAAAGTGAAGTTGAGCTTATATTTTATTATTATGTGTTAGCAGGGCCCATATGTTATAATTTTAAGTTGAGATTGCACTTTTTATTTTATAAAGTTACTTTATTATAAAAGTGGATTATAATGGGATTTTATAATGGATGCTTCTAGAAGTTCTTAGTAACCTCTTAGGAAAGTGAATAAATAGAGGGCTTGGACATTCATTTGGACAAGCTGATTTTGGGAATTTCTTCTACTTCTTCCATTGTGGAGCAATTTGTAGTCATTTGGTTTGCAAATATCATTTGATCTTTGGGAACGATAACTCCCTTAGATTAGCATAACTGAGGAAGTGAAATATCTTCTGAAGGGTTGCCATTGGAGATGGTACTTAGCCATTTCATGTTGGATTTCATCTGAGGTTTGATTTGAAGGATTGAAATTGATGGAATAAGGGTTTGGGATTCATCATCTTATTGGTGAATCACTTTGATTGAGTTTGGAGATCATTTTGGTGCATTTTCTGAGAAGTCCATACCAGGGCCTGGACACACATTTTCACTCATAACTCCATAACCAGCTGGAGATAAATTTTATGCTTTTGGGAATTGATTCTATAACCCTAGGCGCCCTTGTTTGGACCATTTTTGGCAGTCAATAAAAAAGGAGTTTTTTTGTACAGCTGCCGTACTGTACGGCCCAGGTACGGTCCTGCACCAGACAAGTACAACAGATGCAAATTGGGATCAGTTCGGGTGCATTAGGAGGTGTCTACATCAGCGTTCTTCATCATCAATTTGGTCAGCAATTGGTGCATCATTTTCCAGGTTCTTTATGTGATTTGGTTGTTGTCATTGAATGCCAAAATTGTACAAAAATTGCATAGGTACAGTTACTGTTATAATCAGTCCAGAATTTTGTCATAATCAGTCATTGATTACTCATCCTTTGTAATAAGATTGTCATAGTAATTGAAGGTGCATTGCAAGGTCTTGTCATAGTTCAATGTTCATGTGTGGGATATGTAACAGTCATACGTATTCAGAAAATCAGTCTACTGAATCAGTCATTATCATACTTAGAACATTGTCATCAGACCTTGGGAATTTCATAATTCATTTGGCATTGACTTCATTGCATTATTATTAGAGCTCTATTATTGGTCATTGCATTATCTTGTTTGGCAATAGTTCATTGTATTGTTTTAAGGCAAAATCATTGATATTCCGAAAATTGTCATAGAAGTCAGCACTTGTATTGATTGCATTTCATTTCAATATTGGCACTGTTATATCATTTGAACATTGTGGATTTGTTGCTCAACAACTATAACCTTGAAACACTACATCTCAAATAAACAATTCAGTTGCTTGCCAAGTGTTTGACGAATTGTCACAGTTCAGTTTTGGGGGTTTTAGTGGCCTTTATAGTAAGGGTCATTACAATAGCAAGGCATTGTGAGAATTTGGCGAATGTTTTTGGTGATTTCCCAACTCTCGCGGAAGGTCAAGTTTCCCAACTTGATACTTCGGTTGCAGGTCTCGAAACATTCATGACGAAGTCATCCCGAACAACACCCTAATTTCTACTATACAAACGGAGGCGTGTACCATGACAACAAAGATACAATCGGGATCAATGCCTACCATGATCACTATTCCAAGTTCAGCAGAAGAGGGTTTCAGTTTGCTAGCATGCTTGGGAAATATCACCATGAAGAGAAGAAAGGTCACATTACCCCTACATGATTTCTCTACCAAGAAGGGTAAATCTAAAACCTCAAAGGCCAAGGTTGTCTCAAGAATAGTGGTTGATTCTGAGAAGACCAAATATGTTGAAATTGCAGAACCCTTGGTAGATAAACCAGCTGAAGAGTTTACTCGCTCTGATTACAAGTTCATCGAGGTTGAACTCGATAAACAATCACAGCTGGGATGTTTGCAGGATGCTCAAGATGCACTCTCAAACATGTCAAAAAGAAATCACGAGCTCTGGAAAAAGAAGATTTTGTTAAAGCAGGAGAATGCTCGTCTTCGTGAGATTAATCATCAACAAACATCTCAATCCATGACCATTCCATCACAAACCGCTCAAGTAAATAGCAGAGTAGAAACAGCAAAGGCTTGGTTCCAAGAAGTTGTCTTAGGAGTTCAATCAATCAAAGATGGGCACAAAATCCTTGAACCTATCAAAGAAGTTGAGGAAAGACTCCATGACATCATTGCTTCCTTCAGCCAAGACATCGGTATCCTAAAAGAAGACCTAAGTACCTGGGAGAAAATGGTGAACAATGATTTAGATGTTCTTGTCTCATATGACATCATTCCATCCATGAACATGTTATACCGATATCAAGGACTTGTGGACCACAAAGTCCAGGGAATGGAAAAGCTTTTGGCAAAGCTACAATGTGATCTAGAGAGTTGTCAAGTAGTAGAGGTGCACATCACCAACAATCTTAGGCAAATAGGATGTGAATTTTTTACCAGAGATGATAACCTCTTCACTGAAGAGGGAATGACTACAGAATACACCAAAAGAGTTAATACTGATTTTGATTCTGAGGAATTTGGAGCACAAACGATAAACCAATTTGCTGCATATAAATTTATGGCCAAACACTTAAGGGATTCTCTTGCAAATAATTGCAAAATTGTGAAATCAGCACATATGAATGCAATCAGGGTTGAAGCCATTTCAAAGACAATGAAGATTCCAGATCTTCCTGTGGTTCATGATTGTATTGTTAAATATAAGGTTTTCCTTGATAATTTCAAGGATTGATTCACTTTTCTTCACCTTTTTCTTTTAGTTTTTATGCTTTGTAGATTGGAGAAGATGAATTGCATGTGATGCAATTGTGTGATGTTCCCTTCAAGCTAGTGACATCATGCTAGCTAATGGTTAGCCTATCAGTGGACCCTCATAGGCTAGTAGACATGGATAGGGTTAGTAATGGCACAGGGGAGGTATGATCTTCTAATGGTTCAGTTTTGGCAAAGCTCAGTGTTCTCAGTTGGCTTGTGAGATGGTTTTTGGCTCACTTATTTGGATTCTGCTCTGTTTGGCAGAAATGGCTATTTTTAGGCTTATTTTGGAGCTATAGAGATGGACCCCTGCTATTTTTAGAAATAGCTCATGGTCACATGGGGAATATTTTCACTAGCTCCTAGTTTAGACGACTTGATCAAATTCACAATATTATGGGAGTTATGACATTTTTCGTGGCTAAGTATTAACGAAGAATAATTATTTAATATAAAGTTATATTAAAATCACTTAAGTTGAGGGTCTTAACATCATGAGAAGGGGGCCCAATTTATTAATAATTTATTTGACTTCTTCCTAAGTCTAAATAATAAAATAAATCATTAATTTAATGTTTATAACATTAAATCGTACTTGCTTGAGAGAAATCACAATGCCTACTTTTTGGGTGTGATTTAGACTTGGAAGGTTATATATGCTTAGCGTGATAAGAAAAGGGCATCCTGTTTTCATTATTGATTGAATTTTCTTCAACTCTTGAGCTCTGAGAAAGGGTTTGACAGTGCAGTCATTGGAGAACATAGTTCTTCTATGTGTTCATCATTTGAGCCAGTGAGATATCTGGTGAATTTGATATCCAGCGGAGGTTTCATCCAGAGACTTCTATTGTGCTTCAGCAGAGATTTACTTCAACATTTACAACATTGATTTATAGTTACAAAGAAGTGGGATCGCAGACAGTACGCCATCATTCATCCAGCGTGAGTAGAATACTATAGTAGGCGTTAGTTATGCTGGGAAAGTGTGATTTTCATCAATAAATTCTCAAGTTTTTTATTTGTATTGAATCCAATCTTATTTGTTGTTATTTATTTAGATATTACCATTTGTACTGAGTTTGGCTTAGAGGAATTTAATAA
This sequence comes from Chamaecyparis obtusa, assembly GCA_027943335.1. Lineage (NCBI taxonomy): Eukaryota > Viridiplantae > Streptophyta > Pinopsida > Cupressales > Cupressaceae > Chamaecyparis > Chamaecyparis obtusa. The sequence continues at coordinate 698,925 of BSBK01004240.1, forward strand.
CGCAGCAGTAGTTCATTTTCTATTCAGTATTTCAACGTTATGTTATTTGCTTTTTATGTCAAAAACCCTTGCAAAAAATAAAAATGAAACATTATAAAACCATCAAAACAAACAATATAATAGCAAGAGCCTGAAAGGAGTTCTTACAATGGTATCAAAGCTAAATCCTGCCATTCTGAGGGTTTAGTTATTACATGCAGCCAGAGAAAATTGGTCCACACAGGTATTATACACGCAGGAGAGCCTTACTTGAAGCTGAACAGGTTTTAGAACGACAACCGGTCATCATGGGAGACAGGCGTGATGGTAGCCCATCAAAGGTAAAAAGGAATGATGAAGACTAGGAAACCAGAGAGTTTCTTAGAACTATGGCAATAGGGCAACACCAGGTGGCCCAAGCCTTACAGGCACTGACTACCATGATGGAGCGGATGAATCCACCTGACAAGCAGAATAGGGATCAAGGGGATAACAGTGTTGGACTACAACTGATTTGGAATCTGATTGAAGGATCTGTGATTGCAAGATCACTGAGAAGTTGCTGATTAGTTATGGAATATGATTAAATCAGTATTATGTTGTCATTGATGTCAACTAGTTTGACAGCACTTATCTTGTAAGTTACTACACCGAGACATCTGAAGAAAAGTGGAAAAGAAATGAAGAACAGAGAAATCTACATGAGGAAAGATGTACAAGATAGATGAGGATAAGGAACACAATGAGTAACTTTGTGATGAGTCTATGACTTGATGATATTGACTTTATTATGTTACATTATCTATAATGAAGTATAGAGATGAAAGACACAAAGCAGTGTTGTCGGTAAATGAAGCATTTCTAGTATACACCGACGGAGTGTAGTGTATACCAACCGCAGTATTAACCGAGCAGTGTTCACCGACGCATTCTTTGTTAACCGAGGAGGACAGAATGAATTAAATGATTAGTTTAGCCGATAAGATTGATGAGCTAGCAAGAGTATAACATCAAGGTAACAGATAAAGTTTGTTACGCAGATCAACGGCTGACAAAATTCAAAGAAGATCTAACGGAGCAAATTGAAACGTGTTATTGACACAAGTACCGAGAAAGTTTTAAGCGGCAAAATCTATGAATGTGATTAAGCGGCAAAATCTGATGGTGGAGAAGAAAACGATTTACTCGTCTATATAAGAGAACAGAATTTATTTATGAAAAGAGCCGGAAGAAGAAGCAGCTGCAAGAATTTCGCGTGAACAAGCTTTCATGCATTCTAACCATACTGGTTAGTAAGAACCGAGCTGCAGAGCAATTACTGAGCTACAGAGAGCAGTTACCGACGAACAGTAAGTTGATATAGTATTGAATCTGAAGTGAAATATTGATCAGAAGGATTTGTATGGACTAAATATTGATCTGTAATCTGCAATTGAAGTTGTATTAAGGCAGGTCATTTACTGTTACATATTTAACCATTGTATACAGTTTAAATCTCTTAACCGAGTGGACTCTGAAAGTCTTATGATGTATCATTCATAGAATGAACATTGTTATCCTATCAACCCCATAGTGAATGCTGGTTGGATGATAACTTCTAGTCTAAATCCTCTAACAAGGGCACACCTAACAGTGTGTTTGTAACCTTTAACAGGGATGGGTCTTAACCGACCTCACTTCAGAAGAGTGAACAATTTTGGGTTGCCGGTCCCAGGTGTTTTTTCCCTTTAAAGGGTTTCCACATTAAATCTCTTGTGTTATGTGTTGATTGTGATATTTGTTTGTTATCATACTTTGCATGTTACATGTTAGATTTGATCGGTAAACTGTTATAAGTATTAGACTGGTAATCAGTAAAAGCACAAACAGTGAGAGTTATTATTGCTTACCGACGAGTAGAAATTGAAGAAATTGTTTTGAATTATACATTTTGTTTTGGGACACTGGAAAACTAATTCACCCCCTCTCAGTTATTCTAACAAACAAGAGTGCAGTGGGATCACCTAGAGCGCATAGGACTCATTCCAAGACAGCAGACAAGCCTACTCGTCCTACCTTCATTACAAATTAGCCCGAGGTTGCACCTACAAAAGTAGGAGAGGAGATGTTCACAGATATTCTCATGGCCGCGAATGACGAATGGGAATTATTAGCTCCACAGGTGCGTGAGAGGATAACATTTGAGAGGTTTGTTTATCAAAGGAGAGAGCATTACAAGGTAGCAAGACAAGATAGGAGACCTTGTAGCCAGAATAATGAATTAAAGCGTGCTACAGGAAAGCTTTCCCTAACTACATTTGATGGTAGTAGCAGAATGACAACACGGGCTTGGATTCACAAACTTGATACCTTCTTAGCACTGAGACCTATGACAGAAGTGGAGGCAATAAAATATGCCACGCTACATTTAGAGGGAGCTGCACATGATTGGTGGTACCATGGGATGGGTACCCTTCAGCATAACCAGGTGACTTCATATAACGACTTCATGGACAAGTTGGTAGAGAGGTTTGATAAGAAGGATCCAGAAGTTTACTTCAGGGAGTTGGCACAGTTGAGATAGTCAGGCGGATTGGAGTATTTCATTAGTGACTTTCAGAGGCTATTTGTTATGGTGCCTGATATCTCAGATAGGAGATTGGTTGTTTTGTTCACTGAGGGATTATCTGAACCACTAAAAGGTTGGGTAAAAGCCTTTGATCCATTCAATTTGCAAGAAGCAATTAAGAAGACTAGAAGTATGGAATGAGCAGCCCCAATAAATAAATTTCCGTCAAAGGGTGCATCATCTAACAAAGATAACAAACCATTCTTCAAGAAGCCTGAGAGGAATGAAACAAAGGCTAAAAATAAAGATAAACCATTCGCTCCCTTGGATAGAGAGACATTGAATGATTTAAGGAAGAAAAAACTCTATTTTTATTGCAAAGGATCCTATGACATGAACCATGATTGTCCTTTGAGACCTAAGTGGAAAGCAAACAAGGTTATGTGGGCTTACTATGAAGATTCCGATTCTGAAAATTCAGACCAGCAAACTGAAAATGAGGAATCCAGTGAACAAGAGGAAAGTTTAGAGGATGAAAAGCTCAAACAAATGTCTACCAATGAAGAGAAGATTGAAGGTAGGCTTAAGGAGGCCCGTCTCACTAGTGTGCAACAAGATGGATCATTTAGAATGAGAGGAGTGTTGGCTGGACAGCGAGTTATTACATTGCTAGATACAGGGGCCACGCATAATTTCATTGACTCTAGGTTGGTTGAGAGACGTGGGATCCAGACTAAGCAGTTTGAGGGCTTGAGAGTGAGGGTAGTTGATGGCTACATCCTCAAATGCAATAGAAAGTTCACAGGTTTACCATTGAAAATAAATAACTTTGAATTCAAGGCTGAATTTTATGTGGTTAACATGGGTGACACAGATTTAGTACTGGGCATGACTTGGTTGCATGATATTGGAGAGTTCACTCTCAATTTGAGAGAAATGGTGATGAAATTTCAAATTGATGGTAAAACTCACATACTTAAGGCCATTCGAGACAGTGAGTTCAAGATGATGTCTTCCAGGCGCATGGAGAATTTGTTGCATCATGACCAGGTTGAGTGGGCAGCCCGTTGCACGTTGATGCCATCACAAGGGCAGCAAGAATCAAAATACCATCTGGACATACAGGAACTGAGAATCAAGCACTACAAGGTTTTCAGTGACATACCACCAAGTAGTCCTCCAGATAGAGGTATTGACCATATTATTGAGTTAGAGGACGGTGCTAAACCCATCATGATCACACCATACCGGCATCCGAAAAGATTGAAGGATGAAATAGAGAAAACTATCAAGGAGCTACTTGCCATGGGCCATATCAGACCGCGCAAGTCTCCTTTCGCTTCCTTTGTAGTATTGGTGAAGAAGGATGGCACACTCCAGATGTGCATTGATTATAGGGTCCTGAATAAGAAGACAATTAAGAACAGGTACCCCATCCCGCGGATTGATGAGTTATTGGATGAGCTTCATGGAGCATGTTACTTCTCCAAAATAGATTTGAGATCAGGTTATCATCAGATCCGGGTCAGAAAGCAGGATGTAGAGAAGAAAGCATTCAGATGCCACTTTGGGCATTTTGAGTTTGTAGTTACGCCGTTCGGTCTAACCAACGCACCTGCCACCTTCCAGTCTGTGATGAACAGGGTGTTTCAACATCAGTTGAGGAAGTTTGTACTAGTTTTCTTTGACGACATCCTGGTTTACACTAAGACATGGGCTAAACACTTACAACATTTAGATACAGCATTGAGCACGTTGAGTAGAGAGTCCTTGTATGCCAAGGAATCAAAATGTGATCTAGGCTTGTCAAAGTTACTATATTTGGATCACATTATCAGTGCACAGGGCGTACGCATGGATCCGGAGAAAATTCGTGCTATTGTTGAGTGGCCTACTCCGGGCAACCTTACACAGTTGAGAGGATTTTTGGGATTGTGTGAGTTCTACAGGAGGTTTGTCAGCGGTTACTCCAAGTATGCAGCACCCTTGACTGATTTGATGAAGAAGGGAGCTTTCTTGTGGACTTCTAAGGCACATGAGTGTTTTGATAAATTTAAGGAGTTAATGACTTCTTGCCCAGTATTAGCATTACCAGATTTCAGCAAACCTTTTGAGCTACATTGTGATGCATTAGGGGAGGGTGTTGGAGCAATGCTTATGCAAGATAAGCACCCGATTGTTTATGAGAGCAGGAAGCTCAAGGGACCTGAGAGATGCGTCAGCATATATGATAAGGAAATGTTGGCTATAATGCATGTCGTGGCCAAATTTAGGTAGTAATTAGTGAGTAGTAAATTTTGCATCAAAACAGACCATAATAGCCTAAAACATTTCTTAGGACAGCGAGATCTCAATGACAGGCAACAGAAATGGGTAAGTTATAGGCTTATGATTTTGATATCACCTATTTCAAGGGGACACAAAATGTAGTTGCAAACGCTTTGTCACGGAGACCTCACCTGAGCATGATGACAGACATAGCAGAGGACTTGAGACATTTGATCCTTGCAAAGTATGCAAAGGATACATGGGCAGCAGGATTTATTGTTGGATCCATTTAGGATAGTGGTTTTTCCCTTGTGAACGAGCTCATCATTTACAAAGGGCGTATTTATTTGGTGCCAAGATCAGAGGTGAAGAGGACAATGTTGAGAGTTTATCACGATTCACCTATGGCCGGACATCCCGAGTTGTACAAAACTTACCGGCAGATTAGAGAGCGCTTCTCATGGAAAGGGCTCAAAGTTGAAGTGTTGCAGTATGTCAGAGAGTGTCCCACCTGCCAACAGAATAAACAGGAACACTCTTACCCAGCTGGTTTGCTACAGCCACTTCCAATTCCTGATAGGAAGTGGGAGTGTTTATCCATGGACTTCATCACGGTACTGCCAAGAGCTCAGGTCAGGGATTGTATATTTCTAGTTGTCAATCAGCTCACAAAGTTTGCCCACTTCTTTCCGATCACGGCTACATACACTGCTACACAGGTGGCAGAATTATTCTTTCGTGAGGTGTTCAGATTGCATGGCCTACCTTGGAGCATAGTCAGTGACAGGGATAGTAGGTTTATGAGTCACTTCTGGCAGGAGTTGTTCAGGTTGTGTGGGACAAAGCTCACTCCGAATACCAGTTACCACCCTCAGATGGATGGGCAAACTGAAATAGTCAACAAATGGGTGGAAGGATATCTCAAGAACTACATAGCAGGGCAGCAGAAGGCTTGGGTCAAGTGGATATGCCTTTGCGAGTACTATTACAATTCCACTCACCACATGTCTATACAGATGTCCCCTTTTATGGCATTATATGGGTATGAGGCACCTAGCTTTATGGACTTGTTACTGAGTGACAGTTGTGTGCCTAGTGCTGGAAATTTACTGCAAGAAAGTCAAGATATTGTTAAGGTTCTCAAGGAGAATATTGCTAAGGCGCAGAACCAGCAGAAGCAATATGTGGATCAGAAGAGAACTGAGTGGAATTTTGAGGTAGGGGATATGGTGTACTTGATGCTACAGCCTTACCACCAATCTACTCTCAAGAGTGGAGCTGAGAAACTAAAGCCACTACCTCGGAGCATAGTCAGTGACAGGCATAGCAGGTTTATGAGTCACTTCTGGCAGGAGTTGTTAAGGTTGTGTGGGACAGAGCTCACTCCGAATACCAGTTACCACCCTCAAACGGATGGGCAAACTGAAATAGTCAACAAATGGGTGGAAGGATATCTCAAGAACTACATAGCAGGGCAGCAGAAGGCTTGGGTCAAGTGGATATGCCTTTGCAAGTACTATTACAATTCCACTCACCACATGTCTATACAGATGTCCCCTTTTATGGCATTATATGGGTATGAGGCACCTAGCTTTATGGACTTGTTACTGAGTGACAATCATGTGCCTAGTGCTGGAAATTTACTGCAAAAAAGTCAAGATATTGTTAAGATTCTCAAGGAGAATATTGCTAAGGCGCAGAACCAGCAGAAGCAATATGCGGATCAGAAGAGGATTGAGCGGAATTTTGAGGTAGGGGATATGGTGTACTTGATGCTACAGCCTTACCGCCAATCTACTCTCAAGAGGAGAAGAGCTGAGGAACTAAAGTCACGATACTATGGGCCTTTAAGAGTGATCAGAAGAGTTGGAGAGCTGGCGTATGAGTTGGACTTACCAGCAGAGAGCAAAGTCCATAATGTCTTTCATGTGTCACACCTCAAAAAAGCATTAGGAAACCACATTGTTCCTTCCATAGTGTTTCCACCATTGGATGATGAGGGGAAATTAGTTTTAGTGCCAAAGGCTATCTTGGAGTTCAAGGAGAGAAATTTGAGGAGGCGCACTATCAAAGAGTATCTGGTGAAATGGAAGGATATGCCAGTTGAGGATGCTACATGGGATAGCGAGGAGATTCTACAACATCCAGAGTTGAGATTGCTTATGGACAAGCAATTTCAGGAAGGGTGGACTATGATGTCCCCTTCAAGCTAGTGACATCATGCTAGCTAATGGTTAGCCTATCAGTGGACCCTCATAGGCCAGTAGACATGGATATGGGGTCAGTAATGGCACAAGGGAGGTATGATCTTCTAATGGTTCAGTTTTGGCAGAGCTCAGTGTTCTCAGTTCGCTTGTGAGATGGCTTTTGGCTCACTTATTTGGATTCTACTCTGTTTGGCAGAAATGGCTATTTTTAAGCTTATTTTGGAGTTGTAGAGATGGACCCCTGCTATTTTTAAAAATACCTCATGGTCACATGGCGAATATTTTCACTAGCTCCCAGTTCAGACGGCGTGATCAGATTCACAATATTATGGGAGTTATGACATTTTTCGTGGCTAAGTATTAAAGAAGAATAATTATTTAATATAAAGTTATATTAAAATCACTTAAGTTGAGGGTCTTAACATCATGAGAAGGGGGCCCAATTTATTAATAATTTATTTGACTTCTTCCTAAGTCTAAATCATAAAATAAATCATTAATTTAATGTTCATAACATTAAATCGTACTTGCTTGAGAGAAATCGCAATTCCTGCTTTTTGGGTGTGATTTAGACTTGGAAAGCTATATATGCTTAGCGTGAGAAGAAAAGGGCATTCAGTTTTCATTATTGATTGAATTTTCTTCAACTCTTGAGCTCTGAGAAAGGGTTTGACAGTGCAGCCATTGGAGAACGTAGTTCTTCTGTGTGTTCATCATTTGAGCCAGTGAGATATCTGGTGAATTTGATATCCAGCGGAGGTTTCATCTAGAGACTTCTACTGTGCTTCAGCGGAGATTTACTTCAACATTTACAGCATTGATTTACAGTTTCAGAGAAGTGCGATCGCAGACAATACGCCATCATTCATCCGGCGTGAGTAGAATACTATAGTAGGCGTCAGTTATGCTGGGACGCAATTATGCTGGGAAAGTGTGATTTTCATCAATAAATTCTCAAGTTTTTTATGTGTATTGAATCCAATCTTATTTGCTGCTATTTATTCAAATATTATCATTTGTACTGAGTTTGGCTCAAAGGAATTTAATAAGGCAGCAATAGGTCATTTTCTATTCAGTATTTCAGCATTATGCTATTTACTTTTTATGTCAAAAACCCTTGCAAAAAAAAAATAAAACATTATAAAACCATCAAAACAAACAATGTAACAGCAAGAGCCTGAAATTCACCAGATATCAAATTCACCAAATATCTCACTGGCTCAAATGATGAACACATAGAAGAACTACATTCTCCAATGGCTGCACTGTCAAACCCTTTCTCAGAGCTCAAGAGTTGAAGAAAATTCAATCAATAATGAAAACTGGATGCCCTTTTCTTATCACGCTAAGCATATATAACCTTCCATGTCTAAATCGCACCCAAAAAGCAGGATTTGCGATTTCTCTCAAGCAAATACGATTTAATGTTATAAACATTAAATTAATGATTTATTTTATCATTTAGACTTAGGAAGAAGTCAAATAAATTATTAATAAATTGGGCCCCCTTCTCATGATGTTAAGACCCTCAACTTAAGTGATTTTAATATAAAGTTATAATATAACTTTATATTAAATAATTATTCTTCTTTAATACTTAGCCATGAAAAATGTCATAACTCCTATAATATTGTTAATCTGATCAAGCCGTTTGAACTGGGAGCTAGTAAAAATATTCTCCATGTGACCATGAGGTATTTCTAAAAATAGCAGGGGTCCATCTCTATAGCTCCAAAATAAGCCTAAAAATAGTCATTTCTGCCAAATAGAGCAGAATCCAAATAAGTGAGACAAAAACCATCTCACAAGCCAACTGAGAACACTGAGCTTTGCCAAAACTGAACCATTAGAAGATCATACCTCCCCTGTGCCATTACTGACCCCCTATCCATGTCTACTAGCCTACGAGAGTCCACTGATAGGCTAACCATTAGCTAGCATGATGTCACTAGCTTAAAGGCGACATCACAGTCCACCCTTCCTGAAATTGCTTGTCCTGATGACATGTAATCCAATAATTCTTCTCACCTAGTTTTACCAGGTCAAAGTGGTTGAGTTGCTCCCACTTTTTCCTCCTTATTTTTCTCATTTCTTTTCCTATAAAAGGAATGCCCCTCTCATTGTAAAATCCAACTTTATTTTATGCAAGAAAGCTCTGCCAAAATTGTGCAAGCATAACTGTGATTGTGTAGTACTATTTTGGAAGAAAAATAAATAGAAAGAAACAATTGAAATTGAAGTTGTGACTGAGTGCAATTGGGGTGAATCAGATTGGAAGCTGTGACTGCAATTTGGTTTTACTGTCTTTATATTTATGTTATTCTTGTGCTTTATTAAGAGCAAAGTTAATATAAAAAACGATCGGAGCCGAACCTGTGACTGTGAGCAGTTGTGGTAATATAAAACTATAAGCTGTGACTGTAGGTTATATTGCCATCTTATTTTCATGCACTTTGTTAGAATAGTTAGAAAGTCTCTACTTCTGGAAGTCTGTGCGCCCCAATGGTAGAGCTATTTCTTATAGATTAGATAAACAAGTCTTAGAGCCAAGCCGGTATTCTTTTCAATCAGCCTGTGAGTTGGTATTGGGAAGCCAACATTTCTTGGAGGGCTAAAATTCTTATTGCTCAGCTGAGAACCAACTCTCACCAACTTTGTTGTGAGACCAGGCGTTGGAAGAGGCCAAAGGAGGCTTGGGAAGAGAGAATTTGTAGATTTTGCAATTTTGGAAAAGTGGAAACTGAACAGCACTTTATTCTAGAATGTGAGGCCTACAAGGACAGCAGAGATAAATTTGCAGATACTTTATGTGACAGCTCTTGGCATAACCTATTCAGTGAAGAGTACATTGAGCAGTTGGGTGGCCTCATCATCAGCCTGCACAAGAAACGAATGGAGCTACTTAAGTCTGCTTAGGGTGTCTTGCTGTCCCATAGGCTATTTTTAGCCTCGCGGACGTTAAATTTTATCTATCTATTTATCAATATCACTATTTCCAGCTTTTAGATAGAAGTGTAGTTTAGAGATTAAAGTTTTTCCCATTACTCGTTCTTCGGGTAAGTGGATTCCTTCTTGAAAGATAAGAAGAAGCAATATTTGTAACAACCTATTTGATAATTTCTTAACTTCTTGCTTACCTTGAGTTGATCCAAGGAACGGCGAGAAGGGGGAGCCTTCCCTTTAAGGTAGGAGAGACATTGTCTCATACATTGTTGTTGGTATACCTATTTTGCGAATGGATTTTTTTTCCCAAAACTGTTGGTTGCAAAATATCCACCCAACAATGTGTAACCCGCTCTATCTGAATGGAATCATGCCTCTGTAAATCTTCTCTATCTACAACACAAAAAGACATAGTGTAGGCTCCCCTTAGTGAGACCCTGTAAAACATACTCCTTGCCTCGATACTCAAATCTCCTCTCCATCGAGCTCAAGCTAAGGTAAAACTCCTTAATCTCCTGTAACCACTGCATCCCTAGCACCACATCCATCTCTCCCAAATTGATCACATAGAAATCAGACTCCAACTCATTATCGCCAAAGAATAAAGAGAGATGATTAATGCACCTGGTAAAGGTAAGGGTGTAGCCATCTGCCACCCTGACTCGAAAACCAGCCAACTCCTCTACCTGAAGACCACACTGACTAGCAACTCTCTCATATATAAAATTGTCTAGCTCCAGTATCCATCATAGCAATGCAAGGTTGTCCTTCCACTAATCCCTTCAGTCTGAAAGCAATGGGAAGTGGTATAGCAATGGACAACGCTATGGGATATAGTTTGCCATCAGGACCAAACTCTATAGACTTTTTGAGTCTCATCCAATTCTAAACCAGCTGGCTGATCTGAAGATTCAGCCTCACTCTCACTAGAGTACACCCACATAGAACGATTTTCCCTTCCCTTAGACCTCATAGGGAATGAATGCTCTCTGTCATATGGCATTTGCACCAGTAGAAAAGCTGCCTCCTTAAATCCACACAAGTAGCATCATCAAGCTTCCCGCTGATATCTTTCTGTCAACAGTTGGTGGGAGTACCTCTTCTGTAGGAGTGATAATAGGATTTGAAGTAGACTTGCCTCGTGGAACAGAAGGCTCAAGATTTCTTGCTTTTTTCATAGCCTCCCACAAAGTAGGTGGGTCCAGGGACTTAACCCACCCTCTATATGGCTTAGTCAAACCCTCAATGAAGAGCATGACTCTCCTCTCAAAGATGTCATAAACCATGACCGATAACTGTTGAAACTCATTGATAAAGGCCTCAAGGCCACCTGTCTGTCTCAACTGAGCTAACTCTCTGAAATAAGTCTCAGGGTCCTTCCTGTCAAACCATTCTATTAGCCTATCAACAAACTCCAAGTAATAGATGATCTGATCATGCCGCAAAAACACTAGCCCATGGTACCACCAGTCATGAGTTACTCCATCTAAATGTAGCACGACAAAGCGTATGGCATCCTCTTCAGACATAGGACGAAGTGATAAATACATGTCCATCTTGTGAACCCAAGCTCTAGCTGTCGTTTTCCCACTTCCATCAAAGTGAGCTAGAGTCAACTCTTTGGTTGCCTGCTTAAGGTCATACTGCCTAGGCCTTTGTTTTGTGTCAGGAGTCAGTCTGCCTTTGGAATGCTCTCTTCTACGTCAAGTACCTGTCAAAATTCAGATTTCTCTTGATTGCTTCTGGAAGAGCATCCCACTCTGCAAAGTGTGCCACCATGTCATCAACAAATGGTGTTGGTTCTGTCTCCACGCTGAATGCATCCATCCCAAGCCTCAAGAAAGTAGGGCGTAGAGGCCTATCATATGTGCCTGTAGCGTCAGCTCTATAATCCTCTCTGTCATCTTCTCTAGACCTGTGTGAGTTAACTGAAGCACTCCTCATACCTCTGTCTCTAGTACAATCACTTAGTAATGTGATACACTGTAGAGTATCTGATAATTTTTGCAAAACATTTGCAACATGATGCTGACCCTCTACTAAATTTCTAAAAGCATCTCTAGCTTCCCTGTCAACATCATTGCCAATATTATTTTTGTTCTTGTCACCTACATGTTCAACCTGTGAACCCTATTCACTACCCTCTAGTGGGGGTGAAGCTCTACCCCTGCGAGTATAATGCATTCCCGGTACAAATTTGTCTACCATTGCTAGACCCTCATTACCTCAGGCTGGCAAGATCAAAGCTCAAATACCACTGTGATGAGCCCAACTAGCTCTCAACTGCAAACTAACTTTTGTCTCTATTTTATTTGCAGTTTTTTTGTATTTTTAAAACATGTGATTTTTTTTTTAAATTTTTCAGATTATGAAATTTAAACAGCAAATTAAAACTAACTTCTAAATGGTCACCAAAATAATTATTAATCATGAAAATATCTGAAACAAGCACATTGCAATATCCATCAGTAAATTTTGGCAGCTTTACATTAAAACGCAGCTAGCCAAGTATGAAATGCAGCTCAAGGTGGCTCGAATTCCCTTGCTGGAAATTGAAGCAAGCAGCAAATATAAATTACCAACTAGAAGATCTCCTTTCGTGACTGAATTTGATGGAAACAAGAGATAAGACAAACTCCCTTTACACTCACACAGCTGCAACTTGAAACGCAGCCTCCTCATGCAATCTTCATAACCGTACGACATCCAATATGCTCAGTGTTGTCGGGATAATTGTATGTACGGGTTATTATGTTAGTAAAGTATTATGTTACTCTCAATCCTTAGTGACTGAGAGGTTAGACAGTTATGTCACAACGTTTCGGTCGTGGCCCTTCGGGTACTTTATATACCCTCTCGGAGGTTGGACACGGGAGATATTATTGTATGATCATTACGACGTAAATGTACTTGCCAGTCTGGAATGATTAATGAAAGTATTTATTATTCTATGATATATTCTATGTTTATTATATTTCCTGTACTATGTCTGTGCAATACTAAGTTTACCCTAGCGGGTAAACATCTGGCGTCGTTGCCTAAACGTACTCGGAAAGAGAAGTGAGGAAAGGATTTATGCCCAATGTTTTAAATAAAGATAGAAATAAAAAGGCACAAGATGACGAAGGCGAAGCCGCACAGAACGCTTTCATCTCCGCCCAGCAACATGAACGTCGGTATAGGCTGAGGCAACTTGCCAAGGACCAGCTTGCCGGAGGGTTGCCCGAAGGGAACCTCGAAAGTGGTACGGAAGGTGCAGAGGCCGACGGAGAACAGTTCACTTCGCCGAAGCGTCGGAGAGTGTGGAGTAGGCAGGAACTACTCGAGGAAACACAAATGAGACAAGTCTTACTTCAGGAAGAGTGAGACCGGTTTGAAGATTTGACCCGTACAACACGTGCGGAGGATCGAGACCACAAAGGGAACCATACGGTCGAAGATGATGGTACTGCCGGAGGTCCTAGTCACAGTACGGCCGAAGGCGCTACGAACGCATAGGCAAACCCTCTATTGGAACCAAGGACTCCACACAGTACGGTCCCACCAGTCACACAACTACCGCGAGGGCAAGTGCCATCGGTGAACACTACACACAATACTCAAGGAGGAGGTAGTGTTGGAGTACCGAATCCCCCGCGGAGGCAACAACCTACCATGGCTGCGACTAAGCAAAAACTGCCCAAGTTCATAGGCCAAGCGAAGGAGGATCCTGTTCGACATTGCCGGACCTGTGAGACTATATGGGCTGCCAATGGAGTCACAAACCAGGATGAATGGATTCAACAATTCCCCGCGACATTGAGGGAAGGAGCCATCGACTGGTACTCGGATGTAGACAAATCAGGCATGACAACATGGAATGATGTGAAAAAGGCCTTCTAGACGGAATTTCAATTGTTAAGGGACGACAATGAGATTCTGGCAGAGATTTACAATACAAAGCAGACGAAGAGCGAGTCTGTCCGTGCTTATGGGCAGCGACTAAAGGAACTCATCGGGAAAATGGAGTCAGCCCCGGCGAACAAACTCAAGAAAAGGTGGTTCGTGGAGGGACTAAAAGCTTCCCTTCCGAAGAAAATGAAAATTGTCCCGCCCACGTCGTACAGCAACGCGTACAACTGTGCAATGGATTTGGAGAGCGAATGTAAGACCTCCAGGAAGACTAAGTCCTCGGATGAAGAATCGGAGGCAGACAGCAGTGAGGCTGAATTGAGTAAGAAAGTGTTGGCCCTACAAAAAGATCTGGCGAAGATGATGAAAGAACTGAAGGCCACCAAGGGCGGCTCGAGCAAAGGAGAAGAAGACACCGTGTGGTGCATAGACTGCAAAGAAGAAGGCCACACGAAAGGTTCTTGTCCCAAGAAAACCTTTTGCGACATCTGCTAGATTGCGGGACATTCCACCAAAGAATATCCCTACAACCCGAGGGTGAGAAATCAACAAGTGCTCTTCACCCAAGAGCAACCCTCCACATCTGGTACCGGCGATCAACAAAATGCTGCATCATCCAGCGGGTACAAAAACAACCGACAGGGAGGCCGAGGCAATGATGGGAACAAGTCGCGGGACCAGTATGACGCGAAGGGGAGGCCCATGATACAGTGTAGAAGCTATAACCAATGGGGACATTATGCCCGTGACTGTCACAACGAGGCTACCACTCCACTAAAATTGTGTCGGTAGTGCAGACCAGGGGACCACGAGGATGCTAACTGTCCGAAGCCCGGCTGCAACATCCTGGACATGGAACGAGGAGGCACTGAGAGGGTCTTGACAATCACACGTGGGCAAATGAAGGCCACATATCCTCACCCTCCGACGGAGAAACAAAGGATGCTCGAGGCGAAGGCCGAGATTGCGAAGGGTATGGAGGGACGAAGGGACTGCACAGACGCCGACATTTCTACTCGAGCAATGGCCGAACAAAATATTTCAAGGCAGATGATGCAACTGAAGATACCCGTAAATGTCAAGTACCTATTGGAAACTATGCCGCATCTGAAAACGGCCCTATTCCTAGGCCAAAACATTGCAGCAAGCACAGTTGAACGGACGGAGGTTCCCGGCGGCTGCGTAGCCGACCCCATGATGTTATCAATAAATAATGGACGAAACCCCACAGTGGTGGAGATGGCTATCTTCGGTACCATCCTCACAAACATGATCGTAGATGGTGGATCCGGGGTGAACGTTCTACCGAAAGAAACTTGGAAAAGCCTCGGGAAGCCAACACTCTGGCCGCCAACCTTCAACCTACTTGGGGCTGACTAGCATGGCATCAAGCGGCTTGGAACTCTGATGGCACAACAGGTAACCATCAGGACCCAACCATTCATCCTCGACTTCATAGTAATTCTCTTGAAGCAGAAGGGGTATGATGCCATCCTAAGGAGGGGGTGGCTGGTGACTGCCAGCGCTAACCATAACTGGAAAAAGAACATCCCGTCATTTGAGAAAGGGGGAAGGAAGTTTGTAATAGACCTCACAACGCAAATGGTACGAGAAGAAATGGCATCCTCCTCCGATTCAGATTCAGATGATGGAATAGACGAAGGGGAAGAAACCATGGAGCCCAATGCCGAAGGGATATTGAAAGTGGAGGATAATACAAATTCGATAGACGGTCTATTCCACTGGCAGACGGTTCAATATCTTCTTGAAATCATTCCCTCAAAGTGACATAAACATCGGACAAGTAGAGAGGAAGATAAGAACGAAACAACCAATTTGCCTGTAGCTGAAAAAGCACCCAATCTGCCTGTTAATGGAGCCGATAGCAATAGATTCCAAAGGCCAAACCCCAAGGGAATGACGTCTAGAATGTCACAAGAGAGGATAGACGTCCTCTAATGCCAAGAACGGATCTGCAACTCACACACCAATTTCTTCTCATATTCAACATGTCTAATGAAGCCACAAACGCTTCCTTTTATTCTATTTCCAAGAGTCGACTCAACTCTCATGGGCAATGTGGGATAAAAGATGTGCAATATAAAACATATATTAAAATATCCACTTATGTCTCCCTTGGGTACACATCCCCATAAAATAAATATTAAAGTAACACTTTAATATTTTACAATTAAATTAAATGTTACTTTAATAAAACTTCAGGCATTAAAATGTATTAGCAATCGAACTCCGAATAATGCGAGTGATAGCTCGTCGGAAAGCTCTCACCGAGGAGTATCAAATCCAATCACCAAAACTGGTCTCCACTGTGTCCTGTTGACTTACTAAAAATAGTAAGTATGCCTGAAACTGAGTAAATCAACTTCATTTTGGCCCAAACGGGAAATGACTAGGCCAAAACACTCCAGGATCCCCTTAAACCCTTCGTTAGCCCTCGAGACCATGTAGAACAAGGCTAACGCACACACACTTGGTCAACTGCTAAAGTGGGGACATTACAGTCCGCCCCCCTTGAAATTGCTTGTCCTCAAGCAATCTCAGTCCAGCCTGCTGAATAACCTGCTCACTCTCCCATGTAGAATCCTCCTCCGGCAGGTCTCTCCATCTGACCAAATACTCCTTCACTATCCTGTTTCTAAGCTTCCTCTCTCTGGTGTCCAAAATAGCCTCAGGTACTAACACAAGCTTCCCCTCGTCATCCAAAGGGGGTAAATTTGCAGAAGGCACTACACTCTGACCAATGGCTTTCTTAAGCCTAGACACATGAAACACATTGTGCACCCGACTGCCCTCTGGAAGCTCAAGCTCATAGGCGACTTCACCCACTCTGCGAATCACCCTGTAGGGACCATAAAATCTAGGCTTCAACTTTTCAGCGCCGCTCTTCTTGAGCAATGACTGTCTATATGGTTGTAGCCTCAAGTAAACCATATCCCATACCTCGAAACTGCGCTCTATTCGGTGCTGATCAACGTACAATTTCTATTGATTCTAGGCCTGTTGTATATTCTCCTTGAGCACTTTCAGGATGTCCTGACTATCTTGCAATAAGTTTTTGGCTTTGGGCACTTTGCTATCCCCCAAAACTAAATCCATGAAGCTAGGTGCTTCATAACCATAAAGTGCCATGAAAGGAGTCATCCTAATGGACATATGACAAGTGGTGTTATAACAATACTCTCCTATATGCAACCATCTGACCCAAGTCTTTTGTTGTGCAGTTACATAGTTCCTCAAATATCCCTCCACCCATTTATTCTCAATCTCTGTTTGCCCATCTGTCTGCGGATGATAACTAGTGCTAGGTGTAAGATTTGTACAACACAACCTAAACAACTCTTGCCAAAAAACACTCATAAACTTACTATCCCGGTCACTAACAATGAATCTGGGCAGCCCATGTAAACTGAATATCTCTCTAAAGAAAAGATCTGCCACCTGCGCTGCTGTGTAAGTGGATGAAATAGCAAAGAAGTGAGCGAACTTCGTCAAGGGGTCCACCACCACATAGATGCAATCCCTTCCCTGCACTCGTGGTAAACCAGTGATGAAGTCCATCGAAATACTTTCCCATTTCCTATCAGGAATGGGCAAGGGCTGTAATAAACCTGTAGGAAATGTGTGCTCTCCCTTATTCTATTGACAAACCGCACACTCCCTGACATACCTCTGAACATCATCCTTGAGCCCTCTCCATGAGAACCGCTCTCGGATCTGCCTGTAGGTCTTGAAGACTCACGGATGCCCAGCTATGGGTGTATCATGAAATGCCTTCAGTATCACCTCTCTCAAATGTGATGACGGAATCAAACAAACCCTGCCCTGAACTCTGATCAATCCATCTATCACCTCATAGCGATCATCCTATATAGTACCTAAAATCAATCCAGAAGCCCGAGTATCTCCGACATACTCTGCTATAATCCGATCTCTCCAATCCCCTGAAATCTCTACCAGAGCACATAAGTAAGGTCTCCGAGATAAGGTATCAGCCACCACGTTTTTCCTACCTTTGACAAACTCTATGTCAAAGTCATAAGCCTGCAATTTAGTAACCCATTTATGTTGTCGGTCATTAAGATCACGCTGGCTCATAAAGTATTTAATACTGTTGTGATCAGTCTTGATCACAAAACGCCCACCTACCAAATATGATCGGAATTTGGCCAATGCATGCATTATGGCCAACATCTCCCGGTCATAGACAGAATAACTCCTCTCAACTCCTCGGAGCTTCCTACTCTCGAATGCAATGGGATGCTTCTCCTGCATCAATACTACTCCAATCCCATCACCCGATGCATCACAATGAAGCTCAAAAGGCTTCATGAAATCCGGTAGAGCTAGAACTGGACATGAAGACATTACCTACTTGAAATGCTCAAAACACCTCTGTGCTGCCCCTATCCACATGAAGGCCCCTTTCTTGGTGAGATCTGTCAAAGGCGCTGCCGTCTGTGAAAAACCCTTAACAAACCTTCTGTAAAATCCGCAAAGACCGAAGAACCCCTTAAGCTGTGTGAGGTTTGCTGTGTGAGGTTTGTAGGAGTAGCCAATCAATTATAGCTCTAATCTTTTCAGGGTCTACTCAAACTCCATCTGCACTAATAATATGCCCAAGGTATAGTAACTCTGTCATACCAAACTCACACTTAGACTCCTTGGCATACAACGACTTTCTCTCTAGGATAGATAACACCTCCTCCAAATGTTGTGAATGCTCCTCCCAGGTCTTACTGAAGACCAAGATGTCATCAAAGAAGATCAAGACAAATCTCCTCAACTGCTCCCTGAATACCTGGTTCATACAACTCTGAAATGTAGCAGGTGCATTGGTTAGTCCAAATGGCATAACCATAAACTCAAAGTGGCCATAGTGACATCGGAAGGCTGTTTTCTCAATATCCTCTGCTCTCATCCTGATCTGATGGTATCCGGATCGCAAATCAATTTTGGTGAAGAAGCATACCCCATGCAACTCATCAATCAGCTCATCGATCCTAGGAATGGGATACATGTTTTTAATTGTTTTCTTATTCAATCCCCTGTAATCGATGCACATGCGCATCGTCCCATCCTTCTTCACCAGTACTACTGCTGAAGCAAATGGGCTTTTGCTAGACCTAATGTGCCCCATCTCCAACAACTCCTTAATTGCCTTCTCTATCTCATCCTTGTGTTTCTTAGGATGTCAATAAGGGGTAATCATAACTGGTTTGGCCCCCTCCTCGAGCTCAATAACATGCTCTATCCCCCTGTCAGGAGGAACCCCATGAGGAATATCGCCAAATACTTTAGCGTGTCTATCAAGTATCTTCTGGATATCTGGTGGATGACTCTTTACCAGTGGCTCGGTGAAGCTAGCATAATGTAGCACTCTGCCGCCCACTCTATGTCATCATGACGAAAAAGTCTCTGCATTCTCCTCAAGGACACTACTCTGCAGCCTCCATCTGAAAGTCCCCTAAGTACCACAATTCTGCCCTCGTGCTGGAATCTCATCTCCAATTTCGCTAGGTTGAGTGTGAACTCAACTAGCGAAGCCATCCATGTCATGCCGAGGATGACATCATAATCTCCCATGTCCACAACATAGAACTCATCCTCCAACTCATAGCCATCTCCAAACCTAATGCAAAAATTAGATATATTTCGAGTGCACAATAACTTGTCACCGTTAGCCACCATGACTCTAAACCCATCATGCTCCTCGGTCTGTAACCCTCTCCTGGCTACCAACTACACATCTATGAAGTTATGTGTAGCCCCAGTGTCAATGAGAGATATCACTTTCTGCCCCTGGATAGTACCCCTGACCTTAAATGTGATTGCCTCTTGGGCCCCTGTCAAGCGTGCTAACAATCTATCATCCTTAGGAATGCTGCTCTCCTCTATAGTGTTACTCTCATCTGAATCGGAGTGTTGATCCTCCCCCTCTAACTCTGACTCTTCTGCTGAAAAATACTCCATTTGATTTGCCTTAGCCTTGAGAGGGCATTTATGAGATAAGTCCCAAGGCTCTCTACACTGGAAGCACAGTTTCTTCTTTCGAAGTTCATTCAAGGTTTCACTGTCTAGTCCTTTTGATCCTTCTTTGGGTTTGTTATACTCTTTCTAAAATGGTTTTTTGTCTTTGTCCTTGCAGTAGGAAGAATCTGTTGAATGGTATTTTCCTTTGTATACCGAAGGGGCTAAATCTCGTGCCTTTTTACTTGCTTCTGCTAAGGTTAGTGGATCATGTCCCTTCACCCAACCTCGTAATGGATCAGCAAGCCCATCACAAAATAACACCACCAATCTCCTAGGAGGGATACCAGTAACAACTACAGACAAACGTTGAAACTCGGCAATGTAAGCATCCACAAAACCTGACTATTTTAACTGTGCTAGCTCCTTGAAATGTAACTCAGGATCCCTAGTGTCAAATCTCTCAATCAATCTTTCTATGAATTCCTCATAGGATGTAATCTAATTATGCCCCAGAGTCACCATGCCATGATGCCACCATTCATGCGCAACGTCGTCCAAGTGCATAGCCGCATACTTGATAGCCTCCTCCTCAGGCATAGGATTTAGCTGCAAGTATGTATCTACCTTTTGCACCCAAGCTCGTGTGGTCATCTTCCCTGAAGCATCATAATAAGGCAAGGAAAGTTTTCCAACTTTCTTTCTCAGCTCAAAATTCTGATTCCTCCCTCCTGCTCTAGGCATATGTCTCATCCTCAAGTCCATATAATCTCTGAGGAAAATATCTGCCTGAAACTCAGGTCCACTGGCCTCCCAGTCCCTCCTGAACTGACCCTATAACTCAGTAATTTGCGGTTCATTCACTGGTTGAATCAGATCTCTAGGTGGGAAGGTGGGTAGAAGAGGTCTCGAGCTCCCTGTTCGAGTTGGGTGTGCAACGTGTCTAAAGTTATCAGCTTCATTCCCATTGTTGCCAAGTCCATTATTACCATTAATGTTATTCTCAAGACCATTATTGTTACCTCGGCCTCCATTATTATCATTGCCCCTATTGTTATCGTTTCCCCCATTGTTATTGTTTCCATTGCTGGCATCACCTGGATTAATATTGATGCCCATCTGTCTAGCCATAAGCTGCAACATCATGTCCATTCGCCTATTTTGTTCCTGCTGCATACGCTGCCCCTGCTCTAATGTATCCAATAACTATCTGAACATTAACTCCCCCTGATCTGGACCAGTATTCCTACCTCCGCCTAATCCTGTGTTCATGTCATCTCGGTCACCCATATTGCTGTCCTGATCAAAGAATATCTCCTCTATGTCTGTATGATTGGATTCTATGTCCTCCTGCACGGATGAACTAGACTGCAAGTCCGAAATCCTATTTTGTCTTACTCTAGTATTGCAGAGATTATAAGGCCCCTGTCGCATGCTCAAACATAAATGCTTAACCTGTTTTAATTTCCGATTTTAGTGTTTTGACATTTCGTCAAACACTTTTCCCTCTATCTGGCTGTTCCAAATTCCCTATAAGACCTCCACAGGATGGCAGGACTTATAGCTCCGTTACCATTGTAATGGACACCCCTGAATGCTCAAAAGACCAACCAACTGCTGAAAGGAATTATGTCAAACAGTTTGCATCCAACTTCTTATTTCTCCGTTTAATGTTTAATCCCCTTATGACTTCTAGAAATGAGACATTTGCTTGTTTGTTTTATGTTTTGGCATAAACTTGAAAACACACAACATGAACAAGAAGGAAACTACAATAATATGCAAACTAGAAACTGGCTACTGCTAGTAAAATATTATTTCAATAAGAAGCAAATACATGGCAAGTTATCAACTCACGAATTACTACAGCATTATTGAATAATGTTTCATCAAATGTTTACAAAATCTGCTGCTACAGTGGTATGAATAGTACCCGTGAATAGTGCCGTGCTACAGTAACTTGAATAGTGCTGCGCTACAATACTGTTATAATCTGCCCTCAAATGGTTCAATATTTTCTTGAAATAATTCCCTCAAAGTGACATAAGCATCAGACAAGTAGAGAGGAAGATAAGAACGAAACACCCAATCTGCCTGTAGCTGAAAAAGCACCCAATCTGCCTGGTAATGGAGCCGATAGCAATAGATTCCAAAGGCCAAACCCCAAGGGAATGACGTCTAGAATGTCACAAGAGAGGATAGACGTCCTCTAATGCCAAGAACGGATCTGCAACTCACACACCAATTTCTTCTCATATTCAACATGTCTAATGAAGCCACAAACGCTTCCTTTTATTCTATTTCCAAGAGTCGACTCAACTCTCATGGGCAATGTGGGATAAAAGATGTGCAATATAAAACATATATTAAAATATCCACTTATGTCTCCCTTGGGTACACATCCCCATAAAATAAATATTAAAGTAACACTTTAATATTTTACAATTAAATTAAATGTTACTTTAATAAAACTTCAAGCATTAAAATGTATTAGCAATCGGACTCCGAATAATGCGAGTGATAGCTCGTCGGAAAGCTCTCACCGAGGTGTATCAAATCCAATCACCAAAACTGGCCTCCACTGTGTCCTGTTGACTTACTAAAAATAGTAAGTATGCCTAAAACTGAGTAAATCAACTTCATTTCGGCCCAAATTGGAAATGACTAGGCCAAAACACTCCAGGATCCCCTTAAACCCTTCGTTAGCCCTCGGGACCATGTAGAACAAGGCTAACGCACACACACTTGGTCAACTACTAAAGTGGGGACATTACAGCAACGTGCAACATATAAAACTGTACGGTGGTGTGTGTTACAGTCGACTGCCGTACGGAAGAAATTGCGGTGCATTTTGTTAAGGCGAATTGATTGATAGTACGGAGCTAAGAAATAGGGTAAAACGAAGGCAGTAAGGAATTCCATACTAGCACAGGAAGAAGAAGAAGACAGTCATTGACGGCAAGTATTGACAAATAAAATAAAAATGACGACAAATCAAAACAGTTCACAGTGAATAACGAATGGTACCGAAGGGAAGGACATAACGAGGTAGTGAGGAAAACATAAGCGCTTTGCAGAGAAGAGTATGGGATCAGAAAAAAATCACAAAATGGTGGGTTCCATAGACTTTTGTTTGGGCTCTGCCCTAGGACCCCGCGGGGGCGCTACCCCTCGACCCCGCTGGGGGCGTTGCCCCCTAGACCCCCAATCGATTCAGTTATCAACCTTTGGAGAGTGTGACCAGTTGATGAGACCCGAAGTTGCTACAGGCATGGAGTGTCTGCATGCCGGAGGTGAAGAGAGCATTGAAGCAAGTCTTTCAAGAGGGGTACTACGCTTTGAGGCACTCGGAGTAGGTGTTGGCTAGACGTGAGGCTGTCTTGGTGGATGCATAGAGAGCTCAGGAGGAGTTGACCACCCAATTGGAGGCAATAGAGCTACACTTGGCTCAGTTTACCCAGGAGTTGGAAGCACAGAAGGCAACCCAGGTGGCTATCGAGGTCAAATTGGCTAGGGAGACAGTATTGTGTTAGCGGAGGCTACAGCTGAAAAGTATGTTTTGGAGACCAGTTTGGTGCAAGTACAGGAGTAATATGATGTGATGAAAAAAGAACTACGAAGCAGCATTGCTGGGGACGGCGGCACTTCAACTTTTTCAGGGACGCCCTCTGCCCCTTCTCTTCAGTGATTTTCTTATTTTATGTAGTGTATTTCATCTCCCTATTGTTGTAAGTCATCGCAGACGACTTGTTTTTTTTGGGGGGGATGATGTTGTCGGGATAATTGTATGTACGAGTTATTATGTTAGTAAAGTATTATGTTACTCTCGGTCATTAGTGACCAAGAGGTTAGACAGTTACGTCACAACATTTCGGTCATGGCCCTTCGGGTACTTTATATACCCTCTCGAAGGTTGGACACGGGGGATATTATTGTATGATCATTACAATGTAAATGTACTTGCCAGTCTAGAATGATTAATGAAAGTATTTATTATTCTATGATATATTCTGTGTTTATTATATTTCCTGTACTATGTCTGTGCAATACTAAGTTTACCTTAGCGGGTAAACACTCAATTTTAAACAAGAAGATGCACTCCAATCAATAGCATTTCAAATCCAAGCAAGGTCTATCCAAATCCTGGAAGAGGCTTGACGTTTTCTCCAAAGTTGAAGACCAAACCCAAAACCCTAGCTCTCCCTTCAAAAAAACTTGATATCCTTCTCAAGACAACTTTTCGATTTTCATCAAATGACAATAGGTAGAGAATTTCGAATTCCCCCAATGCTTTATAATCCAATAAAGAAGTCTTCTTCAATACACCTTTCATTAAAGAAGCTTCATCCACACACCACCAAATTATAACATGAAAAGAACATAAGTCATTAAATTAAAACAAACTTAATTTAATAACCCCAAATAAGTTATTAAATTAAAACAAACTTAATTTAATAACCCCGAATAAAATGTGGTGCAATCGAATTCTCTAACAACAACATCCTAAACACATACTGCCCTACCAGGAATAGTAACCAGACCAATTTAGACTTGCTAAAAATAGCAAATCCCTCAAACTAGAGATTTTGCATAAGTAATCCCACATTAACTGAAACCAATGCACATGCGCTCTGCTAAACATAGCAATCAAGAGGAACACCAAAAAATAACACTTACTATAAATAGTAAGTCTACCAAACTGACCCCAACGAAGAGCAATCCTGACATCTCAGATCTCCAGAGTGGAAACCAACCACTAGCTCTGCCAAATGACCACCTTTGACAATGGGGACATTTCAATTAGCCTACAAGGGTCACTGAAATAAGCTAATCTCAAGGGACTAAAAACGGGGACATTTCAATTAGCCTACGAGGGTCACATGATAGGCTAATCCATCCACAATCATGGTCACGCTAAAAAGGGACATTACAATAATTGTATTTGCTTGCCAAAGTTGTTATCTTTATTTGTATATTTTTAAAATTGGTGGTAAACTCTTTCGAACCAGTGCAAGAGACCTCATCCCTACGAGTACTCAACAATAACATCCTAGCAAGGGTTTCAACCTTGGCAGCAAGCACATCATCACAAATTAACCTTCACACTGCCATTACCACCAAGAGTTGTCACCTTTATTAATCATGCAGATTGTAATTAATTATTGAGTTATAACTTGATGTTTTATTTTAATTATGTGCAGTAGAAGATCCTCTAATAAGAGAAAGAGTATTAATTGAAGTGTTTAGTTTATAAAGTTGCTTGAAAGTTATCTTTGAAGAAACACAAATTACAAAAGTTGAAGCCTCAATTTTATGGGTCGTATAGAGTTATGAGGTGGATAGGGAAGTTGCCTACAAATTGGAGTTGTCAAATCAAAGTAGGATCCCATAATGTATTCCATGTTTCTTGCCTCGAAAAGGCACTTGGGCTGTGTAGTACACCTGATATTTCCAGGTCATGTCTAAGCCGCCCACTTTATCTTCTTTAGATTCAATCATATTGTAGTCAGCACACAATGTTTACTCTTCAGTAATATTGGTTATCCGACTATGTAATAATTGTCCTTCACACTGCCATTACCACCAAGAGTTGTCACCTTTATTAATCATGCATATTGTAATTAAATATTGAGTTATAAACTGATGTTTTATTTTAATTACGTGCAGTAGAAGATCCTCTAATAAGAGAGAGTATTAATTGAAGTGTTTAGTTTATAAAATTGTTTGAAAGTTATCTTTGAAGAAACACAGATTAGAAAAGTTGAAGCCTCAATTTTATGGGTCGTGTAGAGTTATGAGGTGGATAGGGAAGTTGATTACAGATTGGAGCTGTCAAATCAAAGCAGAATCCTATAATGTATTCCATGTTTATTGCCTCGAAAAGGCACTTGGACTGTGTAGTACACCAACTCCTGATATTTCCAGGTCATGTCTAAGCCACCCACTTTATCTTCTTTAGATTCAATCATATTGTAGTCAGCACACAATGTTTACTGTTCAGTAATATTGGTTATCCGACTATGTAATAATTGTCCATATTAAGTGTTTTCTGACATCAAATAATTATAAGCATCGGTTGGTCGATAGTTTTATTCCTCTGGGTAACCGTCGAAGCCTTTAAATATATTCTATGTTGTCAAGCGAAGTAGTACAAACTATAATCTAGTTGGATAAACTATGATCCCTGACTGATCATCTCTAGTCTTCTTTCGTCATAATTTCATATGCGAATAAAGGCATATTTTACTCTTGTATTTGGTATGAATTGTCATCTTTATTATTAATTCATGTATTTAATTTATCATATGTAGCAGTAAACAGTTAGCATTGTTTCCA
The DNA here is from genome assembly GCA_027943335.1 of Chamaecyparis obtusa. Classification (NCBI taxonomy): domain Eukaryota; kingdom Viridiplantae; phylum Streptophyta; class Pinopsida; order Cupressales; family Cupressaceae; genus Chamaecyparis; species Chamaecyparis obtusa. The sequence continues at coordinate 725,085 of BSBK01004240.1, forward strand.
GAAAACAAATCAGGTCACATTTGAGCTATTCATGCCATCAGATCCCAATAAAGTAAAGAAGAAAAAACAAGGTGCTCAAGACCATGAGATCAAATGACCTTTAAGGATCATCAAATAAACAAAATGAACAAGAACGTTACGAGTAACACTTGAGTAAAATACAATCAAATGCTTCCAAAGTCAGAGCCCTTCCCAAGAACATAATCAATTTAAAATGTCAAAACAACCCTATCCAAACAAAGGAAGTAGGGAGATGACATCACATTCCATTGCAAAACTGTGTGAGAGTAGCCTTAATGGAGAGAAAGTTGGGCAAAGGGAGTAAAATATAAAATTTGAAGGCAAAACAAGTGTGTGGAAGGTTCAAGCCGACAAAAGTGTTGAGGGTTCCTATGTGGTTGACAGTGTGAAAGAAGTGACAGTCCCAACTGGTGCTGACAGGGGAGGGGTAATCAGCACTTGCAAAAAAAAAAATTCTTTTCTTTTTCTTTAACCCTGTGAAGTAAACTTACTACACAAAAACAAATAGTTCTAAGCAAATAAAGTAATAAGTGAACAAACACAAATTGACACCAGATTTATCACGACGAAACCCGGTTAGGGTGAAAACCACGGTGTGAGGTGTGAGGAGACCTCACAATATTTGTACTCTTCTGAAGTACGCCCTGTTAAGAGCCTACCCTGTTAAGGGATAAAAATGAACTTGCTCGGTGCGACCCAGTCAAAGCATTTGTTACAGTAAGGTCTGTTAAGACCTGCCCAATTAAAGGACTTCAAACACCTTGAAAGATGTTACAAGATTAGGGGATTTTGATACAAGGGACCTGTTAGAGTCCACCCAAATACTGGGATTTACCTATTGTAGTTTGCTAGAAAACAATAAAAACAAGATCTTTACAGAAGGCTCTGCTTAGCTAGATGTGATCTCTATTTGTGCTCACCTAAGAATCATCACCGGTTAACACAAATGTATTCTCAACTATTGTTGTGTTGCCTTGCACAACCTATTATTTCTCTTTCTTGATTTTCTCTAACCCTTGCTTGTAGCATATAGGTTCACTCTTTTTCTCGGCAGAATGAAGGCAACTTTTATTCTTGATAGGCATAAGAATATATAGAGTTGTGTTGCTTTGACTGTGCCTAAAATGCACGACCTAATCTTGAGATCCTCTGATTACATCACTCAGCAGAGTACTGGTTCGCTGAGCAAACATCCGATACATTCTCTAGTTTTATGAAGAAAACAATAGTTGTGTGCCAAGCAACTTTCCTTCATAAGAGATAACTCCTTGACTTAAAGCCACTGAATCTGGCTTTAAATCCTTCAGTTATGCCCCAAAAAGCCATTGATTCCGGCTTTAATTCCTTTAACTGTGCCACAAGTCGATCATCAAGACAACTCAAAGTCACCCAGATTTACTACAATAAATCCTGATCGGTTGGAACAGATAGTTGTTAGTTGACTACGACTTCCTCAGTTCATACCGCAGTCTTGTAATGTATCAGTTGAGTCCTTCAATCTGTTGAAGTCTCTTTCATGTCTTACCAGTTGCATTTGCGTGGTCTACCGGTTACACTATCCCGGTTGTGTTATAGACACTTAGTATAATTATTGCACTTTGGCTATTCTTGTCTATACTGGTTGAAGTTCGGTCCTTGGTTGATACTAGAATATTCTCTTCCTTGATTGAGTGCATTGCCCGATTGCAGATGCTTAGTGTAGTGACTGGTTTCAATGAATCTATAGTTACTCTTTTCTTTTAGCTAAGGTAGGTGCCAAACCAGCCTCTCTAGATGTAGAGTTCCTGAAAGCTAAAACATTTATAGAGATTACAAATCTCTATCATCTTTTGCCAATAAATGACAACACCCGGACTGGTATAGAGCTTACCGATTACTGATGCCAACAATCTCCCCCTTTGGCATTGATGGCAAAAATGTGATAGGCAATCATGTTCTCCCCCTTTTTGACAAGAATGCCAAAAGGCTAATCAGAGAGATTTCCATTTTCTACTCTGCTCCCCTACGAGCAACAATCCTTTTCATCAGTTCATAAAAGATAAGGTGTAACCTTTTGTTTGAATCATAATGAACTGATGACTCCCTGTTGATGATTACTGATGATCTGAGAGGGGTACAACCCCCAGTCTACCTCTGAGATACTCAAAAGTACTCTTTGGTAATGGCTTTGTGAATATATCAGCAATCTATTCTTAGGTGGGCACATACTCCAATCTTACTTCTTTGTTCTATACAAGTTCCCTCAAGTAGTGATACTTGATGGCAATGTGCTTGGTCTTAGAGTGCATAACAGGATTTTTGGATATGTTTATGGCACTGGTACTGTCACAATGAATTGCGATCGGTTCAGGTACCTGTTTCTGAATACCTTCTAGCAGTTGTTTGTGATCCAAATTACCTGGGTGCAGTTGATTGCAGCAGCAACATATTCAGCTTCAGCAGTGGATTGTGAAATGCAATTCTGCTTCTTACTTGTCCATGATACTATTCTTCAACCTAGAAAGAATGCACCCCCTCTTGTGCTCTTTCTATCATCCACGTTGCCAGCCCAGTCTGCATCTGTGTAGACCTTAATTTGGAATCCACCCTTGTGTGGAAACCATAAGCCATATTCCTCAGTTCCCTTTAGATATCTGAAGATTCTCTTGACTGCCATTAGATGTGTTTCCTTGGGATTAGCAGAGAATCTTGCCACTATGTCAACTGCATGAGCAATGTCCGGTCTACTATGAATAGCATACTGCAATTTCCCTATCATGGACCGATACATTGTTTCATTTACTTCTTTGGCATCATCCTCTTTTGAAAACTTGAGATTAGTTATTATTGGAATTCCAACCGGTTTGGATTCTTCTAGTCCAAAAGTTTTGAGAATTTCATTCATGTACTTGGACTGAGAGATGAAGATACCTTCTTTTAGCTGATGGACCTGTAGTCCAATAAAGAATTTTATAGGCCCTATCATAGACATCTCAAATTATTTCTTCATTTCTTCAGCAAATGCTTTGCTCATTCTGTCATCTCCTCCAAAGATGATGTCATCAACAAAGATTTCAGCAATTAAGTTTCCATCTTTCTCAGTTTTGAGATACATATTGTTGTTGTCACCGGTTCTGATGAATCCAATTGTCAGAAGATATGAATGCAATCTTTCGTACCAAGCACTTGGGGCCTGTTTGAGCCCATACAGAGCCTTCTCCAATTTGCAGACCATATCAATCTTTTGAGCAGATGTAAACCCCTCCGGTTGATCAATGTAGACTTCTTCCTCCACTATTCCATTGAGGAATGCAGACTTCACATCCATTTGGTACACTTTAAAGCCTTTGTGAGCTGCATAGGCAAGAACAATTGTCACCCCTTCCAATCTAGCCATTGGTGCAAAAGTTTCTCCATAGTCTAGTCCAGCTTCCTGAGCATAGCCTTTGGAAACCAGCCTTGCTTTATTTCTGATGACTTTACCATCCTCATTCAGTTTGTTTCTGTAGACCCATTTAGTCCCAATGACATTTTTGTCCTTAGGTCTTGGCACAAGTTCTCATGTGTCATTCTTTTCTATTTGTTTAATTTCTTCATCCGTGGCCTTCACCCAATTCTCATCTTCAAGGGCTTCTCTGGTGGTTTTGGGCACAACACACGAGAGAAGACAAATGTTCTCTTTGGCCTTTTTCCTAGTAAGGATGTTCCCATGTCTGTCACCAATTATATTGTCAGTGGAGTGATATGTGACATACCTTGGAAGAGCCGCTCTCTGTTCCTAGTCCGGTTCATCTTGTTGAGCAATTTCTTCGTCATGGTTCTGAGCATCTACTTGTTCACCATCCTGGAGTGTCCTGACAGCTTCAGGCACAATTTATCGCTCTTGATTTCTGTCAGTGGGAGTTGCCTCCTTATCATCAGTTGTTGCTTCATTGAACTCAAAGACATCTCCTCGATTAGTAAAATTAAGATTTTCATGATTGACATGTCCGGTCCTCTTGTCTGGTTCTGATGATTCATCAATTTTTACATTGATGCTTTCAATTATCTTACCTTTTCTTTTGTTCAGACTCCGATAGGCTTTGCTTTTGGTAGAATAACCCAAGAATGTTCCTTCATCGCTCTTGGGATCAAACTTTCCAGAAAACATTTCTCTTTTGATGTAACATATACTACCAAAGATTTTGAAGTAGCCTACACTAGGAGTATGCTTAAACCATAGTTCATAAGGCATCTTACCGGTTCCCTTTTTGACTTGAACTCACTTGATTGTGTAGACGGCGGTGCTGAGAGCTTCTCTCCAGAAATGATGAGGAAGCTTCTTTTGGATCAACAGGGTTCTGGCACAATCGATTAGCGTTCTGTTCTTTTTTTTTGCTACTCCACTTTGCTGAGGAGTCCCAGGTGCAAAAAACTATCTCTGTATGCCATGTTCCTCACAGTAATGAGTGAACTCTTGAGAGTACTCACCTCCTCTGTCCAACCTCAGACATTTCAAGTTTTTACTAATTTCTTTTTCCACTATAGCCTTGTAAACCTTGAACATGTGAAAAGCTTCTGATTTCTCTCAGAGAAAGAGTGTCCACATCATTCTCGAGAAACCATCTATAAATAGCATAAAATTCCAGTCTCCATGATAGCTCCTTGTCCTCATTGGTCCACACAGGTCTGTGTGTACAAGGTCCAGAACATTTTCAGCAGAGAAAGACTTACTACTGAAACTTGCTCCTGTCAGTTTTCCTAACTGACAATCCTTACAAATACCACTCATGGGTTTTGCAATTTCTGGGAGTCCTCTGACCGATTTCTTTTTACTCACTTTGACAATGCTGTCAAAGTTTATATGGCAGAGCCTTTTGTGCCATAGCCAACTATTGTCTTCTTTGGAGATAAGACCGATCTTGCTTGATTCTCTTTTGACCGAAGCAATTAAACAGGCTCCTTCTGTTGAGTCTAGGTGGAACAGATTGCCTTTGCTATGTGTACCAATTGCAACATGAGATCCGGATTGAGTTTTGACTATGCAGGAGCCTTGACCGAATTCCAACTGGAAACCTTTGCTGTTCAGTTGTGCCACACTCATCAGGTTGTACCTGAGTCTTTCGACCCAGTACACATCTTCACAGACAACATTGTTGCAGAGAACAATAGATCGCTTACCCTTCATGGCACAAGGGGCATTGTTTCCAAATGTGACTAATCCGCTGCCGTTGAACTCCAAGTTGATGAACTTGCTCTTGTCACCGGTCATATGGTGAGTACATCCACTGTCAATGATCCAATCGTCATGCTGATGGGATCTGGATATGAGTGCAACTTCATTAATAGTTGGGCTCTCCTCCTTTATTGCAACAAATGTAATTTCTGGATCTTCTGAGTCTTCAGACTCATTGTCTGTGACTCCTTCCTCTGTAAGATAGCACTCCTGCTTTGCTTTGCTTTTGAACTAGTCTCTTTTGTCTCTGTTTTCATTATCTAGACACCAGGCAGCAATGTGTCCTATTTTGGTGCAAGAGAAACATTTTAAAGGGAGTTTTCTTTTATACTTCCCTTTCCCTCTAGGGAATCTTTTGGCAATCATAGCTTCAAACTCATCTTGCTCCATCTCCTCTGGGAGAAGATTCTCAACAAGGTTGCCGATCTTACCGGTAGAGGAGTTACCAGTTTCTCTTCCCTTTTTGGTGGAAGAGGCATTGACAGATGACTTAAATGCTACTTCATGAATGGATAGGCTATTATCAAAATTTCTTAATTCAAAAGCAACCAACTTACCGATTAGGGAGTCTAGGGTGACTTGATCATTGCTAACATACCTGAGCTCTTGAATGGCGGAGATTTTTATAGCATACTGAGGTCTAAGAGTTCTCAGTATTTTGCTCACCACCTCCTCTTCAGTCAACTTGCCTCCAGCACTTCTGATGGAGTTGATCACTTCTTTGATTTGGTCGTTGTATTGCTCGATATCTTCTCCATCTTTCATCCTCATGTCGACATACTTTCCCCTGAGGCTTTCGACCTTGGCTCTTTGAACATTGGGATCTCCTCCATAGACCGTTTGTAACTTTTTCCACATTTTGCACGCAGAGTCAAGATGTTCAATCTTAGCACATACACCTAGTCGGGTAGGGTGCTAGCTATCATGTCCATGGCAGCCGGGTGCTCAGTCTTGATTTTCTCTTCATGAGGTGTTAGGGTGCTAGTGGGCTCACTGTAGTCGTTGGTAACATGAATCCAGTACTCGTCACCATTGGTCTTCATATATAGCTTCATTCTACTACACCATAAGGTGAAGTTTTCTTTTGAAAACTTTGGTCTTTCTTTTCTCATCATCATAGCTTTCTCTGTGTGCGGTTAAGCAGCAAAAAAAAAAAAAACTTGGCTCTGATACCAATTGACAGTCCCAATTGGTGCTAAGAGGGGAGGGATGAATCAGCACTTGCAAAAAAAAAATTCTTTTCTTTTTCTTTAACCCCATGAAGTAAACTTACAGCACAAAAGCAAATAGTTCTAAGCAAATAAAGTAGTAAGTGAACAAACACAACTTGACACCAGATTTATCACGTGGAAACCCGGTTAGGGTGAAAACCACGGTGTGAGGAGACCTCACAATATTTATACTCTTTTGAAGTACGCCATGTTAAGAGCCTACCCTGTTAAGGGATAAAAACACACTTGCTAGGTGCGACCCGGTCAAGGGATTTGTTACAGTAAGGTCTGTTAAGACCTACCCGGTTAAAAGACCTCAAACACCTTGAAAGATGTTACCCAGTTAAGGGATTTTGATACAAAAGACCTTCTAGAGTCCACCCAAATACTGGGATTTACTTATTGTAGTGTGCTAGAAAACAATAGAAACAAGATCTTTACAGAAGGCTCTGCTTAGCTAGATGTGATCTCTATTTGTGCTCGACTGAGAATCATCACCGGTTAACACAGGTGTATTCTCAACTATTGTTGTACTGCCTTGCACAACCTATTATTTCTCTTTCTTGATTTTATCTAACCCTTTCTTGTAGCATATAGGTTCACTCTTTTTCTCGGCAAAATGAAGGCAACTTCTATTTTTGACAGGCATAAAAATATATAGAGTTGTGTTGCTTTGACTGTGCCTAAAATGCACGACCTAATCTTGAGATCCTTTGATTAGATCACTCAGCAGAGTACTGGTTCGTTGAGCAAACATCCGATACATTCTCTAGTTTTATGAAGAAAACAATAGTTGTGTGCCAGGCAACTTTCCTTCATAGGAGATAACTCCTTGACTTAAAGCCACTGAATCCGGCTTTAAATCCTTCAGTTATGCCCCAAAAAGCCATTTATTCCGGCTTTAATTCCTTTAACTGTGCCACAAGCCGATCATCGATTCAACTCAAAGTCACCCAGATTTACTGCAATAAATCCTAATCGGTCGGAACTGATAGTTGTCAATTGACTACGACTTCCTCGATTCATACCGGAGTCTTGTAATGTATCAATTGAGTCCTTCGATCTGTTGAAGTCTCTTTCATGTCTTACCGGTTGCATTTGCGTGGTCTACCGGTTACACTATCCGAGTTGTGTTATAGACACTTAGTATGATTATTGCACTGTCTATTCTTGTCTATACCGGTTGAAGTTCGGTCCTTGGTTGATACTAGAATACTCTCTTCCCTAATTGAGTGCATTGCCTAGTTCCAGATGCTTAGTGTAGTGACCGATTTCAATGAATCTATAGTTACTCTTTTCTTGTAGCTAAGGTAGGTGCCAAACCAGCCTCTCTAGATGTAGAGTTCCTGAAAGCTACAACCTTTATAGAGATTACAAATCTCTATCATCTTTTGCCAATCAATGACAACACCCGGACCAGTATAGAGCTTACTGGTTACTGATGCCAACAAGAAGCACTAGAATGTCTGAATCAATACTCTCGAGCAAGCAACCTCAAGTTGCTAGCTTTGCATCAAATATAACCATGGAAAGCTTACAGGCAACCAATTGGAGAATCCTATCAAGAAGTACAAGACTTTTGAGACAATCTGGATAGAAAATGGGCAAGATGATAAAGTAATTCGGCTACAATATTTTCCAGCCACCTTCCAAGGTGTAGCAATTGATTAGTATACATAAATTGACAAGCCTCCATAAATACATGGCAGACATTAAAGGCAGCCTTGAAAGAAGAGTTTAAATTACTTCGTGATGATAATTAAAAAGTAGTAGATGAAATTTACAATACAAAATAAGGTAAGCACAAAATGTACGAGCTTATAATCTGTAATGTCCCCATTTTTTAGTCTCTTAGGATTAGCTTGGTTTGGCGACCCTCGCAAGCTAATCAAGTGGTCAGAGGGGGTTAGTTGGCGGAGCAAGTGTTGGCATTCCATTCTGGAGGTTCAGATTAACAGGTCTGCTCTTCAATCGGGTCAGTTTAGTCAACTTACTATTTTTAGTAAGTGGTGTTTTTGGGTAAGGCCAAGTTTAGCAAGGCGTCTGCACGGGGTGTCAAATGTTTCTCGATTTGAGTTTCAAGGGATCTCTAGTTTGAGAGACTTACTATTTATAGTAAGTCTATTTTTGGCAGTTGGCTATTTCTGGCAGGGCAGTTGGAGTTTGAGGTTCTGATGTCAAAAATGAGTTTGTTGCAGTCAATGGATTTCAGTGGCTTCTTATTTTAAGTTGTCGTTATCAAATTAAGTTATTTTAATTTAATAACTTTACGACTTTATAACTTCATTGTTATAAAATGAAATTGTGAAAAAGAAGCCTCTTAAGTGAAAAAAGTGAAGTTGAAACTTTTTCCAAAAAAGCTATATATTCATTTCGAAAAAGCACTTTCATGACCATTGATGATTTGATAAATTGTTTTGTGAGAGAATTCTGCTTGGCTTGGAAAGAAGCTAGGGTTTTGAGCTTGGTCTTCATTTTTGGAGAAAGTTCTGCAATTTCTTGAGTTTGGTCTTCAATTCCTGGAGAGAACTCTTGGATTTTTCTTGTGCTGAAAGTGATTGTTGTGTGGAAATTCTGTTTGAGGAGAATTTCGAAATTGTTGCAGGAGAACAAGGGTTTGAAGAGTTTGGTCTTCTTCCAAGAGAGAACTCTTTCAGATTTGAATGCAATTTGAATTGGTTCCTAGACCAATCAATTAATGATTGCAGATTTTGGTGTGCAAAGAACAATTCAATTAAAAGCTGCTGTACAGACATTCCAAGAAGGCTTCCGTACAGTGTCTGCAAGAGCCATACATGCTGTACGGAATTGGTAGTGCTGAGAACAGTGCGTTTTGGGTGGTGGATATATGCTGCGTATTGGATAGTGTTTGTGGTGTTATTTTTGGGGGGCTGCATTATGAATTCTCGAGGCTAGGAGTGATTCACAGGGGGCTGCGTAACTTCTTTGGCAACCGTATTTCATTTCCCAAGTGCTGTGTGGACACCAAGGAAGAAGCGATTTTGACTTTGAAGACTTTAATTTATAAGGTGCTTCCTTTGTTTAATACATGTAATGAATTGAATAATTTTCTAGCTTGTGTATTAACTTTGCTGAATATATGAATAATATTGGTGTTGTCTATTATCAAGAAAATCCCAAGTTTTAATTGCAAAAAATTATAATTGGCGAAAATTCAATAAATTTTTGAGATTTTAGCTAGTTCAGAGATAAGAGCCAGTTGGCTTCATCACATAATCAGAGACTTAAAGAATTGCTGGTGAGATTGGAAATGGAACTGGCTAATGGTTGAATAAAGTGATGGTTCATCGAAGGTTTACTTTCATCATTAAGAAAAAAGAAGTACTACCGCAGTCCTATTCTGAAGCCTATGATTGGTCGATGAACATAGAAAAAAAAGATAAAATGTCCCTGCTTACTAAAACAAAAATATAGGAAAATGGAAACTTGGATGAGAACAATGGCAATGAACCTGGAACGGCACAAACACTCCGGAGGGGCATGCTCCGAATGATAATAGAATTGAAGGTGGAGAAAAGTTAGGCTTTGTTTTGTTAGATGATGCCCATACAATTTGAAGACCAAAAAAAAAGTACTCTTCACAAAGGGAGAATCCACTCCATCAAAGCCACTATATCCTGCTAGAGAATGTGTGAATGGAAAGATTTAGTACTCTACAAAATTATCCAAATTAAAAAATTCAATTTTTCAGCAATGAAAAGAAAAAATAATTACTTATGAGAGTTCTACTTTGTCAGATATTTAGGAGACTGAAACCTTACTAGAATAGATGCGTTTAAACAACATACCTGACTGGTAAATTGATCTGCTAAGAAAAAGTCAGGAAGCAAAACCTGCAATGGATTGCACCTATCAGTTTCTTTCAGAACACTTCACCAAGTACAGTACAGATTATGGTAAGGAGATTGAATCATACCTTGTAGAAAGGAGCACACATGCAGTGAAAAGTACTACGTAGCAAGAAAATGCGACTTGAATGATAGAAAATCCTGAAAGGGCATAACAGAACAAATAACAGAACCTGTACAACATGCAATTTATCAACATTAAAATAGAGTTTAATGGTACAGGAAACAAGCGGATTTCCTCTTGCAGTACTTAAAACCAAGGGGTATTTCTATATCTGTAGTCAAATATGGATCACACAACTACAAAAATGTTTTATTGCTTGCTGCTTTATTCCTCTTTTGTTTGTTCTTTCTTTCTTTTCTTTTGCATTACTCATTTTTTTCAAGAAGTCTATTTATAAGCTCATCGACTTCACCCTAAATAAAATATATTTGAAAGCCAGGGCATGTTTAACAGTCATTTTAACCTCTAGGAGTTATCTTACCAACATTACAATCAAAGGGATGACTTCTGGAATTGTCGGAAGGTCCTTTGTCTCCATGTTTAAGTTTGAAATTATACCAAACAGTGAAAACAGTGAAATTGCCATAGCAATGAGAAAGATTTCCCTGTATCCTAGCTCAGATCCTGGCTTAAAACCAAAGATAAAGGGATAATTGATCCGATAGTGAACCCACAGGTATATATCTGCTGCGTACATTAGCATATGAAGAAAAATACAGCCCAATATGCTGCAAGAAAATTAAACTCATTAGAAAGCCCAGAAATGAAAAGAAAATAAGATCCGCTAAATTAACAAGTTAGCTTAAACCATAATAACACATTTTTATGTTGATCATTCTAAAATAACATAGATAAATGAAATTTGAATTACAAAATAATTTAACTCAGGAAGAGGAGGACAAGAATTGGTTCAGATCATGTATTTCTTGAAGGATGCTGGTAAGGTGAGAGAGCATTTTAAGAGGGCAGCTTTTGAGAGTGATTGAGTGGATGAACAGGAGATGGGAGGATCTTGAAGGCTGTGCATGGGTGGAGAATGAGTGGGAGAAAGAAGACAGAGATAGAGAATATGCATGAGGAAGAAGAATCAAGTGGGGAAGATGGCACACATAAGGGAGAAGAAAAGAGAGAATCGCATGGAGATTGTAGTTGGTATAAAATGCCTATTGTTGTGTTTGATAATACTGGTTATCCGTCGATGTAATAACTGTCTGTATTAAGTTTGTTATCACTCTCAGGTAGTTGTTGTGTCAGTTGGTTAATAGTTCTATTCCTCTTGGCAATCGGCAGGTCTTTTAAATATGTCATGTACCGCCAAGGAAGTGGGTGTGTATAGTCGAGTAAATTGTAATCCTTGGCCGACCATCACTAGTCTTCTTTGTAATGAATTCATGAGAAAATAAAGATGTATTTTACTCCTATATCTGGTATGTACTGCCATCTGTATTATTAATTCATGTATGTAATTTACCAGGTATAGCAATAAATATTTGGCGCAATTGCCTTAAAAAAATTGGGTTAGCATTGCGTGATTCATGCCCTCGGATCCCAATAAAGGTGAGAGGAGGCCACAAGGTGGTCAAGACCAAGTAATCAAGAAAACTTTAAGAAATGCAGAACAAAGAGAACAAAGAAGAAGATTATGAGAAAACATTGATGAAACATACCTTGCCAACCACGCAAGACAGTCATTCGTATAGACGATGTCAAACGAGGAGTATGAAGGAAATCTTGAACTGATAGACATATTGCATGACATTGAGATCCTATCCATCTCAGGACAACCCATCATTCGAAGATCTGAACCAAAGACTCTCGGACAAAGGGAGTACAAGTACAAGTCAAGGCTTGGAAGTACTCAAGGTGTTGAGGATGCTGGAGGTGGACGTGTAGAGGATGCGTGCATGGCCAAGAGTGCAAGGAAAGCACCGGAACATAGCTTGTAATGTCCCCATTTTAGCTCACCATGGTTTATGATTAGTTTAGCCTATCATTGGCCCTTGTAGGATAAGGTTGATGGTTAGAGGGTCCCATTTGGTAGTGCAAGAGGCTTATTCCCATTTTGGAGGTCAAAAGTGCTCAAGATTGCTCTTCGTTTGGTTCAATTTCATACACATACTATTTATAGTAAGTCATTTATCCAGCATTTCTATATTTGGCAAGGCACCTGGACCGGCTTCAGTTCCAATGAAGACCCTTGGCACCATTTTTTTATCAAGTATTCAGAGATTTACTAATTATAGTAAGTTAGGGGTTGATAGAGATGGACCCTTACTAATTTCAGTAAGGCAGTTGGTTGCGTAATGGAAGCAGTGGTTGACTTACAGGATTAGACAAGACAAAGAGATGATGAGTAATCAATGAGATATTAAAATTATAATGGAATTTATGAAGTTATTTATAATGGTTATATTACAAAGTTATTATTTAAATTTATAAAGTATTATTATGAAGGGGCCATTATATTTAATGGAAAAGTACACTTTAATTAATGATATAACCTAAAGTCAACCATAAAAGCAAATATGAAAGTCATCAAAAAGACTTATTGCTAAAGCTACTTGGATCAAACTTGTTGAGGATATTATAAAAGCCAAAGAGAAGAAATCAATTTCATTATGGATATGATTATTTATTTTTTGTGATGAAAGTTCTTGGGAATTGAGCCATGAAATCTAGGGTTTCTATTATTTACAACATTGGAGGATAATAATTCTTTGGTGCATGTGCAATTCTGAGACTGTGAAAGACCAATTGAATTATTGCTTACCTATGAGCTTCATTCAAAGGTCCAAATTATGCAAATTGGTTGAAGTTTTTGGAGGAGTGGATAATATTTCAAGGAAAAATCTACAGGCATCTGTTAGCAAAAGATTTGTTGACAAAAAGGTGATAAATTCTTGACAGACGACCAATATTATAGGCCCACATGAGATATTCTGGCTTCTAGGGTTAGATGCCTAGCAATTTGCGCACCATTATCATACAATATTGGGTGCCCAGCCATTGCAGATTCCTATATGCAGTTTGAAGGGGTTTTTAAATGATTTTCAAAGATGGCGGCCCAATCCAAGTTTCTCTATTATAGCTGCAAACTGATTTTAGTATTTAATAATTGCAATTACTTGCATTGTAATAATTTATCAATAAATTGGAAGCAATTCCTACTTGCAATTTGCAAGTAGTTTCAGACTTTATTTCATGCAAGCTGCATTGTTATTGTTTATTATTTCAAAAGAAATCCAAAAAGTGTATATTTTCAATAAAACAAAAAAATACAAAACATTACAAAAAATACCAAAAAACTAGTCAATTACCAAATGAATAGAGATAGAGCCAGCAAGGCTCATCACATAGCCGTCGGAATAGTCCACCCAAGTCTGACACACAAGGGGGCAAGCAAGCGAGAAAGATGGTGACACCTCTGACAAGTCCGAATGTGGATCAGCAAAAAATTGACAAAGTTCATAAGGAACGGGTCGGAAGACCCTACAAGGCACTAGAAGATGTGTGAGACTAACTGGGCAGAAAATGGTCATGATGACAAGGACTATTGGCTAAGAGCGTTTCCAGCAACACTACAGAGGTACAACAATCAACTAGTTCACAGAACTAGATGCTTCATCCATAGCTTCTTGGGACGGGCTCAAGAAGGCATTCGAGACTGAGTTTAAATTGCTACAAGACAACAATGAGATTGTCACTAACATTTATAATACCAAACAAGGAAAGAACAAGAGTGTACAGGCTTACAATCGTAGGCTCAATAAATTGTTGGGCAAGTTGGAGAATTAGCCAGCCAACGGGTTGAAGAAGAGGTGGTTCATTGAGGGGTTGATTCCCTCCTTGCGCAAGAAGATGAAAGTGGTGCCTCCACCCTTGTACATTGATGCCTACAACTGGGCAATGGACATAGAGAGTGAAAACAAGACATCCTTCCAAGGGAAGAGGAAGAGGCATGATGACAATAGCACCAAGGGTAGTAGCGATGATGAATCAACAATAGTCTAGGCCCTAGGGCGAGACATGATGAAAGAACTCAAGGACGAGAAAGGAACCAATAAAGAAAGTAATGAGCTATGGTTTACTGAGTGCAACGTCAAAGGGCACATGAAAGGTAATTGTCCTAAAATGATGTTCTATGAGATTTTGCATGTGATGGGTCATTCAATAAAGGAGTGTCCATATAATTTGAAGACTAGAAGCACAGTCACATAGGAAGAGCCTACATCCAAACAAAAAAGTGGATTGCCAAGCGGCTATGGAAAAAATGACGGAATCAAATACAGTATGACTTGAGAGGACGCCCTATCATACAATGTCGAAAATGAAACGAGTGCGGTCACTTTGCACAGGATTGCGAAAGAGGGCAGAAGAATGGGAGTTTGTTGTGCAACTGGTGTGGTCCAGGGAACCATGAGAACATTGACTGCCCAAAGCAAAAGGGAGTAAATATGTTGGACGTAAAAGACCTAGAGGAGGAAGTGTTGGCAATCACCAAACTTCAAACCAAGAAGGTAGTATATCCCGACCCCCGTACGAAGAAGGAAAGACTTAGGGAAGTGAAGGACGACAATGAGCAGGCGATGGCAAAGGAGAGAAGAGCCTCGAATGATGCCACCAGTACTCCACTGCGGTCAAAGTCCGAGTAGGCTATCATTTGATAGATGTTGTAGGCATCCATGTGAGTATTCGACCTTCTACAAGCCATGCCACAATTGAAGATGGTCATTACCAACATAATGGGTGCTAGTGCACTCAACCAGGAGCATGGCAAGCTCATTGAGAAGTCAACAGACAACATAGCCACTAATTCGATGTTGTTGACAATAGGCATTGGGAGGAAGCCGACCATTGTCGAGATGGAGCTAATGGGAAAAAAAATGTCATGTTCCATTCAGATTTGGCACTTCACAAACACGACTTCCACCATAGGGCACCTTCACCCCATAACACTTCCACTGTACAACCCTTCACTTCCACCACACAATGCCCTTCACTTCCACCACACGATGCCACACTCCACCCGTACAGCCAGTACTATAACTCCACCCGTATGGAACTACATGGCCAGTACGACAGCTCCACCCATACGGAACTACCACCACATGGTCATCTTCCACCCGTACAACTCCACTCCACACGTACGGCTCACACTATACGGCACTCAGTGCTTAGCACTTGGGGCTTGGCACTTGGTACTTGTCTTTTGGTACTCGGCACTCGGCTCGATGCTTGGTGCTTGGTACTTAGCACTTGGGACTCGGCACTTGGCACTTGGCACTTGGTGAAAAACTGAAAAATACTAAGAGGGAGAGGCGGTGAATCAGTATTTAAAGCAACTTAAACAATTATCAACATCAAAGAATGCAATCACAAGTAGAAGAGGCAAGACACAATTTTTTCTCTCGTGGAAAACCCAAGATGGGTAAAAAACCACAACACCACTAATCTCAAACGGGCAACAACCCTTTACATCCAAGAGCTACAACTCTTCTCAGTATTTTTACAGAACAGGCTCTAACTTGTCCTAAAAAGGCAACAACCTTTTGCTGTAGGAGATTTGTGAAATACTAAACAAACCCGAATAAGCTCTGAGTCTTTACAGAAAAAGCAAAGACCTTCTAATCCAAGTAGAATATTTTCAACAAGAAAAAGAATTCGAGATCACTTTTTATGAAGATAGAATCCGTTTCAGTCTGGTCTCTTCCCTAATGCCTGTCGAAAACACACAATGTTTTTAGATGCTCAGAAAAATATGCAGCCTTCCTTCACATAATCTTCCATACCAAAAGCTTTTTGAAACTTCAACCCAGATAGCCTTTCTATGCGCGCATTCACAATCTCTATATCTTTTTTATCATGTTACAAAGCTTGTGTCTTCAAAACATGCACAACACCAGATAAACACGCAGCCACCATAGTTTTATCAATGAATGATATTATTGTTGAACATGTCACAAAAACATGTGATACTAAGATGCACTCGTATACTCCCGTCTTGAGTTACCTGATCGCTTGTTGTTCAACACGATGAATCCTGCCTATATCCACAACCCAGACATACGTTATTTTTCTTTGTCTATGGACATTTGAATAAGCTTCCCCTTGCTATTTTATTCTACGCTTCAATTAGATGAGACTCCTTTTGACACATGTTTGGAAGCCTGGATACCAACATTTTATCGGTTACAAAAGGATGTGTGTTCTCAGAGCACGCACAATACACTCCAAAACCGTGATAGGCTCCCTTTCAATACATTCTAATTCCCTGGTGTCATCTACAACCTACGCACGGTACCAAAAAACATTTTTTGTATCTTTTTGCCGACTTCTATACAAAAAACGTATATCTGTTCATCTGCGACTTCATGTTTTTTAACTGTCAGCTGCATTTTTTAATCATGCGCCTGTTACATACTCTTCAGAACATGCGATAGATTTTTGAAATCTTGCAAGCGCACTAGTGTCACGTTCTAGCTCGCGATTTCCTTGTCCTCATGCTATATTGAAACAACGTTGCATAAAAAACCATTAACAACACATCAATACACATCCACCCAAAAGCATCATTAGAGGCGTTATAGACTTTGATTCTTGACCGGTTGGAATACTAGGATATCATAATAAAAAAAATCATACTAAAGCACCGTGCGTTTTATAGAAGAAACAGTTCCAGGCAGAGTATAATGGCTTTGAAAGCCACATGCTACACATTTGAGACAAATGACAAGTCATCTTATATCATCGGCAAGTAAGACGGTCAAGAAAAGACAAACTAAACTTGCAACAAGGAACAAATACGTTGCCAAGTCAGTTGGAATAAGATACAGGAAGAACATCAATGACAGAAAATGTAACACTTGGCACTGGGCACCCTTCGGAACTCTTAATTGATGAGTCAACTGTATGGTTTACAGATGCCAAATATATTATTGATGAATAAATTATAACATAAGACACTCACCAACAACCAGAATGAATTGCAAAGACCAAAGAATTTATATTTTCAGATTATATATCTCAAATTACATCAGATGGGTCTTCAAATGAAGACTTCACAGATCTAGATCAACAGGAAGAATAGGGTGAGGAGTTACTCCCACCGAACCAGCAAATACAAAATAGGGAGGATCTTACACCTCTGAAACTACAACAATACAGAACAACTAGAATTTGCAACTACAAAGAAAACATTAAATTCACCATACTTACAACTATGCCAAACTTAGCCTTATAAAGAGCTCCAAGAAGTTTCCCAAAGGTTGTAAATAGGCCGACATACTTTATTTATTATTTTATTATCTTATTATTTTCCCTCCCTTTAATTTTATAACTAAATTAATTAAATAAAGAAGTCCTTTATAATATTATTTAAGTTTTGGGACTACTTAATTAATTAATTTAATTAAGTCACTTTATTGAAATTGGTGACATTACAGTCCTCTCTCCCCAAAGACTGCTTGCCCTCCAGCAATCCACAAATTATCTGCCATCTCACAAGCTCTAAGATCCCAAACCATGCACAGACACCAATAGCCATATCCGCTAAAATCTCCATGCTGCAACATGACCACGTACACGAACTTGGATGTAGACGAGAAGAGTAAATGTCCTTCAAGCTTCCGTTGCTCCACTCTAATATAAATATTGCCATGCTCGGAGTCATCAAGATCCCACTAAAGCCAATCATAGAATACATCGATGCTCAAATCCCAAGCCTTCATGCTATCATGCCAATCAATCTCTTTCAGAAAATGATGGTCCAGAATCTTAAAGCTCAAGTACAACTTGTTCTTTCCATGAGAAAGTCACTCACATGAAGAGATGGCAATCATGCATGCCTCATGCCCAACCAAAGGGTGAACTCCATATTTGACCAAACATAGAGATTGCTCCTGCAAGGGATCATCGGTAGAATCTGCATCTCCATGAAGCTTATCAACCATTGGTAGAGCTTGCTCATTCAAAAGATCACCGATAGAACCCGCATTTCCATCAAGTTGATCAACGAGTGTTGGCTCGGCAAAATTCATGCAAGCATCTTCTTTACCCTTGCGGTTGCCTTGAAGATTTGGATGGTCTCTATTTGAAGGGACAATTGTTGATTCTTGATTGTCCATATTCTTTGGTAGTTGAAGTGAAACTGTGATCGTATCTTCATCCTGCTTAGGGCTCATGGTGCCATTGTACGGTCTATCAAAACTCCCCTCCATACGGTGACTTTGACGTACGATTGCTTCCTCCCGAGCCAATCAACTGCAGTCAACTCCTAGCCATATGGTGGTATTGGTGTTGTACATTGGTGTTCGTATCATATGGTGGCTATGTTGTGCCCGTACGATCACTGTGGGCCCGCACACAATCGCTTGTGTTCGTACGGTAAATTTAGTGTTCCTACCACTCAACTCCCTCTTTTGTATGGTTCCCACTCTCTCTTGATCGTACAATGCTTATGAATACAACTATTAAATGGACGCACAATATATGTATCAACTCAAGGTATAAGGTGCAAGATCTGGAAATAATTATTTATTCTGGAACTTGAGTACCTCTTCAAACAGATATTACAAATTTGGACCACAAGTAGAATAGGGTGAGGAGTGACTCCCACCTAAACTGTAAATGCCAAAGTAGGGAGGGTCGTGCATCTTCGAAATGGAAAACAAGCTGAAGTCCAATTGGAATTTGCAAATACAAAGAAACATTAAGATTAACCATACCTACAACTACGCCAAACACAACCTTATAAATGGGCTTCGGGAAGTTTCTCAAAGGGTTACAAACAGACCGACACAACCAAAACAGTAATAACTAACTAATTAATAAAAAGGGCTCGAAAGATATTATTATTAAGTTTCGGGGTTGTACAATTAATTTTAATTAACTATTTAATTATTCCAACGATATTACAGTATGCCTAAAATCCAACGAAAGGTGCAGATCTAGAATATATCATTTGATAACCTTGCAAAGAACCTTGGCACAGTTCTTGGGCAGTCTGTGAAACTTCTTGCAAGCTACTAAGGACCCGTATTGGTCCAAACGAGTGTAAAGTCTAGTCAAAGCAATTTTTGCATTCTTGTCCTTATGAGAACCCATCCAGTATGGATGGAGGTATGACTTGAAGATCAATTACATTGTTTCCTACCTCGTATGACTAGAGGTATGATTCGAAGAACTACTTATATATTCCTATTCCGTACAAATATAGATATGTTCTGGATGACCACTTATTTGCCCAGGAAAGAAGAGCCTAGTTGGCTAAATGTATCGACATCTCGTATGAACCTACTTTGAAATAATAGTACATCTCCTGAGTAATCAATAACTAACATTGGAAAGTCAAACAAAAGAAAATAGACTTGTTTTGGGGGCTGATATGTTATTGTTGTTTCTCATGATCTATTATTTAATTCTTAAGACAGGTTGGTCCTTATAGTTTGCACTCCTCACAGCCAAAACACATGTGAAGCAATCATGGGAAGGAAAACCTACCTTAAAGAACAACTTTATAACAAATGAAGTAGAAGAATCAAATAGAGGAATAGGTAACAATCCTAAATGGGGGGATTTTGTGAAATTCATCAAAGAAGAATATTTCCCTGAAGACACAATGAGGAAAAATACATGGAATGGCAACTCTTGTGACAAAAGAAAGAACAAACAATGGAAGATTGCACCAACAAATTTCATGCTTCATCAGCACAAATTGGCATCCATGATCCAGAGAAACACTAAGTGCTGAAATATCCGCAAAGGGCTGCATAGATATATCCTTATAAAGATGTCCTTATATATTGAAACATTAGGGACTGCTTATAAATATGCCACATACATTGAGAAGTTTAAACAAAAAGGGAAGAAAGATGACATTGTGAATAATAAATCCAATGGAGAAAATAGCAGCAAATTCTCAGGAAAACAAGCTACCACTAGCAAGTCCACCTCTCAATCACCAACATGGAACATCAGAGCGAAAAAGAAACCTAAGGATATAGGTATGTGGTGTGATAGCCAAAAAAGAACTTGGCATTGTACAAAGGATTGCAGGGTGGCAAAATCGTTAATGACAAATGCATATGAAGTAGAGCAAGAGGCTAACATATTGACCGCATATTCCTTCGAACAAATAAGTGATGAAACAATTATTGAAGTAGATCCTTATGCCACCATTGTCACTACAAAAATCATACATTGAGAAGATGAGCATTTATTCCATTCAAAAATGTTGGTGAATGGCAAGGCATTAACCTAGCCATACTCATGGTTGTATTATCTGGTAGTGCCCTTGCTTGCATCTATTTCGTAAAGTACTCAGTGGCTAACAAAATGTATAGATATCTATGTACTTGACCAACCTTTAATGACCCAATGAAATCTAATCCCATCTCTTGAAGGGTTCCTACGAAAGTGAAGGGGATAGTGGCATAAAGTCTCTCTTTTAGGGATATTCAGCTCTTTGACAGGTGTTGGATCCGATCACCATCTGACCACCCACTCCTACACATCGATACGCATCGTTGTCCACCATAACCCTACCAATAAGATTTTACCTGTCATTGCATCTAGGCCCATGTGATCTTCGACCAAATATTCACTTGATGCCTTCAACACTCCCAGTATCTCTTCTTGCATGACATATGTCCATAGCACTTGGACAAGACCCATCTTATACAACAACCTGTTTATGAGTTGGAAGGTTTTGCTCTTGAGTGCCAATTTTCTCCTTGTTTGCCCACTGGAGTAAACTTAGTATTGGATAGGCATAGTATAGGAAATATAATAAACACAGAATATATCAGAGAATAATAAATACTTTCATTAATCATTCCAGACTGGCAAGTACATTTTCATTATTATCATTGTCGTCCCTTTCACCCGTAGGTGGTACATATTTATCTACCCGAAGGGGTGTGACCAAACGTCACTGCCCAACCCAACTACCCTTCGGCAATAACTAATTACCGTCGGAACAACATAACTAATACCCAACATATAATAAAGTAGTCTTTCTGGCTAACATCATCCCCCCCAAAAAGAAAGTCATCTCCGGCGACTCACAACAAAAGGGAGATGAATTACACCACATAGAATAAGAAAATCATTGAGAAGGAGTGGAGCGGCATCCCTGAAAAAGCTTGAGTGCCACCCTCCCCATCAATGTTTCTTTGAGTAGTTCTTTTTCCGTCACATCACATTCCTCCCGTGCCTGCACCAAGTTGGTCGCCAAAAACACATTTCAGCTGTAGCCTTGCTAACACAATATTGCCTCCCTAGCCAATCTAACCTTGATAGCCACCCGTGCCACCTTCTCTGCTTCCAACTCCTGGGTACGCTAAGCCAAGTGTCTCTCTACTGCCTCCAACTGGGTGGTCAGCTCCTCCCGAGCTCTCTATGCATCCACCAAGACAGCCTCGTGTCCAGCCAACACCTACTCTGATTTCCGCAAAGCGTAGTACCCTTCACGAAAGGCTTGCTCTAGTGCTCTCTCCACCTCTGGCATGTAGACACTTCATGCCTACAACAGCTTCGGGTCTCATCAACTGGTCACACTTCCCAAAGGCTGATAACTGAATAATTTCCTCATGCCGTTCTGATGCCCCAACTCACAATTGTGGTGTACCTCAAAAAGACGATGGGGGTCTAGGGGGCAATACCCTCACCACCAAGACCAAATAAGCACCTTCGAACCCCAACAAAAGTCCATGCGGCACACCATTTTCATGATTTTCTTCTGATCCCATACTCTTTCTGCAAACCGCTTATGTTTTCTTTATTACTTCTTTATGTCCTTCCCTTCGGTACCATACGTTCTTCATTGTGAACTATTTTTATTTGTTGTCATTTTTTTTAAGAACCTTCTCCTCCCTGCTGCCAGTCCTTTCTTGTTCTTATTTATTTTCCCTTTTCTCTATTGTACAAACTGTAAAAAAAGTCCTCAAAAAAAAACTGTGACCATACAGAGGCTTTCCTTCTTCTTAAACACCCACTTCTCACAGTCGTACGGTATGCTATTTGATGTCGTACTACCTCTCTATTGGGCGTGTGATGTCTGCCATGTCATACGAAGCAATACGCAATCCTCTTGCCGTACAAACACCATGAAAATTCTTGCCTTTGTCGTACAGTGACGGGATGCTGATGTCGCACACCATACGTGTTGGCTAAAAATTTTGTAAGCCACTAAGACTACACCTTACAAAATTGTAAATTTAGAAGTCTCATGAGATTTCTCTCTCCTCTCAGCAATAGGTAAGGCTCCCTTCTTACCGTAGGAGCCTTCAACAGGAACTTAACTGAAATTACAAAAAGGGTGGCTCTCTTAATCAATTCTTCTTTTTTCAGGAACGATTTGCATACAACTACTACTTTCTAACTCAACAAAAAGTGCCTTATTGCTACGATAATACTGGTGACCCTGGAATTGACATAAGAACAATACCAGGGGCAGTAGCTTTCTTTTTTATATTTTGTGAAACAAAAACAGGAACCCAAAGTCTCCTGCGCTTGTCTCATGAGGATTCAAGCAGAATAACCAGTAAGGCACAAAGTCTCTTACCAGATACTCTCAAATTTAATAAAAACACTTAAAACTGAAGCCCAAAGTCTTCAACTCTAAGTAATTGCAGCCACTACTATCTATCACAATTTGTCCTTCTGCAGCACAAAGTCTTCAAAAGTTCAAATTGGCTCTGAATGCAACAGGCAGCTCAAAGTCTACGGAATTGAATCCAAATCCCTCTTGAATCAAAGCATTAAAACTCACAATCAACTCAAGAAAATGTCGTCACATAACAGTTTGAATTGGCACAAAGTCTCAAAGCAATCTGTCTCTTTTATTGAAAGCAATCTGATTTACATCCAAGCACAAAGTCTTAGAGTGTAGATACAAACTGGCAAAATTTTCTTGCCTTGCCAAAAGATGATTATTTACAATGAGCTCCCTCATTTATATAGGAAAAGAGGAAAGAGAAAGGTGGAGAGAAAAGAGGAAAATCCTTAACCACCTTGACTTATTCCCTAACTAACTAACTAATTTTGACTTTTTAAAAGTTGCATGCCTAATGCACTTGCAACTTGATTACATGTTACAACTTTCCACATGATACTATCACATGCAATTACATATGTCAAATACAAATTACAAAGACATGATGAAAATATTCTAAGTGTCTGACAAGACACGACACCTATTACATCATCCTTTGTTTGTCTTCATGTTGCTACAGAATGTGCGGTGATTGATATGCTCTAGTTTGGTGAAAGTATCTGGAACAGGAACCTGCATCCTTGGTTGTCTCTTGAGAAACACATCTATTTCTTTCCATCTCTGCCTTGGAAGAGTTATTTCTGATTCTAGTCTTTCAAACCTTTTTGGGGAGAAAGATCCAATCTTCTTATCCAGCTTGTCCTCTAATTTTGATTCGTTTGATTCCCTCGAAGTTCAACTTCTCTTAAGGGTGGCCTTTGAGCTCTCCTATGGGCTTCCCTTTCTCTTTGTATCCTTTCTCTTTGCTCATGTTCCAATCTTTCTCTGAGCCTCCTTTCAATTCTGTGTCTTTCTCTTTCAAATTCAATACCAACTTCCTCCTCTTCTTCCAAGATGGCCCGAGCAACTGAATAGTGTGCATCGTCTTCCCTTTGATTACAAATGAAAGCCCCTAAGTCTGAAATGATATCTTCTTGCCTTACATTTATATCCAAACCTGATTGCATGGCTGGATAATTAGCATAGGTAGGCAACACCATCTTAGATCATTCTTTCTGTTTTTGTTTCTTGAATCTTCCTTTCAATCCTTTGGGCCTTTACTTCTTCCTCTTCTGGTGTGGGCTAGAAATTCTCCTGACATAGCAATATGATATATCTAAGTAACTGTGACATGAAGATTCCACAAGGTAAGAATATCTTCAAGTGATGGATCCACCGCACTTTTGGATGCACAAGTGAATGGATTTTGGAAGACTATGAACACGGCATATGGCTGGAAAACTTTAGGACAGCGAAGAGGTGAATGGATTTTAGCTCAAAAATGATATGGAAGACCCAAATACGGGTTTCTTGGTGGTGATTGCATGTGTGGACAGCGAGAAATATGTAGTGAATGGATAATGAGTGAATAGAGGGATGTCATTTTATGAAAAAGTGTCAAATTGACCACCATTATGAGTTTGACGTCACATGGTAGTGGTAGGGACAGCGGCTTTATGCAAGTGGATTTGGAAAATAGCACGTGTAAACTTGCATTTTGTTTGTTTCCTTCATAGAACGGGGTTTTTAATCCCAACTGCACATGCAAGAAAGATGAAGTTCTTGCACATGCATCTTTGAGAATTGAAGAGAGAAAGTAGAAGAAACATATATTCAATCACATGTAAATCAAAATTGCAAGCTTTACATGTAGAATAAATAAATTTGGAAGAAAAACAAGGAAAAGAACAAGGAAAAAGTTACCTCAATCTTCAAGATAGAATCTCTCAAAATAAATCCAATTGATTCCCGGATTTAGAAAAGATTGGATAGAAAGAGTATAAATAGATCATTTTCCTAGTCTCTCTCCCTCAAAATTGGATAGTCAATGATCATATACAGCTAAATGGGAAAGATTGAGAAGAAAAATGCCAAGAAATAGCAACCGGTTGACTATTTCTCTTGCTTATGCAATGAGAAATAAAAACGGCATCTAGGGCATAAATCCGATAAAAAATGATAAAATAAATCAATAAAAAGAATTAAAAACTCATCAAAATCAGTTCTAGAGCTGAGTGAATGATTTTAGATGCTCAAATCTTCCAAACATGAGGCGTTTTTGAAGAAAAATGATCAAGAAGTGGACTATTTTGATCACATTATATATGCTGTATATTATAAACAGCATATGCAATGTAAATAAAAATCGATGTCAAGAAGAAACAATGCTGAAAACGCATTTTTCGAATGCAAAAACACATACAATGCAGCATGCATTCTCCTTCAAATTCGACGTCTAGGGCTTGGAAGAACTCTCAAAACACTTAGCAAAAAAAAAATGTCTCATACACATGTTTAAAAACATTCTTTCCATATGCATTTGCATACATCTAAACACATGCAAGGGCACTTAAAATCGACGTCTATGCAAGGCCTATTAAAAACGTTATTTAGAAGTTCGGTTACATATGCATAAAACTTGAGTTCGAATAAATATGCAACCGCATTTGAAATCGACGTCTATGCATGTATGTTAAAAACGTTGAATACCAAAGGCATTACATATGCATAAAGTTGAAATCGAAGGCACATGCATATAACTCAAAAATCGACGCCTTCATTTGGTTATTAAAAACATTGAAAGTAGAAGGCATTACATATATGTAATAGCCTCAAAAATCGACACCCATGCATATATAATTTAAAAACGTTCTTTTAATGATGGGTTTGCATATGCAAAGGCTTTGAAAATAAACATCTAGGGAAGACAATTAAAAACGTTCTTTTTATATAGTCATTACATATACAATAAACATATGTAATAGCTACTAAAAATCACGTCTAGAGGAAGGACATGTTTTTAATGTATTAATATATAGAGAATATATACAATACATTTAAAATTTAACACCAAGGGGAGAAAATAATAAAGAAATGAATACGCATTTTTCAATTACATATACATATCCTTATAAATATGACTTTTATAAAGAAAAAGCCACCTGGGAAGTAAAAATATGTTATTTTAGAGATGCAATTGCATTTAAAAACAACACTTGATCAAATATTAAATACGCTGTTTAGAGATCCAACTGCATATGTTTGAAAATACATAGAATATGCATGCAGTCATTAATAAAATATTAAAAACAATGTATTTAATGAAAAAGACTTAGAAGTGAGATTTTAAAAGTGTTTTGCACTTGAATGATATGCAGTGAGGAATAAAAATCACACCTTTAATACTTAAGTCTTTAATTTTGAATTAATTTAATATAACTTATAGTATTTTAATAAAGTAACATAAAATTAGATTATTTAAAAGCTAATTTTATGAAAACATTAAAAACTATAATCAAATCAACTCAGAATGAGTTGAAATTTGAAAATGAATTATAAAATCCATTTAATATATCAAACATAATTCAAAACTGTGCAATTGACTTCAAAAACCCCACCTTTTAAGGATTTTTAAAGAATATGCAGTCAGCTTCAAAAACCTCACCTTTTTCATCATAACTTGAGTTATACAACTCCGTTTGATGTCTAAGTTAGCTCGAAACGAGCATATTTCAAAGGGCTTTCGACTCGAGGGAAAATCAAGATCAAAAACAAAGGAAAGAACGAAAAGAACGCATGAAACGTGTGCTATAAAGAGCTTTTCAGGGATAACGAATTGCCTTTACATCACTTTATCAAAAACATTCAAAACATAGAGGATACTCCTACAAATTGACAAGAAAAATTTTGTAAGGTTGCCACAATTTTGTGATGTTAAAATTGAGGACAATAGTACGGTGCTTCAATAAACTGTTTGGCCGTATGGTTTGAGACTTGCCTTCGACTACAACTGAGTCGTATGGTTGTATAAGGTGTCATCTTCGCCTTGCGTGTTGCCAGACTTCAATGCCGTACGGCAGTGTTCCTTCTTCTGCAACATCTATTGTCGTACGATGTCTTCACTTGCACTTTGTTGTGCGGTGACTTGACCATACAAGCTATATACCATACGCCAAGCACCGCATGGTGTTCCTTCCTCTTTCTTTTTTTGTCGCACAACCGTACGGTGCTCTCTTTTCTTTTCTTTTTTCTTTTTTTTCTTTTTTTTTAAAAAAAAATTTTCTCTTTCCATCGTATAGTCATGCATAGCCGTATGGGTTTTTTTCAATTTACCGTCTAGATGCTTCTCTGGTCGCTCATACGGACAGTTCTCAAGTCGCCTGCTTGAGTGCTCGAGTCCCTTTCCATCCTCTCAGTTGCTCTGTCCCTTCTCTCGGGTCCATCCTCTCCAGGTAAGGTTTCAATTTGGACCCGTTGATGATGTCATGTATTTCCACTCCGTCGAGAGTCCACAACTTGACAGCCCCGTCGTAGCCAACTTCCCAAAATTTTCCTGGCTTAATCTCATTCCGCAGTCGTTCCCTCAAGATTTTCCTGTCACCGAGTCTATTTTCAATGGCAATCTAGAGGCTTGGAACCATAAATTCTATAGGGACCACGGTCTCTTTCCCATACATAAGAAGGAGAATAAAGATTTTAAAGACTGCAGTCTTCCACATAGGATTCCAATCGTCGCGGACAAGAATGATCTTAGGTTCCTCTTCCTTGTATTCACTATACTCGAGGGGAAATGTTTCTGGCTCTCCCTCAATACTTAGTATATTGTATGCTGGTCGGAAGAGTCCATAATCCTCTACTTGCCAATGGAAGAGACCGTTCAGTGAATTTGCATCATCCTCTAAGTATTCCCCCAATCTTAGCACACCTTCACTATTCGGTTCCATTTCATCCCTTCCTTCATCCCTTCGATCATTTTCTTCTTCAGAGTCAGATTCTGAGTCTAAAGAAGAGGCTATCTCTTCGCTCACCATCTGGGTGCGAAGATTGATGGTGAACTTCCTCCCCCCATTCTCCATCAAGAGGGTGTTTCTCTTCCAATTGTGGTTTACCTTTGCCATGACCAGCCACCCTCAACCCAGAATGGCATCGTAACCCTTCTTTTTCAAAGGTATCACCACAAAGTCTAGTGCAAATGGTTGCGAGTCAATGGTGACCTATTGTGCCATCAGCGTTCCAAGGGGTTTGATAGCATGTTGATCGGCGCCCGATAAGTTGAAGGTTGGGGGCCACAAGGTTGGCTTGCCCAATTTCTTCCATGTCTCCTCCGGAAGGACGTTCACTCCTGAACCTCCGTCCACTATAGTGTTTGTTGGGATGGAGCCAAGGATGCCCATCTCGATGACTGCTGGGTACCTTCCGCTGTTTACAACAAGTATCATCGGGTCGGTTGCAACCCCTTCGAGGATGTCCGTACGTGTGGTATTTAGTTGCGTGGCCAAGTTCCCCAACAACGTCGTTCCCAAGTGCGGCATGGTGTGAAGGAGGTCCTGGAGTTTCACCGGTACCTCTAATTGTAACATTTGTCTCAGAATGTGTTGTTTTGCCTCCCTCCAGCCTGAGGTGGTAGCCATCTCCCATGTTTCTTTTGGTGCCTTCATCGCCTTATCTATTTCTTCCTTACCCTCCCGTGCCCCTTGTTTTGTTTGTGATCATGTGATGGCTAGTACCCCCCTCATCACTGCTCGTTCCGTCGATGTTGAGCAAGTTGACCCCAGATTTTGGGCAGTTGCCATCCTCATGGTTGCTAGGACCACACCAACGGCAGAGCTTCTACGGGGTGTCGCCGTTGTCACAGTCCCTTGCAAAGTGGCCCCACTGATTGCAAGCTCGACATTGCATCATCGATCGACCCTTGGAGTCATATTGTATTCGACTCGTGTTGGTGTTGTTATTGCCCCTTCCACCACCGTGTCAGTTGCCTCCATACCGAGGATGCATTATTGTTAGTCTCTGCCCCTGATGTAGATGGTTGCTCTTGGGTAAATAGCACTTGTTGATTCCTCACCTTCATGTTGTATGGGCATTCCTTTGTGGAATGGCCCATGATCTGGCAAATGTCACAAAATGTCTTTTTGGGACACGACCCCGTTGTATGGCTGCTCGCCTTGCAGTCCGTACACCATATGTCAACTTCCCCCTTGCCGGTACCCCTTTCATGGTCTTGAATCCATTCATCATTCTTTCCATGTCCTTTTGGAGTGCACTGACTTTTCCCTTCGACTCGCCATCACTGCCACTGTCATCATTCGAAGTGTCATCTTTTCTTCAGGCCATCCGATGGCTGGCTATCCATTTTTCCGACTAACTCCTTCAGTCGACAACTATAAGCCCGCACAGTCTCTTTTTTTCCTTGCTTCATTCCATATATTTCAAAGATGATTTCATTATCATCTCGCAAGAGCCTAAACTCCTTTTCAAATGTCATCATGAATAAGTCCCAGGTGGTCACTCCGCTTTTGTCTAAGTCAGAGTACCAATCGATTGCTACCCCTCGGAGGGTTGTCGAAAACTGTTTCATCCATTCCGCCTGATCAGCGACTCCATTCGCAGACCAAATTGTCTCACATGTGCAGCAATGCCGAACAAGGTCTTCTTTTCCCTCGCCATGGAACTTGGGTAACTTCTCCTTGTTAGCCACCATATTCACCCTCCGAGGTGGAACGGTGGTATGTACCACCTATTGTGTTGTCGGTTGGATCGCCGGAAGTGTTTGTTGTATTGTACCACTTGATGTCCCCAAACTACTAGAACCGTCAAGCCTGGTGGGTTATTGTGATCCTCGTGCCCCTCTGTCACTTTGATACTCTCGGCAGCAACGGTATCCTGGGCCTCCCTTCACGCGGCTTCCTCTTCTTCCTTCCTTCGGGCTTCTCTTGCTTCTGTCCGTGGGGTTAAGGTTAAGGACCCAAACAAGCTCCTTGTTTCCTCCAAGCGGTCCTCGTCACTTCTTCCGGCCTCCCGATTAGATTTCTCTAGACACCGCCTTCACTTACTCCCTTCGGTAGTCCTACGGTGCGTCTTCTGAATCTCTCCCTTCACTCGGCTTGCTACTGTGCGAGTATGGCAATTCTAGCAGCTTGTTCTTCTTCGAGTTCCTTCTTTAAATTTCTATTTTTATTCAATTGATTAGGCATAAATTCTATTCAATGATTCCGTCCTCATTCGTCCTCACATTGATATTCTCCTCCAATGGTATTCTCATCCATCCACTCATTTCGTTACTTGCCAGATTCATTTGGCAACGGCGCCAGATGTTTGCCCGCTTGGGTAAACTTAGTATTGCACAAGCATAGTACAAGAAATATAATAAACACAAAATATATCAGAGAATAATAAATACTTTCATTAATCATTCCAGACTGGCAAGTACATTTTCATTATTATCATTATCGTCCCTTTCACCCGTAGGTGGTACATATTTATCTACCCGAAGGGGTGTGACCAAACGTCACTGCCCAACCCAACTACCCTTTGGCAATAACTAATTACCGTCGAAACAACATAACTAATACCCGACATATAATAGAGTAGTCTTTCTGGCTAATACTCCTTCCACCTAGTGGCATCTCTATCAAGAAGGTAGAAGTGGACAGTTTCTCCCTGATGCTCTTGTACCATCGGGGCAATCATGTGATTTAAAATAAGTGGGCATCAAGGAAGTCCTCATTTACACCATCAAGGGGCTCTCGGGACTTGATTCATGATAGTTGGTCAACAATCAAATGGCTCCTTGGTCATACAACATGAATGTGAATTCTTGTAGCAAAAGGAGCCACCTACTTACCCATCTTTGAACGATTGACTTATTTACTAGGTACATAAGGGTTTGATGATCTACATAGAAGGTAAATGGCATTGCAAATAGGTGGTGACGAAATTTTTCAATAGTGTACAGTTACACCATTCTCAGTGCCTCCCTTTCTATTGTACTATAGTCCTCATTTACACCATCAAGGGGCTCTCAGGACTTTATCCATGATAGTTGGTCAACAATCACATGGCTCCTTCTTGGTCATACAACATTAACGTGAATTCTTGTAGCAAGAGGAGCCACCTACTTACCCATCTTTGAATGATTGACTTATTTACTAGGAACATAAGGGCTCAATGACCTACATAGAAGGTAAATGGAATTGCGAATAGGTGGTGACGGAATTTTTCAATAGCGTACACCATTCTCGGTGCCTCCCTTTCTATTGTACTATAGTTTTTCTCTGCCTTCAAGAGTGACCAGCTAGCAAAGAATATCAGATGATCTAGTCCTTGTCATCCCATTTGTGCCAATGTAGCACTGATGGCATAACTTGAGGCATCCACATGTACATGGAACTCTTTGTTCCAATCTAGGTACACTAGGATGAGTGTACTGACTAGTCTTGACTTGAGTTCTGTAAAAGTTTTTTCCTTGCTCATCCCCCCATGTGAATGGTTATCCTCTTATCAGCATGTCCAGGGAGTAAGAGATCTGAGAAAAGTTCTTTATGAACCTTCAGCTCACATGCCCTAGGAAGGATTTCACGCCTACAACATTCTCCAGTGCCTCCATTTGTATGATGACCCCCACCTTATCTTGGTCAGCCTTCAATCCTACCTTATAGACTATATGACCGAGTAACTTGCCTCAAGGCACCATGAATCTACATATTTTTTCAGATTTAGTGCCAGCCTTGCCCTTTGACACCTCTCCATGCATTCCTCAAGTGTTGTTAGGTGGATTTCTTGCCCACTATATATTGACTTATAATTCCATGATCCATCTACATGAGAACACACATGTAATAACACTTCACATAAGATCATTACAAATGAACCAAATCTACTACAAAACTCATCATTACACTCATATAACTCCAAGCACAAGAATGATTGACAGTGACACACCCATGTCTATATAATATGTGATGAGATCACATAAGCACTATCTACATGATCTCATATCTAATATAAAGAAACAATCCCATTATATAAAGCACCTACTGGAGGGGGAATCATAAAATAAACGTGAGGTTGGAATTATCTATACAAAAGAATTTAAGTAACCCTTCCGAGTTAATCCAAGCCTAACATAAAGATTTTTCTCCCTTTGATCATATAATAAATCATGTGTCCAATATACTTCTATTTCTTTTTATCATGAATTACAAGATCAGAGCCTACATTTAGATCTTGCCTAAGATTTGCTTCCAGATATTTTCTTACTTATTCAGTCTAAAATTAAGCAACTTAAAGCAATTAATAAATTATAAAATACTTTCCAACAGCAGCAGATAATTTTAAAATATTAATTTGACAAAGTATTGCCAACATTATTTCTTTCAATGGATTGATAATAATAATATATATTCATGCAATAATAACATTCCCACTTGCTAACCCACAAAGATTTGGTGCAAACAACAAAGCATAAGGGCATACCTGTAAAGCGGAAAAACAGCATCCATATACTGAGTAACTCCTCCTTCCTCATAAATTCTAAAAAATCGAATTATGAAGACAGTTGCTACAATGAGAGTTATTGAACCACCAGTAAATAGTCCTATATGGAAAAGAACAATTACATGATTTTTGTTTTTTATAGTATTTTAATGAAATTATTTTTCTGACCACCTACAAATAATTATACTGCTTAATTTTAAAAATTAAGAAAGTTTATTCATATTTACAAGCATAATTGAAAAAATGGATGATAAACATTTTATAAGCATTCCACAAAATTAACTCTATGGTTACCAACTAAAAAGACAATGGTACAATTCGTTGGTAAAATCTCTTGACAACTAAGAATCTGTAATTTCCCTTTTCGAATGACCGTAAGAAACAAACAATAATTTGTGTATTTTTTCATTTTCTTGAAAGAAAATGAAACCCAACAGTGAGTAAGAATTCTGGTTCCAATTCTCAAACCCTTAAATTCTTCATATCAATCTAGAATTGCAATAAACAACATCAAATATTACTAATTCACGTCATGATAAAAACCTAGAATGACAAATATACTCAGTTCAGCAATATAAAATTCTTGGGAATAATTTTATTCTAACTACAAATACTGATCAGTTGTTCAGTGCTTGCAAATAACACTAAATGCAATTAATATTTTTTATTTTACACTCACTAAGGATTGAAGTTTGAACAGCAGATCACGACGTGTTTGGCTGCTTATGAAGTTTACAGCTGCTGATATACTACTCATAGATGGACTACTCGCAGAGTACTCAGCAAGTTCCAAAAACTCGCCGAGTTTTTTGGCCTGGCAAGTTTTCACAACTTTTACTCACGCCAAAAACTCACCGAGTTTTTGGCAAAAACTCAGCCACAATTTTATAACAGCGCTTAAAGGCAAAAAAAGACCCAAATGAATTTCATTTCTCATTTCTTCACTTGTATTTTGCAGAGAGGTGGAAAAATAGTCTTCCAAACACTTGCAAACTGATTTCCATCGATTTGAAGCCGATTTAAGGTGGTTTTTGAACAGGATGACGTCAATGTTTTGGAGAGGCAGGCTATGGAGGAGGAGGGGGGTGGATTCGGTTTCACACTGGATGAAATTGAGGAGGATGAGTCGGATGAGGAGTCATTGCCAGTGCCAAGAGAAGCTAGAGGAAGAGCTACATCCAAGGTGGAGGATGAACCACAGACTCAGTCAAACATACCGAGCGAGGACGCACAGTCGCGCCAAGTCTGGACTTCTAGGACAAGACCCTCTAGTTCTACCTCTCCCTTAGTTTTTACTAGAGCTAGGAAGAGGAAGATTTAATTGTAATGATGTATTTACTTTTAATTTTACAGAAACTATTTACTATTTTGCTTCCAGCCATCCACATTCCTCGTGAGAATGCGATTTTGTACCCACTTTGCATTTAATTATATCCAGACTCAGATTGTTTCTTTTGTGTTCTCATTTATTGACTCATTGGATGCATCTTCTCATTGAATTTTGCAAGAAAAATGCATTTCTAATTAAATTTAAGCAATTTTGTAAGTTCCCGAGTTTTTTACCGATTTTTTGCCAAAAACAGGCCAAATTTTTCCCGAATTTGTTTTTCAGGCCTTGGCGAATTTTTGGCTTTGGCGAGTTTTCCAACTATGATACTACTGATGTAGCAACCAAACCAGCAAGTATAATGTTTGAAAGTGACGTGGCAGCTGCAAGTTCACTGTCCAGACCTGAGTTTGATTTAAGATCCCTTAAAATTGATGATAAACCACCTGGTATGAAATTTGATCTGTATGGAAACCTTGCTTGGAAGGTTAGGCTGGCTGGAAACATACAATTTTGCTAATAACAAGTATAACAGCAACTACTGTTGCTAGATTTGCCCTCTAAATTATGCCGCCAAGGATATATAGTTGTAGATATGGATTGCAGTAAATTATAAATCTGGAAACACATTCAAAATGCCTAAATCTGATTTGTATCCCTCTAAAAATTATGGCATTTCATTCCAGTAGGTTAGTCACTGACATGTTGTGGCTGAAATGGTATAAACCAGAAGCTGTATAACTGATCTCGGGGATTAAAATTTGACTGATTTTTCTCCTCCAAAGGTAATGCTCAGCTATGGCTTGCTGAAATTAGTATAATTCCTTAAATCCAACAAACAGTTATGCATAGCAACTCAATAAAGTTAGAAAAACTGATGTAGAAACCCTCAAATATGCTAATGGCAACATTGTATCCATGTTGTAGCAACAACATATAACCCTCCAAAGTATGAAATCTTGAAGATGCAAACTTTAAAAATGACTTCAAATCGAAAACAAACCAGTACAAATGTAATCTCTAGATGGAATCACCCTTAATGGGAAACAAGGGTTTTCATCCTTGATCCCAAAAATAGAATCCAGGAGGGTTTTTGTCCTTAATCCCAAATATGGAATCCATGAGGGTTTTAATCCTTGTTTACTGTTATATCTGATAAATTAATTAAAAATAAAAATGACAATGCATACCAAATGTAGGAGCAAAATATGTCTTTATTTGCACCTGAAATTATTACAAAAGAAGACCAGAGATGATCAACCAAGTATAGGAATTGATCATATTAGATTATACTACTTACCTTGATGATACAAAATATATTTAAAAGCCAAGCGGTTGCCAAGAGGAACACAACTGTCAACCAATCGACACTTATAACTACCCAAAGACGGAAGACATTTAATATGAACAATTAATACATAGTTGAATAACCAATATAAAAAATATAACAATAGACATTACATCATCCTCCCCCTCGGCCAATCCCTCCCCCCCTCTCCCCCCCCACCCCTCAAAAAAAAGAACTAGTGTTCCAGACAATGTTCCACCACCCCTTGAGGACAGCGGGACAGGGGCACGCCAAGATGGGTTTCCAGGACGGGGAGACAAACGGCCTCATTTTGAGGACGTTGGGGGGATGGCGAGGGGACAACATGGGGGAGGGGGATGTGGGGACAATGTTTTATATACCATATAATATACATATAGTACTTAAAATGCTAGTTATGAAAAGATGTATAAGACTATTAATAAGTAAGCTAGGAAAATTGCAAATGTCAAATACTAAATACTAAATACTTGAACATCGAACAATGAACATTGAATATCAAATTACTAATTAGAAATTAGAATACTAGATAAAATTTCAATTTGAGAAATGAAATTATTGAACCGAGGGGACACAAGTATATCAAAAATATCATAAAGATGATTGCAATGAGTAGCATGATAAAAAAATTCCTTCAATCAGCTTATTGTTTAAATGTCTTAGGTTTGCAAATGAGCTTCAATCAGCCAAAAACATATGTATATATCTAATTTTCTTGCAAATATATATAAAAAAAGATTTCTTTTAAAAACACTTTTTAAATGGCTAGAGACACGAGACTTCATAAGTCCCCAAGACGCTCAAGGGACTCTTGAGCATACCCGAGACACTCAAGGAACTCCTAAGCCTCCTTGTGTTCCGGCGGCGATTGAGCGGCGGTGGGGGGATGCCAGGATGGGGTTCCCCTGTCCCAAGAACGAAGGGGTCTAAGGGTACTAACATGTCCCCGTGAAACACTAGTTCCAAACAAGTAAACATCGATTAACATGAGGGAAGACTAATAATGACAGTATAGACAATGAATTGTACTTTGCAAACTCAAACTTTAACTATGTTTGTAAAAACAATTGAGTGTGATAGGAGTCAAAGGGCAATGCCCCTTACAATGGTCTAGGAGTAGTGCTCATCATTTTTGTGATTTTTTACAGGGCAAAAGCAACAATTTGTGAGTGGTGTCATACCACACTGTGTCGTTTTGTGCTTTTCCTACAAGGAATTGATACTACCATAAGGTGAAGGAATGCCAATGCTAACATATTGTCTGCTAGATAACAAAACACTAAGAGTGGGCGCTCAGTATACTATTATGTCACCATTTGATAAAGCGAGTCATTGGCCATAAGAGGTAAGAACGGGGTCGCCATACGAGAATGTGCAGATGTAGTCCTATGTTGTGGAAATGGGGTCATGCAATGTCAAGGTCGATGGAACCATGGCATATGACACAAGGAAGATGTATATTGTGTGGTGGGGGATGGCATATGAATCGTGTGGGCTAAGGTATGAGATGAGGTCATACAAAAAGAGCGAATGAGGCATGTTGTATGGTGGAAACCAAACATCGTTGAACGAGTGAAGATGGTTGCCATACTATTACTTGAATGAATGAAGGCAATCTTTGATAGTGCTATATGATATGAGGAATGATTGACCACTCGGAATAACTTATTCCTTCATCCAAGTAAAGCTTTATTTTATGTCACCATACCACTTGATATTTTTGCCTTTTCAGCCTAATTTCATCATCATTTTCTGATTTTCTTTTTATTTCTCTATAAATTTTCTATGATGCTGATTTCCCTTGACAACTCCACATTAAATATTTTGATCACTATCGTTGTTACTATTGTTATTGCCCACAATTTGTTTACCAATCTGTGCACACATTTGAACTATATTATATCATAACTCATGCTGTCCTCTAGTCCTCTAGACAAATCATTGATAATGTCACTTCTTCTTGGCTTTAGATGGTCACCCATGTCAATTTCAACCCCTTCACCTTCCGAAAATGCATCAATTACTAGTGTGTATTCAATGTTCAGGTTTGATCTATCTCTTCTTATGTAGCAATGATATGTACTAGGTTGCATTTACTCATATGTCATGTCATTGTTGTTCATACACACAACCCTCCAAGCTGGCAGAAATCAAGGTTCTCATAACTGTAAAATACCTAGCTCATTTTGATCCAAATTTTCACTGTTCTCTGTAGTTTTCTTAATAATGTGAATATATAGTTTCAGGATTGCAAGGATAGTGATATTGGTTGATGTGTACGACCTGATTTTTTACTCAGAAATAAGTTAAACATGCATTGACTGTACAATAAAAAAATTTATATTCCCAACACAAATAAACTGCAACAATAGAGTACTTCCTTGATTGCAACAGTTGGTAAAAATATTTACAAAACAGAGATATAATTATGACCTTTCAGTACAAGAAGCAACATCAGCAATCTACATGTATCAATCTGAAATTATGCAACAGCGCTGAGATTCACAATGAATCCTTAAAATTTGTGTAACTTGTATCCTGTAATGTCCCCATTCTTGAACCATTCCCACTACAGCAGTAGGATACAATTGTGGACAAGGAGTGGCAGTCCATGGATACCATTAGTAGTTAGGAGTTAGTAAAATTAGTTAGAAGTAATTATACTTAGAGAATAAGAGATGAGGAAACCATTAAGCATTATAAATAAGATGGGTGCCTAAGATAAATAAGGGTTTGATCCGAAACAATGACCATCATTGTACAAAGTATGAAGAGTATCTCTATCAATAGGACAATTCTATGAAGACACTCAAGATGATGAATGCCGTATCAAGAGATGATTACCTTCAAGACATCATCATATTGATCATCATTGTATGGATCAAGAAGGCAGCATGTGCAGAGACACTCATATACATCAGTAGAGAGGAAGTACATATGAGGACAATCAGCATGGGCATCTATTTGCTCCCAAAGGAGCTGCTTGATTACGCAGAGTAAACAAGATAACATAACATTACCATAAACGATAACAGAAGGAAAGTGTAACACAACAATATGGTAGATAGATATTCTCTTTTATTTCCAATGTGCGATGTATACAACATCACAAAGCTGCTTCCAATAGGAAGTAGTTACATATATATAGTACAAAACGGTGGTTGATGGTACCAAGCGTCAACAACTACTCAGAACTGACTGGAAGTAAATTACCATTACACAGCCAAATTATTATTCACTAATTACAAATGTTTATTTTTAAGTGTCACAACATTGCTGTCTACGTCAGCCCCCTAAAAAGGTGTCATCTTCTAGATGACAAAAAACAAAATGGGGCGAAGTACATAGAAAAGAAAGACTAAGATGAGGGGCAAGACGAGGTCCCTGGGGTAGAAGAAATCAGTGTGGCTAGGTGGGACTGTTGTTGTAGGCGTTGGAGATGCTGGGTAGCCACCATTTCTCACTCTCTAGATGCCTTCACCATATACGTTGCCTCTATCACTTGTTTCTTAGTCTTCTCAAATTCTTCACCTTTTCCCTTCCACCCTTCTTGCATGGCAACCAACTCAGCATACTTTGTCAACTGTAAGTCCTTCCGGGCCAGGTGCTCTCATAGTTCCACCACTATACTCTCCAAAGCAGTGACTCGAGCGTGCTCCTAAGCAAGTTGTGTTCTACTCTTCTTGGCCAACTCAAAAAAGGCATTCCATTTGTGCGCCAACTATTGAGTGGACTTGTCCCTCAATGTACTTGACTCTTCAAGTGCAATTGCAAGGTGGTTATGTCATAAAAATGGCTCTCTGAAACATGCCTCTATGGTATGCACTGCCCAAAAGATGCAGTTGTGGCGACTGTCAACTTGTGGTCGTGGAGGCTGCCAAGTTGCTTTATCTCTTCAGTTTCTATTTGTGGCCACCCCTTCGCTATGAAGCAATCAATAAACTCCTTGTGACACTCGACTTGCATGAATGTGAGATGCCTCTCCGCAATGTGTGCCAACAAGGGATGTTGCCCAATGTAAAGGTCCCAAGTGACTTCCTCTACCCATCCCATGAACAAAGCCATCTCCTCTACCTAGTGGGCATATTGTTGGACTATACCAATAGGGTCATGGTGGTTCGGCTTGTCCAGCTGTAGCACAATATCCTCCCAATCCCCTGACGATGACCTAGTCAACTGTGAAGCTTGCGCCAAAGTGGGCTCTACTATTTGGGGTTCCATTGTCTAGTGGAAGTACCCCTTTGCTACCTCTAAATGTAATTTCCTCTCTCCTACTCCATCTCATGCACCATCCCTCATCATACTTGTGGCTTTCAAAAGGATTCCAAGAGTCCCAACTAGCGGTTGTGAGGTCTCTAGTGGAATTCAAGCAACTACAGCCATGAGAAGATGGCGGCATGGATCTCACCCTCGACACCCTCAATTGGCACTACCTCACCCTCAGCTAGCACTGTCTCACCCTCCTACACAACTTGTACCTCTGTCGTGGGATTGCCCGATGGAGGCTCTGATGATGGTAGTACTTAAATAATGGAGACACCTCCACTTCCCCTGGCTATGATATCTCCAATGATAGTGACAATAACATCTCCATTGTTGCAAGGTTTAGTGTCCTTTTTTGCTGCTAAAGCTACTGTACGTGAAGGTGGAACTTTCTCTGCCAGTGCCATGGAAGGAAGTGATGATGGCACTGTGAGTGATTAGACCGGTAATCTTGTCGATTGGAATACTGCAATGAATGTGGTCGATAAAGTGGTTGCACTAATGTTATTGTCCCATGTCGTCCTCCTCTCCAGTAGTAGCTAGACTGACATCCGCAACACTCTTACTCATTGAACACATCTCAATGGTGTCTTCCTTCTTGCTTCCGCTATCACATCCTTGCTGGTTTACTTTCTTTCACTACCTCTTTCTTTTACTATCTGTGTCTCCTGTACGGACAGCACCTAGGCATACGGAGTATGGCAGCAACCCAAGCATACAAACTATGGCAACAACCCAAGCATACGATCTTTGGACCCCACAATACCACAAGTCAAGGTGTACGTTCTTTGGCTTCACCATACGACAGCAAGTGAAGGCATACGGTATAACCGTATGATAACTTCAATGCATATAATGTTTGCTCTATGTGCTCACCGTACAGTATGTATGGTTCTAACTGTACAATCAACAACTCGCA
This sequence comes from Chamaecyparis obtusa, assembly GCA_027943335.1. Classification (NCBI taxonomy): domain Eukaryota; kingdom Viridiplantae; phylum Streptophyta; class Pinopsida; order Cupressales; family Cupressaceae; genus Chamaecyparis; species Chamaecyparis obtusa. Next base: position 765,247 of record BSBK01004240.1, read on the forward strand.
CAGGAACTAGTAATATGGCCTTCAGAGGTCGATGCCTTACTTATGATGTCGCAATTATTATTATTATTATTACCAGAGTATAACGCAGATCAACACCACAAAAACACAACCAAATAAATAAGTAACAATGTATTTCAAATTATGACGGATTCGAACAATTGGCAGAATAGGTTGAGAAGTTACTCCCACTGAAACTACAACAAACCAGAATAGGGAGGATCTTGCACCTCCGAAATGGAAAACAAACGGAACTCCAACTAGAATTCGCAAATACAAAGAAAACATCAAATTCACCATACCTACAACAACTCCAAATACAGCCTTAAATATGGTCTCCAGAGAAACTTCTTGAAGGGTTACGACCGAGCCAACACGGCAAAGCATAAACTAACTAATAAATAAATAAGGACCCAAAAAATATTATAATTAAGTTTTAGAGCCATATAACAAATAATTAAACTATTTAATTATGTCGGGGACATTACAATCCTCCTGGCCCAAGAATTGTTTGCCCTCAAGCAATTGCGGACTTGAAAGCTCCAAGATCTGCATGCCTTCCCCGGTGGCATCTTCAATCAGCAAATCCTTCCAATGCACTAGGTACTCCTTGATGGTGCGCATCCTCATATTTTTCTCTCTGATGTCAATAATCTTTGCGGGCTCTAGTATAAGTTTTTTTTCTTTGTCGATGGGTGGGAGTTCCTCAGAAACCGTGACACGCTGACCAACTGTCCTTTTAAGGCATGAAACATGAAAGATATCCTACCTCAAAACTCCACTCTACCCTGTGGTGGCCTGCATACATCTTCTATTGATTCTGAGCCCACTACAGGTTGTCCTTGACAATTCTAAGGATATCCAAATTTTCCTATCCTTGACCCTGCACGACTGTCAGCTAATGCCAGATCCACAAATGACGAACGCTCATAACCATAAAGTGCCTTGAAAGGCGACATATGATATGTAGTGTTGTAACAGTGCTCTTCTAAGTGCAACCAACGAGCCCACACCTTTTTTTGTGTTCAAACATAGTTCCTCAGGTAACCCTCCAGCCATTTGTTCACAATCTCAATCTAACCATCTGTCTATGAGTGGTGGCTTGTACTTGGCAACAACTCCGTTCCTGCCAACCAAAATAACTCCATCCAAAAGGCACTAAGGAAATGGCTATTCCTGTCACTGACTATGTTCTGCGGAAGACCGTGCATGCAAAACACTTCCCAACAAAACAACTCGGTCACTTTAGCTGCTTGACATCCCGTAGTGATGGAGAAGAAATGGGCATACTTGGTCAAACGGTCCACCACTACATAAATGCAATCTTTCCCTTGCACTCTCGAAAGCCAAGTGATGAAGTCCATCAAGATGCTCTCCCATTTCTTATCAGGTATTGGCAGGGGCTGTAGTAATCCTGTAGGCAAGGCATGCTCGCATTTATTTTGTTGGCAAGTGGAACATTGTTGCACGTATTGTAGGACATCATCCTTCAAGCCCTTCCAAGTGAACCTCTCCTAAACTTGCCTATAGGTTTTGAGGTACCCTGGGTGTCCTGCAAGAGGCAAGTCATAAACTTCCCTCAGGATCTTCTCCTTCATCTTCGATTCGGGTATTAGATAAATTCTATCTTTGTAGAAGATGATGTCGTCAACAACCTTGTACCCGTCATCCTATATTTGTCCATCCATCACTTTGCACACAAAAGTATTCTTGGAGTACTCGACCAACAGATGTGCCTTCCAATCTATCAATATTGTGATAGTGAACATATGGCAGGTCTTCTTAACAGGGCGTTAGCTACCACATTATTCTCGCGCTTCACATACTCAATATCAAAATCATATGCTTGGATTTTACTCGCCCATTTATGTTCTTGCTCGTTCAAGTCCTTCTGCTCCAAGAAATATCTCAAATTGTTGCGGTCAATCCGCACAACAAATTTTGCTCCAATGAGGTACTAATGAAACTTGGCAAGTGCATGCATGATGGCGAGCATCTCTTTTTCATAAATGGAGTACAGTCATTCGGCTCTCGAGAGCTTCTGACTCTCGAGTGCGATGGGGTGATAGTCTTGCATTAACATTGCTCCAATGCCTTTACCCAACGCATCACACTCGAGGATGAAGGGGCGAGTGAAGTATGGTAATACATACTCATGACTTCCTTCAACTTGTCGAAGGTGTGTTGCGCCTTCTCATCCCAATGGAAGGATCCTTTTTTTGTCAGATATGTCAGTGGTGCACCAAGCTGTGAAAACCCTTTCACAAATCTTCTATAATAGCTACACTGTCCGAAGAATCCACGCAGCTCCGACAGAGTATTGGGGTAGGCTAGTCTACGATAGCCTAAATCTTCTCCTATTGTACCTGTACCCCTCGGGCATTGATGACATGACCCAAGTACAAGATCTCAGTCATTCCAAACTCGCATTTGGATCCCTTGGCAAAAAATGATTGTGACTCCATGATCCCAAATACTCCATCCAAATGTTTCAGATGTTCCTCCCAGGTCTTGTTGTAAATGAGTATGTCACCAAAGAATACAAGCAAAAACTTGCGCAATTGCTTGTTGAAGATGTGGTTCATGCAAGACTGGAAAGTGGCCAGAGCATTGGTCAACCCAAATGGCATGACCAAGAACTCATAGCGTCCATAGTGGCAACGGAAAGCCATCTTCTCAACATCTTGCTCCCCTATGCTGACCTGGTGGTAACCAAAGCGAAGATCAATTTTGGAGAAATAGATTGGTCCATGTAGTTCATCCAACAACTCATCGATCTTTAGAATGGGGTATTGATTCTTGATAATCTTCTAGTTTAATGCATGGTAGTCGACGCACATCCTGAAGGACCCTTCTTTACCAAAACTATTGAGGATGCAAAGGGACTAGAGTTGGACCTGATCCATCCTTTCTCGAGGAGTTCCTGGATCATCTTCTCTATCTCTTCTTTGAACTTCATAGGATGGCGATAGGGCATGGTGATAACAGGCTTGGCCCCTTCCTCCATCTCTATGGTGTGCTCAAAGCCTCTGTGTAGGGGAATACCAGGTGAAATGTCCGCAAAAACCAAATTGTGCTTGCCCAACACCGCTTGAAGCTCGTCATCATGGTAGTATGCTTGTTGACTACTCAAGGGTTCCGTCAAGACCAAGCAATGTGCCACTTAGATGACCTCATCATGTCTAAAAATTGCTTCCATCCATTTGGTTGAAATCTCCCTCGGGCCGCCATTCGACATTCCTCTTAAAACAACTTTCTTGCCATCTACTTCAAAAGAGAAATCCACCTTCTTGAAGCTCTATGTGTGCTAGTCAAGGGTCTCCATCCACTGAATGCCCACTATGACATCTGTGTCATCCAAATCTACCAAAAAGAAATCATCAGTCACTGTGTAGTTTCTCATGGTGATGCTCAATTCTGGAACTAGATGAGTGCATGACAAGAGATTTCCTCATGCCACCTTGACTTCGAACCCTTCATGTTCTTTTGTACGCAAACCTCTTCAGGTGATGAGTGTTGAGTTGATGAAGTTGAACGAGGCCCCACTGTCAAGCATAATTGTGACTCGTTGTCCCTAGAGTGTACCACATACATGAAACACACTACACCTTGGGGTGCCAACCAATGGGGCAACGACACCTCCCCTCTGTACTAGTGTGAAAATTCTCTCCGCATGATTTATTTCTTGTGCAGACTCCTCTTTTGGTTGCTTAGAATCCTCATTCTCTTCCTTGTCGTCGGACATCACCTGAATGTCATATATCTTCCCCTTGCCTAAGCATTGGTGCCCTGGCTCCCATGGCTCCTTGCAAGTGTAACAGTGTTTCCTCCTGAGCTCCTGCTTGGTAATCTCATCCAATGATGACTTCTTCAAATAGGTTTAGGTATCTTTCTCCTTCAAGGCGGGGGCGAGGAGTTGTTTGGCATGTGAATAATTTTTGGAAGAAGAAGAAGATGCAGTCATGTCACACGCCTTCTTAATTCCTTCCATGAGCATGTTGGGGTTGAACGATTTTACCCAACCCTTCAAGGGTTCCATCAATCCATCCATGAACAAAACAACCAGCCTCCTTTCCATGATATCTGTCGCCAACACGGATAGTCCCTGAAATTATCTAATGTAAATGTCCACCGGCCCAGATTGCTTCAATTGAGCCAACTCCTTGAAGTTGAGCTCCGGATCCTACCCATCAAAATGGTCTATAAGCCTCTTTTTGAATTCAACATATGAAGTTACTTGATTGTGGCTGAGGGTGACCATTCCATGATGCCACCATTCGTGAGCGACTCCTTCCAGGTGAATTGCAACAAATTCAATGGCCTCATCTTTAGGCATCGAAGTAAGCTGGAAGTAGGTGTCTTCTTTTTGTACCCATGCTCGTGCTGATGTTGCCCCAGTCCCATCAAAGGATGACAAATTTATCTTGCCAACCTTCCGTTTGATATCATCCTCGTAGTAGCCATGACTTCTTCTACCTAAGTATTTCATTCGAAGATCTACATAATCCCTCAAGAATATATCTCACTCAAGATTTGCATCCTTTTAGTCTTGTCTCAACTACTCTTGCAACTCCTAGAAAGTGGGTTATTGGTCTCCGCAAGGTGTTTTTTTTTCTAGCGAAATGTCGGAATCAACGGTTGGGAATGTGAGCACAGAGGGTTCGACCTTCCTCTAACCGAATTATCACTATGTCCATTGTGATCTCCATTCGTTCAACCCACAGCCAATTGTCGCAATGTATTCTACATGAGTTTTTGTCATTCCTCCCCTCTGACCATTGTTTCATTGAGTTGAACTTGGCTTCTGGTTAGTTCCCTCAACAGTGCCATGACTTCAGCGACAAGGTCCTGTCATTCCCCCATTCTGTCTGCAAAACGGTATCTCCTTTTGGTGTATACTATGAGCTCTTTTTGCATCCACTACCAAACAGGCTGGCAAAATCACAAGCTCTGATACCATTGTAATGTCCCCACGGCAGCCCTAGCCATACGGCACCCCACACAACATTATCTCACTCCAACAATCCCTCACGAAAATCAGAAAGGCAAGGTTGTAATCAGATCCAAAGAAAAGGAAATCAGAACATGAAGCTTCTTTCATATTTCAATTAGGTGGCCGGTAGTTGGGATTGAAGTAAGAAAATCATGAAATTCCGTACATTGTTAGATTCTTGGCAGAAGGAGATTGAATGATCTCAACTCAGAGAGCTGGAAATCTTATTTCAAAATAAGAAATTGGCGGTTGTTTTACAAAAGCAACTTCATATCTGGTTAATATCATGTGAACTTTTATTATCAGATTATCTTAATCTTGTTTACACTTACCATTCTTGTGAGCTTAATAAACGTTTTTATCTTATTTTTCAAGGAGAAATGGAGATGCTCGAGGATAAAGGACTATGGCAAGATCAAAGGATTGGGAATCAGAAGGTTCAAGCGAGGGTTTTCACTGCAAGATTTTAAACAAGAAAAATACAAAGTGGATTTCAATATGAAGGCTTCAAGCACCAGCAAGCTACGAATTGAGGATCAAGTCAAGACTCAAGTGACGACTTCAAGTTCAAGTTGGAGGCATTCAAAATGGATTCAAAAAGCAAAAAACAAGGGAAATGAACCAGTCAGCAAATTGGGAGCTTCACAAAACTTGGATTTCCTACGTGCCACACATCATTTCTACAAGTACAAGATCAAAAGGAAGTCAAGAATGCAAGAGCAAGGCAAGGCAATGAGAAGATTTCTAAGGGTAAAAGAGTTTATGAAGATAAGATAAGATAAATTTATTAACGTCCAATGAAGACCACAAAGATGGTTCAAGGGACTGCCAAAATAAAGCAGAAGGCCAGCCCACAGCAGGAACACTAAACGGTGCCCGAGGAGAGAAAACGAAACAACTAAAGAAAGAAATAACAAACAACCCACTAACTGCTCTGAGCAGTCGTGAAAAATGCCAAAACCAAAGGATAGGCCATAGGGCAAGAAGGGAGCCCTAGCCGTCTCTGAAGACCTCTGGAAGAAGAAGAAGACCGTTGTTGAGTGGAATTCGTACAAGGCCTCACGGATTTGGTATGGCCAGAGGGGGGCGAGCTGCCGCCTGGTACCACGTGCAGGGGAAACCACCGTCACGAAAGAGGTGATGAGCTAACTGGGGTGTTGTCTCATGGGGAACTGATGTTGTACAAAGTAGTCCCGAAGTCTCAAGGCCTCTTGGATATAAAGCACAAGGCATCTCTAGTCAATGTACTTGAATAAGGAGGAGAGGGACTGAGTCTCCCTGAACAAGCAGTACAATCTCCCTCTGATCTCATAGTAGATAGCACAGCGAAAAATGAAATGCGTCGCTGTCTCAGCCTCACCCATGCTACAAAGATGGCAAATCCTATCCTCCCTAACCATCTAATGATCGGTCTGAATGCAAAGCCGATGTGATCCCACTCCGAAGGAGCCAAGACAAATGCAGAGTGCATCCGACCAACCGTGGGAAAGGTACGAAGGACTGACAAGATCTCATCCTGCATCTCGAGAAAGTGCTCAACGTAGAAGGCCATCTTTGGGCAAAGCCTCCCATGGGGACTAACCCAAGTAGTGTGGATATACTATCTATAAATGTCCCTTCCAATGTGCATATTCATCTCCAACCGAGATGGAAGGAGATAAAAGGGGGTGTCCACTAAGTACGAGAAAGCAGGAAGATGATAAATCTCGATGTAATGACCCTTACTATAAAGGCCACTAAAAATCACTAATACTGAACTGAGAAAATTCGTCAAACAGTTGGCATGCACTGAATACACTGCTGAAAGAAAAATACTGAATATAGGAAATTATTTTGCAATATATGAGTTCGCTGTCCCAAAATTTCAGAATAATAGATAGCAACCAAATACCATCTAAAACACTATCAATGATGTAGGAAATTGCTCAAAACCATATGCCATTCATATATCAACAATTTGCAACAATGCCATACATTTTTCAATCAATGATATGATCATCAAACCCTAGGTTTGCAATATAGATAGACTAAAAATTACAATGCCCTTTCACTTGCAAAATCCTAGCCTTCCTTTGTTACCAATAATGCCAAATGGAAAACAAAGACAAGTACAATGTAAAATAGTAAAGTGTTGAAGCTATATTTTGTACTCAGCTGAAAACATACATTTCTCAGAAAATATGCCAAATGCCAAATGAGAAATGAGGAACCTGATTGTAGATGGCTGCAATAATTTTTCGGACTGCTTTTTCGAACTGCTTTTTCGGATTTGCTTTTTCGGACTGCTTTTTTCGAATCTGCTTTTTCGAACTGCTTTTTCGGATCTGCTTTTTCGGACTGCTTTTTCGAATCTGCTTTTTCGGATTGCTTTTTCGGATCTGCTTTTTCGGACCTGCTAAAAACGGCTGCCTATAATTTTGGCCCTACTAAAAATGCCTCCTGAAATGCTGTTTCAATCACAAACAAACCCTTACATCAAATTCTCAATGAAGTACCAATGAGATGGCTGAGTACCAACTCCAAATTTGCAACCCTTCAGTAGATATTTCACTACCTCAGTTATGCCAATCTAGGGGAGCGATTCGTTCCCAAAGATCAAATAGTATTTGCAGACCACAAACCTACAAATTGCTTCACAATGAAGAAGTAGAAGAAATCCCAAATCCAAGCATGTCAAAATGAATGCCCAAGCCTTCTATTTATTTACTTTTTTAAGAAGTTACTAAGAACTTCTAGAAACATCCAATTATAATGTACTTTATAATAACATAACATTATAATAATAAAGTACATTTCTCAACTCAAAATTATAATAATGTAGGCCCAAATGTCTCATAATTGAATGTAGGCCCAACTACGACTGAACGTAGGCTCAAGACTAAACGTAGGCTCTACTACAACTGGATGTAGGCTCAAACTGGATGTAGGCTCACTCTGGATGTAGGCTCCACTACAACTGCATGTAGGCCAAAACTGGATGTAGGCTCTACCGAATGTAGGCTCTGTCAGCAATATGCAATCAAATGATAAACATAATGACCCTCTCTCCAAACCATTTGCCTACGAGAGTCAATGATAGGCAAATCCGTCATGCCAAACGATGTCAGCCAAAATGGGGACATGATACTCGATCCCAATCAAACCCAGGCGAGCCGAAGCCTGAGTAAACAAGCACCGAGCCCGACCCGAGAAGTCAGAAACTGTAATGGGCACTAAGGAGCGGTAAGCAAGGTAGGGATATTTGTGACACCCCTTAAGAAATTCCACAAAGAACTGGAGGTGATGCAAGAACCAAACCAGGCCAAAGATGGTACCAAGCCTGAAAGTGTGTAATGTTCCCGTCATTAAATGACTATTAAAACTATTGTATATGTGGGTCCTGATTGATTTAGCTTATCTCGGGCCCATTATTTCTTTTGGCATAGTTTTAGTTGACGCTGTCGGCTCCTTTGTGCACTCTCGGGAGTTTTCCCCAATGAGTATTTATGCTCGGCGTGTAGGATAGTTTTCATATATTGAGATTTGATATTTTATTTATGTTTGCGAATTCCTGTTGGGATTCTGCTCTTCGCAATTTCAGAGGTGAAAGACCCTCCCTATTTGGTATTCCGCAGTTTCAGTGGGATTCAACCCTCACCCTGTTTTGCTTGTTCTGCTTGTATCGGATCTGGCAAATCCGAGGCTTTATCAATTAATTCAATAAACATTCTTCTGGCAAAACATCTTGTGGTTTGTGAGTATTCTGATTCATGGGAAGTATATTTTATTACAACCGAAGGACGGAGGATACTGTAATTGCATCTGCACCTCGAAACCCATTCAACTTGCCACCCCGTACGACCATACGGCCTACTCATCCCATCCGTACAGCCTACTCATTCCACCTGCACGGCCTGCTTAACTCCCCACCGTACGGCCTATTACCGTACACCATTGTTGCTCCTTGCACACACCTCCGGGAGATACAGAATTTGCCTCCGGGAGATAAAACGCCTCCAAGAGATGCAGAATTTGCCTCCGGGAGATAAAACACCTCCGGGAGATAAACACCTCCGGGAGATACAAAAATTGCCTCCGAGAGATAAACGCCGCCGGGAGATACAAAATTTGCCTCCGGCAGATAAACACCTCCGGGAGTCGGGAACATTATAGTGGTATCAGAGCTGGTGATTCTGCCAGCTTGTGGGTATTGAATGAGAGTTTACTCAAGGAAAAGGAGCAGATCTCACTCGGTCGGAAGAATGGGCGATCCTCAAGATCCTACGACCGAAGTCATTACTCTTCTGAGAGAGCTCACTAACAATCAGGTACGGATAAATGACACTCAACGCCTCATGGAAGAGACTCTGTGAAAATTGGCCGAGAGCAAGATATCCGCGGAACAAAGTGACAACTCTGTCTCCGGATGAACAAATCATCAACCCGCGCGCTCTCGACCCTCAATGCCAACTTTTCCCTCATGGACCAAAGGACGGAGGGGAGAACAACCAAACTTCCAAGATGTACAAGATCAACTTCGGGATGATTGGAGAAATGCAAATATGGAAGGAGATATATCCTACAAAGATTATGCTGAACTCAGAATCAGGTATTCGGGTGGAAACAAGCATGGCCACTATAATGACGATCTAAGACGGAAAATGGGCAAAGACAATTTATCCTCCTTTGATGGGTCTGGAGCTATCACAGCTCGAGCGTGGGTGCAGAAAGCAGACACATATTTCCAGCTCAACCCTATGCCAGAAGGTGAGGCCATCAAATTTGCAGCACTACACCTTCAAGGAATAGCTCACGAATGGTGGCATCATGGCATGGTTACCCTCGGCCACGACCAAATAAGTTCCTATGTTGAATTCACTGAGAGGCTGATAGATTGTTTCGATGGAAAGGATCCAGAATTGAACTTCAAAGAATTGGCTCAGTTAAAGCAATCTCGCACAGTTGATGGTTACATAACAGAATTTCAAAGATTGTTTGTCTTGGTCACTGATCTTTCAGAGAGACGGCTGGTAGTACTGTTCATGGATGGACTAGCGGAACCCTTGAAAGGGTGGGTGAAAGGGTTCAACCCCGTCACGCTCAAGGAGGCAATTAAGAAGGCACGCGACATGGCGACATCTTCATTTTAGTCAACCAAATATCACTCCCAGTCCAAACCACCTCTCGCTCCACGGGAGAAAGACAGCAGACCTCCACCCAGGAGGCCCTTGTTGGATGAAGAATCCAGACAGGAACTCAGAAGGAAGAAACTCTGTTTCAACTGCAAAGAACCGTGGGTTCCGGGAAATCGATGCCTCGGCAAAGGAAAAATTCATTACATTGAGGTTTCATCTGATGGAGAAGAAGAACAAGAACTCGAGGCGAAGGCAGCCGAACAACAAGGTTCGGGGGAGGAAAACATCAATCGAGGGGAAAGACTTGCCGCACTATTCAAAAGGGGAGGTGCCATTGCTACCTTGGCTGGAACTCCGAGGTGCACGGTGTTCCGGGTCCGGGGTACCCTCCAAGGACGAGTCGTGGTTATGCTTGACAGCGGAGCCACCCTCAACTTCATCAACTCCTCACTAGTAAGTCGACAGAACCTGTGTATGGAGGCACACCAGGGATTTGATGTCAAAGTGGCAGGAGGAAATTTGTTGAGATGTACGCATTTGGTTCTGAAACTAAGCATCACCATGGGTAATCACACAGTGACAGATGATTTCTTCGTGGTGGATCTGGACGACATGGAAGTCATTCTGGGCATTCAGTGGATGGAAACGTTGGATGAATACACACAGAGTTTCAAGTGAATGGAGTTCTCCTTCGAGGTAAATGGGAAGAAGGTTGTGCTAAGAGGGATGTCAAACGGAGGGCCGAAGGAAATTTCAGCACAGCAAATGGAAGCTATCTTCCGACATGACAATGTGGTTTGGGCCGCACACTGTTTGCCTCGACAAAACCCATACAGAAACAAAGAACGGACCAACAGGAAGAACTTCAGAGGGTATTGGATAAGTACCACCAAGTCTTCGCTGACATACCGCCAAGCATACCACCACACCGAGGGTTCGAACACACCATTGAGTTGGAGGCTAGTGCCAAACTAGTAATCATGGTACCATACCGCCACCCTCGGAGGCTAAAATATGAGATTGAAAAAACAATTCAGGAATTGCTTGACAAAGGTTGGATCACACCCAACGCCAGTCCCTTCGCATCTTCGGTGGTGCTCGTCAAAAAGAAGGATGGAACGACGCGTATGTGTGTGGACTACCACGCCCTGAACAAGAAGACAATCAAAAACAGGTATCCGATTCCTAGGATAGATGAATTGTTGGACGAGTTACACGGTGCCGTTTATTTCTCTAAAATAGACCTCTGTTCCGGATACCATCAGATTCGCATGCGGGAAGAAGATGTGGAGAAAACAGTTTTCCATTGTCACTACGGGCATTATGAGTTCCCGGTCATGCCCTTCGGATTAACGAACGCACCGGCCATTTTCCAATCATGCATGAATCGCATCTTCAACAAACAATTGCGTAAGTACTTGCTAATATTTTTTTATGATCTCTTGATTTACAATAAAACCTGGGAAGAACATCTGAGATAGTTGGATGACATCTTTGGGATCATGGAGGCTCAGTCCTTATTTGCCAAGAAATCCAAATGTGAATTTGGCATGACAAAAATTTTATACCTGGGTCATGTGGTCAGTAATCAAGGAGTACAAGTCCACCATGAGAAGATTCAAGCTATACTCGACTGGCCAACTCCAAAATCACTCTCCAAGTTGCGAGGTTTCTTTGGATTATGCAGTTATTACAGAAGATTTGTAAAAGGATTTTCTCAACTGAGTGCACCACTAACAGATTTGACTAAGAAGGGATCCTTCCAATGGAATGAAAGGGCACAACACACTTTTGAAAGGTTGAAAGAAATAATGAGCACGTGCCCCGTCCTCGCTCTACCTGATTTCACTCGACCATTCATTCTGGAATGTGATGCGTCGGGAGAAGGCATTGGCGCAGTCCTGATGCAGGAAAGACACCCGATAGCCTACGAAAGTCGAAAGCTTACACAGACTGAGCGCCTATACTCCATCTACAACAAAGAAATGTTGGCCATTGTGCACGCCTTGACTAAGTTTCGGCAATATCTGGTGGGTGCCAAGTTCACCGTCCGTACCAACCATAACAACTTAATATTTCTTGGAGCAACGGGATCTGAACGAGAGGCAACAAAAATGGGTAAGTAAGATCCAAGCCTTCAATTTTGATATTGAGTATGTGAAAGGGAAAAACAATGTGGTTGCGGATGCTCTGTCAAGGAAGCTAGCCACCTGTATGTTGTCACAAATATCAGCTGACTGGAAGGCTCACTTACTTGTGGAATATTCTAAAAACCCATTTGCATGTAAGTTAAGGGATAGAGACATTCAGGATGATCGATACAAGGTGGTCGATGACATCATTTACTATAAGGACCGGATATATCTAGTGCCCGAGTCCAAAATTAAGCAGAAAATTTTGAGAGAGGTAAATGCTTCGCCATTAGCTGGACACCCGAGTTTTCTCAAGACCTACAGACAGGTCAAGGAGAGGTTCACATGGAAGGGACTTAAAGATGATGTGTTACAGTACGTGCGGGATTGTGAAGTATGCCAGCAAAACAAAGCCAAACACACCTTACCCGCCGGATTACTACCACCTCTGCCCATACCAGAACAGAAGTGGGATGGCATCTCCATGGACTTCATCACCAGACTTCCGAAGGTAAATGGGAAGGACTGTATCTTTGTTGTTGTTGATAGGCTAACAAAGTATGCACACTTCTTCACCATCTCCTCAGACTACCAGGCCGCACAAGTGGCAGACTTATTTTTCAGAGAAGTTTTTCGTCTACACGGGTTACCCTGAAACATTGTTAGTGACCGAGATGGACGTTTCATTAGCATCTTTTGGACAGAGTTGTTTCGGTTGGCAGGGACAGAATTGGCACCCAATACCAGCTACCATCCGCAGAGGGACTGGCAGACGGAAATCGTGAACAAATGGATAGAAGGCTACCTCCGGAACTACGTTTCAGCACAGCAACAAGCATGGGTCAAATGGTTGCATCTAGGAGAATATTGCTACAACTCATCATATGTCTATTGGGATGGCACCCTTCAAAGCACTGTACGGATACAAGCCACTCTCATTTATTGACAGGGTTCTGGGTGACAACCGCGCACCGAGGGTAAAGGACTGGCTTCAGGAAAGGCAAGACATTCTCAAGGTCTTAAAACAAAACTTACAAAATGCTCAGAATCAATAGAAGATTTATGCTGACAGACACAAGATAGAGAGAAGTTTTGAGGTTGGCGACTTAGTATACCTAAGGCTCCAACCCTACAGGCAATCATAATTGAAAGCAACAGGAAAGGAAAAGCTGAAGCCTCGTTTCTATGGTCCTTATCGTGTGACGCGCCGTATCGGTGAGGTTGCTTATGAACTTGAACTGCCAGAAGGAAGCCGCATCCACAATGTCTTTCATGTCTCCTGCCTAAAGAAAGCTGTCGGGCAGAATATTATGGTAACCACAGACCTTCCGCCACTGAATGAAGAAGGGAAGCTCCTTTTGGAACCGGCGGAGATCATTGATGTACGGGAGAAGACTCTGCGAAACCGTACCTTGAAGGAATACTTGGTACGTTGGAAGCACTTGCCGCCGGATGACGCCACGTGGGAAAGTGAACACATTCTTCAGCACCCGGCATTACAATTGCTTGAGGACAAGCAATTTTCGGGATGAGAGGATTGTAATGTTCCCGTCATTAAATGACTATTAAAACTATTGTATATGTGGGTCCCGATTGATTTAGCTTATCACGGGCCCATTATTTCTTTTGGCATAGTTTTAGTTGATGCCGTCGGCTCTTTTGTGCACTCTCGAGAGTTTTCCCCGACGGGTATTTATGCTCAGCGTGTAGGATAGTTTTCATATATTGAGATTTGATATTTTATTTATGTTTGCGAATCCCTGTTGGGATTTTGCTCTTCGCCATTTCGGAGGTGAAAGACCCTCCCTATTTGGTATTCCGCAGTTTCGGTGAGATTCAACCCTCACCCTATTCTACTTGTTCTGCTTGTATCAGATCTGGCAAATCCGAGGCTTTATCAATTAATTCAATAAACATTCTTCTGGCAAAACATCTTGTGGTTTGTGAGTATTATGATTCACGGGAAGTATATTTTATTACAACCGAAGGACGGAGGATACTATAATTGCATTTGCACCTCGAAACCCATTCAACTTGCCACCCCGTACGACCATACGGCCTGCTCAACCCATCTGTACGGCCTGCTCATTCCACCCGCACAGCTTGCTTCACTCCCCACCGTACGGCCTGTTACTGTACGCCATTGTTGCTCCTTGCACACACCTCCGAGAGATACAGAATTTGCCTCCGAGAGATAAAACGCCTCCGGGAGATACAGAATTTGCCTCTGGGAGATACAGAAATTGCCTCCGGGAGATATAGAATTTGCCTCCGGGAGATAAACACCTCCGGGAGTCGGGAACATTACAAAGTGTGGGCACCAAACTCAACAAGGACAATACTATGAGGGGTAGACTGCTTGCATCTGATGATGCACTAAAGGAGGGTTTGGACCCGCTCAACCAAAGCAGAGTCAACTCAAGCAGAGTGGGCGCCCAAACAACTAAGCCATAAAGCATCATCAGTCTAACCAAAGTGTCCATAAGAGTCATCTTGGACATGGTGTTCTGAAATTGATGCCAAAAACATTCTCCAGAAGGGCCAAAGAACCATACCCTTTGTTGATGCGAGGCTGAAGGGCCAGTCTCATACTGAAGCAAGGGCCCGAGAACTTGACCCCCAAATATGTGTACGAAGAGATCTCTATTACGATAATAGAGTTTCTAATTTTATCTCTCTTTGGTCTATTTCTAATGGTCACTCTTTTTGTAATGTTTCCATAAACTCCTTTTCTTCGTTATGGAAACTTTCTCTTTCACTCTAGAAGAATGTTTCTATTTCCTCTCTCTTGTTTGTTATAGAAACATTCTCTTGTATCTTGTGTATATAGATCATTCATGATCATTGTTTAATAACACGTTCATTATTTTACCACAATAATCTCAACCTCAACACCATGGAAAAAGAAGTGGAGGTGAGAGGTCTTAAGACTATTCAAAACCATCACCTTAGTCTTACCCAAGTTAATTGCCATATGTCGTGAGTGACAGAAAGAAGAAAAGCCATCAAGAAGTCTCTGCAAGCCCTCAGGAGAGGAAGCCAGGAGGACCACATCATCCACAACCATCTCCTGGAAGCGAGTGCTCCTGAAGAAACGCCTCTAGCCCATTGATATAAATCCCAAACAAGGTAGGGGGCAGTGGGCAACCCTGCTTCAACCCGATGGTGTTCCAAATGAAGTCTGAAACCCCATGAGGGGTCTTAATGCGACCAACAATCGTCTCGTAGAGTCTAATGATGGTAGTCAAGAGAGTCTAAGAAATACCAATGTTGCGAAGTCTCTAGAAAAGGGTCATCTTGGGCAAAGTCTGTGGAAGAGGGCAAAGGATATTTATCAAGGCTACGAGTCGAACCTGTTGAGGTGGCACCCATTCACCTTTAACTAATCAAAATGTGCCAAGTATTGCAATGGAAGAGCTTTACCATAGTGTGTCTAGACTCATTGAATATGCCAAGAGAGAAAAGGATAAAAGAAAAACTATTCTCTAAGATGAATTGGTGTAAATACAAGTGGCATCATCTTATTGGTTCATTAAATGGTGCCTTACAGTTTCCTTCTTCGACAAGTTTCTACCTAATCTATTTTCTTATCGGCCTATTAAAGCAATGTAATTTTTCTATTGGCCCATAAGATGGTGTTTTATCGTAATTGGGAAATCATTTAATGTTTCTTACTGTTAGGTAGATTAGGGCTTTGTTGGATTAATCTTGGCCCTTGATCTTGAATCGATTTTGGCCCTTCATTGTAATTGAACAAATATAAAAGGCCAACGCCCTCTCATTTGTAACTCATTTTAAAGATGAGATTACATTAGAAATAGGGTAGAGTAGAGAGAGACTTGTTGAAGTTGTTGCCATAATGCTATCAAAGTGATCGCTATTCCATTGTTCTTCTTCATGGTGGATTACTTGTGTTGCTTTGAAATATTGTGTGGTTTCTTCATTCTCTCATTTAGAATATCGATTTTATTTTATGTGGAATAGAAGTAGAAGTACTTGAATGGAAGATATTGTTGAATGATGATCAGTGGTGGAGCTAGTGTCCATACCTTTTGGTACTTGTTGATTGTAAGTAATAGTGCAAGGTTAGTATGGGCCTAAATTGCAAGTGCTAAACTTCTATTGGAAACGTTCATTTAGATTGTGCCTTCATAGGGCATTTGAATGAGTATTGCCAATGTTAAAATCATTCACACATCCTTAGAAGATAACAATGCAAGGTTAGTATGGGCCTAAATTGCAAGTGTTAAACTTCTATTGGAAACGCTCATTTAGATTGCGCCTTCATAGGGCATTTGAATGAGTATTGACAATGTTAAAATCATTCACACATCCTTAGAAGTTAGAAGATAGCAATGCAAGGTTAGTATCGGCATAAATTGCAAGTGTTAAACTTCTATTGGCAACGCTCATTTAGATTCCGCCTTCATAGGGCATTTGAATGAGTATTGACAATGTTAAAATCATTCACACATCCTTAGAAGAGAGCACCCTCCTATGACTAGTTGATACGACGAAGCAAGGATTGATTAGAGGCTCACCCCACCATAAACATTGTCTTCCATTCTTAGAGTTAGATTAGATTTTCTAAACCTTTTCCCATTGCAAGTCTTTTGATTGGAAGAAGAGTCAAGTTGATGTCCATTGATTGGACAGCATAAGTCCCTTTGTGATACCTAACAAATCACATCATTATAACTGAGTGAAAGTCCCCAATAAGAAGGAACCTTGAGGTTGTCCCATTTGATCACACAATCCGTATACATTGTTTAGCATATGAGCATCCTTATTCAAGAGAGAGTTGAAGATTTGGTGTTTCATCTTGAAATACTCAATATTCGATTCTGCATATTGTAGTGGCATGAAACTCATATCAACAGCGCCTCACTTATAACATTCACAATGCAAGTAGGATCAATAAGCACTCCTCGAGAGAACTTATTAGTAATTTTTGTATAAATGTAAAGAGGAGCATTGAGTGCCTTAATAGTCTCCTTAGGATCAAAGGTAATGCTCAGCTAGGGTTTGCTGAAATTAGTATAATTCCTTAAATCCAATAAACAGTGATGCCTAGCAACTCAATACGGTTCTAAAAATTGATGTAGAAACCCTCAAATATGCTAATGGCAATACAGTTGCTGAAGCGAAACCATCTGCCCCAGATGGTCTTGGAAGAATTACCAAGATTCTTCAAATGAGCCTATATTCGAGATGATGGAATTTTTGGAAATTAGTGAAGTTTTCATTGAAGACTACACATTAGGGTATTCCATAGTTATAAAGGTATTTGTTTATGAATAAGTTTACCTCTTGTATTGTCGTATCAAATAATATTGAAGATTGGTTTATTATATTATCTGGCATTGCATGCTATTGTACACGACATCATCCAGGTTGACAGGATAGAGCTATTAAACAGATTGAATCTGACAAACACCCTGACAAAACCCAGACAAATGGAATAGGATAGTTTCTCCAGATGTTACACATTGAACATTATTTGATGTTATCAAAAGGTTTGTAATATGTATTGGGTCTATTACTAAAGACAAACCACTCTGTCAACCGTTCTAGATGGGTGCTTGATAGGTTATTTATTGCAAGAATACATGTGCTTCTTATGGTGCAGGTCACTACCCAATATTGGATCAATGTGCATGACTTTCAATAAATAGATTATTTGATATGAGTGTATGTTTCTAAAGCTTTCTACCGGTGCTGCTGACTTGATTCATGTCCTTGGAAATGGTATGCATGGAAGCTATGAACTCTGGTAATAACAAGCGTGGAGAATATCATCAATGCTGTTGGAAATAAACTATGTTGAAAGCACTAAATTTTCATTCCATTCCTGGAATATTGTCGGGTCTCTTACACGCAAGGGGAAGCTATCAAATGCAGCTTCCTGAAAGGCAACTTAGGGTTTACTGTCAAACTGAAGCGATGAAATTAGATGCTTATATATTTCCATTTATTTTTGGGGATAAACCTTTGAAGATTTAAATGAATGTAAATTCCTGCATACATTGATGTTAACTTATTGTGCATCACTCTTTAAATTTCCTATGTGAATGTGGAGTCAATTAAGGATCTAATTGTGAAAGGAAGTGTTACTCAAACAAGGACATATAAACCAGAATAAAATGGGAGACTCTGTTTGAAGTAAAAAAAACAGCCAGCACCATTCGAATGCTAACACATTACAGTTAGGTACTCGGAGAGGAATAGCCATTTATACAAGAAGTTTTTTTGTTTTCTTCTGAAAGCTCCTCACTCCAATTTCAACTTTTTGTCAAGTACATGAAATCAGAAAGAAACTGGAATAAAACTACAAAACTTAATGTATGGCCTACTAGGGATTTTACACAATCGTAGTTCACAAACTCAGGCTCAGCCAGCCCCAAATTTAAAAACTCAACAAAACTTGGAAACTTAAAATAACTACTTATAAGAAAAAAAAATGGGTGTTACGGTTTTTCAATCTACAGTTGCATTTTTCAGCATTTTAGGGCACATTTTTCAGCAATAGGCTTTTCTGACCTAATTCATTATTGTCATGTTTTTAGTCTACAATTACATTTTAGGGCACTTTTTTTGGTATCTCAACATTTTCTGAGCTTGCTTTTCAGTATACATGCAATTTAAGGGCATAAGTTTAGAGCATGCGGGGAACAGCAAAGATACCAGTTTGTACAGTGTTCTTGGGTATTTTTAGTGTTTTAAATGCATGAACTTCTGGTTCTGATTGTATACGTATTTTTAGCATCAATGTTTCGGATCACACTCTGTGATCCGTCATCAATCAAAACCAGAAGCTCATGCATTTAAAATTCAAATGGATTGTGGAAATCTGATAAATTTAATTTTTAGTGTTTTCATTGTTCAACCCTTTTTTCTTGCATGCTAGTGAGTTGTAAGTTAACCCAGTGAAAATTCAGCTGGGAAAAATGTCACAAGTACTTGCAGCGAGTTTGTCAACTTTGATCTCCATTACGAAAAGAAATAATTCATGGGATAAAACCTATTGAGGAGAAGAACAAACTATGAAACTATTCTAATTTAAGGAATGTCCTGTCAAGAAGAATGTCAAATGAATCATTGTGAGAAGCTAACCTCCCTAGTTTAAATTGTTATTTGCTCTTTATTCATTACTTGTATGCAAAAGTTCTTATACAATGAAAGTGAAGTTTATCGATAAACGTATAAGTAAAAAATACAACTTTCTATGCATTGTCTAGATTCATATCCTAGAAGGCTAGCATCATATAACTCACCAATTAAAAAAGTAACTCTATGTTTTTCTCTTTTCCTCAATGGCCTTAGTACTTGCATTGCATTACGATGATTTCCATTTGTGAAGTATTTTGTAAAAGTAGATTCCACTCTTTCTAACAACTTACCCACCTAGAAAAAGCAAATAAATATTAGTTAGAAACTAAGCACGTGACTGTTTCCAATATTATTGAACATGAATGTAAACAGCCAGATCTCAATCACAAAGCAAAACCTATGAGGAAAATGAAAGACATCATTAAAGAAGTCATGCAACCAATTTGGAAATAGTAACCAGTGAGGAACTGAATATCATTTCACGAAATAGTTATTCTATGTGAAAATCATTTCAAACCACATTGGCTTGCAAACAATATATAGGTACCTCTACCAGACGATAGTTACTATAATTGCCATTAAAAAAACTCTCATAGTTATGGAGAAAGCACACAACTACAAGATCAAGCCTAAAATGCATCAACTTTGATAAGGAAATTAATGGAACTAGAAGAATCTATTTCAAATTTTGAATGGAATGCACAACTTAAGACAACAATCATTTGAAAAACAATTAATCAAGACTAAAAGAAAGTATTTACAACTCAAATTTTAGTTTCTCTTTTGCAAGACAAAACAAAATGGAATAGTGTAAACAAGAGAATCACCTTCAAAATCCAAGGGGAAGCTCCCTAAAACCTAACTATACCTAAAACTAACTCTATTCTAAAACTATAGCAAAAGTTTCAAGTATGCACATTATAAAGGATTTCAAGCGGAGTTTCTATAAATGAAAACAACTAACTATTTATGGTTTTTCTCTAAATGCAAGTGTTGCCTTATAAACAATCAGGTCCAACAATGATGTATTTTGATATTAATGAGAGCAAACCATTAAGTACGAGTGATTAAACAAAACTTCCTATTGGTAAAGAAAAAATCAATATTCAATTGCAACAAGACATCGAGGGGTAACAACACATGGTGTTAAATGTAAACAAATAAACTACATAAAGAGTTTCTATCTAGACATATAGATCTTGCCAATCCAATGGTTTGCTAAATTCAATTCTCTTTGGATTATTTAATGAAATTATAAACAAATTGAAATGTCCCCTGTTGGGACCTTACTCCTTATTTTATGTTTTATTTTTCTTTTGGTAAAAATGCAAATTATCTTCCAATGATTCTTCCCTTGTGATTTATTACAATATATATCTCTCCTTTTCTAGAGTCATGCTTTTTGGAAGAAGGTATGATATTGTTTTATTAATAATAGATTTATATTGATATTTTTGTTAATTAATCAATCAATCTATTTATTTATTATTTTATTCTATATTCCATATTATGATTACAATTATATATTATAATATTATTATGTATATAATATTATTTATAACATATTATATTTATATTTGAAATAACAATAATATTATTTTAAATAATAATATCATTTATTTATATTATGATTATATCGGTTATTTGAATTTTTATATTTTATCATTATTTTTTATTCTTTATCATTTTATTCATTTCCTTCCTTTAATATTATTATATGATATTATAATATGATTTTAATATTATAATTATATCATTATCTGTATTATATTATTCTTTTTTATAAGTTATTCATTTATATTTTAATTATATAAATATTATTTTGATGGGGATATCACAATCCTCCCCTCTCAAATTTTGCTTGTCCTCAAGCAAAGATCATTTATACATAACCTTTTTCGAAGCATATAATTGGATGCAAGAAGACACAAGGGATTCACAGAGAATGAAAACGCGAAGCATACACAAAGTGAACCCATGAGTGCATGAAGACATGAAGTATATACATGAAGGCACATAAACACAAAGCATATAGGATGCAGACACATAATACATGCATTCTTCAATTAAACCTTACATTCTATAATTTGCAATGAGCTGAGGTTAGGAAATGACTTACAAAATTTACTTCCTCCTTATGCTTTTGATTATGAGCCTTGCAACCACCAAGTTATCATAAGTACATACATGTATGTATAAGATTCAAAAAATTGAGTCACGATAAATTACTCCAAGCCAATCCCATACTAAGCCCAAGAGCGGAACTTTTGCCCCCTTGGCCTCGATGGCAAGTGTTAAGCACCCACAGAAGGTGGCCTACTTAGCGGGGTGCTTGTTTTGCTTCCATATTTATTCGGGATGCTTGTTTTGTTTTGCTCTTATTATTATTCTAGTCGAGAAGAACACTTAGGATGTAAACAAATTAATTAGGGACCAAACTCAGCGGTTTCCCTCATAGTTTACAGATCCAAGCCCTTAAACCTTTCTTGGGACTTGCCCACAAGGCACTCGGGGTCGCTGATCCCTACCCTAACTTGGGAATAACCGATTGGCTGGATTTACACTAGCCTCTCCCTGAATACACCTTTGTTCTCTCTTTTCGGACTTAATACCAATTTTAATTTTCCCTGGTAAGTTCAACTGGTTATGCATAAATGAACCTATGTTTAATATACTTGAATTGAATTATATTAACTTAATTTATGTTATAAAGATAACAATGATAGGTGAATTAGTAATAAACTGTATGTGAATTGAAAAGACCATGCTATCCTGGTTATAATTCCAGTCTATGAGAATGCGGAGATGCAATAGGTTGCTTAGACACCAAACTCAATAGATTCCCTCAAGGTTTTTACAGATCCAAGCCCTTAAGCCTTTCTTGGACTTGTCCGCAAGGCGCTCAGGTCGCTTTTCCCCACCCTATCTTGGGAATAACCAATTGGCTAGATTTACACTAGCCTCTCCTTGAGTACATCTCTGCTCTCTCTACTTAGGTACTAAAATTAATATTAAGCTTAGCCTACATATCTGATGTATATATGTCACCTGTGTTTAATAGGAGTTTCAAGATAATACACATACCTGATACAAAATTGTTTAAACTTTATATTGCAATGGTTGGTTCTCCAAATCCTTGTTTTATCTTTTTCCTACGGGATGGCAGGATCATGCTCTTACCACTTGTAATGTCCCCTGTTGGGACCTTACTCCTTATTTTACGTTTTATTTTTCTTTTGGTAAAAATGCAAATTATCTTCCAATGATTCTTCCCTTGTGATTTATTACAATATATATCTCTCCTTTTCTAGAGTCGCACCTTTTGGAAGAAGGTATGATATTGTTTTATTAAAAAATAGATTTATATTGATATTTTTGTTAATTAATTAATCAATCTCTTTATTTATTATTTGATTATGATTACTATTATATATTATAATATTATTATGTATATAATATTATTTATAAAATATTATATTTATATTTGAAATAACAATAATGTTATTTCCCAAGCAGGTAATATAGATCAATGTGCTGGTATAAAGTTTTAAAGTAGTTTCAGAGGACATTTTTGTTTTGGGTTGCTCACTGGATTGGTCAAATTTTGTTTTAGGCTTCATTTGTAACACTCTGGTTATAATTTTCTTTATACAGCCTTTGGGCCTATTTTGTAATCATCAACTATATAAATTAGTCAATTTTCTGGGGTGGGTTTAGTCTCTAGGTTTTTTGGATTTCCTTTGTAAAGCTCGATCTTGTATATCTTGTCTATTTGCAATATCTTGAGCTGGATGATCCTCTGGGCGGGTCCCTTCTTTCTCTTCTATTTGGATTTGGGGTTGTGAACGTAGTTTTTCTTTCTGGTTCTTTTCTTCGGGAGATCCTTTTGAACCAGTGTAAAAATATTATTATATTAATACAAATATATCAAGTGGCTCTGCCACCTTATTCAAAAAAAAAAACAATAATGTTATCTTAAATAATAATATCATTTATTTATATTATGATTATATCAATTATTCGAATTTTTATATTTTATCATTATTTTCAATTCTTTATCATTTGATCCATTTCCTTACCTTAATATTATAATATGATTATACTGTTATAATATGATTATAATATTATAATTATATCATTATTTATGTTATATTATTCTTTTTTTTATTAGTTATGCATTTATATTTTAATTATACAAATATTATTTTGATGGGGATATCACGCAAATAATACCTTCAACAACATAAGCCGAACTTCAACTACCATTAAGAGCTATATGCTCAATACACTTATTTGTAGATTACAATAAAGATATCTTATAGACTTAAGAAATAGTATTGACATTTCCCAAAAAGAAAGCACTTTAAAGTTAGCCTATCCATAGAAGTAGAAAAATGGAAATAATGAATATTGAAGCAAATTAATCCTTAAAATGTAATAAAATACAAAAGAATTTGCATCCATCATCTAGAAATAGAATGCCCAAAATATCCATTGTCGAATTTAGCTGCTACAAAACTAGCCACTTACACATGAGTGATCTCTGAAATATTACATAAAACCCTTACAAGAAAGCTACAAATCACTAAAGCCGACCTTGCTTTTAAAGTAGTAATAAATCATATAGTTATATGTGTTGAAGTTGATTAACTAATTCTACAAAATTTGGAAGCTTTCTATGGCTACTATATTCGAAGTCAAAAATCATGACTTTGTACTAATTCCTTTAATTCATTTACCAAAACATTTGTCTTTCAGTTTTAAACCTATTTAATCCTTGTCCTAACATTGTCCAGTCTTCAATATTAGCTGGAAAAACACAAGCATCTAGTCATAAAATTTATTTCAAGTCAAAAATATAAAACCTTAAGTTGAAGAGTGTCTTAGTTGTTTCCCTCAAAAAAATCCAAAAAGACATACATTTAATTTTATTCAACATGAACACGAATCTGTTGAACCTTTGGTAATTTGGTATTTGGTTTTGTCATTGATGTCAATAAGACATCAAATCTCTCAGTCAGTTATGGTGGTACACAAGGTATAGTTCTAATAATGGTACACAAGATGGAAATTTAGTGATCTTATGGAAGTTGATTAAAGTGATCAAGAGGTGGTTAACATCATGTTCTTAATGTACTAATACATTGATTATATCATTATTGAGGTGGTTGATAAAGTGTTAAGTATATAACAATTAATGTTGATTATGAGTGTTAAATCAGTTATAATTTCATAACTACCTAGTTTCAGTCTAAATGAATTTGAACATATTAAGTGTTAAACAAAACCCCAACTATTATACCTTTTCAAAAAGGTAACAGGAAATTCTAAAATGGGTCGTTTCTAGTTTCGGATTTGAACATGTCCGTACAGGTCAAATTTGCTTTCAACCAAGGCAGTTTCAGGCTGTTTTGACAGTTATAACCAGTTCATTCCTCTAAACAGTAGTACAAATGGTCATGCAGGTTTTTGAATGATTTGGACGATATTCAAATTAGACTAGAACGATTCTATGCAGTCCACAACACAGCAAATTGAATGGTATAAACATTTCTTTCAAATTTGATACTTATGATTGAATAATGGTTGCAGAAGTATATCAGAGGTTGAGAAGGGTTTATTCACTGATATTTTAATGGTTTACATCAGCCTTTAATCAAATGTTTTTATGACACATGAATATTCATTTGGATCTTTAATGTTTTGAAAGGAAACATGTTATTTATCTCTGTAATGTCCCCGTCATTAAATGACTAATAAAACTATTGTATTTCGGTCCCGATCAATTTAGTTTATCTCGGGCCCATTCTTTTATTTGGCGTAGTTTAGTTGTCGTCGTCGGCTCTTTTGTGCACTCTCGGGAGTTTCTTCCCGACGGGTATTTATGCTCGGCATGTAGGTTAGTTTTCATATGTTGAGTTTTATACTTGATTTGTATTTGCGAATTCCTGTTGGGATTCTGTTGTTCGTCATTTTGGAGGTGAAAGACCCTCCCTATTTGGTTTGGTGCAATTTTGGTGGGATTCAACCCTCACCCTACTCTACTTTTCTGCTTGTATCGGATCTGGCAAATCCGAGGTTTCCGATAATTAATTCAATAAGATCTTTCTGGCAATCATCTTTGGCTGGCATATTGCCCTGTGTTGCAAAAATCATATCTAATTTGTCCACAAAGGAAATCTGGGTTTCCATCGAATGTCTGGAAGACATCACGAAACACTGCATCCCTCATCCATCCAGGCACATCTCCTTGTAGTATCGTACCGCAACGTATGGCCATAGCCCAGCACCGTACGGCCTGTTACTCTACACCATACGGCCACCTGCGCTGCACTGTACGGCCTGCTATCTTGCATCGTACGACCTGCAATCCTGCAACATACGGCCATTTGCCCTACACCATACGGCCATCCATGTTTGCACCGTACGGCCTTCTGCTCTGCAACATACATCCACCCTGTTTCACCATACGACTCCTCACTCCAGCATTGTACGACCTTGCCTGCTACACTGTACGACCCCCACCAGCGACCGTACGGCCTCTCCAATTGCTACCATATGGTTTCAGTTTGTCCGTGCAACCTCTCTCGTGTACTGTACGGTCTCAATTTGTTAGCCAACGGCCTCCAAGAAGCATTTGTGATATCCCTGGTATGTGGGTACATTACAATGGTATAAGAGTTGGTGGTTATGCCAGCTTATGGGTATTGAATGAGAGTTTATTCAAGGAAAAGGAGCAGATCTCACTCAATCGGTAGAATGGGCGATCCGCAAGACCCAACAGCCAAAGTCATGACTCTTCTGAGAGAGCTCACTAAGAACCAAGTACAGATAAATGACACTCAACGCCTCATGGAAGAAACACTGCAAAAGTTGGCCGAAAACAAGATATCCGCAGAACAAAGCGACAATTCTGTCTCGGGATGGGCAAATCCACAACTCGTACACTCTCGACCGTCAATGCCAACTTTCCCTCCACGGACAAAAGAACGGCGAGGAGAGCAACCAACCTTCCAGGAAATACAAGATCAGCTTCGGGACAATTGGAGGAATGCAAATATGGAAGGAGATATATCCTACAAAGATTATGCTCAGCTGAGAATGAGGTACTCTAGCGGAAACAAACCTGGTTATTATAATGATGATCTGAGACGGAAGATGGGCAAGGTTAACCTATCATCCTTTGATGGGTCTGGAACTATCACAGCTCGACCATGGGTGCAAAAAGCAAACACATATTTCCAGCTCAACCCTATGCCGGAAGATGAAGCCATCAAATTTGCAGCACTACATCTCGAAGAGATAGCTCACAAATGGTGGCATCATGGCATGGTTACTCTCAGCCACGACCAAGTAAATTCCTACGCTGAATTCGCCAAGAGGTTGATAGACCGTTTTGATGGAAGAGATCCAAAACTGAATTTCAAAGAATTGGCTCAGTTAAAGCAATCTAGCACAGTTGATGGTTACATAAGAGAGTTTTAGAGGATATCTGTCTTGGTGACTGATATTTCAGAAAGACGATTGGTGGTACTGTTCATGGATGGACTGGCAAAACCCTTGAAAGGGTGGGTGAAAGGATTCAACCCCATTACACTCACGGAAGCAAT
The DNA here is from genome assembly GCA_027943335.1 of Chamaecyparis obtusa. Taxonomy (NCBI): domain Eukaryota; kingdom Viridiplantae; phylum Streptophyta; class Pinopsida; order Cupressales; family Cupressaceae; genus Chamaecyparis; species Chamaecyparis obtusa. The sequence continues at coordinate 792,203 of BSBK01004240.1, forward strand.
TAAGAAGGCACGCGACATGGCGACATCGCCTTCTTCGTCACCAAATATTACTCGCAATCCAAACTGCCTCTCGCTCCACGGGAAAGAGACAACAAACCTCCACCCAGGAGGCCACCATTGGATGAGGAAACAAGGCAAGAACTCAGAAGGAAGAAACTTTTTTTCAACTGTAAGGAGCCATGGGTACCGGGACATCGATGCCTGCGCAAAGGGAAAATCCATTACATTGAGGTTTCGTCTGACAAAGAGGAAGAACAGACACCCGAAGCTGAAGTAGCTGAACAACAAACTTCAGAGGTAAACCTCAATCGAGCAGAAAGACTTGCCACACTCTTGAAAAGAGGAGGCGCCATTGCTACTCTGGCGGGAACTCCAAGATGCACTGTGTTCCGGGTCTGGGGCACCCTCCAAGGACAATGGGCCATGGTCATGCTTGACAGTGGAGCCACACTCAACTTTATTAACTCATCACTAGTGAGCCGGCGGAGTCTATGTGCGAAGGCACACCAGGGATTTGACGTCAAAGTAGCCGGAGGAAACCTATTAAAATACACTCATCTGGTTCCGCAACTGAGCATCACCATGGGAAACCACACAATGACGGATGATTTCTTCATAGTGGATTTGGACGACATGGAAGTCATTCTCGGCATTCAGTGGATGGAAACATTGGATGAATACACACAGAGTTTCAAGCGAATGGAATTCTCCTTCGAGGTCAACGGCAAAAAGGTTTGCTGAGAGGAATGTCGAATGGAGGACCGAAGGAAATTTCAGCCCAACAGATGGAAGCTATCTTCAAACACGACAATGTGGTCTGGGCCGCACATTGTTTTGCCTCAACAGAACCCTTACAGACACAAAGAACGGACCACCAAGATGAAGAACTTCAAAGAGTCTTGGATAGGTACCACCAGGGCTTCACCGACATACCGCCAGGCATACCACCACACCGAGGATTTGAACACACCATTGAGATGGAAGCTGGTGCGAAACCGGTAATCACTGTGCCATACCGCCACCCTAGGAGGCTAAAAGATGAAATTGAAAAAACAATTCAAGAACTCCTTAACAAAGGTTGGATCAGACCCAAAGCCAGTCCCTTTGCATCCTCAGTAGTGCTAGTTAAAAACGGCGGAACGATGCGGATATGTGTGGACTACCGCGCGCTGAACAAAAAGACCATCAAAAACAGGTACCCAATTCCCAGGATCGATGAATTGTTGGATGAGCTACATGGCACTGTTTATTTCTCTAAAATAGATCTGCGTTCGGCGTATCACCAAATCCGTATGAGAGAACAAGATGTGGAGAAAACAGCATTTCGTTGCCATTATGGGCATTACGAATTTTTGGTCAAAATGTTCGGATTGACCAACACCCCTGCTACATTCCAATCTTGCATGAATCACATTTTCAACAAACGTGTAAATTCCTATTGGTATTCTTTGATGATATACTGATCTACACTAAGACATGGGAGGAGCACTTAAGGCATTTGGAAGAAGTGCTCGAAATTATGAAGTCACAACTGTTGTACGCCAAGCAATCCAAATGTGAATTTGGGATGACTAAGATATTATATTTGGGGCATGTTGTCAATAGCCAAGGAGTTCAAGCGCATCACGAAAAGATTCAAGCTATCTTGGATTGGCCACCTCCGAAGACTCTTTCAGAACTACATGGATTCTCTGGGTTGTGTAGTTACTATAGATGGTTCGTGAAGGAGTTCTCACAGCTCAGCACACCTCTCACCGACCTGACAAAGAAGGGATCTTTTCAATGGAATGAACATGCACATCAGACTTTTGAGAAACTCAAGGAGACTATGAGTTCTTGTCCAATCCTTGCACTGCTAGACTTCAATCGGCCTTTCATCGTGGAGTGTGATGCCTCTGGAGAGGGTATCAGGGCAATCTTAATGCAAGACCGCCACCCTATTGCTTTCGAAAGTCGGAAGCTCTCAGGAGCCGAGAGGTTGTATTCTATATACGATAAAGAAATGTTGGCCATCATGCATGCCTTGACAAAGTTTTGGTAGTACCTTGTCGAAGCCAAGTTCATTGTCCGTACAGATCACAACAGCCTCAAGCATTTTTTGGAATAGCGAGAGTTGAATGAGCGACAACAGAAATGGGTAAGTAAAGTTCAAGCTTTTGACTTTGACATTGAATATGTAAAAGGAAAAAATAATGTAGTGGCTGACGCCTTGTCAACAAAACCGGCCATCTGTTCCTTATCTCAAATATCAGCGGATTTGAAAGAACATTTGTTGGTCGAATACTCCAAAGACACATCCGCATGCCAACTCTTAGACAAAGAAATACAGGAGAACAGGTATAAAGTGGTCGATGATATTATTTACTACAAGGACAGAATTTACCCGTTGCCTGAATCCAAGTTGAAGAAAAAGGTTTTGAAAGAAATGCATGATTCACAGCTAGCCGGGCATCAAGGGTACTTGAAGACCTACCGACAGATTAGGGAAAGATTCTCATGGAAGGGCCTAAAAAGTGATATATTACAGTACGTCCGGGAATGTTCCATCTGCCAACAAAATAAATCCTAACACACTCTACCGATGGGTTTGCTGCAGCCATTACCGATTCCAGAAAACAAGTGGGATAGTATATCAATGGATTTCATCTCCAAGCTCCCGAAGGCACAGGGGAAGGATTGCATCTTTATGGTAGTCGACAGACTAACAAAGTATGCACATTTCTTTGCTATTCCAACAGAGTTTTCCGCTTCACAGGTAGCGGACTTATTCTTCCAAGAGGTGTTCCGTCTTCATGGACTCCCTCGAAACATAGTGAGCGACAGAGAGCTGCTTTCTCACTAATTTCCGAAAAGAACGACTAGCAGGGACAGAGTTGTCACCAACCACCGGTTACCACCCGCAAACCGACGGACAAACAGAAATCGTGAACGATGGGTTGGAAGGTTACCTCAGAAATTATGTTTTAGCACAACAAAGAGCATGGATTAAATGGCTACACCTGGGAGAGTACTATTACAATACCACTTTTCGTATGTCCATTGGAATGAAAACCTTCAAAGCATTATACGGATATGAACCCCCTCCATTTGTGGACTTGGCTCTCGATGACAGTCACACACCGAAGACAAAGGATTGGTTGCAAGAAGTAGATATTTTAAAGTCTCTGAAAGAAAATCTCCAGCAGACTCAGAATCAGTAGAAAATGTACGCTAACAGGCACCAAATCGAGAGAAGCTTTGAAGTAGGGGATTTGGTATACCTTCGACTTCAACCATACAGACAATCTTCTCTGAAGGCTTCCGGGAAGGAGAAGTTGAGACCTTGTTTCTACGAACCCTACCGTGTGACGAGAGTGGCCAAAGTTGCATACGAATTGGACCTACCTGAAGGGAGCCGAATCCACAACGTCTTCCACGTTTCTTGTCTGAAGAAAGTCGTGGGTCAACGAGTGACAGTCTCTACAGACCTGCCCCCCTGGACGATGGAGGGAAGTTAGTAGTGGAACCAGCAGAAATCCTCGACAGTCGGGAGAGAAGTTTGAGGACACGCACTATCAAGGAATTTCTTGTGCGCTGGAAGGATCTACCACTCGAAGATGCCACCTGGGAAGGAGAAGAAATTCTGGAACATCCCGCCTGAAATTGCTTGAGGACAAGCAATCTTTGGGACGGGAGGACTGTAATGTCCCCATCATTAAATAACTAATAAAACTATTGTATTTGGGTCCCGATCGATTTAGTTTATCTCGGGGCCATTCTTTTATTTGGCGTAGTTTAGTTGTTGCCGTCAGCTCTTTTGTGCACTCTCAGCAGTTTCTTCCCGACAGGTATTTATGCTCGGCATGTAGGTTAGTTTTCATATGTTGAGTTTTATATTTGATTTGTATTTGCCAATTCCTGTTGGGATTCTGTTGTTCGCCATTTCGGAGGTGAAAGACCCTCCGTATTTGTTTTGGTGCAGTTTCAGTGGGATTCAACCCTCACCTTACTCTGCTTTTCTACTTGTATCGAATCTGGCAAATCCGAGGTTTCCGACAATTAATTCAATAAGATCTTTCTGGCAATCATCTTTGGCTAGCATATTGCTCTGTGTTGCAAAAATCATATCTAATTTGTCTGCAAAGGAAAGGTTGGTTTCCATCAAACGTCTAGAAGACATCAGGAAACACTGCATCCCTCATCCATCCAAGCACATCTCCTTGCAGTACCGTACGGCCATAGCCCAGCACCGTACGGCCTGCTATCCTGTACCATACGGCCTACTATCTTGCACCGTACAGTCTGCTATCCTGCACCGTACGACCATTTGCCCTGCACCGTACGGCCTTCTTCTCTACAACGTACGGCCACCCTCTTTTACTGTATGGCTCCTCACTCCAGCACCATACAGCCTTGCCTACTACACCATACATCCCCCACCAGCCACCGTACGACCTCTACTGTTGCTTCCGTACGGTTTCAGTATGTCCGTGCAACCTCTCTCGTGTACTGTATGGTCTCAGTTTGTTAGCCAGCGGCCCCCAAGAAGCATTTGTGATATCCCTGGTACGTGGGTACATTACAATCTCTCAAGAAGTATAGCATTTTGAAGACCATTGATTAAACTCATCCTCTTACATTCAGATCTATTGATTTAAGTTTGATTACACATTTCATGACCTAATAAATTCATTTTGAGAAGGCTTGTATAATTTGGTATAATTTGTTGATGTAAAAGAATCGGTATGAAAGATAAGAAAAGAAATAAATCCTGCTTATTGTCTTCAACTAGAAGTTGAATTCTTGATTCATGATTTGTATTGTAACAGAGATGATCCTCTGATTTGTAACTCATGTTGTTCATGTTAGAAGTTGGTGCTTCTTAACTTTTGAAGTTGGTGCTTCAGATATAAGGGATTGGTGTATCTTGAGACAGGTGTCTGTAAAACAGGGTGTTGGTGCTTCCCAGAGTTGTAGCTCTAAAACTTTTTCCCAAGAGGTTAGTAAAGGTTCATATTCAAAGTGGTTTTTTACCCTTAGCGGTTTTCCACTATAAATATTGTGTAATTTGTTCTTCTTGCATTTTTTGTTCTTATTTCATAACTTCATGTTATAATTGTAAAAAATTGAAATGCTTGTAAAAGTTAAAAAGATCAAGTTTTCAAGTAACCACTTATTCGCCCCCCTCTTAGTGGTGTTTGTATTCTAACAAGTGGTATCAGACAAAGGTTCCCTACATCAAGTTTAACAACTTTGGGTAGATTTTGGTTGAGTGGAACACTTATCTATAATGGCTCAAGATAATTCTTCAAAGGTTCCTATTTATTATGGATCAAATTATGGTTTTTGGAAAGTAATGATACAAACATACTTGTTATCTATTAATGTTGATGTTTGGGCTTCAATTGTTAATGGTTATAAAGTTGCTAATACTTTACCTATAGATCCTGATGAAAAGAAAAAGTATAAAATTGATATGAAAGCTAAATTTGCTATATTTAACAATTTGTCTAAAGATGTGTTTGTTAAGGTAATGCATTGAAGATCTTCTAAAGAAGTGTGGGACAAATTGAAAAATACGTATCATGGTGATGATAGAGTTAAAGAAGCCAAGATACAACATTTGAAAGCAAGATTTGAAGACCTGAAGATGGATGATAATGAAAAGGTAGAAGACTGTCTCCTTAAGATAGATGAAACAGTGAATGGCATAAGAGGACTTGGTGAAACAATTGATGATATTGATGTTGTCAAGGAAGTTTTAAGATCTCAACCTGATAAGTTCGATTCTAAAATATGTTCCATAGAAGAAACTAGGGACATTAACAAATATACAATGGAAGATATTCATGGAGCACTTGTAGCGTATGAAATGAGAAAGTTTGACAAGCAGGAATCCACGAGCAAAGAAGCAGCATTCAAGGTGGAAAAGAAAGTGAAGCAAGTCTCTTCAGAATCATAAGACCTTGATGTTCTTGAAGAGCATTTATCAGGGAAATTAAAGAAAGGAGCAGGTAAATATAAAGGTAAACTTCCTTTCAAATACTTTAATTGTGGTAAAATAGGACACTTTGCATCTAAATGTCCTTATGATAATCATGATGAAGTAGATGATGAGAAAGAGAAATCAAGTAAAAAGAAATTCTATAACAAAAAGAGGTTCTTTAAGAAGAAGAAGAGTTCGATTGCTGATGTATCAGATAGTGAATCTAGTAGCTTTGAATGTGATGAAAATGAAGTTTTATTCATGGCTATAGAAACTACTTGTCAAGAATAAAATAGTGATAATGGTGTTGAACTTGTTGAGCTGATTTAGAATGTGAATTTCTTTATGCACTTAAAAAGACCAAAGAATTAAAAATGAATTTAAGTGCTCAAGAAAATAAATGCATAAAGGAAAAAGAGAACTTTGAAAAGGAAATTAAGGAATTAAGTCAACAAGTTACAAATTTGAAATTATAAGTTGAGGAACAAAAGAGAATTGTCTTGACTCTTTGTCACTAAGGAAGAGTTAAGTTCTAAAGATCAGGAATGTACAAGGTTAATGAATGAAGTAGTATCATTTAAAAGGAAGTTAGAAAAATATGAGAATACTACTTTGGATGATATATTAAGAAATCAAAGGAAAACTGATAATCTAACTCGAATTGGTTTTGAATTTGGACAATGTTCTAGTGACAAGAAAGATAAAACTTTATTTGAGATATTCAAATCTGAAAGTAAGGATATAGATCAGAATACTATCACTTCAAATGCAGGTAAAAATGCAGATTTGAATCAGGTTTAGAATGATAAAAGGAAGATTATATCAAGCACTTCATTCATGGATAAAAGATCTCCGAACATGTTCACTTCTTTCTTTGATGGGTATTGCTTCATGTGTCATCAATATGGACATAGAATAAGTAATTGCAAATACATATCAAGGAGGTTTTCAAAGTTTCATTTTGGCTATTCCTTTCCTAAAATGAATTGTCAAAGATGTTACAAATGCAATCTCTTTGGTCATGTTATGAGGAATTGCAAAACTAAGTCATTTTAGAATGATCAATCTTATACTAGTCTACAAGTTGATAAAGAATTTGATACTAAAGTGACTAAGATATGGAGGCCTAAGATTAATAAGTCTATGTTTGTTCAAATGGCTTTATATTCTGAAGAAAAGGACTTGTGGATAATTGATAGTGGTTGTTCTAGACACATGATAGGGGGTAAAACAAAGTTTGACAAATTGATTAACTACAAAGGTGGAAGTGTGAGTTTTGGTGATGATTCTTCAAGGAAAATTAAAGGTTTGGGTTCTTTGATGCCTAGTGATAAAATGTCTATTCATGATGTCTATTATGTTAAAGGATTGAAGTACAATCTTCTAAGTGTTAGTCAAATTTGTGATAATGGATATGAAGTTATGTTCAATGATCATGGTTGTCAAATCAAATTAAAATCTGGACAGTTTGTTGCATCATGTAAAAAATCTAAAGGGAATATATACAACTTAAAAGATATCACAAATATTAACAATCATGAAGATGTTTGTCTTATGGGACAGGTGAATGAAGTTGTGCAGGATAAAAAGGAAACAAGAATGGATAATACTCTTCTCCAAGACAATGATAATGACTTGAACAAATTAGATAATAAAGTTGAAGGAAGTGAAGAAGAGAAAAGATCAAACAAGAACACCAGAACCAACAGGTACAAGGTCTACAGGAACAAGATTGAAGAAATATCATCCTCCAGAACAGATTATAGGAGACAAACTAGAAGATCAGTTAGCTGACATATTCATAAAACGTCTCTTAAAAGAAGTGTTTGAAGGTTTGAGAACCAGATTGGGAGTTCTCTCTCTTTCTTCTCTTGCATAAGTTACTCGGTGTGTGACAGGTTTCAGGAGGAGCATTTATGATCATTTTTTGAGAATGAAACTTTGGTGTATCTCCTTTGTCATTGATGTCAAAGGGGGAGAAAAAGCCTGAGGAAAACATATTGTGATTGATATATAAGGTTGGTTAATGATATTGATAAAAATGTGTTGATGGAATCTATACAGGTACATGATGGATTCTATACAGGTGATGATATACAAGTGCTACAAGTACATGCAGAGGTTAATATGTTTTTGTAGGTATCGACATCAATGCCAAAGGAGGAGTATGTTGAGCTTTTGGTAATTTGGTCTTTGGTTTTGTCATTAATGTAAATAAGACATGTCAAATCTCTCAGTTAGTTATAGTGGTACACAAGGTATAATTCTAATAATGGTACACAAGATGGAAATTTAGTGATCTTATGGAAGTTGATTAAAGTGATCAAGAGTTGGTAAACATCATGTTATTAATGTACTAATACATTGATTATATCAATATTGAGGTGGTTGAATAAGTGTTAAGTATATAACACTTAATGTTGATTATGAGTGTTAAATTAGTTATAATTTCATAACTACCTAGTTTCAGTCTAAATGAATTTGAGCATATTAAGTGTTAAACAAGACCCCAACTATTATACCTTTTCGGAAAGGTAATAGGAAATTCTAAAATGGGTCATTTCTAGTTTCGGATTTGAAAATGTCCGTACAGGTCAAATTTGTTTTCGACCAAGGAAGTTTCAGGCAGTTTTGACAGTTATAACCAATTTTGGTCTAAAGGAGTTTTGGGCAGTTTAATGTGCTGTTGGATAACAACAAAAGATATTTATAAAGAGGGGATTCATTCCTCTAAACAGTAGTACAAGTGGTCATGCAGGTTTTTGAATGATTTGGAAGATATTTAGATTAGACCAGAAGAATTCTATGCAGTCTACAAGACAGCAAATTGAATGGTATAAACATTTCTTTCAAATTTGATACTTATGATTGAATAATGGTTGCAGGATTATATCAGAGATTGAGAAGGCTTTATTCACTGATATTTTAATGGTTTACATCAGCCTTTAATCAGATGTTTTTATGACACGTGAATGTGCATTTGGATCTACAATGTTTTGAAGGGAAACATGTTATTTATCTCTCAAGAAGTAGAGCATTTTGAAGACCATTGATTAAACTCGTCCTCTTACATTCAGATGTATTGATTTAAGTCTGATTACACATTTCATGATCTAATAAATTCATTTTGAGAAGGCTTGTATAATTTGGCATAATTTGTTGATGTAAAAGAGTCAGTATGAGAGATTAAAAAAAGAAGTAAATCCTGCTTAATGTTTTCAACTAGAAGTTGAATTCTTGATTCATGATTTGTATTGTAACAAAGATGATCCTCTGATTTGTAACTCAATTTGTTCATATTAAAAGTTGGTGCTTCTTAACTTTTGAAGTTGGTGCTTTAGATATAAGGGATTGGTGTTCCTTGAGATAGGTGTCTCTAAAACAAGGTGTTGGTGCTTCCCAGAGTTGTAGCTCTATAAGTTTTGCCCAAGAAGTTAATAAAGATTCAAATTCAAAGTGCTTTTTTACCTTAAGGGGTTTTCCACCATAAATATTGCGTAATTTGTTCCTCTTGCATTTCTTGTTCTTATTTCATAACTTCACGTTAGAATTGTAAAAAATTGAAAAGCTTGCAAAAGTTAAAAAGATCAAGTTTTCAAGTTTTCGTACTATGTTGGTTTTTGTTGGGACCGGAATTCGCTACCCCTTCAAAAACAATGTTTATGCATAGTTGTAGCAAGATATCAAATCATTGTAGTCACATTAGTGTCAACTATGTTATCCTTCTTATCAAAATGGTTTAAGTCCTTCGGTGTGGCTCTCTTTTGATCTACTAACAAGTTGCTTATCAAGAAGATTAGCAAGCTATGAATCTAGATGGAGGCTCCAACTTCAACACCAACAAAGGACAAAATTGGCAAAGTTCAAATAAAGACTATGATGGAAAATACCATGTACAAGCAAGAGAGTTTCAAGACAAGGGAAATATTCTTCAACATATTGAGACTATAATTACAAGACTTGCCAATAATCACCAACACTTTGTGACTTGAGGTAGGCAAAGCCAAATTGATTCTGAGTCGTGACAAAGGTATCTAGTAAGTCTAGGTAAACTCATTAGACTTCATGAGTCTTGATGGGATAATTTACTGATTAAAATTACATAGTTGGCAACATGTAATGTCCCTCGTTAATCTTCTCTTGTAGAGTCTTGCAAAAACAGTGTTAGTCCCAAAAATAACTTTCAATATAAAAATGACTCGACTCTATTCTACGTTAGTAAGGGAATGTTTGACTCTTAAGGCTGCCTCCAGGTCGGGCTTCACAGAATTCCCGGCTTGAGAGACATTCGCTCCCTCTAAGCAATCGGGCTATCGACACGTCATCCCTAAAGCACTGCCCATAAGAATCTCTTGGAATCAACTTATTGCATTCCAAGCCTACGCATATGCATATGACTAGTCTTCAGTATATATATTGCCTATGAGATTATAACAATCTCAACTATGGCAACGGGTCTATACCAATCTCGAATTGCCATCCGTTATAGATTGGCAATGGGGTTATATCAACCTCGAATTGCCATCCATCTTAAATAGGCAACGGGGCTATACCAACCTCGAATTGCCATTCATCTTAAATAGGCAATGGGGCTATACCAACCTCAAATTGCCATTCATCTCAACATAGACAACGGGGCTATACCAACCTCGAATTTCCATTACGTTCCTCCATGTAGCTTGGGATAAATATAAGATTCATACATCCGACTACTAGGAGTATGAATTTAATTATCAGCAATTGTTAGTATAGTACAAAATTTATTATCTATATAGAAAATACCAATTTAGTATATCCATTAAGGTTAAAAGATATATATAATTTAATTGAAATTACTTCGTATATATATATATATATATATATATATATATATATATATATAAATGAATAAAATAATATATAAATTTCATACCTTAGGACTGCAACCTCTGCCAACTGTCTTTCCGTATTTAATATATTCTTTTACTTTTACTGTTATTCCCTTTTTTGATTCGTATTCTGCTTCTCTTCTTTCTTTCTTATAATGTTATGTTACCATCTCTGATAAGAATATATATATATATTCTTGCAACATTGATTGTCAATTTGCACTTGCACCAATGTTGATATCTTTGATTATCACTTTATATGTATGCACCCGTATTATGCCAAGAGGTTAGTGTTCCACGAGCAGATCCAATAAAGGATACGAATAAAAAAATGATTTCTGAATGATGCCTTTGAGAATAATTCCAATCCTCATTAAAAATCTATGGTATCAAATGGTTGCAACTATTGGAAATAGACATATCCTTTGTCAATGATTAATTAATCATATCTCTCCATTACCCATGAATATTTATTATTGAAATAAATCGGCGTTTGCTCTTAATCGCAGTCTTGCCATTACTTATAATTGTCATTCATTACTTCACTAATTTATGAAGCAATGCTAATGACCATTTTCATTGATGAGTTTGCTGAGTGCATGTTTATTGTTCTGAATAAGACATCACCAGTTCTTCTACGGAACAGTCACAACTTCTATACTTCCCTTCGTTCCCTTAGATGTCTGTCAATTCCTCTTTCTAAGTGTTCTGGTGCATTTCCTTTAACTCCCGCTGCTGCATTTGAGACCAGCGTTTGAAGAGGAGCTATTAATACAATCAAGCATCCTGTTTAGTACAGCGATTTTCCTTAGCAAGCTGCGTCTGCAATATATAGATAGCTGCAGCTCATAGAGGGATATCATTCAGCATACCATGGCAGCGTTAGACATTGCAGGGTCTGCGTTTGAAAGGGCAAGGCACGATTGTCACTTTGGGTGCCAGCATTGATGTTTCCAGGCCTTGACGTCAAGGGTGTCTGCATTTCATATAGCTGCGATATATATTCCTTATGGTAGATCAACGTTGGTGTATATTTTATTTCATTGAATAAAGATTTATATATATCTATAATTAGTATGTATATTATAATTATTATTCGATTAATATTACTAAGTAATATAATATATATAATCAGTATTTACTTAATAATATACATAGTTTATTAATAACATTATGATTTGGTTTTTATTAAATGATTAATAATTATTATTATTTAACCATTAAATAATAGGGTTTACTTATATCATTATGATAATATTTATTAATATATTATAATAATTATTAAATAATAATATTTATTTTTATATTATTATTAATAATGTTTATTAATAATTGATAATATATCATTAATGATTAATAATGATGTTTAATCTATTCAAATGTCTTATATTATAGTATATACTATAATATATAATTATAGTTAGTTTATTAATATATTGATAATGTGCAAATTAAAATGGAACATTGTTTAGTTATTATTAAGGAATAATAATTCATTTTAATACAAATCATGGAATACGAGTGATTAGATGTAGGGACATTACACAATAAGAAAATTCAACGACTAATTTTAATTATTTAAAAAGGTTATAAAAATAATTATTTAATTTAACTATTGAATAGTCCAAAGCTTTTCAAAATATTTGTATTTAATTAATTTGTTATTAACCATATGATAGGACGATTTACATGCTGAAGCCGAAATGTTACGCCATTTATTAATGTTTTAATAATTCTTTAAGGCCAATAGTTTTAGGTGTTTTTAAAGGCGGAAACTATTGGAGTGGTGATCATTCTATTGGACAGAACTTTTAAATAGGGCAGATATTTCTTGTTGTTTGATAATAAAATATTACATTGGCTGAGTGCTGCAATAAATAGAATTGGTTGTTCTAAAGTTTACTCAAAGTACTATATTTCTTATTCCCATACTATATTTGAGCACAACAAAGTACTCACGTTGACATGAGACCTCTAGTCTTGGAGTGGCTTTGTCTATCCTTGTGAACCATAGAGATTCCAGTGGAGTGATTATCTCAGACTGAACATGGAGATTTTGACTGCTTGAAAACCATCAATATTTGATGTGGTGTTGTGTTATATCACTGCTTGAAAACCTATACTGTTGGAAGCCAATGAATTTTGGAATCGGGTAATATTTGGCGAGTCTTGTCGGAGCAAACTCCTCGCTTCATAAAATGGTAATTAATTTGGGAATATTGTTGAATGTCATTTGGAAATTTCACATTGGCATATGGTTGGAAATTTCTGTTTGAGATGCTAAAGTTACTGGAAAGAATCTGTTGTTGGAAATTGATCCTACAAAAAGTATGAACAAAAATATGATAATGAAAAGCGCTATACAATCAGTGTGCGTGGAGTTTTACACTACAATATTATTAGCTGCTGAATGGCTCAAAGTTGTGCATGTGATCTCTTCTATTCATGAATATGGATATGTGGACAAGAGAATTGCCACCCTTGTGATTGATGAAATCCCAAGGAGTGAATTGGTCATTGCGCCACCTCACTAAACTACTAGTCTGGTGAACCAAAGTGATCAATTAATTAACCAAATAAAACTTAAATCTGAATACAAGATATTAAAAAAAAGATAACTCTAAGCTATGAACTGGCAAAAATATTCTAATTAATGAAAATGAAAGAGCAACCACTCAAAACTGATAGGTGGAATCTACAAACTCACTGTCTTGGACGCTTGTGCAAGTCCAAGACTACAGCATGGATTTGGGATGCTGGTGTGTTGTGTGTGCATGCATACCATGTAGACAAAGTACAGAATTCAAGGCCAAAAAATACAATAGCCATAATTAAACTAACAAGATTCAAGAACAAAATAAATGCAACTAACAGAACATAAAGGACAGAAATACTATTCTAAGAAAGAAAATGGAGAAAGGATACTTTACGAGAGGCAAAAGAATCCCACGTTCGTTACGTTCCTTCCTCCTTCGAAACCTGCACGCAAGACATAAAGGAAAATTGTTGGGTTTTTGATTTAGAAGCCTGTCGAAGTCAGACCCCCATTTTGGTGTTTCCACCTCCACAGGCAATCAAGATGTGATAGATATGACAGTGGATAAATAGATAAACGATAGTAATAGAGATAGAAAATTATCAATCACTAAGATATGCTAATCGAATACAGGGAAATAGAGAGAAGATTGCTCCCCTTTGAAACCAAGAAGTCGGAGTTTGGTGGATGGAAGACAAGAACAAGCTAGTATGTGATGGCGAGTGCTAGAGCAATGACATGAGATGATCAATAAGTTGTGAAAACAATCCAACAATGGCAAAAAGTTGCAGAGAGTGTGATTGTGAGATGACTGAAAATGTGCCAAGAGAATCCAAAGCATCCAAGACAAGGAAAATGAAGCAAAACCAATGAGTTTAAACATGGCTGGAGGATTCTCGACGTCAGTGGGCATGCAAGGAGGTGTTACACTGCCAGAAACAGAAAGCCTAACATCTAAATGGTCACCTGCGATTTTGCAAATTCACCCAACAAGTGTGCATCATGCAAATGTCTCTATGGCGTCCATGCTTCCTCAGCCAAACAAGCCACGTGGTCAAGAATCTAGGAAAGGGAAGTGACAAGGCAAGTGGAATGATATGAAGGCTTAGGTGGAATTTTTACTTTCGGCCAAAGCAAAGACATTATGCAATGAAGAATTATACGGTGTGTAATTTACAACATTACATTTTTCCCACACTTTAGCAAACATATCATTAGTAGAATGCAGGTTAAAGTAGAGAAAGAAAACTCACATGAGATGCAACAAATAAAAGCGTAAGACATATAACCACCAAGAGCGAGAGCCAAGGATGATTTTGCCTCAATGTTCTAATCCAAAAGCTCGTTTGAGGCAAGTGTGAGGGATTACATGAAGATTGTCGTCAACATCAGGATATCCTCAAGTGAGTCAAACATGTATGTCTCATAACATGCAAGCAAGTCCACTTGACACAAGACTAAAGGAGCCACATCACCGACCTCTGTGAAAGGGGTGGTGACAAATCAAGGAGAAGAGAAAGCCTTCTCCATAGCAAGCTGTGATGAGCCCAACTGGCTCTCAATAGCAAACTGGCACTTTTCTAATTTAAATTCCAATTTGTTTTTGTGTGATTTCAAAACTTCTATGAATTTTATAAATTTTCTCAACATAAACAATCATAACAACAGTAATTTCTAATTGCCAAATGCTCACAAGATTTAATTCAAATTTGGAGTAACTCATAAGCAAAGCATTTAATAATAAGGGCACCTTGATTCAAATGTTTGTTGGTCTACACAAGATAATTCCTTGACAGAAAATAATATCAACCTCACGCCAAATTGCAGCCTTCTAGATCATTGACATAGGCCTCTAAACTGTATCAACCTCCCCAAAATAGCAAAAGCAACTCTCTTCTGAATGATAACGCAGCACCAGCAATTTTATTGAAGGCTTCTATAAATTTATGCCGCCACCAACACAATACAGTCACCAGCAATTTCCGTATGGCAGCCAATCTATTATCACCAATTCCATATGGCAGACTTTGTATAAAACAATTTTTACACAAACAAATCTGCACTCCAATTCCTTCGTATAGTCTCCAATTCTAATTGCATCAAGAAATCTAGAAGAGTTCCCTCCAAAATGAAGACCAAACTCTTCAAACCCTAGCTCTTCCTTCCCAATTTCGAAATCCTTCTTCAAGACACAACTTCACAATTTTATAAAATGATCAAAGGTGAATGAAATCAATTTCTCCAAGGCTTTTATAACCTTTTAATGAAGGCTTCTTCTTTACACCTTTCACTTAAGAGCCTTCTTCAACACACAATCAAATTATAACATATAATTGCATTACTTAATAAATTAACTAGACTTAATTTAATAACTCCAAATATAATGTGATGTTATAAAATCTTCTGACAAAAGCATCTGACTTTTGAGGACAGCATCCTAAGCTCACACTGCCCTGCCAGAAATAGCAACCAGACCAAAATAGACGTACTAAAAATAGTAAGTCCCTCAAACTGGAGATTCTGCATAAGAAGCTCTGAATCATCTGAAACCACTACACAAGCGCTCTGCAACACATAGCAATACCAAAAATACCACTTACTATAAATAGTAAGTCTGCCCATCTGACCCCAACGAAGAGCAATCCTGGCATCTGAGATCTCCAGAGTGTAAACCAACCACTAGCTCTGCCAAACGACCCCCTCCAACAACCTGATTAGCTTACGAGGGTCACTGAAATAAGCTAATCCCAGGGGCCTAAAAATGGGGACATTACACGAGCACAAAAACAGACAGAGGATCTGTCGTAGCAGACTTCCAACTGTGGAACACGAGTGCGAGGCCCTACTCAAACTTTTTCTTAAAGGATGGAGGAGATACCCTTTGATCCAATATAGAGGACCTAACAACCCTAGGAAAGCTAGGATGATCATCAACAGATAGCACAGGCTAGGAAGACATGATTGCACTAGACAACACCTATCATTTTAATGGGTTTAGGAAATGGAGGGATGTTTGGCAATGAGGTGCTGAGTGGGGGTTCTGAGGATGGAGAGATGAAAACCTGAACCCACTTAACACGAGGCCCAATAGTCACCCCTGGAGCAGCAAGAAGCAAAAATGAAGATGTGGCTACACAAGAGATGGATGCAATAGTAGCAAGAGCAAGTGAAGATGCAAGCGGCACAAACATAGGAACCAATCACTCAGTCTTCGTCTTCATGAAGGCCTCATGCTCCAAGGCCCTAGCCTTCTGACAATGCTTACACTTGTGCACCTAGTTTCGGCAATGGTGTGTTGCAAGATGAGAAGCTTGCAAAGGCTGGGTAACATACTACTCCATCCAAGAGGCCATCGATATGGATCAGCTCACGGTAACCTCTTACCCTTAACATAAACGATAGCGTGAGGGCTGTCCACTAGGGTAGCCAACTCGAACTAAGGTTGAGCCTTAGACATTTGTAGCATCGGTGCCTTTCCTTTGTCTACACCAAGCGTAATCATAGGAACAAAAGGCACCACAGGAGACTACGAAGTCTTCGGTGAACGTAGAGCCTTCCCCTAAGAAACACACTTAACTTGGGTCCCTGATGAAGAGCTGAAGCGTGTTGCCCAACCAGTGTGGGTTGAGATGGGAGGGCCTACAACTGCTATAGATTTATGAGAAAGTTCCCCGACCTTATACTTGTCATACATGCAAAATAACAAGTCTTGCAAGGGGAGTAGGGCTCCTGCCAGAGTACGCCAGAAATGATCTAATAGAAATCCCCCATAGCATACCTAGGGTTGATATCCAATGTACAAGATAGTGTGCACAGTACCCTCATGGGAGAACTTAAGGCATTTATGAACCACTGACGAGATCGCCCACATAGAAACCAGCCAAGGGATACCCAACTTTACTAGGAAGAGATCTGACTCAAGAATAACAATGATAATCGTAGAACCCACCTTGGGTCCCACAAGGTCCATCGAGGTGGTAGCCCCAAAGGGAGAAGGAATAGCCCATTTTGAGTTTCAATGGTTGCCTGGCACTCATTATATCTTGTGCTGCATAGCCTGTTAACGAATAATACCTCCTCTGTGACAAAATCAACTCTGCACATGGGATCAAACATAATGCCTCTTACAACATTTATGTTGATTTGCACAGGGATGCACAAGAGAAAACACTCCTCGTAGTAGGGGGTGTCTAGAGGAGTAAATTGAATATATTCATTTTACGTGTACTCTGATTAGGAAAGCATGATAGGACTGATGGTTACCACATTGACAAATACAATATCACCTGATGGAGGGGGAAAACACGTAGAAAGGTTCATATCATGTTCTCCAAAATGTGAAGGGAATTTGCGACCCTCGAGATTGATAGAATCCCTAAGCACAAATCAACCCTTGCACCCCCTCAATAAACTAGTGCTCTAGAGAGCTAAGGTGATCAAATGATAAACCAAATAAAACTTAAGTGTGAATATGAGATATTAAAACAAAGATAACTCTAAGCTACAAACTGGTAATAATATTCTAACAAATGGAAATGAAAGAGAAACTATTGAAGACTAACTGGTGGAATTTACAAGTTCACTATCTCAAACACTTGCGCAAGTTTAGGACTATAACACGGATTTGGGATGTCAAAAAACCGCACGTGCACCCCATACAATGACAATCCCAACCGGTGCTAAGAGGGCAGGGGTGAATCAACACCTATAAAAACCTATAAAATAAATCTGATTAAGTGTACTTATAATTGTAAGAAAAACATATTCAAGCATAAGAATAGCATCAAACAATCAACCACAAAGTAACACCAGATTTATGACGTGGAAACCCAAATCAGGCGAAAACCACGGTGTGAGGAAACTTCACAAATTCTGCACTCTTCTGAACTGTACCCTGTTAGGAGCCTTCCCTGTTAAAGGAATACAACGCACTGTTAGACGCGACCTAGTGAAGGGATTTGATACAATAAGGCCGGTTAGTGCTTGCTTGGTTAGAAGACTTAGAATACCTAAAAGGATGTCACCCGATTAAGGGATTTGGTACAAGGGACCTGTTAATGTCCACCCAAATACTGGGATTTAACTATTGTAGTTGTTAGAAAACAATAGAAAGATTTGACCTTTTACAAATGGCTTTGCATAGCCTGATAATATCTCTATTATACTCAACTGAGAAACATCACCAGTCACTACTGGTATGTTCTCTTTTTCTGTTGTGCTTCTCTGCACACTCTTCTATCTTCTCCTTTCTATTTACCTTAGCTTCTTCAGCGTACACGTTCACTCTTTGCTTTGGCAAAATGAGGAAAAACTATATTCTTAACAGGCAGAAGAATATATAGAGTCCTTGCCCTAATTGCACTTCTCTTGCATGACCTTTTTACAGATCTTCTTCGGATTCATCACCCAGTAGAGTATTAGTTCACTGAGGAAACATCTGATGCATGCTCTTGCTTTATCTTCTTTAAGAAGAAAACAATAGATGCGTGTCAATCACCTTTCCTTTGCAAGAGATAAATCCATGTTTTAAAGCCACAAACTCCAGCTTTAAAACCTTCAAACGCGCCTCATATCGATCACCATGTTAACTCAAAGTCTTCCGGATTTAGTGCAGTAAATCCCGGTCAAAGAGTTGTTTAACAGGTAGTTGACTATGACTTCCCCAATTCATCTTTATCATAACGAAGTCTTCACTTGATCGGTCAAGATCCTTATGTTGTGAACAGGTAAGAGTTTTGACCTGTCACCTTTCCTTCCTTTGTTTACCAGTTGCATCCTTTCCCCGGTTTTTGAAACTGTTTACCGGTTGCATCTGATGCACAGAAACAATCTCTTGTTCATTGCACAGTGTACCGGTTGTCGAACTAATCTCTTTACACACAGAATTCATAGATTCGACACTGGTGTCCTCCTTAGATCCTTAGACTGAGATGTCAAACACCTCTTTCCTCTTTCCTCTTTTGCCAATCAATGACAATACTTAATTGTCATTTATCGGTAGCAAGCTTACCGGTTACCATCCCTTAATGCCAACAATCTCCCCCTTTGGCATTGATGGCAAAATCTTAATAGGCAATCATGTCACCTATTTTATGCTTATATCTTTGTGCACTGCTACTGTCGGTCAACTACTGGTTTATTGCCAAACTCTCCCCCTTTTGACAATAATGCCAAAGGCTAGTCAGAAAGACCGCCTTAATGAATTATGCTCCCCCTTCGAGCAGCAGGCCTTTTCATCAGTCCAGATAAGATGAGGTTAAATCCTCTATTGAAGCATAATGAACTGATGAACACCTTTTCAAGTTTACTGATGATCAGGGATGGGTATCACCCCTAATTTACCTCTGAGATACTCAAAAGTACTCTTTGGTAATGGCTTTGTGAAGATATCAGCAATCTGTTCTTTTATGGGAACATACTCCAATCTTACTTCTTTATTCAGTACTAGCTCTCTCAAGTAATGATACTTGATGGCAATGTGCTTTGTCTTGGAGTGCATGACAGGGTTTTTGGATATGTTTATTGCACTTGTACTATCACAGTAAATTGCAATCGGTTTAGGTATCTGTTCTTGGATCCCTTCCAGTAGCTGTTTGATTGCTACAGCAACATATTCAGCTTCCATTGTAGACTGTGAAATACAGTTCTGTTTCTTGCTTGTCCATGACACAATCCTTTCCCTAAGAAAGAATGCACCACCACTTTTGCTCTTTTTGTCATCAATATTACCAACCCAGTCTGCATCTGTGTAAACCTTTACTTGGAAGCCTCCCTTGTGAGGAAACCACAAGCCATACTCTTCAGTTCCTTTCAGGTATCTGAAAATTCTCTTCACTACTATCAAATGTGTCTCTTTAGGATTTGCAAAGAATCTTACTACTATGCCAACAGCATGTGCAATGTCCAGTCTACTGTGTACTGCATACTAT